>CP083469.1:15000-615000 GCA_020995425.1 Williopsis sargentensis
GCACCTGAGTTTCGCGTATGGTCACCCACTACACTACTCGATCAGGCTCTTAGCAGCTTAACTACAGTTGATCGGACGGGAAACGGTGCTTTCTGCTAGATATGGCCGCAACCGAAATAGTTAGAAAAGCGGCCGGGGTAGTGGCGGGGGGCTGCTTAGTCAGTGGACGGGAGGACGAGGACGATGGGTGGACATAAATGAGCATCCATTATATATCGATCGAACCGAAAATGGAAAAAAGAATAGGTGGACGTGTGTGCGGGTATTTTAGGGTGCTCTGGAGCATGGTGCAGCAGCCTTGGGGTATTTATTGGCATAGGGGGCAGTATTATTTGGGCTTTCTGTGGAACAGATGGGTCGTTAATTACTCGAGAAAAATGATGTGTGGGTGATGTGATTGGATTGTGTTATATATATATGTTATATATGAATAATTGCCATTTTGTGTAATTATGGGTTTCAACTTTCAAGAGACCAACTCCAGAGCATTCAGTGAAAAATAAACTGATATGATATTGCTATGATGGTTAACCTATAGTATATCAGAGTATGTCACTAGTCGTATTAATTGGATTTTATTCTATTTTCCAGATTGATTGTCATTAGTTTGGCAGAAAGAGTAACTTCAAACAGAGTCTGAATATTTGATTACTGTGGGTTCAGAATCACAATGCTCAATCAATATAATATTGATTATAATTGTAGGTTGTTCTCTTGGGCTAGAAGTATTATTGCTTACTGCTCTCATCACTTTTCTTCACTGACGAGCCAGCAACTAAGCGAGCCTGGCCTGATATTTGAATTCATGATCCCAGATCTCAAAAGTGAGCCGCGACCTGTCAGCTGTCAACTGTGAATAGGCTTTATGTGTGTGCTCTATGAAGTAATAGAATCTAAATACTACATCGGGTGCGCTGATGCTGATCTGATATTGTGCGGTGTAACCTGGAACCAGCATTACAGAGAATATTTCCACCTAGTATAGTTTACATTTTGCTCTTCGATCGGATCTCGGTAACAATTTAGCCCATTCGATATTATTCCCACATGAATACTGGAGTTTATGCCATCTACGCCTGCTTGGTACTCTTTGTCTGTAAAGACGAGTTTATTTACCTGCATGGATCTTTGAGTGAATTACAAAAATATTGGAGTTAAAAGTTGCTTTTGATCTTTCGGAGATTATTGCCTAGACAATCTCTCAACCCTTGACGTATTGTTCAGCACCAACTGAACTCAACAAGTTGATACCACATCCAGTCATCAATACTGGCTATGTAGCCGTGTATCTATAACACCTGAGCAACCTTCAATGCATAGCCTATAACCCGATAATCTACTAACAACATACTACACAAAGGAATTTGCACAAGCTGCAGGTCTATGTGTCTACTGCAAGATTGGGTTAAGTTCCGCTCTTGGTCCAGCCAAGGTGGAAAAACCTCTGCTAAGGTACTGCCCATGGCCCAACTTCCCAACGAGACCACCATTGTCCCTATCCCACGCAACATCACCTCTCATGAGAGTGTATCTTGGCCAGTTGGTGAAAGTCATACCTTCAAATGGCGAATGGTCAACGGCATGATGAAGCATCTCATTTGTCAACTCAAAACTCTGCATCTTACCCGTTGGATACCAGATTGTGATATCAGCATCCATTCCAATACCAATGGTTCCCTTCTTATCACTAATACCATAAAGCTTGGCTGGATTAGTTGAGCACAGCTCCACAAATCTTTGTGGAGATATACGGCCCGTCTCAACACCGAAGCAAAACAGCAATGGAACTCTTGTCTCGACACCTGATAAACCGTTTGGAATGTGCTTGTAATGAGGTAAGCCATTGATGATACCCCTTTTCTTACCATTTGGATGGTCATAAATTGATGGTGCGTGATCACTGGAGAAGATTGTCACCGTACCGTTCTGGATCTTTCTCCACACACCTTCAAGTTCGGTTGTATCAGCTCGCAACGGAGGAGAACAGACGTACTTGGCACCTTCAAAGGAATCCTCTGGATGCTTATGGTGTTCACATCCAGCCTTAAGGTAGTCACTTGTTAGGAACAAATACTGTGGACAAGTCTCAGAGTAAACTGGGAGTAACTTCTTCTGCGCATTTTCAACATGGTTAATAGCAGCTTCACAGGACATATGAACGATGAGGATGGGGACGTCAATGAACTTAGAAAGGGTGATCACTCTATAGGAAGCCTCATCTTCAGCTTCGGTAGGTCTTGATATAGCGTGGTAATAAGGATCTGTTAACTTCTTCTCCTCCAGCTTCTCGTTGAGGAACTTGATAACATCGTAGTTCTCAGCATGTATCATCATGGTGATGTTCAGTTTTCTCGTCTCAAGTAGCACATTCAACAGCTCAGAGTCATTGAGCTTGTACATTGGATACGTGGTGTATATCTTCAAACTTGTCAAACCCCTCTCAACCATCTTTGGAAGTTGTTTCAAAACTTCTGGAGTTGGGTCACTCAAGATCAAGTGGAAACCATAATCACAATAAGCTCCACATTCTGTTCTCTTGAAGTAGTCATCCACCACAGAATCCAGATCATGCCGACCCTTTGCCTGTAGTGCAAATGTCAGCATAGTTGTTGTGCCACCACAGATGGAACTTCTGCTTCCCGTTTCAAAAGTGTCACCATTTGGAAAATCATCTTGATCCAAATGGACATGGGAGTCGATACCACCAGGAGTGACGTATGCACCCTCGGCATCAATCATCTTTGTACCGACGATCTTCTCAGTGGTCATTGTCTGGATAACACCATCTTTGATACCGATTCTAACGTTTGTGTTGAGGATGTCTGAAGCTGTCACGATACGTCCATTATGGATCACAACATCATAGGCGGCCATCGTGCAAGTGTGTGATTGGAAGTCTATAGACGGAGGTAAACTGTGTCAAGCCGAGAGAGGATGTGCATCTCTTTATATGCTCTCCAGACCTGCGGACCCTCACAACTTCTGATAAGCATCTAGCGAAATTTATTGGCGGGCGATGGCGCTTGCCTGATTTGGAAGACGCACGATTAGAAAGCCCGTTTGTAGCAAGTGCGTGAGTAGCCTGGGAAGATGTTTGAATAATGATGGTGTTCCACTGGGGACTTCGACTGATGTCGATCGACTGATTATTTGATATCGGAATGGTCTAATTGTCATTACTAATTAGTAGCTTCCACTTACCGGGTTGTTATCACTTGGCGCCAGCATTACACAAACAAGTATCGAAAATGCAGAGCTGGGCGTCGCCGGAATGACCATGTACTGCAATGGTCATAACGAGTCAACCAAAGAGCAGCGAGCTATTGGAAACGCATTATGTATTGGCAATCATTGTAAGATCTCAGAATGCAACATACACTGTCTCTTTCCACTGGCAGAAATGATAACCTCAAAACATGAACATGAACCACACCACAGGACCTCTAAATGAAAATCCGCTTGTATTCTGGCTTTGTCAAACAATCACAGACTCATTATAAACTAGATAAGATTGATGACTTTACGTCTTTGCTAGTTGTTGCTTCCTGAAAGGGTTACACAGAGGAGCGTTTCATTGAGTCAATCAAGCGGTACTGATGGCGGTGCAAGTGCCCGTCTGGATATGTCCCCTTTGTGCTGTTTATTAGGATGGTTGAAGCACAAAGGCTCATGAGGCCCCACATGACTATGCAGACTAGAATGGAGACCAAGTACACATCACATACTTCAACCCGAAACATCAGTTGCATTCAATCATGAGGACAGTGGCCCTACCGCTCCACAGTGACACAATTATTCATACTTGAGAGGATCAGCAGAAGGGATGGAAAGGAAGCTAGCTGGTAGCTGAGGTTCAAACTGTATAGTAGAGGTGTACACTTCCCACCATCAGTGTCAATAGCACATGCCGCTACACCCTCCCTTTGCACGCTGTTGAAGTTGTTTGTTCCAGCCTGCTTCATCCGAAAGTTGAAACCGCGACGCGACGCCGGCCGACCAATCAGCGAAGCGCATTCGCTCAGAAGATGGTGAAAAAAAAAAAGCCTCCGAAAAAAGAATCGCAACATCAATTCCCCTTTCCCCCCCCCTCCGACAAAACAAGGAAGAATCTTTGTCCTCAGCTTTCATATTCCCCCTTCTCAGCAATGTCCGTCCCACAGTACACTATCTCTGACTACTCCAAGTTCGCCCTTGCCGGTGCTATCGGCTGTGGTGTCACCCACGGTGCCATGACCCCAATCGATGTCGTTAAGACCAGAATCCAATTGGAGCCAACCGTTTACAACAAGGGTACCATCGGTTCTTTCAGACAGGTTGTTGCCGCTGAAGGTGCTGGTGCTCTTTTGACCGGTTTGGGCCCAACCGTTGCTGGTTACTCCATGCAGGGTGCCTTCAAGTTTGGTGGTTACGAGTTGTTCAAGAAGACCTTCATCGACTACTTGGGTGTTGACACCGCTGTTCAGTACAAGGATGCCATCTACATCGGTTCCGCCGCTATTGCTGAGTTCTTTGCTGACATTGCCCTTTGTCCATTGGAGGCTACCAGAATCAGATTGGTTTCCCAGCCACAGTTTGCTAACGGTCTTATTGGTGGGTTCTCCAGAATCTTGAAGGAGGAGGGTGTTGGTTCTTTCTACGCCGGTTTCACCCCAATCTTGTTCAAGCAGATTCCATACAACATCTCTAAGTTCTTGGTCTACGAGAGAGCTGCTGAGTTCTACTACGGCTTCTTCTCTACCCCAAAGAAGGAGTTGTCCCAATCTACCCACACCCTTGTTAACCTGGGTTCCGGTTTGACCGCTGGTTTCGCCGCCGCCATTGTTTCCCAGCCAGCTGACACCTTGTTGTCCAAGGTTAACAAGACCAAGAAGGCTCCTGGCCAATCCACCATGGGATTGTTGTTCTCCCTTGCTAAGCAGTTGGGTGTTGTCGGTTCTTTCGCTGGTTTGCCAACTCGTTTGGTCATGGTTGGTACCTTGACCTCCTTGCAGTTCACCATCTACGGTTCTTTGAAGCCAGCTTTGAACTGTCCACCATCCGTTGAGATTGGTAACAAGGGTCACTAAATCAATCTAGTCCGAATCTGATAGACTAATAAACCACCCCCCCTCCCCTTTCGAATGTACATACTTTTTAATTCGATGGAATACGATACATATTCAAACTTGGAATAATACCCCCCATGGGGAACGATCAATTCATTAGTAGCTAATAATAAGGAGTACTCAACACATATGTATATGATTCATTCGCCACTGGCGCTGGATGCAGCAGGGAATGGTCTGCTGTCCATGTATGCTTCAAGTTCTTTATCGAGATCCTGGGCGGTCTTCTTTGGCTTTGGTGCTCTTCTCTCTCGCGGTTCTTCATCATCACGTCTTCCGGCTGGGCGTCTTCCAGTTGAACGTCCATCGGAGGAAGGGCGTGCAGAGCCAATGACAAGAGGTTTTATAAGCTCAACGTCAATAACTTGGCCAATGGCCTTTCTACCATCAAACTTGTTCACAGCAGCAATGTTGTCCTCAGAGTTCTTGTAACCAGCATAGGCGACTCCACTATTACGGCCATCTCTGGCGTATTCAAGGAACACAAACTCGGTCTCGCCAATCTTTGCAAGGAGTTCCTGTTACTGTTAGTCTCTTTTGTGTCTGTATCGAAAGAAGAAACTCACTTCCAGATCTTCCTGTCTCAGTTCGTAGTGCACGTTGGAGATTTTGATGTATGGCTTACCACGGCTGAAAGTTGTTAGTACGCTAGCCAAGACAATGGAAAAACCCGGTGGACGTACCTCAATCTCTGCAACTTGGTCTCACGAGGTCTGTAGGTTCTCTCTCTGTAGTCATCTCTGTCACGGCGACGAGGTGCTCTTTCTCTGGACCGGTCTCTTGAATCTCTTGAATCCCTGGAATCTCTGGAATCTCTCGAGTCCCTGGTGTCTCTTGGACGGTCACTTGTACTTCTGGATTGTGGCTACTTTTGTTAGTCTCTTGTCGTCTCCTTACACCACGTCACGGGGGAACGCCACATACTCTTGATCTTCTTCCCTGCGTCGGCTGTTAGTTATGCTTCAGGCGGGACCGGTGGCAGAGGTAACACGCACTCTGGACTCGCTCGAGTTTCCAATGATCTCGTCAAGTGATCTCTCGAATGCGTCGGTCATCTCTCTGTGTGCTGCTGTAGCTTGTGCTATGTGCTGTATACTGCGTACTATGTGTTGCGAATCGGTCATTATGGCTTCGAAGCGTTCGACTCCCCAGAAATCAGAAATCAGTGGACGACCGACCATTCGCGAAAAGTGGTGTGCGGGTTAAAGATGACTAAGACAAGCATCGGTAAGGACCGCATGCATCGAGGATTCAATATGACTCGACAATGTTCATTTCAAGGTGCTGGGAGGAATCGATGAAGAGAGGAGACCAGCTCATCACACATACACACGCACACACACAATGACATCCGTCATCCTAATCGACAACTACGACTCCTTCACCTGGAACTTGTACGAGTACCTCTGCCAGGAGGGTGCAGACGTACAGGTGCACAGAAATGACAAGATCACCATCGAGGAAATTGAGAACCTCAACCCAGACATCATCGTGATCTCCCCAGGACCAGGCCACCCAGAGACGGACTCTGGTATCTCCAGAGACCTTATCGGGTACTTCGCCGGTAAGAAGCCAATCTTTGGTATCTGCATGGGCCAACAGTGTATCTTCTCTGTATTTGGCGGTGAGGTTAGTTATGCCGGTGAAATTGTTCACGGTAAGACTTCCACGATCTCCCACGATGCCAAGGGAATGTTCAAGGACGTCCCGCAGGGAATTGCTGTCACCAGGTACCACTCGCTTGCGGGTAGCAGGGGAACCCTGCCAGGTGACTTGGAGGTCACCGCAAAGACCGACTCCGGGATCATCATGGGAGTGAGACACAAGAAGTACATCATAGAAGGTGTTCAATTCCACCCGGAGAGTATCCTCACCGAGGAGGGACACCTTATGATGAGAAACATTTTGGGTTACAGAGGCGGTTTCTGGGATGCTAACCAGCAGACAGAACAGGCCGAGGGTTCAAATAAGAAGACCAAAGCATCCATCTTGGACAAGATTTACTCTCAAAGACAAAAGGACGTTGAACAACAACAGTTGATCCCAGGATTCAGATTCGAAGATTTGAAGAAAAACTACGAACTCGGTATTGCCCCACCATTGGTCGACTTCTACGCCAGACTGAGAGAATCCTTACCAAAGAAAACCCTTATTGCTGAGATCAAGAGAGCTTCCCCTTCAAAGGGACCAATCGACTTACAGGCCAACGCTGCTGCACAGGCATTGAAGTACGCAGAATGTGGCGCCTCTGCAATCTCTGTTCTCACGGAACCCCACTGGTTCAAAGGTTCTCTTGATGATTTGAAGAACGTCCGTCAAGTCATTGCACCATTGACCAACAGACCAGCTATCCTAAGAAAGGAGTTCATCTTTTCCGAGTACCAGATCCTTGAGGCAAGATTGGCTGGTGCGGACACCGTCCTCTTGATTGTCAAGATGCTCGATGATGCTCTTTTGAAGAGACTTTATAACTACTCTGTCCAATTGGGAATGGAGCCACTCGTGGAAGTTAGCTCCAAGGGTGAGTTTGAAAGAGCATTGGTGCTTAAACCAAAGGTTGTTGGTGTTAACAACAGAGACCTACACTCTTTCACAGTTGATTTGAACACCACATCCAATTTGACTTCCTTGACGCCAAAGGACACACTGTTGATTGCCCTTTCCGGAATCACCAGCGGTGACGATGCGAACAAGTATGGCCAAGATGTCCATGGATTCCTTGTGGGAGAGGCCCTCATGAGAGCTGAGAACACAAGCGAGTTTGTCGAGAGCATACTGGCGTGATTATTCTACGTCTGATTCAAAATTGTCTATAGACTGGGGAAAAAGACATATATAGAGAGAAACGTTTGCAAAGATTGGATAGACGTGTACATCAGCGGATATAGGCATAACAAGATTCACCTCAATCAGATTTGGACAGCTGAGCTGGGCTTTGATACTTCGAGCTCTTGGAGTATCTGAGACCTTTAAGCTTACCATCAGACAAGATGTCACGCTGGGACAAGTATTCAAGATCAACCAACTTTGGCCAATAGACGAATTGCATACCGTTTTTGAAGATATACATGCCACAGTACCCAGCAAGTGCAAAGCATGATGTCAAAAGTAGCAAGTTCTTCATACTTGTAAGAGAACCTCTTGGGAAGAAGAAAGCAGAGAGGAACAAGATCGAAGAAGCGACGAAGAGATATGGCGCACCTTGAACAAATGGTGGTCTGTTATCCTTAAATGGAGAATCGACAGCTTGGTACGGACTAAAGTTACCAAGGAAGAGGTCGTAAGCATCCTGTCTTGGACCGTCTCTCAAGTTGTTCTTGTAATATCTGGTGATGGAGTTCAGCAAGTCATTAAGTGCACCTTTCTTAGTTCTCTTACCAGTTCTAGTGTAATCAGTTTTCAAAGCACCGGTACCAGAGTAAGCCTTACTCACAGCATCGGCATTATCCGCCCAGATGTTCTGGAACTTGAACAAAAGCAACTTGTCATTCTCCCAGATGGAGCCGGAAGGTAAGACACCGCCCATCTCCAACTGCTTCTGCAAAACCCAATGACCCAACGTGGATTGCACAACATTGGTTCTGTCCAAACAGTCCATACAGTTGGTACGAACAACGGATTGTTGTTTGTGGATAACTTTAAGAGAAGTTGAACTTCTCTGATCGTGGTAAAAGTCCTGGTTGGAAAGACCAATCTGAACCAAATGATCAATCAGGATCTTTACTCTGTGCCATTTCAAGTTTCTGCATTCGTGATGGTAGTCAAAGTACACGTAGTGGAGCTTTGGGTCATTCAGAGCCTCGACAATGTTCTCATAGGCATGCTTCACTGGGAATTCATAACCCTTGGAGTTGACAAGGTTAACAAGGAAGTTATCACCATAAAGAGTCGTCTGCTGCTCAAAGTGCTTTCTAGCAGCATCCAAAGGTGGCTCACCAATGGTCAAACTTGGTTTGTACTTCAGGTTGTTGACTTCAGCCCAATAGACTGGGACAGAACCTCTAGTTTGGAGGTAACTGTAGGTGTCAAAGGCATCTCTAGCAGTGTGAAGAATCAAGAGTTGTTCAGTTTCGTTGAAGTTGGCAACATTACCATTGGCATCAATACCACGACGGAAGTATCTGGTACCAGCTCTCAATACGCTTCTTCTAGTGATCAAACCGAAAGAGATTGGCTTCATGTTCGTTGTTGCCTGGATAACGTGGGCGTATCCGTAGATCATTGGGACAATGAATGGGTTCAAACCAGGTTCATCCGATGCCAATTGCATCAGCTCTTCCATCACATAGTAGTTCCAGAAGAATCTGTTATCAGCGGACTTCCATAGTGACAAGCGCTCTGACTGCTCTGTCTGTCTTTGGTGGGAGTTTGTCAAGTCATAGGTGTAGGAGAAGAACAGCTGGGCGGAGTCCAAGTGGAATTTCAAGAGCTCCAAGTACTTTTGCTCGTCGTCATCCTTCAAGAAGGAATTTGACAATGGTAGCACCTTGTACTCGATAACCTTGTTGATTGAGTCCTGACGGATCTGGCCCACCTCGATGGTCTTTGTGGCGACGATGATGTAACGGGAAGAACGCATTCTGATGACACCAATGATAGCGGCAATTGGATTGAGCCCACTCACAGGGAAGAACTCTGTAAGATGTTAGTACAAGTAACAAGCAATGCAATGTAGCCGACTCCTTCCTCACTCACCTGGCTTCACCAACTGAGACCCACTGAGGCCGATATGGAGCACGGAGCTCTGTGCTGAAGCGAGCTTGAAGATGTAACCATCCTCGTACTTGGCGTAGAGCAGTGGAGCGGCCATTATGCAGTGTCAGTGTCCGTTTGAACGCGCTGCTGACGTGTTGAACAAGACAGGCAACTTGTGTTTCCCCTTTTGATTCTGAAAGCCAAAACAACCAATTCCGGCACAAGGGCACGTGCCAGGCTCCGGAACACGTCTGGACCCCGGAATATTTGCCCTTGTTCTTATAAACAGAACAACAGAACAGCTGAACAACAGAACTCGTGTAAACGCTGTCCGAACGGCCAATTGGACACACAATGCCAGCATACAAACTATCGGCCACACTGGAGGGCCACAAGGATGACGTGAGGGCGCTGGAGGCCCCTTTCAACGACACCGTTATCTCAGCGTCCAGAGATGGCACAGTGAGAACATGGACCAAGGAGGCGTTGTGGGACTACAAGGTCAACTTCACATCCACTGGGTTTGTCAATTCGCTCACCTTTGATGCAAAGAACAGTCTGGTGATCACTGGTGGTCAGGATAAGCTTATAAACGTGACCGACCTGTACTCGCCAGGGATGGAATCCAAGTACGTGTTGATTGGACACGAGTCCAACGTGTGCTCCCTTGACACGGATGGTGTTCAGATTATAAGTGGAAGTTGGGATAGCACTGCAAGAGTGTGGGAGAACAATGAGATCAAGTATGTTCTTGAAGGTCACAGCTCATCTGTGTGGGATGTGAAGATTCTGGGCAAGGACAGGTACTTGACGTGTTCCGCAGACAGAACAGTAAAGATATGGAACAAGAATGAGGTCGTCAAGACAATCCTCGGACACAGGGATGTTGTGAGAAGCTTGGCTCTGCTGCCAAATGGAGCTGGTTTCGCAAGTGCCTCCAATGATGGCACAGTGAGACTCACAGATTTCGAAGGCAATCTCCTGCAAGAGCTGGTTGGGCATGACAGCTTCATCTATTCTGTCAAGTTGTTACACAATGGAGACATTGTCACATCTGGCGAGGATAGAACCGTTAGAATTTGGAGAGATGGCCGAGCAATTCAAGTTATTACTCTTCCTTGTGTATCTGTCTGGTGCGTTGCAGTTGCTCCGAATGATGACATTATCACAGGAAGCAGTGATAACCAAGTGCGTATCTTCACCAAAGAGCCAGAGAGATATGCGTCTGATGATGAACTTGAAGAATTTAGAGAGGCCGTGGAGAGCACTGCTCTCAATTCACAGGCATTTGATGATTCCAAGACCCTTCCACCAGAGACGTTACAGAGACCAGGGAAGAAGGAAGGCCAAGTGGTGGTTGTCAAGACTAATACCGGTGTTAGTGAGGCTCATCAATGGACCGAGAACAAGTGGGTCCTGATTGGTGAGGTGGTTAGTGGTAGTACAAGTGACAAGAAGGTTGAGTTTGAAGGACAGAAGTGGGATTTCGTGTTTGATGTTGACATTGCAGAGGGACAGCCACCTCTCAAGCTACCTTACAATGTCACAGAAAATCCATACGTTACAGCGGCTAGATTTTTGGAGAAGTATGAATTACCAACAAGTTACGCTGACCAAGTTGTTCAATTCATTACACAGAACACGCAAGGTGTCACGATTAACCAGTCTTCCGATTATGTCAACCCATATGCTGATACTAGAAGAGCGAAATTGGTTCCGCATACTGATTATTTGGGCTTTACCGCTTACACTTACGAGACAATCCTTAAGGGAATCAAGAAGTTTAATGCCACTGAGAACACTTTTAACGAAGACCAGATGAGTGATATTGAGACAAACCTCAAAAATGGAGATGCTGCTGCACTATTGGAAGTTGCAAATTCAATTGTGAAGAATTGGACAAACGTATTACCGGGCATTGATGTCTGTCGACTTATCATCAATAAGTTGGAGACACCTCCAGCCACATTCACAGAGTTCATTACTTCTGGAATCGATCCACAAAATCCACCGGTATACTTCATGACACTGAGAATGTTATGTAACACCTTTTTGAATAAGAGATGGGGCGAGACTGTTATCGCCGATGCGTCTGTTTCTTCGAAGGTGTTGAATGTCATCAGCTTTGACAGCCAGGCTTCTGGCCAGCACGCCGTCAATGTCGCAAATGCCATTGCTACACTTTTGCTGAACTTCAGTATCTATTCCAGTAAGTATAAGGTGAAGAAACTTGCTGGTCTACTGGTGGAGAAGTTGGATTCTATCGGCCAAGCTGTCTGTGCCTCATCTTCGGAAGCTGCTTATAGATTGTGCATTGCTTATGGTAACTTGATCTACGTTGACAAGTCCTTGAAGAACGAGGGTTTCACAAAGTTCAAGTCATCAATCAAGTACGCGGAGCAGAGATTCGCAGATGTGTTTGCCGACATTGCTGAGTTGTAACCAGTGTCTAATGATGAACTCATTTAACTTGGTAACTATCTGTAATGCTATTGAATTTTTGAAACACCTTGTAATTGTACCTGAAGCAAGCTGTGAACAAATAGACTATGGTGTTGTCAGTATACTCGGCAAACCAGCTTAATAACACAAAATTTTATCAAAAAGCTTTCTTTTATAGATACGATGTATATTTCAGTATATCATTTGATGTTAGCTCCAGGTATACCGCTTGATTCACATTGTTGAGCCTAGTCCTGAGATAACTTCCCTTGCGTTTTTCCCCAGATAGATTGGACACTCGTTTTGGCGCTCCAAGTGGCGGCACCTCCACGAGTTCCGTGTACTGGGCCCGTAGGTAGCAGTTGGACGAATTCATGTGATGCACATACCCTTTCAGATGTCTTCTCATGTCTCCGTTTGTCTCTAAGATTGTGTGGTTTCAGGTTCAGTTCTGTGATCAAGATCTCAAAAGGTTATTGATTTTGTTTCAATGGTCAACTTGTATGGATTAGGATGGTTGGTTCATGCGGCGTGTGTGCGTGGGTGTGTGAAGTGAAGTGAAGGTGGGATGTGTTTACTCAATGTAATACATCTTGCTCCTCTTCTTCTTCAAAAAGAGTTCGGATTCAGATTTGACTGCGTCATACCCAAATCCGCACAAGCGAGTGGCTCCATATCGTCGTTGTTTGTACAAGTACCAGACTACCTCAATGAGGTGGCTCGGTTGCAAGTAGACTCTCAGCGACTTATGGAGTGGTAGAATGATTTCTTCCACAGTGAGTTCTCGTCGATGGAACTCCCCTTCAAATACGTGCCTCATCCATATCTCTTTTGTAGTGTTCATAGGTTTCCGCATGTTTGTTACACAGAGAGCATAGTGGTAGTGTTCCGTTAGGCTGTTCTTCATCACGTTCACGGTTGGCGGTCACTGGGCCCAGTCCATGACTGAAATGTCCCAGGTGGAAGCGATGGAGTGCCTCCAGTGCGCCAGGTGCCTTGATTTGGTATTTGAATAGACCGAAGCAGAAGTCAAACCATAATTCAAAATCTTGTGATGGTGGGTAGAGAGTTGGATTGCCAGCTTCTCCTGTCACTTGGAAGTCTCTCACTGCAATCACTCCTTCCCTGAGCTTCTTTTTCTTGTTGTAGTGTTTGAAGGTTTCCCAATCGAGTGGTCCACCGTCTCTGTTTTGTTCGCTCAAAGATTTGATTGATCTTGTGGAGATTCATCACGTAATGCGTGTGGATGCTTAGATTGCAGCACCTGAGTTTCGCGTATGGTCACCCACTACGCTAATCGATCGGGCTCTTAGCAGCTTGGCCGCAGTTGGTCGAACGGGAAACGGAGTGGATTCTGAGAAGACCATTTCTAAGAAGCCGAGTTAGCTGTGAACCTTCTGTATTTCGAAATCTGTTCCTCGTGGCCCAATGGTCACGGCGTCTGGCTACGATTTAAGTAGTTACTTCTGAAACCAGAAGATTCCAGGTTCGACTCCTGGCGGGGAAGATTTTTTTTGAATTTTGACACATGTCCGTCGCCGGGCCGGCCGGCGCCCGCGCAGCTCGTGATCATGATGATCATGATGATCTCATGATGAATATATATATATATGATCTCGATGCGATCAATATCCATACTGTCGATCGCTGTTATGAATTAATATATAATATAAAGATATGTTATAATGATTATACTCAACAAACGTTTCAGCGGACACTAGTGCCTGTATATATTTAGTTAAGTAATTTATTCAAAGTCCCTAATTATACAAAGCTCAAAACACCCGGACATCAATGTGCTGCGCCACTTTTATTTCGTGCGCCACAGGAAAGAGCACCAGCCACAACAAACAATAGGAAGCACAACAAAGAAGGAAGGAACTGCGGCCGTTCCTTTGGTTGAGACGGCGGCGCAGCGGGACCACAGGCACGAAAGAGCACCGCTTGCCTTGATGAAGGAACCCAAGGAACCGAGGGAACCTGGCAGGGATGCGGTACGTGAGCCAAGGACGCCCCAAGTGCAACCGAGTGCGACGTTCTTGCCGTTGACGCCCTTGAACATATCCAGAAGGCCATCGTTGCAGAACACGACATGCTCCTCCTCAAGCTCGCTCTATGAGATGAACATGAACGTAGATGATCTCGTGGGTCCTGTCGGTGTGAATTCGAGCGCTGTCAACAGCTGTGTTGAATCGTCCGATGATGATACCGATGATGATATGGAATTGGCACAGACCTGGCCATCGGCACGGAGATCAAACGAACTCTTCAGAGAACACTACGGCATGAGCTCGATCAAATCACCCAGTGTCTTTAAGCATAGGGGCGACGATCACCATGACACAGAATCAACGCCTATCTTCAAGAGACTCGTGAATAAGAGCGTGCTGAAACCGCAACTGAAGGCCTTCAGGAGAATCACAAGCGAGTTACAAACGGAGAATGTGCCCCTGGACAATGAAATCAATCATGAGAAGTTGGTTCTTTTGAATTTGGAAAATAAAGAGCACTATCTCAGTCCGTCTCTGATGAAGAAGAATAACAAAACCATTGAGCAGAACAATTCGAGCTACAAAAAGTTTGATATCATCAAGAGGGCCAATGAGAGCTGGAACATGAGGAAGAATAGCAACGCCTCGTCAAATGAGCATGAGGAGCAAGAATTTCAAGAGGTGTCTCAAAGAAAGAGATCTTTTGATGAGAGCGAGTCAACAAAGTTCAAGAGAAGAGCGGTATCATCAAGTCCTATCAGTGCTAATCTCTTCAAAAGGGGTAACGTCAAATTGATATCAAAGGCATCCGAGGAATTGGAGGGCATGTCATTGGACAGTTCATGAGTGCAGGTTATATGCTAATGGAGTTTTACTGGTTTTTAAGGGAATTTTGGGTCGTCGATAACGAAGTTAATGAGAAATATTTACACGAATGTCACATTTAGCATCTAAGTAGCATCTTACATTAAAGGATCGATCTGCATGGCACAGGCGACTAATTAATCATTCGTCATGAGTGACAGTTTTTGTCTTCCACTCCAAGAGTTTAGACAATCCTTCTGTACCACATGTCATCTTAAGGAAATCGTGTTGGAGTAATTCATCAGTTGAGGCTCTGTACTTGACATCAACACAAAGACAGATACTCAGGAATTTCTTGATACTCAAAGAGAGCTTCTCTGGAGCCTTCAGCTTTGGGGTACCATTGGTTGCAATCAAGAACAATGCCTTCAAGGGTTCCTCATTCAAGTAAGGTGGTTCACCTTCAATCATCTCAATGGTCATGATACCAAGGGACCAAACGTCAACCTTCTCATCGTACTCCTTTGTCTTAACAACCTCTGGGGCCATCCAATACGGTGTACCAACCATGGTGACTCTCTTACTCTTTTGAGAACTCAACTTGGCACAGAAACCGAAATCTGTGATCTTGACATTTCCCTTCAAGTCCAACAGCACGTTATCAGATTTGATATCCCTATGGATGATATGCTTGTTATGCAAGAACTTCAAGCCTTTAGTTGTTTCATGACAAATAGCAGCAATCTGGTCTTCACGTAATGAACTGTCATTGTTATCAATCACGTCTGTCAAACAACCACCTTCCATGTATTCCATCACGACCCAAAGGTATGAAGAGTTCAGGAACGCCTCGAGGAAGTTCACAATGTTCTGATGTTGAGAATCCTTCATCACCAAGATCTCATTCACAATGGATTCCTTTGAAGGTTGAACATTCAAATCCATTTGTTTAATAGCAACCTTCAGACCACCACGCTTAAGAGATTTGGCCAAATACACGGTACCACTTGCACCTTGACCAGCCTTTTCAATCATCTGGAAGTATGGAGTTGGGTCAACATTACGTACAACAGCGCGCAAGTTCTTCATAGATTGAGCGTCGTTCAACTCTTTGTTACGACGCTGTTCATTCTTCTCCTTGACGGTTTTCTTTGGTGCCTGCTTCATTGGAGAGCCGTCAAGGGCAGCTTGCGCAGCAGCTTGAGCAGCAGCATGTGCAGGAGATTGTACAGGCTGTGTTTGTTGTTGTTGTTGTTGTTGTTGTTGTTGTTGTAATTGTTGCGGTTTCTCTTGATAATACTGCTTCTGAAGTTGATGAAACTGCTGATGCTGTTTGGGATGATGTTGAGGTTGTAATGGCTTGATAGATTGGTTATAAAGATTTTGCTGATACTGCGGTTGTTGATGTTGTGGTGGTACATGCCTCTGTGGGGTATGAGGTCTCTGCTGCTGCTGTTGCAATTGTTGTTGTTGTTGCTGTTGTCGTTGGTGCTGAGGAGGAGGTCTTGGAGCTTGACGCACTGGTTGAAGGTACGTCTTCTTCACGGGCGATACAGTTGGAGAATCAACGTATGGATTTGGAATAGCCTGGGAGGTGTTCAGTTTCAACTTCAATTGTTGAGCTTGATGTTGCGGCTGTGTTTCTTCCGAGTGTTGGTGCAGCTTTAACTGAGAAGTTGACTTTACGAGACCGTTCATATTACTCTGTGACGATGCCAGCGGTGGTTGGATGGACTGTTCTTGAGGCAGTTGTTGTACCTGATGCTGAGGAGTGCTCTGGAGAGGCGATGATTGTGGGATAGTATTCGTAGGTGGCATTGGAGGTGGTGGGGCCCTTCTCAGTGGTTGAAGATCTGATGGTGACGGCGTCTGAGTCTGAGTAGTGTAGTATGGTGACACCTTTGGTGGAGAATCACGCTTCTGTGGAGTGTATGGCTTTGACAAGTCCGTTATTAACCTCGTGGCGGTCTCCTTCTCACCACTTGAGCTTGAAGAGTTGGAAGCATCTGAGTTCTTTGAGCTGTGAGATGGCTGTTGGTCCTCTTGTTGTTGTTGTTGTTGATCCTGGTAGAACTCCAATACTTCAATGACAGCCACTGGATCCTTTGTCCAATCCTCATTAGTGATCTGAGAGTGTTGCAACAGCTTTTTCCAATTCTCTGGCAATCCTGTGAAGCTACCACTCGTTGGATCAAAACCAACGTGGACCCTGTGCGTGAAATTTGTTGGGCTTGATACAGTACCTGTGAGCGGGCACTTGGCAAAGATGGCATCAAGCCATCCATAGAGGTCGTTGAGAGTTTTCAGTGAGATGTACAGGGATCTCTTCCCTCCTGACGTTCTAATCAATTCAAAGCAATATGGTCTCAACTGGACCCTTGAGAGATTCACGATGGAAGTGACAGAGATCTTGAGCCATATCTCATCCTTGGAGTCGTTTTTGTAGAAGATCAGGTTGGAGTCGTTGAGCACCATGTATCGCTTGGGCCATCTGAAAGACATGATGCCCTCGTCTCTGACTTGGACCCA
This sequence comes from Williopsis sargentensis, assembly GCA_020995425.1. Lineage (NCBI taxonomy): Eukaryota > Fungi > Ascomycota > Saccharomycetes > Phaffomycetales > Wickerhamomycetaceae > Williopsis > Williopsis sargentensis. The sequence continues at coordinate 32,567 of CP083469.1, forward strand.
ACCCTGTCTTCTGATGATCTTTGTTCCTGAGGTGGGGGTGGAGAACGAGTGATTTGGCAGCATCGTTGGTGGCTTTGGAGCAGGTCCTGGGTTGGAGAAGTCATCCTCTCTGAAGTTTGCAGCGGACGCTGAGAGTGACATCGTTGCTGTGAACTTGTCGCTTTCTAGTAGATCTTGTCGTTGAAGTCGACTGGAATGTTTCTGGAATGTTGTCCAATTGTCCCTCTGAATGGGTACTTAGTGGAAGCAGCAGTTCAAGAGCTGAGGTGCAGGAGTTCGATGCGTGAACAGTGTCTGACGTACACGCTCTTCTGGTGATAGCTCCCGGGATTGACGTATGCAGTGCTAAAACTGGTGCTGGGGTCAAAAAGCTGTCGTCTCTGGACCTCAAACAAAGATGAAACACAAGGCACAAGGCGGGACGGGACGTAACTTTATTTAGTGGTGTGACGGGGACAACAGAGCGAGGCCAATGGTATGTGTATGTGTGTGCTGTACAAGTGTGTATGTGTATGTGCAGACAGTGCACACGTGGAGCAAAGAACTTGTGGCAGCCAAAGTAGCAGAGACCTATGTTTGTGTTTTTGCCAAATAACGACACCCTTTCGAATCGGCCTGTTTGCCAAAGGAGAAAGGTAATCTGCCAAAAAACTCGCGTGCCAGCGCCCAAAGCGGAAGCCGCGGCGTGCCCGCAACCGCGTTTTTGTTTTTGGCTACTGACGCGTTTCTACGAGTGGGACACAACTACAATTACAACTAGTGTTTTGGACTTGTGTCTTGGACGTCTTTGATATCTATTCAATGTCCGTGGGGTCGATCTCTTCAAAGTCGTCCACGTCCTCCTCGGTGATCTCCTTCCAGTACGAGTAGCTGAGCACGATGAAGCCGACGACGACCAGCAGGTTGCCCACCAGCTGGCCGGCGTTGATGGAGATGCCAAAGACGAGCCACTCAAACAGCCCGACGAATAGGATCGTGATGAGCGAGGACACCGACGACAGCACGGGTGACGTCAAGGACATCAGACCCAGGAACGACAGGGAGAAGACCAGGTTCGAAACGATGGACATTGCCACGATGAACCAAGCGTAGAGTGACGTGAACAGGTGGAAAGTAGACCAGCCCATCACATGTGATACGAGGATTATCAACCAGCCGAACGAAACGGTTGCCAATCCGATCAGCGAGGCGCAGAAGTTAGAGAACGACATCAGCCTTCTGGAGGACACAGAGTCCACAGGTGGACATGCCAGCTTCTTATAGAGCACTTCGTACAGCCCATAAAGAACGGCGCCGGCAGCGATGATCACATCTCCCACCACTCTCTTTGGGAAAACCCCTGACGTGGACTCGCCAGCGAATGCCACGCAAAAGACACCAAACACAGCCAACAGCACAGAGAATAGCTTGACATACGTGAACTTCTCTTTCAGGATCGGAATGGCAAACATCAACGCCGTGAATGCAGAACAGTTATAGATCGCAGTAATGTCAGACGCTGGCGACCACTGCATGGAGATGTACCAGGTGACGCCTGCAACGTTCAAGATGAAGGACAGTAGGAAGATGCGGATGGTCAGAAACTTCAACGGTTCACTGGTCACAAACTCCCGAGGACTCGATGGGGACATCAGCATGGATGGTTTCAAGATCAATGAGGTCTTGTATATGTTACGATGCTGATTCTTTACGCTCTCGTACAGATTCTTTTTGAAATGCGAGAGACTTAGCAGGGAGTAACCGTGCTTGTTGCACCTTCTCACATGCTTGTACAGGGCAATGGCGGCCACTTGAATGGGCCAAATCCAAGTCCAAGACGAGTGTGTCAACACCAACAGCAGTATCGGCTGGTCAAAGTCAAGCGACTTGTACAGGTAACTTGTCAGCTCCGTCTGCGCAACAAACGCGACCAACGAGATGATGAAGAGGGCAATTACAGAGTACAGCTTGTACGTCGAGTGCTCGAGGTGGCCCTTTGGCTGCCCAGACTGCTGCCCAGGCTGCTGGGTGACATCCGAGGACTTGCGCCCCATCAGAGGCGTTTGCTGCTGCTCCCAACTGGCCATACTTGAAGCCCTTCAATCGGTAGCTGGAAAGAGAGGAAAGAGAAAGAAGATCAGTCCTTTGTTTATGGGCCTTGAACGATAGTCAGATTCTTCAGTTATAATTTCCCCGTCTCAGAAAAAAAAAAATTACATGGCCGCGATATAATAAATAGACAGGGAACATGATAAGGAGAAAAAAATGTGAGTTGTAGTTAGCTCCTAGTGAGCCAGTAATGCAATCAATGAACATGCAATGATCCAGTGGTCATGGGCTTGGACTGTTTATCATTGATCTGGTCGTTCAAACTTCAGTCGTGTAGTCGTGACTCGTTCAGTTGTGTAATGTATTTTCAGTGGTATAATGCATTTATGGCACAATCTAAGAATCAAGTGTAACCTGCCCTTGATCTCAATGATCATCATGACCTAAATTATAAGCAAGCCCGTGTGTCTATCCACGACCTTCCCGAATAGATCCTTTGAAACCACACCATTCTCATCACCAGGAGACAAGTAGACATTGTTCAAACTCTTGTATAGCTTCAATTCACTTTTTTTCAGCTTGTCCATATCAATATAGATTAATACTGTACTGAATCCCCTGATGCCCGTGACTTGCCTCCCGATCGTTTGTTCCAAATCTGTGAAGTGCACGTGGTTTCTATTCATCTTTGAAAGACCACCACTGTGTAAGATGATGTCCAATTTGGCTCGTGTCGTTCCATGAATAAGAATGCTTGGGTACTCATCTGGTGTCAGCAATTGCAAGTTATCATCACCAACAGATCGAAGAGAATGACCCTGATTGGCACAGATCTTTATCTCGCCAGCAGCGCCAGTGCTCAATGTGAACCTCTTCTTGTCGTTGTTCTCCACTATGCGTTCAATGTCCTCCTTCGTCGCCTTTAGAGACTTGAGTCTGTTGTGCTGTAACACTTGTGAAAGAGGAACGTAGCCTGAGGAATCAATGGAGAGGTGTTCCTTCACAGCTCCATGGCGTAGAAGGTAACTCAGCGATTTGGAAATGTTGATGTCTCTCTTGTCAGTCATTGTAGTGCTAGTCTGTGTGTGGCTTTTTTTCCTTGATCAGTGGGTTGAAAGCTGCCAATAATTAACCATTTGAAAGATCCAAAAGAGTCACAACCTGCAACTACACCAGTTCCCAGAAAATATTCGGAAAGATATCGCAAATGCATTCAAACTATTTATATACAACAGGAGAAGGTCCAAGAGCGCACTGCAATACCTTTCATTATTCCCAGGTTATTTTCAAATCCAAGCCATCCGTACAATCCCATCTCTCTCAGGCTCAAACAAAGTCTAAGCGGATTTCTCCTTCAACACCTTCTGACCACCACCGCAACAGCCACCACGGGTGCCTCTACCTGCAACCATCGTTGGCTTTGGGGTCTTGACACTGTCGTTATCGCCGAGCTCCGTGTGCTCGTGGATGTTCAGATGGAACTTGCCATTGTCCTGGCGCTGGCCCTGGACAATGTTGCTCATAAGGAACTTGCTGACCTCCTCAAGATGCTGGATGCGCTGCTCCACAGGCTTGGACTCATCTGGCTGGTAGAACCCCTTCTTGATTTCCGCTCTGGAGGCATTGAGGACGGCAACGTCAGCTATGATTTTATATTAGTACTCAATGTCATCGTCATTGGTAATCAATCAGGAACTTACCGTTAAAGGCGATTTTGGTGGCCTTGAGTGCGTTTCTGTACGCGGAAAGTGCTCTCTGTCTGGTGGCCATTGTAGCGATGGAGAAACGGAGTGGAGACAAGCACGAACTGAGTGTCGTGGGAAGCCCTTTCAATGGATTATTCACTGAATTCACATCACAACCCTTGACCGGAATTATGGATGAACACCGCGAATTGTTGGTGTGCGGATGTAGAGAGCGTTTTCGCGGGATTATCGCGAACTCGTTTTGTAAAAATGTTATTTGTCCATAGGCTCTTTTAGTCGAAATGGAAGGGAGCTGAGAGCTTCGATCAAACACGCCAATTGAGAGTATCATTGCAGCATAATGGCAGAGAGAGGGTACTTCCAGAACTCGATTGACACACAGCTGGCGTCCCAGCAGAGAAAGAGCACAACGTACCGTCGTGTGATCGACCACGGGGCTCCAATGGGCCGCTGGATCACGCTAAGGAAGTTGGGAAAGGGCAGAGTGTCCAAGGCCGTGGGCCATCTACGTCCAGAAGCTTCATACACGATAGATATTCTGCCCTCTGAGGCATACAAGAAGACTCCAATCATCGATTCACAGTCAAAGTTTGTGCATCTGTCGTCAAACAAGGCCAAGCACGCAGTTCATGCAATCAAGTTCACACCAGAGGGGAGAAGATTGCTCGTTGCTTCACATTCAGGCGAGTTTACACTATGGAACGGTATGTCATTCAACTTTGAGACCATCATGCAAGCACATGACTCTGCGATCTTGTCACTGAACTACAGTCATAACGACGATTGGCTTCTAAGTGGTGATCAAGAAGGTACTCTGAAGTTCTGGCAGACGAATTTCAACAATGTCAACATCATCAACGCTCACGAGGATGCTATTAGAGATGTGGCCTTCGCTCCGGGTGATTCTAAGTTTGTGACTGCAAGTGATGATTCATCTTTGAAGATTTGGAACTTTAGTAACGGCCAAGAAGAATCTGTGCTAAAGGGACACAATTGGGATGTAAAAACCGCTGACTGGCATCCAACACTCGGACTGGTCGTCAGTGGCTCTAAGGATAACTTGATAAAATTATGGGACCCAAGATCCGGTACTGCGGTCTCCACGCTCCATGGTTTCAAACACACAATCACTAAGACGAGGTTTCAACCACAACAGGGATCCAACCTTCTTGCATCCATATCTCGTGATAAGTCCATGCGTATCTTTGACCTGAGAGCTATGAAAGATATCTTCATATATAGATCGGAAGTGGATATCTCTTCGTTATGTTGGAATCCAGTTCATGCTTCAATGCTCTCCACTGGTGGTTATGATGGCTCTCTTTGTCACTTTAACCTGAATGGAGTTGTCCCAGAGGCCCTTGAAACTATCAAACCTTACCATACAATTCCATATGCACATGAGAAGGCTATCTACACACTTGATTACCATCCATTGGGTCATATCTTATCATCTGCCGGTGGTGATCGTTCGGCAAGATTCTGGTCCCGTGGTCGTCCAAATGATCCTAATGCATTTAATGATCCTCCATATACCAATGATAAGCAAGGTGCTTGGTATTTCGCCATTAATAACTCCATTAATGCAGTGGTTCCAAAGAATGAGAACATTGGTGGTGGTAATCAGCAGCAAGAGGAGAAGAGATCCTGGAATGGTGGTAACTACAATCTGCCAGGGCTGGATAATGGCAACAACAACGGCTCAAACATTCCAGGATTGCAGTATTAATCTTTGCTTATATGTCTACTGGATAAGGTTAGGAATTTACTATGGCTATTTCTCTGTGTTGTGTACGTCTTCGTGTAGATTATGATCAGGTACCAAAGTACTTTGCATCGATGAATCTCTTTCTAAACCATGTCTCCTTTGACCTCATTTCTCTGTAGCCAACCTCTCCAACCACCACCGTAACGTCCCTGAAAGCCCTCATGATTCTTCCAAGGCCAATTTCTGAACCAAGGTAAGTGACAACGACGATATTCCTTGGCTTGACCCCGTGATCAACCAAAATTTGAATGGCCATGATAATACCTGCACCGGAGATGATCTGAGCATCAAACAACAAGATCTTGTTCCCCTCTGCATCAATTCCAGATGGAAGTGACTCAGCATGAAGTTGTGGTTCACCAGTTGTAGCATCAGATTGGATCAATAACTTACCAACAGCGACTTCAGGAACGGTCTTACGCAGAGAATGCATGAAGCAATCACCAGAACGAATGATGTTGACTGCAATGGTATTTGATATCGACGTCACGGTATCCATTGCAGCTAACGGAGTCTCTATTGTGATGTTGGCAAATTCAGTGCAGGATTCCAGTGCCTTATTGATCAAGATATCGGCAATTCTGTCAAAGTAGAAGATGAAATCATCCCTGTTTGTCGTCCTATCCAAGATGATTGTATATATTCCCCTTGTCTGGTTCGTTCTCTCCATAATCTTCAGGTTAGGGTAGTTCTCAACCGTGAATGAGAGCTTGCCCGTAAGCTTCTCAATCTTTTGCATGTGTGCCTCAGATTTCAATGCGAGCTGCCTCTTAATGTGCTTAATGAGCATGTCAATGGCTATAACATTATCAGACCCTCTTGGAACCACAACATCAGCATGGTTCATTGTTGGTTTGACGTGTCTCACGGCGTTTGGTTTCACGAAGGTGTTCCATTGTTGGATTGCACCTTTCAAATCACGACCTCTTTGGGCAATATCACGGTTCATTCTCCTTGCCAGGCAAATGTCCAGATCCGTGTCAACATAGACTTTCAAATGCATCAGATCACGCAATTTATCATGGGCAAGTGCATAAATTCCCTCCACAACGATGACATTGGCACCATATATCGTAAGAGAGCGATCCTTTTCCCTATCATGTTTTGCAAATGAGTAGATTGGGATCTGCGTCTTGTGACCAGCCTTTAAGGACTTCACACATTCATAGCAGTAGTCCAGGTCGACCGCATTTGGGTCGTCAAAGTCGAATTCGTTTCTGAAGGCAGCATCCATCTGCTGCTGCGTCAGAGGCTTGTAGAAGTTGTCTATGGATAGCAAGACGGTCCATGGGGTGTTGATTTCCTGGATGATTCGAGAGGCGACAGAGGTTTTCCCCGAGCCTGACGGACCAGCGACCCCAATGACGTACGGCTCTGTCCATGGTGGTACGTAGTGTTCTCTCTCGAGCTCCACACCGCCGCTGTGATTCTCCTGGTGACTCTGTGAAGGGAAGAAGGAGTCCTTCGTTAACGGGGCGATTCTGGTCGATGCTCGGCGACTCTTGAGTCCAGGAGCCTGCCCCTTGGATTCTTCAAGCGGGATCTTTGTAGAAGCTTGGGACAGCATGCTCTCTGCCCAGTGTGTACTTTCAATTGATCAATTGACAACAGAAAAGTGCCACAAGAAGTGGAAAGGTTAAAAACGGACATATATAATGAACGACGGCGTTAAGAGTTAAGGCCGCCGGTGTTTCCAACAATCAACAACAACAACAACAACAACAACAACATTGAAGGGACTTTCAGTGGACAGAAGAGCGGGGTTGAGAGGTGTTTTTTCGGGGTAATTGGATGGATAATTGGTACTTCCAGTGATGAGATCGACATAACATAGTGATGTTCGTTTTTTGTTGTTGTTTGACCGAGGGTTTCGGCCTGAGCTGAGCACAGTTCAAGGAAGTTCTTTCAAACGGTATTTGCTTGCCATTGTGCCGTTTCTGATAGACTATGAGTCCTTCTATAAATCCAGTGGGTACTTGAGTGACTGTTGTATACCTTCTTCTTTCTGATTGGTTCCTAGGACAACTTCTTCCATGGTACATACTTCGCTTTTGTGTCACAACCTTTTTGGCCATGACCACAAACACAAGTGGAAGGAAGGCTCATCTTTGGACAGACACAGTTACAGTACCGTGTATGCGAAGCAAGCGAAGAATAACAGAAGTGCTGTGCTTCCACATGTCTGAAGAGAAGAACGATATCGTCAGTTCGATGGACGCTGAGAGCTCTACGGGCCGCTTGAGCATCATATCCAACATCTCAACCACAGCAAAACCAACCACTGGTTTCAAGCCACAAGATGTTACACCGACATTCACACAAAAAGCACATACATTAAGCAGGACTGCATCTACGATTGCTGCAGCCAGGAAGTTGCTGCCTCAGAATGAGATACAACAGTACGACGACCTGGATGAGAAAGGGTTAGATCACAAGAGAGGCTCTGACGATGATGAAGACGATCCAACGGACTACTACTATGAAGATGACAATGGTGATGGTGATGATGAGGAGAATTTATCTCTTACTGATACCGGTACACAGACACACATCAGTGCCCAACATGGCCTGGCCTCGACTTCTCAACAGCAGTCAGGCATCAGACTTACTTCACTGAGAATGCCTCCACCAGCCTTGAACTCAAAACCGGCATTCAATTCTGACCCAATTATGATGTCCAATGCCACATTTAGTCCATACAGTGGAATCGGAGGGATGTTTCACACAAACCTACAGTCGTGCCCTGGATCCGGTTCATCCTCACAGTACGATGTCAGGACCCACGAAACGGTGTATGTCCTCGGTCAATCTCCACCAGTACAACTGTCCCCGAAACCACTTGAGATCCTCGAAAGGTTAACAGAAGAGCGCACGAGCGCTCGTTCTGCTCAAATGGATCGTCCAGTGCCACATCAAGCCCCGAAACAGACTTCACTATCTCCAGTGAACTTGTTACCACCTCAACTTTCCAGACACCAATGCCAAGGTGAACAGAGAGAAGGACAAAAATGGTCTTATGCGTTCAATCATATCCCTTCAACGAGAAACGTCTCGGGTGATCAGTATTATGAAGTAGTGGAAAAGAGCGCAGAGAATCCAACATTTGATGTAAAGCTCATTACATCATCCGAAGAGATTGACCGTGTTGCCTTACATGAATCATTTATGAGAAGTGGTGCTATCCACAGACCGAACGATTTGGAGATGATCAAACAAAGCCTTTCAAGATCCAAATCAACAAGTTCCAAACCGTTCAATCGACATGAAGCCAATGAGTCTCGATCTCCGATGTTATTCTCCCAGGGCTACTTACGGCGCAAGAGTGAACCTTGTATACTCTCAAAGGATGATTTTCTTACGAGCAATGGACGTGAACTTGGACAAGATGGTGTCACTAAAGATGAAGACGAGTTGTCAGAGTTTGAAGAAGGTCACAGCAACCATTTCAATATGGTCACAAATGAAACTGAATTGAATTGTATCAAAGAGCACAGGACAAAGATGCTTCAGAAGCTGAACGAGGAGAATACTGTCTTGCAGTCAAAGTTCATTCAGAAGATCAAAGACTCTGCACCATTCAGGGCCTTCTACAAAGCTCAAGACCCGGAGTTGAACGTCCACACAGCCACTGATGGGGCGCCAAATGAGTTTTTAGGTAGAAAGTTATCTGTACCAAGAGATATGAGACTGCGCTCCACTGTTGTTGGTGATGATGGGCATAAGGATGACCCGGAGGCAATGACAAAGACCATACACAGCCCAAAGAGAAACACAGTACTTATGTGGATCTTCTTTCTTCTCTTGATGATTCTGCTTTGTGTGTTTATCCCCTTGCTTGTGATCTCGATGAGAGGGTCAGATTCTGTTGTTGTAAAATACTTGAACAACATCAGTCCACATCACATGAGTGAATTATTGCAAGATTACTATCCAGGAAACAATATGGCGAACTACACGCACTCCAAACTGAGATCGTACTCCAGGAAGAAACCGAATCTGAATAAAGTCAAAGTCATTCAACTGAAACCTGGCTCAAGCATTGCTGGTATCACGAGCTTCTCCAATATCCCAATAAGATACCAACGAAGTCCAGAAATTCGATCCTTGATGAACAATGACAACTTGCGAAACGTCTTTTACGGTATCGATTATTCCCCGAGAAATGTGATTTACCCAGCTTGTGGTGTTACGGTGAAGGACGTAATCCTTGATGTTGCTCTCCTATCCCAAGTGACATCAAGAATCAGAACTTATGGAACACAGTGTAATCAATCCAGCCATATTTTGGATGCTATCAAGCTGCTAAATTTGAACGTTTCATTGTCACTCGGTGTTTGGATTGGTTCTAATCATGAGACCAACAATGAACAAATAGAAGACATGAAGGCCGTTTTGAGAAAGTATCCAAGAAAGCATTTTGAGTCCATCTTTGTGGGCAACGAAGTCCTTTTTAGGGAGGACCAACCACCTGAGAAGCTCATTGAGTATATTGTCAATGTGAAAGACTTTGTTCAAAGGGAGTTGAAATGGGATTTGCCTGTTGGCACCTCCGAGTTAGGTTCAAGAGTCAACTCAGAAGTGATGAAGCACTGTGATTTCTACGGGTCAAACACACATCCATTCTTTAGCGGTGAAGATGTTTCCAATGGCACCAAATGGACCTTTGATTTCTTGAAATATCAGGTGGATCCTTATAGGCAACTTGTTACGACGAAGGATAATGCTCCCCGTGTTTTACTCTCAGAAGTGGGATGGCCATACAATGGAGGTCAATACCACAGTGCCACTGCTGGGAAGGAGCAGATGCAGATGTTCATGGATGACTTTGTGTGCCATGCTAATGATCAGAAGCGTCCATGGTACTTCTTCGAGGCGTTTGATGAGCCATGGAAGGAGGTCTATCATAGGGCCAATGCCAAATGGGAAACGGAATGGGGGGTGTTCGCGGCAGATAGAAGGTTGAAAGAGGGCATCGTATTGCCTAAGTGCAGCAACCAGCCTCATTAGAATCATAAAGGATGCGCCAGTTATGAATCTAGTGTACCTCGTAGTACTTCTACTATTGTAACATAACCCCGAAATTTTCTCTAATAACTCTTCAACTCTATAAAAAACCCAGTTGCGGTCTCTCATGAAAGCCGGCATGTTTAGCCCATTATGTATAACCCAAATAACCCATTTTGTAATCTCCTGTCGCTCAATAATTAACCGTTTGGCCTTCCCAGAACTTGTTAACGTTCTCCTCGTAAGGTAACCCATAATCGTGATAGTAAGACTTGAAGAACTTCTCCAGCTCTGCAAAGATCAAATCATGATCAGCATCACCGTAACCGTTCGTATCCACTATGTAGTCCTTTCCAGCATTGTCAATCTCGATGTACACGGAACCTTGATGTTTATGCAATTCCTCCGGTGTGATATCCTCAAATGCCTCTTTGTATTGATCGGCTCTCTTTATGAAGTCGTTGATGGCCTTTTCGTAATTCATTGTTGAATAATCTGGACCCATAGTCTTGCCGTCGACATTATATCTCCACAGCTTGTGATCTGTGCATTTGACATGAAGAATGGCAGTGTTGATCTTGATACCAGTTTTGATCTCCTTCTCCTTGATAGTCTGGAAGATGTAATCACGACGAGCTCTTGACGTGTTTGTAGCGTCAAAGATACCAATGTTGATCTGATTTCCTAGCAACGAGTTGAGTAAATGATCCAAGGCGATATGAGCGAACACTTCTCTTTGTTGTTTTGCTTCGCTGTTGGTCACGCTGAAATAGTCAGAAGTCTGATCCTTGAAGTTCGATAGTTTTCTGCGGAAGTGACCAGCGTTGAAGGAATCAATCTTGAATTCTGAATGACGAAGCTGGTTCTGGAAACGTGTTGTTGTATACTTGATCAAGTTCTTGCAGATGGATGATTTACCTGTTGCAGGAAGTCCAACAAGGATGATGCACCATTTGGAGTCGACAGCTCTTTCATTGGTTGGAGTTGTTGTGAGCTTATTTGTTGACTTTGGTTGTCCCTGGTGCGTAGTTGTTGCGGTGGCAAGATTGTTCAAGGCCAAATGCAGTGACTCTAGGCTCAGAGAATTGACATGTTGGGACTTCAAGTTGCTGTTGGCCTCTTCGGCATCACCCTCCTCGTTGATCTTTGTGAACGATAAGGACTTCTCCAAGACCCTTGGTGAATGGATCGTGGTGGCAACAGACGTGGAAGAGCCTTGTCTTGAGAAAACGGAATCACTAGCGGATGAATCATTGGTGTTAAGCCTTTGAAGTGCAGCACCCAGATGTGCGAGCTTGTGTGAATCCATGGTGTCTATGTATATGTTGTAATCTTCGTTGCAGCAGTCGTATTGGTGGTGCTGTATATCACTGGTAGCGAGAAGGACACTCCTCACACTGAGTTATTAGATATCCTTGCTCTCGCGTTTTATGTGTCTGTCAAACCGTGGGCCCTCGGCAGCTTGCTCTTTGTGTAGTGAACCGTCTGTAAGCTGTTGAGCTCTATGATCTTGCTGAGCACCGTACTGAAGAGAAGAGTGGAGGTTGGAAATGGTCAAACAAGTGGAAGTCACGCACAAGTCTCACAAATTTGAGTGACGGCAAATGCGATGGGAGCGTAACGTGGTGTCCTCTTTCGACCAGAGAAACAGTTTGCGCCAAAAAGTTATTCCGGAAGCCGCAAAATCTTAAATCCACGTTTCTTTTTCGCGTTGGCATTCCTGTTTCCCAAAACGGTTTTTTTTTTGAACAGTTTTTCCGGGTTGTCGTTTCGCGAAAATGCGTTTGATTTAACCGTGATCCTGGTTTCATTTAACCGCAGGTGCTGTCTGTCGTTGTTCTAAGGGAAGCGAATCTGTTGGCTGGCGGTCCAGTGGATGAAACAGCTATCACGGTAAATCGAGAATGGCTGATGGAGGTCTTGGACACAGCACTTATCGTTCCATCATCTCCTTGATGAAGCGCTTGTAGTCCTTGAGCTCTCTCTTCTGCTGCTCAATGATCTCGAGAGCAGCCAACAGCTCCTGTTCGTTTCCCCTGGGACTCTGCTGTTGCTGCTGTTGCTGCTGTTGCTGATGGACAAGATGCCCCTGTTGGAACTGCTGCAGCTGCAGCTGCTGTTGCTTCAAGTCCCTGTGCAACCTCTTGTTAACGGCTTCGCTCTTTCCCAGCTCCATTTTGAGAAGCTCATTTTCCCTTCTGGTAGTATCGTACAAGCCTTCGAGGAAGCTGTAGTTCTTCGAGAGGAACTTGAGCTTGTAGTCACTCGCCTCACTGAGCTTGTGTACCATCTCAACGAGATGCATCAAGTCTTCATCTTCGCCTTTCATTTCGATGGGGTTGCCGCTCAATCGCATGAGGATGTCAATGCTCTTGTGGAGCTTCTGGTTGACGCCATTATCCTTGCCAGCACCAGAAAGGCCATCATAGCCATCAAGACTATCACCAAGCTGGTGGTCTTCCAAGATGGAGTCAAATTTGCCCTTGGAAGCCGCTGCTGAGTCCACGGCAGTGGCAGAGACGTCGTCACCCAGTGTATCCTCGAGTGAAAGATCAAACGTGCGTTCTGTGATAGAGTAGAGGTCATCATTCGAGATCATCTCTCACTGCTTGATCTCGTCGTCAGATCAGAGCCAATGTTCGGTGAAGAGATGGCTTAATGTTGGGGATGTGGTTTTTTTTCCAGCCTGAGTGAAATCAAAACACTGGGGAAATGGATCACAGAAATCAATCGCTTAGCGTAGGAGTGAAAAAGGACTATGACATCTTGAAGAGGTCACAGTACTTCTTGAGTGATGAATACCCTGATTACACAAAATTGCTCTGCTATCTCCACTAATGAATAAAACACACCCCCAATATCGGGTCATAGAGTATCCGGATAACAGAGCAATGAATGAGTCCTGTTTATACAGACCTTCGCCCTCCCAAATCCGGAGAGCTCATCGCCAGTAAAAATTTGAGCGCTTTCAACCTGAAAGTAATGTAAACGGTGTGCATCAGTTACAGCCAAAAGAGATGTCAGAGTCAACTCCCGAGACCGTCCAGGAGACCATGCAAGAGACTACATCAGTGGTGGGAGATGATGCTGTTGAAACAACTGCTGCTGAGGCTCCATTGCCACAAGCTCCAGTCCACAAGAGACCAGAAGTGCCAGAGGGCATGTCCAAGAAGCAATTCAAGAGGTTACAGAAGCGTAAGATCTACGAGGAGAGAAAGGCCGACATGGTGAACATCCGTCGCGAGAAGAAACAGAAGGCCCGTGCAACCCGTCGTGCTAAGATTGATGAACTCAAGGCAAAGGGAGAGCCAATTCCAGATGAATTATTACACAAGAGACCACAAGTTCCTAAAGACCAAACGAGCAGCGGTTGTAAATTGATCATTGACTGCGACTTTGACGACCTTATGAATGATAAGGAGAGAATCTCACTCAGTACACAGATCACAAGGCTTTATGGTGCAAACCGTATCTCCAAGCACACCGCAGATATCAAAATCACATCGTTCAACAAGGAGTTGAAGAAGAGATTTGAAGATTATTTGATGAACTCCAATTGGCCAAAATGGGACCTTGTCAAGTTCGAGGAGGCTCCATTCGAATCAAATGATCAATGTGTTTACTTGAGTGCGGATTCCGACGAAATCTTGGACACTTTGGAACCAGGAATGACGTATGTCATTGGTGGTATCGTGGATAAGGGCCGTTATAAAAATTTATGTAAGGAAAAGGCAGAAAAGCTTGGAATCAAGACAAAAAGACTTCCTATTGATGAGTACATTAAGCTAAGTGGAAGAAGAGTCTTAACAACTACCCACGTTGTGGAGCTGATGCTAAAATGGTTTGAGTATAAGGATTGGAAGAAGTCCTTTGAAGATGTTCTCCCACAGAGAAAGTTGGTTGAGAATTTCGTTCATAACTCCTTTGTTGATGGTCCATTAGTGAAATCTATTCATGACGATCAATCTCATCAGGCCGATGAACAATCAGATGATGCTACAGATGAGATTCTTACAGAGGTAGAAGAGAGCAACAACAGAAAATCATGATCGATCAAAACAAGAAGACACGAGAATATTGTTAAAGCTCGTAGATGTGTAAGAAGTTGCGAGGAAAAACATTAGCGATTTATGAAGTCGTGGATCTTCGCAGAATATCCAGATGACAGATGGAGACATCATCGAGACATCATCGAGAAATCATCAACTAGCTCTATGCATTTAGCATCAAAATCTTCGTCGTAGTCCTGTGAGAATCGGAGCTCACACATGGGACAACTCTCTCTGTGTTCGGCTACTAGCTCTGATGCCGTCTTTTGCAATGGCAGACAAGTTCTTCAACATAGACTGGAGCTTCTGCTGGTGGCAATTGTCAATATCACAGCCAGAGCCAACAGGGCCACGCGTGGATTTAGGGGCCATGCTGTGTTCGACTTCTACATAGTTACCATCTGGGTCTCTTATCCAGAATTGCCCGATATCGTCATACCTGTCGTCGAGCTCCACCACAGAGATCTCATCATCATCTGGGATGACGATACAATTCCCCTCGTCTATTTCGCCCATTGATGAACTCATTGATCCTATTCCTTGTAGTCAATCTGTTCCCCAATATCCCTGTCACTGTCACTGTCAACTTTCAAGTACTTCCTTGTTCTCTCTTATCAGCTGTCAGCTTTCAGAGTTTAAACTGGGCAGGAGCAATACACAAACTGTTCTTTGCCACAGCGGTGATTACATTGTCAATTGTAATAATTGTGTACCACGGTCCACGGCACACTCCCTTGAAATTATGAATAACACCAACAATACTCAAGAGTCTAAAGTAAATTATTATTTATAAATAGTAAATACTCAGTAAGTTATAATAATAAACACTAGCAATTTTGCATAGGCGTGAAGCTAATTTTAATATTGTTGGCTCATGCACAATGCAGCAAACTAGTTCTATTGTTTTTTTAAAAACCCCCCCACACGACATCCCCAGATGCACAACAATAGAAGGGTTTACGATGAAGCGCACGATGAAACACAAGTTGGACATACAGGAAAACACGGAACAACATCCTGAGATACAGGAGCAGGGGGGCACATCCACGCTGCGCAAGTCCAAGCGGTTCTATCACATTGGCTCCCGTCTCACGCGCATGTACAGGCTGACGTGGGAGCACGCCGAGAACATTGATGACGAGGAGCTCAACAGTGCCAGGGGCTACGGGTTCAACTACAGCATGGACCAGCTGTGTGGGGTGGAGACACGCCCACGCAGCTACATCAGTGACGATGACTTTGGCGACGGAATCCCTGGTTTGTACAGCCAGAAGGAGTTGGAAGCTCAGGACGGGGTGCAGGAACAGGTGCAGGACACAACAGGGGAACAGAAAAGCATTGTTGACATGACCATGGACCTGGAGAACGTGGCAGAGGACGAGCAGCCGATGCTGGATCATCTCAAAAGAGATAATGCGCAAACGATACCCCAGATTGAGCTCTTTACCTTTGAGCTGCCTCAGGGCGTTGTGTAATTTAGTATCTATCGTATAGCACTCTGACACTACAAGCAAGAAAAGTCACTTCTGGAATGTTCTGTAATCCGGTAGTTAAAGAAAAAATTGGAACGTTCGATAGATCGGGATCCAGTTTTGGAATGTTTTGAATAGAGGAAGTCAATGTTGAAACGCACCTGAAAATGACTTTCACTCGGCGGCTAAACTTCCATCACCAGCGTGTCTTTCCTCAACTTGAACAAAGCAGCAGATACCAGCCAGAGCAATTACACAAGGGATCCCAATAGAAGAGCAACACGGCGGCACAGCAGAATGTTCAAGTGTATGTCATGATTCCAAAAGCGAGCTAGAAGATATACTAACAATGCGCAGGGAAGTCAGGCATCCAGGCCCACTACTCGCTTTCGCAGTACCCGAGCTTCCACTCAGAGCCATGGGATGTGTATGCAGCGCGCCACAAGAGCTCGGATAAGCCAGCAGCGGTGTTCATCTTCGACAAGAAGAAGTTCGAGTCGCAGCTCGTGAAGAACAACATCATCAAGAAGGGCGATAAACAGGTGATCAACGAGGCATATGAAGTGCTGAGAAATCAAGTCGCCAATCTCACAAAGTTTAGACACCCAAATGTGCTCACAATTATCGAGCCACTGGAGGAACACAAGGCTAACTTCATCTTTGTCACTGAGCCCTTGACCGGGTGCCTGAACCAGGCGCCAGAGTTGGATGACGTGAGTATCCAAAAGGGGCTTCTTCAAGTGAGTAATGCCCTTCAGTTCGTGCACTCACAGGCAAGAATGGTCCATTTGGGACTTGCACCAAACTCTGTATTCGTTAACGATAACTCCGATTGGAAGCTGAGTGGGTTTGGCTACATCCAACCTGTGGAATTATCCGAGTATTTCATCCCGCAGTACGACCCAAGAATGCCAGGGTTCATCAATATCAACTTGAACTTCACCGCGCCTGAAGTTGTGCTGGAAAGTCAAATCTCACCCGAAGTTGACATGTTCTCCTTTGGTTGTCTGATCTACTTCCTTTATAATCAGGGATCAAGCTTTATCAGTTGTAACAATTCTACAAGCTATTACAGGGAGGAATATACCAAATTTGAACGGATGCTTAAGCAGAACAATCCAAGACAGTTGTTCAAGAATATCCCAGAATCGCTATTCCCAGTGCTATTGCAAATGGTTAGTCGATACCCAAACCAGAGAATCTCCCTGGAGGATTTCATCCAATGTGAATACTTCAACAATCCCTTGGTTAAAGTGATGGTTTTCTTGGATGAATTCCCAACAAAGACCGATGATGAGAAGCTGATATTCTTGAAATCATTGGTCAATCTGTTACCATTATTCCCAAAGAATATTCTTCAAAAGAAGATCTTGCCAATAATGATTGATCTGCTATCTACAAAAGTTGCTTCATTGATCCAAGTGACATTGACCATCATCATCCTCATTGGTGAAAACTTGTCGCAGTTATCCTTCCATGACAAGGTGTATCCAATCATTTGTGAGGATAAGTTGTTACAATTCTCTGAATCGCAAATTGTGATATTGGAATATCTTCACATCTTGAAACAAAAGGTCAAGAATGACGAATTTAAGAAGCTATTACTCAAGTTGACAGAAAAGACATTGGATTTACAAAACAACTTCCAAGTTCAATCAAAGACACTGGAAAGAATGGATATTGTCATAGAGGCTGTCGATTTCCCAAGCATCAAGAACAGCATTTTTCCAAAGATTTGTACCATTTTCTCCAAGACAACATCGTTAAACGTGAAGATAAAGACTATAGACTCATTTGTGTTACTCATTGAAAAGAAAGGTGTCGATAAATTCATTGTTTGTGAGACTTTATTACCGCTGTTGAAATCAATGAAAACCCGTGAGTTGAAGATTATGAGTTCCATTCTGAAAGTTTATCAAGTTTCTGCCACGATTTTGGATGAAGAGCATATTGTTGAACAAGTGATCCCACAACTTTGGATCCTTTCAATGGCTTCTAGTTTGAATACCACATCTTATCAGGCTTATAACAGTGTGATTAATGATATCTCCCTTAAGATTCAAAGAGAACACTTGGCCAAGTTGAAGACACTTGAAGGAAGTAAACCACAGGAGGATGAAGATGACCAGGAAAAGTTCAGATATTTGTTATATGGTAAGGAAGAAACTGTGAAAAGAGTACAACCAGAAGCAACAGTCTCTACGCAGCCACTACAACCAATTGGAAAGACCGTGGTATCACCAAGAGCACCTAATGTGAGGCCAAAGATTGAGCCTATGACTTTGAAACCGAAGAAGACGACGCATCATGGCAGCTTGAACTTTGGCTCAAATTCTCAGGTGATTCAACCTGTGGTTAAGACTTTGAGAAACACACAAGGGTTTGATAATGATGAGGACGATTTCGAGGACTTTGTCTCCGCACCACAGTCACGGGAGGCAACCCCACAGATGCAGCAATCACAGCAGAAGTCTTCCATTGACTGGAGTACCGAGTGGAAGCAACCCGCACAGCAGGCTCATACTGTTCAGCCTGTTTATCAGCCGCAACAGCTACTGCAGCAACAACAGCAACAACAACAGCAACAGAAGCTTCCACCTGGGTTTGGTGATTCGACGCTAATTCCAATGAAGAAGACCGGGTGGAACAATGGCGATTCGTTGATTTAGACCATAGACCTACGTGTAAATAAATATTCGGCATATCTATCGTGCTTGTTGTGCCTGTAGCGTAGTATATCATTTAACAGAGGACGTTCGTAATTACTGGCAGTGTTTTCCCCGATAACACCGGAGAATCCGATCGAAAAACGCGAAAACAAAACGCGAAGTGCTTCCAGATTCTTAGTTCCTTGTCCAGCTCTCTGTTTCGTGCTTTGGGATCAAACAGATACAGAGAAGCAAACGCAAAATGACGAACTTGGCTGTCAAATTAGAGCTTCCATGGTGAGTCCCACTTCTTTTCCCCACTAATTGGCGCAACTATTAACATCCCACAGGGTTGAGAAGTACAGACCATTGGTACTGAAGGATGTTGTGGGAAACTCAGAGACCATCGAGCGTCTCAAACTCATCGCACAAGAGGGAAACATGCCACATTTGATCATCTCTGGTCTTCCAGGTATCGGTAAAACTACCTCCGTGCACTGTCTCGCCCACGAGCTTCTTGGTGATGCCTACAACGATGCCGTGTTGGAGTTGAATGCGTCTGACGATCGTGGTATCGACGTTGTTCGTAACAAGATCAAACAGTTTGCACAGAAGAAGGTACAATTACCGCATGGAAGACACAAGATCATCATCCTTGATGAGGCTGACTCGATGACTCCCGGAGCACAACAAGCATTGAGACGTACGATGGAGATCTATTCCAACACTACGCGTTTTGCATTTGCTTGTAATCAGAGCAACAAGATCATTGAACCACTACAATCCCGTTGTGCAATCTTGCGATACGGTAAGCTTGCAGATGAGGAAGTTCTCAAGAGATTATTGCAGATTATCAAGTTCGAAGAGGTGAAATACTCAAATGATGGATTGGAGGCATTGATCTTCACCGCTGAAGGTGACATGAGACAAGCTATTAACAACTTACAATCCACAGTTGCCGGATTTGGCTTTGTAAATGGAGAGAATGTGTTCAAAATTGTTGATAGCCCACATCCGTTGGTGATCAAGAAGATGATCTTGAGTAGTTGTGAGGGAGAAGTTGATGAATCCTTGGGATATTTGAAGACTCTTTGGGATAAGGGTTATTCAGCCATTGACATTGCATCGACGAGTTTCAAAGTGACAAAGAACTTGGTTGAGCTGACAGAGACAAAGAGATTGGAGGTGATGAAGGAGATTGGTGTGACGCATATGAGGGTGTTGGAAGGAGTTGGTTCGTATCTACAGCTGAGTGCATTGATTGCCAGAATCGCAACTGTTTAATAATTTGGACATAAGCCATCGGACTTGACCAATCTGTATATCTATATGAAAGTTGTTAGTAGACGATCAACGCATAGGACACACTAGTACTCACATCCTGTACACTCAAAGTGATAAACTGTCTAACTTCAAGCGCGATCCAAACCTTGAGCATCGATATCTTATCAGCCATATCTAAAAGCTCACGATCACGGAGTCCCACTTGTCTAAGGATTGGTAATGAACTATTTGCATGTTAGTGTTCAGGGATTCCATTCAAAATGGTAAACCATACCCACCTTGCAAAGAGATCCATTTCTGGGTCGAGTTGTCTTCCTATTCCTTCTAGGAGTAAGATTGCCACCACGACGGAGACGAAATCGCCCTCCATACGAACGTGATGAGCTCTCACCATTGAGAGCATTTTATCCAATAGGTCTCCAATGGACACCGTTCCCAATGTGAAAGTTCTCTGTTTGATCTTATCCACTAGCCTTTCTGCCTTGAGGGCGAAGATTTCTTGATCGATTGCAGTTTCCGGAGTTTTAGAGCGTTCAATCATGAGCTCACCAGCTTTATAACCATCAAATTCAGCCAATGCATTGAACAGAGCGATGAAATTCACACGGTTTTTCTCATTGAGCTCTGTGACAAGACCTGCATCGATATAACAAACCTCTGGATGGAATCCCATTGAGCTTAATTCATCTAGTTTGTTTGCTAATTCTTGCATGTCGCTTGTATCATTCAGCTTATCGGAGATGGAATCACGTTGGATATCTGTGGACACTATATCTGTGTTTAAATCGTTTGGTTTCACGAATCTGACAAAGATGTTACCTGGGTGTAGGTCTGAATGGATGAAATTATCCATGATGAGCATCTGTAAGAATGAATAAATCACTTTATCACTGAGACGATGTGATAGTTCTGCATTGAGTTTGTTCTGTTGTTTCAATTCCAAAATGGTGGACATTGAGACACCATTGATGAATTCCTCGACAAGAATAGACCTGTTGCAAAAGTTGAGGTATGGAGTGGGGAAGTTCACAAAGAAATCATCTTTATAGTTCTGCTGGAATTTTTGTAAATTGAGGGCTTCAATTCTCAAGTCCAATTGTAAATTCATGAGTATTCCAAAGTTGTGTACTTCATCCGGTAGGGACAACCATTCCATTGTTGGAAGATAATCGATTGCAGTTGCGAAGAAGTTCATAATCTTCAAGTCTCTTTTGATTTCGGAGACGACTTGCGGATGCATCACTTTGATGGCGACTTTTTGGTTTGGTGAGGGGGTGTCATTGGACAATGCTGCGAACCAAGTTCTCTTATTCTTCAAAGAATGGAACACCATGTTCTCCAACACTTTTTTGGATAACGTTGCTGTGTACACCTGAGCGATTGCGCCGACACCGACCGGTTTCTCGTTGAACTGGTCAAAGATCTCATCAAAGGGGAGTCCAAAGGAAAGAGATAGTACTCTTTTCGTATGTCTCAAAGAGTGCGGTTTGGCATTGGAATGCAATTGACCCAATTCATCACACAACTCGCTAGGGAATATATCCGTTCTTGATGCAGCCCATTGGCCCAATTTGACAAAGGAAGCCCCAGCATGTTCCAGTGACACACGTACTATTCTATACCATAGTCTCACACCTCTTCTGCCACACCATCTGATGGGTATTGTGATCACGATGGGGAGAAACACCACGCTGAGTTCGACAAAGCGGCCCATCGTACGTAGGGGTTCCCATACGTAATCCACAAGTAGGAAGCGTAACTGGTGGAGCCATCTAAGCCTCCCAACAAGCCGCGTCTGTCTGTAGTGGTCCAATTCCATCTCCAGTTCGCGTTGTGACGAGATGAAGAGCCCCTGTTCGAAAGTGTCTCCCTTTGTGTCCGGCTTAAGCATCTCGTTGCTCACCGGTCTTCTCGTCGTCATTGTTGCTGTCAATGCGAGCGTCGTTCCTAGGGAGGCGCCCACGATCAAGGTGCGCCTCGCACTCAGCGGCCGGAGTTGTCTGAGAGGCTGTAGCCTTGTAAATCTCATGAACATTTTTACACTGTATATGAGTTCTGTGTATAAGGATTTGATTGCTTGCTGGGTTTGCTGTCTCCGCTTAAATCAAAATATATTTTTCATGAAGATTGAAACATCACTAACAAGATAACAAACACCACAAAGCGGGTTTGCGTGGAACGAGAGCAACCGGACCGCGAGTGAGATATGGCACAGGCGGAAGCAGCGGGAACGGCGATCACAGCGGTGCTACTCTCGTGCGAAGCGCCTCACGCACTGCTACTGGAGCTGACGAACCAGTGGACTGCTGGTGCTGGTGATTACAATGTTGATGATGTTGATGATGATGACAATAATAATGATGACGATAAAGACATGGAATTGCAGGGCGGCTCGCTGGAGGAGATGCGCTTCCTGTACACGGACAGAAGCACAACAGCAACAGCAACAACAACAGCCAGCGACAAGGAGGAACTGCTGCGCTTCCAGGGCGCCGTGGAGCAGTTTGAGCAGCTGCTGACACCGCTCAGCGACTTTCTCGCCAGCTTCAACAAGCAGCTGACCGCGCTGTCGGGCGAGCTGGAGCGGCTGAAGGACCAGGCGCTGGCGCTGTCGACGAACTTGGACCGCACGCGCGAGCTGGAGCAGCGCTACACGCCCGTGGTGGGCGACCTGGCGGTGGCGCCGGAGGTTGTGCGGCAGCTGTACAACGGCGCCGTGGACAGCGGCTCGTGGTGCGAGGCGCTGGCGGTGCTGGAGGACAAGCAGCTGATGCTGGCCAAGTACGCGGCAGAGCACCGAGACGTCCATGCGGCGACGCAGTTGCAACAGCTGCTCGCCGCGCTGAACACGCGGGCGTTGGAGCGGATCAAGATGTTCCTCGTGTCGCGCATCAAGCAGCTCAGACAGGTGGGCACGCCCTCGCAGTGCGTGCAACGCGAGCTGCTCCGTGTGAAGGACGCTTTCGTGTTCTTGGAGCGGCAGCAGCCCGCGCTGGCGCTCGAACTGAAGCAGGCGTACGTGTACACGATGCGGTGGTACTACAGAGCGCACTTTGCCCGGTACAAGGCCTCGCTGGACAAGCTCCACGTGCGGCAGTACGACAGGGCAGCGCTCATTGGCGGTGTGCAGACGTACTTCCACGCACAGCAGCAGCACATGGAGTACACCATTGGGAAACGAGGCTCTGTGGTCACCGCGGAGGACCCCACGGTGATGCTGGCGCAGATTGCTGAGCACAACCCAACAACCGCGCACATGGAGGTGGGATTTAGAAGCTTCAACCTGGCGCTATGTGACAACGCGTCAGTGGAATACCTGTTCATGTCTGAGTTCTTTGGGGGCAACGTCAATGCCCAACTGGAACAGATCTTTGACCCGACTTATCAACTGGGGTCCTCATACACAAAATCACTCATATCAACCACTTATGACATCTTTGGCGTGCTCATCCTCATCAGATTATCCCAATCCCTCATCTTTGAACTACAAAAGAGAAGAATCCCGGTGATTGAGGATTACTTGAACTTACAAATGATCCTTCTATGGCCTCGTTTCCAACAATTGGTGGATCTTAACTGTGAGAACATGAAACGTTCATCCGCAAGATCTTCATCCATAACCGCCATATCTTCAGGCAAACCACACCCCCTCACAGTGCAATTCACCAATCTGATCTATGGATTCCATCAACTGACGCATAAGGATACACAGACAACACAAGAACCTCTATCACAATCGATCCAAAGACTACGAAACGACTACGAATCGATCATGACCAGAATGGCAAAATCTTCGAAACAGGGAGAATTGTTCCTGTACACGAATTATTCTCACGTGCTCAGTGTATTAGGAGAATGTGAAGCCTCTTCTGAACGCGAACACTTTGAAACGCTTGTCCGTGCGTTTGAACCGAAATAGATGACATTGCCGTATGTTTGTACGTTGTATGTTATGTTGTATGTAGGATTTTGTATGTAGTCATGTGATTATGGTTGTTATATGCATCACTATGTGACTGGTCAAAATCTTTGAAAGTAGATAAACATAAACTCTTCCCCGTCCACAATCTTCCACTCACAACACCATACAATGCACACCACACAATGACGCTCACCACGGAGATCTCAGTGACTCCAGCACAGGCGGATATCATCACGCATGCAACAACACCTGGCCATACGCTCAAGATTGTGTCTGGCCCAGGTGCAGGCAAGACAACCACCTTGGTCAACAAGCTCGCATATCTCATTGGAGAGGGAATCGTCGAACCAGAAAAGATCCTCGTGCTCAGTATGACCAATAGAGCTGTCGACAGTATCGTACATAGGCTCTCCGATCTCATTGGTGAAGAACTCGCATCAACGACGGACGTGACAACGTTCCATGGCTTGGCCCATCGTGAATTGATGAGGTATGATCCACAGTATGGCCTGGGAGAATTGCTAGAGGACCCCGGATGGCGTGTGATGTCACAGATGACCGGAGTGAGAAACAAGTTCAAGCTGCAGAAGCTGGTGGATTTGCTCAGGGCAAAGGGGATGCCCCATCTTGAACTGGATGTGTTGGCTAAACAGTTTGGAATCTCTAGAACGTCCCTTGATGAATTGTTGAGAGTCCTCAATGTCTCCAACGCAGTCACACACAACGACTTCATCCGTGACTTTAAGCGAATGCTTCAGCATGGAAAGATCTCGCCTCAATATGACGTTGTGGTGGTGGATGAGTTCCAGGATCTGTACCCTCAACTATGGTCCATGGTGGAACTTCTGGCCCGTGATTCTCATCTGATCGTCGCTGGAGACCCACACCAGAGCATATATGGCTTTCTCGGCAATAATGACACTGTGCAGTCCCATCTTGATAACTTCCATGCCCACGTTGACACCATTGAGATATATGAATGCTTCAGGTCTTCTCCAGAGATCATTCTCGCCTCAGAATACGTCTTGGGAGTTCAACGTCGTGTCACTGCGTGTAAAACAATGGGTGCAAAACCTGCGTTGATGAAGATGGATGAGCATTCCCAACAGTACGAATTCATCGCTAATGAGGTGATGAGATTGATCGCAGAGACCAATGAGATTGTTAAGCCAGGTGATATCGCTGTGTTAACACGTACCAATAAGGAATTGGAAGCATTGACAAAGACTTTGAACAAATATGGAATTGAGACATTGAAGTTGAGCTCTTCTCCAACTTGGTGTGATGGTAATTTGTTCCATCTCTTGGATTACTTGCGCATCTTGAACAACCCTGGTAAATCTCATTTTGCAGTGGTGTGTACATTGTCCCTTTTGCCCAATGTTGGACCACATACGGTAAAGAGACTTGAAGAACGGGCAAGGCTAAGCAAATTGGGTCTTTACGACTACATTCTTAAACATCGTCATACGTTGAACAAACATTTGAGACCATACATAGACCTAATGGAAGATATACGTGCCGCCATTGATCCAAACAGTGCCCACGATATCATAGATAAACTGCTGATCCTTGCTGATGAATTAGGATTACGCTCAGTTCTTGCAAGGGATGTACACAACGAGGACGACAAGAACCATATCACCACTCAAGTCCTCGATTTCCATGAATCGTTAAAGATGTTTGAGAAACTGACCCCTCCGGGCCAGACGGTCATGGAATGCTTCATCAAGAACTATATGGATCGTTTACCGATATCCACCGTGAAGGATGCTATTAAAGTCAGTACAATACATTCCTCAAAAGGATTGGAATTCCCCGTCGTGTTCATGATTGGTTCCAAGCCGGCAATGTACCCTATGGAGAAGCTAAGTTCGGAGGACAGGCGCGTTTACTACGTCGGTATGACAAGGGCAAAGCATCTTTTGTATACTACTTTCGTTGAGGACAAGGCATGGCCTGTTGATATGGTGAGATTGCACTCACAAGCGGGTCATCTCTTCCAGTTTGAACCACCCTTGTTGAATGAACAGTTGCTGTCCAAGTTCAAACCAAGCACCACACAAGTTAGATCGTTGCATACTAGAACGATGGTACCAACACATGTAGTGAGACCGTTATTTAGAGGTCTACAACTGTGTAAGAGGCTCATCTAAATTCATTTCTTCTTCTGATTGTTATTATTCTTCTTGATTGGAGCTGTAGTCTCCACCATCTTCACGTTCAACTTGTGAAAGTCCACATTGTCCAACCATGGAACCTCGACATCTGGAACGGAATCCAGCAACTCCCTGAACGATTTAGATATCACACCATTCTCGTACATCCCCAAAATGGCACACTTCTTGCCCAACTTCTCCTCCAATTGTGCCATTGAACATCTGGGAAGTTGTATCAGCTTAACCTTCACACCTTGGGAGGCCGTATAGCACAACACTGGGAAATGCTGTATCAGTAGCTGTGGCTTGATCTCTGCCTTGCATACAAACACGTATCTCATCTTCTTCTCCAACTGCGGTTGTTTGGCTTGTGATTCAAGCACCTTCACAGTCGAGTTGAACCCAGTGGTAATACATCCCATGATCTCGGGCTGAGGAGGCTTGGGACCTCCGATGCTTTTCCAGCTGGTAATGTCTTGTAATTGCAGCATCAGGAACTCTGTGATCTGCTTCTGGGTTTCTTGTGGGAGCATGGGGAATGATGCTTGTGGATATGGGTTATCCAGCAGTGGCTTGAACACCGTCCGTCTCTTTTCGACTTCTTTGAGTGACATTGTGGAGGAAATATGGGTAATATATGATGTTTCAGGTGCTCTAAAATGTATGTCCTGGCACTCAACCCGACTGCCTCGCAGTTTCTGCCTTCTGAAGCTGTGAATAATTGCTCCCGCATCGCTGTTGGTGCCAAAAAGCTGAAACTTTTTTATCCGCCCGGGCACAAAAATGGCAAGAACGACCAGCTCTCCTGATAAAAGGAAGATGGTGGCACTATCCTATACAAACAGACTAGAAAAGATCGATTGATAGAATATAGTACAAGTGAATATATATAGAGCAGTGCACGATGCACTTGCTCTGTCTAAATGGTGAGCATCTCACCATTCTTTGCATCCTTCGTCAATCCCTTACGCACTGCAAGAACGTTATCGACGATGACGGCATCCACGCCTGCTTCCATCTGTCTTCTCGCATTCTCTGGATCATTGTTATCGGTACCGTAAGTGAAGCAAACCAATCCTGAGCTCTTCACAACTTGCGCCAAACGTGGACACTTGACCAGTGGTGCAGCTGCTGAAACTATACCCAGCAAATTCCATCTTTTGGAGAATCTAACAGCACTTTGCAATGAGTCACAGCGAACATCTGGCATGATACTCGTACCGGACTCGGTGAGGAACAAGATTGGAATCGCTGGTTGCTTAAGAGATAGCATCAAGCAGACCTCAGGGTGGAATGATGAGAAGATCACATCACGACCATCTGAATGATCATACACGCATTTCAACACAGTGTCAATCCAAAAGTTTAAATCAACAGCTGTCTCACCCATGTCCTCCGTCTGAGCCTCGTACAAGATTGGATACTTGCACTCGATGTTAAACCCAACACCCTTTGGAATTCTTGCAAACAACTCTTTCAAGGTGACAAAACTCGATGCAATGGAAGAACCTCGGGAGTTTCCCTTAAATCCCAAGTTCTTAAAAGTCTTGGTCAATCTCATTTTATCTATTCCTAGTCCATGCGTATGGTTCAACAATGACGCAGATCTTGGTCTCAACATGAAGTCGTCCTTCGTAGTCCTTTCACCATTGCCAGTATTGTTCAGATCGAGGAATTGCTCTAATGTCAACTCATGCATTGGGATATCGACACCTGACTCTGCAACAAGGAAATCGTGATAGACAACAGGAACATGATCCTTCGTCAATTGAACATCAAACTCAACATAAGAGGCACCCAATGACGCAGCGGCAATGAAGCTCTCCACGGTGTTTTCACCCAATTGGAGAGACTTTGCCAATGTGTTCTTACCCAAACCTCTATGGCCAATAACTCTTGTAGACACCAGGGATTTCCAATATGTTTCAGTGCGGTCCAGTCTCATGTTTGGATGGGTGAATGGTTCAACAATCAATGCCTCAAAGGAAATGGTACCCAATATATCCAAAGTCTCAGTCTCCATGATTGGGATAGTGATCTCTTTGTTCAAAGCACATCTATTTGGACCCAAGGATGTACGGATCTTATCCAGCATAGCAACACCACGACCCAATATCTGTTTATGTTGAGCACCGTAAGTTGGAACAATGTCAAAGAGAATCACCTCATTGCCAGGATTACCCTTAGTGGTAAAAGTGATTGGGTCGACGTCATCCAGGGGTAAATCCACGACAGTTGGTGCTTCCAATTTGGATTTCGTTGAAATAACGAGTGATAACGCTGTATCCAATTCAGTAAAATGGACTTTAGAAATAGGAACACGATCCAATTTCACAGCTGGTCCATCTGAACGAGAATCGTTCGAGCCTAGGGTCAAGATGATCATTGATTCGTTATCAGTTAAGAAACGATGGCCAAATGATTTCACTGGAGTTGGTTTGGATTTTGCCGGTGTGGATGGTCTTAACGTCTTCTTTAGTTCGTTGACTTTGTGCTTATTACTTGAAGTTGCATTCTCCAATGATGAGGTTGAAGAGTTTGCAGACGCCAATTTGTACAATGAATCAGGATCCAACGGTTTAAGCAGATCTGCAATGGCCAAATGTCCACGAAGACAAGCGTGTTCCATTGGAGTCCACCCGCTTTCATCACATGTAGAGTACTCAGCACCGGCATCTTTCAGCAATTTAACGATATCAAGCAAACCTTCCACGGCGGCGACAAAGATTGGAGTCCATCCGAAAGATCTCTCTGGAATCTCTGTAA
Source organism: Williopsis sargentensis (assembly GCA_020995425.1). Classification (NCBI taxonomy): domain Eukaryota; kingdom Fungi; phylum Ascomycota; class Saccharomycetes; order Phaffomycetales; family Wickerhamomycetaceae; genus Williopsis; species Williopsis sargentensis. The sequence continues at coordinate 61,373 of CP083469.1, forward strand.
CCGCGCCATTTTCCAACAAGAACTTCACAGATGATGGTAGGTTCATCTTTGAAGCAACGTACAATGGGGTCTCATTGTTCATTTCATCTGGGGTGTTCACATCAACACCTGTGCAAGTCAACAAAATGGCAAGGATATCCACTGCATCAATTCTCGTAGCCAATAGGAAACTTTTGGAATTTGATAATTTCAAATCACAATTAAAGACAAGGACTTGAACTGTCTTGGGATGATGACCCAAGATGGCTAATTGCAACGGTGTCAAGTTCTCAGAGTCACCCCAATATTGTAAATCGTCGATGGCGATTGTAGAATCCCATTCATTCCAGGATTTCAAAAAGTCGATAATAATATTTGTGATTGTTTTGAGACCGTATTGAGATGCATAATGCAATGGAGTACGTCTATAGTGATCCTTCTGTAACAATGCTGGTCTCAAGTGTGGTGGGAGGGCACCAAGAATCTGGATCAACGATTGTGGATCGTCCAATCCCATTGAAGCGTCGAACAGCCTATTATTCAACTCCACCATGGGAGACGTCGGTGAAACGTCAAACAAATAAGGTGGTCTCTCCTCAGTCTGTTGTTTTCCCAATGCGATAACATGATGATGGAAGAAGTTTCTTCCCGAGATGTCGGAAGGATCAGCCAGAGAGGGCACGATGGTCAACAAATGCGAGATGCATTTGGTTGATTTGTTCAGAGCACACTTGTTCAAGAGGGAGATTAGTAGCTTGGAAGGGATGAGAACTATAGAGCGGTATTCCGCGATGAGTTGGGATGTCAAAGCCTTCTCGTCGTCCGCGTGGATGGCGCTGATGAAACGGTCTGGCTGTACCGGTGGGGATCTCACGTACGGTGTGACGGTATCAGGGGACACCCTGTTCATGAAATCATTGACAATGGACAGGCACTTGACAATTTCGCCTTCGTTGGCAAAGGGCAAAGGGTAGACTCGTGAGTTGAGATATGCCGTCTGTTGGGAAGTGCCAGTCTTCTTGTCAAGTTTCTTCAGGATCTTGACAAACCCACGCTTATTCAGCTCACCGAACCACTTCAAGTTACGCAAGTTTGTGCGAAGTTCAATTAGTACTCCCAACAGCTCCTGTACTTCCTCCTCATCGTCCAGCGAGTCTGCCATATTAGCCATGATGCCCACCAACTTCTTCAACCTACGCTCATATTCCGCGTACTGCTTGTTGAAGAAGTCATCCACCTGCTCGAGGTTCCTGTCGAGGGCAAAGAAGAATGCTGCAAGCTGTGTGCGTGCACCTGCACTGTCGAGTCCGTCGTCACCTCTGGACAACTCCACCACGGTCTTGATCTGCTTCTTCAGGTCCTTATAGTTGACGTAGTGCTGGTGCCATTGGGGCACCTGGTGTTGTGCGATGGTCTTTCCGAACTTCATTGCAGTAAAGCTCGACTCCCCGGGTACAATCCGTCAAGCACTGTGCAGTGGCTGTGGACCGCCGTGTGTGGGAGGACCCGTAGGTGTGGCGGCACGCTCTTTATAGTTGGAATGGCCGAGCGTGTGAGAGCTTTGTGGGGGGACAAGGAACACGTGTATAATTTTGTAGCAAAAAGGTTTTGCACAAAGTGAGAATCGAACTGGTGAACAAGAACGAAAAAAAAAATGTTACGTAATATCATTACATAATAATTTACTCATCAAAACAAAACAAAATAATAAAAAACAAACAAAAACACCCTCTCACAGAATCGAACTCACGCGATCACGCGGTCTTCTGTTCAGCCTGCTCAGCCTTCTTCAACTCTGCGAGTCTCTTGGCCTCCTCGTGAACCTGGCGGGCATCCTCCACAGACTTTGTGTAGAACTCTGTGATCTTGCTGCCGAGCTGCGTGTTCTGCGCACGCTCAAAGTACTTGGACAGGCTCGACGAGATGCCGTACTTCGTGTCGATGTTCTTCTGCGTCTGCTCCAGCTGCGCAGACTTGTCGTGGAGCTTGTATTTCTTGTCCAGGTCCCCGACAAACTGGGTGAACTTGTCGGTGAATCCGTGCTGCTTGTCGTAATCCACAGCCTTGGACACCAACTGGTCGCCTAGAACGTAGCCCTGGGACAGGTACTCCGCGAAAATGGCACTCTTAGGCTTGTGCTCCTGCTCAATGTCCGCGTCTTCATCCTTCTTCTCATCATGAACACCTTCAGATGGAGCAACAAGGCCCTGTCTCTCGGCTATTTCACCCGGATGGCCACCAATTCTCGTGCCCTCGTGTGGGATGTTTCCGTCATTGAACTCTCTCACGGTGACTGGCTTCCCGTCAAGTTCGGCCCCGTTCAAGAGAAGGGCAGTGGCAACGGCACTTGGGTTGGCAAACACAACTTGAACGCATTGTTCCCCTGGTACTTTGGAAAGCTCGTACTCCTGCACGCGGGAGATCTTTCCGCAGAAGGAGAAGAAGTGTTCGATCTTGGACAACTCCGTGGTCTCTGGAATGTTGCTAGCGATGATTGACATTGGTTTTACTGGTTTTAACAGAGCTGTTTCTAATAGGACTGGGAGGAGAGAAGAAAGAAAGAGAGAAACAAACAACACGAGATAAATCTATGATTTCCCCTTTGTTTGCTTGCTGCTCGGAATTCCGTTGTGGGGCACAAATGATAGTGGTCTCGGTAACGGAATAAAACACAATAAGCTGATTCTTAGCTCAATATGTCTTTCACTGTGTGTCACATGAGAGTGTTTGTCACATTATATCTATCTGGAATGTCAGATGTCTTGATAATGAGAGTTGCCACCTGTCTTTGTTTAGTAACTATACTCCCCCCATAGTGTTGTTAGTCGCTGATACAAAAATAAAATAAAAAAAGAGGATAACCCTTATCAACTACAAGAGGAGGAACATACGACATATCCAGTCACCAATGGGCATCCTCATCACCGCTGCGATAACACAGAAGAGCTCTAAGCTCAAACTGCGCAGGCACAACGCCATCAGGCACACCAATCATCACAGGTCTCGTGGTGTTGACCTCCCACCACTCCCTCCAGGTTCACAACCAGTTCTCTCCACAAGGTCAGCTAGACGAGATACCACAGGGTCAAGACGGTTCAGAGCGGTTCGGTGGCCGCAAGAACAACTTTATCATCATCTCGAACGGCACAGAGGAGGTCCCGTTGACGATGATGAGGACGAGCAGGAGCAGGAGCAGGAGCAGGAAGATTGGGCATGGTCCCTCGTAAGAGGTGATGCTCGTATCGCTTCTCTGACACGACAAGCTGAAGAGATCCGTACGAGGCTCGAGTTGGAGATGGCAGCACCGAACCAGACCGGACCAGTAATAGAGTCTGGGTCTACTCACTTGAGACCACATATGAGAGAGATAGGTACTCGGGCTGTGCTAGGACATGATGGTACTCAAGCTTATTCTACGTTTCCAACCCCTCCTCGCCCTCGATTAGGTCAACCACAGCATTATCAACAAGAACCTGCACAATCAATGGTTGTCACCGTCAATCCAAGACCTCTTGATACATCCATGGGCCATTCAAGATCGGAAAACTACACCCTGAGATCGATGTAATGTGCTTTTCTTAAGGAATGACAGGATAGTGAGAGCTGTACAAGAGCAGAAATTCTGAAACGGACACTACCGGTGAAATAATTACAAATATTGATGCATGATGCCTTATAGATCTAATACAACAACTCGCAGACCTCTTCACACATTTTTCCGCTCTTGAACTCCAACAAATATTGCACTTCTGAACCTTCATCATCATGGATGAATTGTAACCCTGATCTCCCCAATCTCTGACAAGTTGTGTTGGAAACCAAGGCATCCAAGTCCTCTCCATTGTTCATTGCCACTTTGAACTTGGAGTATTGTGGGTTGGACACGTTGGAATAGAGTGAAAACTTGCCCATAGAAATTGGAATCCAATCACCATCGTCATCGCACTGATGCAATCTAACCTTCTGTGTCAATAACAGCAATTCAGTGGAATCAAATGAAGTGTCCTGAGAACCCAAAGATAATGTACTTCTTGACTTTTGTTGGTACATTGTTGAAGATATCGATTGTGGTGGTTGTGGCTTGAATTCATCCAATGATGACATTGAAGTTGAATTCGAAGGCTTATCAAAGATCATCGAGGCGCTTGATGCCGCACTGATGGACTCCGTCTTGAGACCCTTGATTCTTTGGAACTCATCGATGATGATTGCGACAGTTCTAGAATCGATGCATCTCAAGGTGTATACCGACTGACGTTGATCAAGTATACTCTGACAACATTTCAATTGGATGTCACGAGCATTTGGCTTTGTCAACTGGGAACCAATCACAGGGATCATCTTGATGGAATCGTGTGTCTCAATGATAACTGAATCGTGTTCATGGTGCTTGTAGAACTTGAGAGTCACGTTATACCCATTGCCAAGCTCTTCCCATGCGTTATTACGCCAACGTGAAACGATACAACTGTTTGTCAAAGTGCTGACCAAATGGGACTCATTAATGATGGATTGTTCCAATTCGGAGAGCTTTGTAGTTGTGGATGCAGTTGATGGTTTGGAAACGAACGGAGATGGGAGTTGTGGTTCTTGTTCTCTTGGTCCGTTGACGCTCAAGTTCAGTTGCTGTATGGATCTCTGTAATGAGGCCATTGATTCAACCTCACGAGTAATAACAACAGGCTTGGTGACAATTTCAAACGATGGTTCATCATCTGTCTTCTTTGCAAAGATATTGAAGATGGACTTACGTTTCTTGAGCTTTTTCTCCTTGTTCTTCACCTGTGGGATGTCAGTTGTTGATGCAAATGCCCTTGAGGTTGGGCGAATAGCGTGCGCCTGCATTGGCAATGAGACAACCGAGTCGTTCAAGTTGTTACACACTGAGGACTTCTTCAAATTTGTCCTCTCAGGAGTGAGAGACGACATGCTGTCATTGTGTTGATGAACCTGCATATTTGGGCTAATCTGGTTCTTCAAGTGAGGAGTATTAAGATGCTTCAAAGGGGAGAGGGCACCGTTTGTGTGATCGTTGAGCTTGGATAGGTCCGCATCCTGTGTGAAGTACTGGTCCAGGTCGAGTTTCAAAGATGACTCTGACATGACAGATGTGCGAAGAAGAGAGTCATGTTTCGAGAGCATTGGTGAAGATCTGCGCAGCTGTGAATGAGGGTCCAGTTGTAGCCCAAGACCAAGATGCGCGCCCTTTAGCGAGTCCAACTTGGAGTGGCGTAGCTCAAAGGAAGAGCTTACTGGCAAGTTGTCCAACAGGTGATTCCACTCATACATCTGCTCATCATCGGGGCACTTGAATTTGATGTCAATATTCCCTCGTGATAATACAACAGCTTCCGAGTCATTCTGCTGTAGTTTGAAGTCACCAACATTAAGCAATGGGAACATCAAGCTTCTGCCGACGCTGAGAACCTTGGTAATGGCCACGAGGTTGTTTGACAAGAGGAAAACCTCGATCAGCAAGCCGTCGTAGTGGCACAGTGGATGGGACAGGGAGAGATGGAAGTAGTCTCGTTTGATAACGTCTTCCAAGGAGAAGAATGCCACTGTTTTGCCAAATGTGTGCAAGTCCTTGACCTCGTTGAAGCAGATTGTGTTGAGGTCCAACGCCAGGTTCACCTCTTCGACCTTGTCCTTTGCCCTGATGGCCAGCTGTTGGTACTTTCCACCAACAGATTGGACATGGATGCCCAAGCGCTGGCACAGCTTGTGCAATTGGTTGATTCTGACCAGTGGAGCCTTCCTCAGCGTGACCTCGGTGTCGAGTGTCTCAGCATCAATGGCATAGTTCTCGATGTATTGCTCGTAGTAACGCACACCGCTGTCGAGCCACTGGGTGAGCGCCACCAGCTCCGTCACCCGAAGGAACGACTGGTGGTGCGCAACCAGTCTGCGGATATGTTTTGGTTGTGATGGTTGCGAGTACGCGAGCTTGGACAGCGTCGCTCTGTAGCTCTCCTCCGTGCGTGTGAGTTCCTCCATTAGTATCACCCTAAGTTGTAAGCAGTCTGTGCGCAGGAAGAAGAGGAAGAGGACGAGGAAACTTCTGATAAACCACCAATTTTTATTTTTCGTTTGTGCCTTTGAAGTTTGGGACCTTTGTCTTGCAGCTGAGATATGCAGCCAAACGCACTTTTTTGTAAACAAACGCGTACTTTTCGATCCCTTTAAATGTTCCACGCGTTTTGTCTTCAAACTACGCGTCAGTTTCGCGTTGGAGAGGCGTCATTCTACGCGGATAAACAGGGTCTATAGTACATCGCATTCATGCGCTCCAGAAGCGGTACGTCTGCGGACTCTCGATGCTCACGGGCTTCACGGAGTCGTCATCAACAACCTCGCTGCTGGTCTCTGTGGTCGTGCCGTCGGAGCTCTTCGACAAGTCAAAGCTCGAGATCAGCGACCGTGGAGGTCTCTCCAGTAGCTCGCTCACTTCGCCAATAACGGTCTTGACACCCTCGGCATCGGAAGAGCCTTCTTTAATCTGCGACAATTTGCCCAGCACCAGCTGCGACAACTTGGCAAACGACAGTCTATCTAGGAATAGCTCCTCCTGCTGCTTCTGCAAGATACGTCTCTCCGTCTCTAACTGCTTCTCAGCAAGGTCCAAACGGCTCATCTTCAGCTCCAGCTTGTTCAGTTGGGTGTTAACAATCACATTCGTCAGCTTGTTCATCTCAATCTCCTCCATCGTCTTGAAAACATGCGCTCTGGCACCCGTAGTGGCCAAAGCGATCTGTGCTCCTTCCTTCAGCGAATTGTTGCCCTCATCCTTCACCTCCATCTCCTTCTTCACCTCCTCATCCATATCCTTCTCATCAATGATCTGTATGGCTCGCTCAGTGGCGCCCCTGACAACATCGGCATCAACCAGCGATACCAAGAAGGCAATCGTCGACAACACCGGGTTATCAGCTTGTGAAAAGGGTAAATATGGAGCGTATTTCAAAGGACCGAGGTTATTGGAGGAATCTTCCAAATACTTGTCCTCAATTGGCAATTTGAGGAATCTGACGATACATTGCTCCACTGTATGCGTACCAACATGTGTGGCAATGGCATCCCAGTCGTTCTTGTGTTGGGAAATGCCTTGTAAAAGCTTCTTAATATCTTCTTTGGTCCAACCGTCATTGATAGAATCTGCTAGTTTGGGTTTCTTAATGTTATTGATCTGTCCATTGGAATCAACGTCATCTCCGTTTGATGATCTCTTCAAGTTGTCCTTCAATTTATCCAACTTGTGTTGCTCCACTGGAGGCTTGAAGGATTCATATGGATACAACCCTCTAGGAGCGTCATAGCTCACTTGATAATCACCTGTGAATGGAGGTTCCACTGGCTTGGGTTTCAACTCTGCGTCAACCTGATAGTTTATCAGTCCCCAACGAGAAAGAAATCTGTGTAGACGCATTATCGTGCCAACATCACCAACGAGGGATCTTCTTGCGGCAGTGACGGTGAGGTAATCATTTGGATTCAATCTGTATGCGTTGATGAGGAAGTTTCTGTACTTGGCGTATAGAGCTGGTGTTTTGGAAGGGTTTGTTTGGGTGAAGAACTCAGGAAGGGATTCTCTCTCAATGTGATGGATCTTCTTGAAGTCAAACCAGGACGCGTAGGAAGGAATGACAATTACATGCGACTGTACCACGTATGGTTCCTCGTCTTCCTCCTTATCTTCCTTGTTGTCCTTATCTTCCTTGCCCTCTTTGTCCTCCTTGTTCTCTTTCTCGTCTCTGCCGTCTTTATCCTCCTTATCTTCTTGATCTTGGTTGTCCTCTTTGTCCTCCGTGTTATCATCCTTGTTATCCTTCATCTCGTCGTCCTTCATCTCCTGAGTTACCTCGTTGTCGTTCTTCCTTTCGCTTGTCTCATTCTGTTCAATGGGCGCATCTGTGGTTTCCTGTTTGATCTTTGGTGTCCTGGACTTCTGCTTTGATGTATCGTCCTCCTCATCGTCCACATCCTCATCAGCATCCACGTTCTCATCATCATCATCATCATCATCATCATCATCATCACCCACATTCTCGTCCACGTTCTCATCCTCGTCTTCATCCTCATCTTCATCTTCATCTATGTCCCCTCCATCGTTGTAGTCGTCATCGTCTCTTGCGTCCGGTATCGACAGGTCACCATCAACATCGTTCTTCTCCATGTCAACAGGGAACACTGGGGACTCGGGCTGCTCGGCAGTGCCAATCTCCTTCAATTGCTCACTCATCTATGTTCACGTTGTTGTTTCTTGTTGTTTGTTGTATTTGTTTACCTCAGAGGTTAAAAGGTCTTCTTGTCAAACAGCCACAAAAATGCAAATTTCTCGGGACAAAAAGCACGCGCTGGACTCAACCGGTGGAGCTCGACACAGTAGCGGTGACAAACAGCGGAAGCAGCTCACAGATAACGAGCAAACAAGCACTACTTCAGCCGCTTTTCGAACTTTTCGCTTTTCTCCGTGTCCATTTTTTGGAGAAATTCGCGAACTCTGTCGACTTCCCAAAGTAGAAATTCTATGCTTTCAACTTTCATTAAATGAATTTATATATCCGGTCTTAAAGTACTTATTTGTTCACTGATCGACTGACTTCTGTTCAATTGCACACGCCCATCGCAGCAAAAGCAATGCAGAAGATCACTATCAGACTACTCCAGTCAGTCAAGCCCAGGAACATCCCCGTGCTCACTGCCAAGGACATCCAGCTCACGCGGCAGGAGATCGATGCCGTCGTGAACAGCGCCTTCCTCTCCAAGATCCAGCCGGTGAAGCCTCGAGACTGGGGGAACATCCCAACGAGCGTGCGCAACGCCACGGAGTACGTGCAGTTCCATGAGGGCCTTCTGCAGCCACGTAGGAAGCGCTTCGCTGCGTCGCCATTTGAAGTCTACTCCAAAACAAAGGATGATCCACACTCCAATCGTGTGCCCATTGCACAATTCCCCAGACTCAGTGTCACAAAGATGCTGACCAAGTCGTGGTGCGAACTCAGAGAGATGTTTAAGGTGTATTCCCAGATCAGCCAACCGTCAACATCACATATGATCGCTGGTAATCTCATACATTCTCAATTGGAAGCCATGACACATAAACCTTTGCAACTTGATCTGATACCCACAGTGGTGGTGACACCGGCTGATCACGAGGCAAACAGACTTCTTGAACAGATACTGAAGATAATGGATCTGTTCATTCACGGTGAGGCAAGAGAGATCTACTATAATGCATTCATTGATAATGATACTGGGATGACTTCAGATCCTCGGCAAACTAATCTACTTCTCACGGGTATCATTGATCATTTGACCCTGGAAGGTGACAATGGCAGAGTTGTCAGACTTCTCAGAGATGATATTGAGGACATGGATGAGTTCATTTTGCTGGCGAACCGCGTCCCATTTGATCAATTGACTTTGGGAGTCTATGATGTCAAGACTCGTCAAAGCGAGACATTACCAGGACAAAAATCTGTCCTTGAAGCATCTAAAGATCAGGTGAGATTGTATTGCGGACTCATTTCATCTTCGGACTCATGTGAAACGAGTCTGAAGCTCTTGGGTGAATACCTGAAGCGGAAGAGCTTCAACATTGACATACCTTTATCCCAAGAATTCATCAAAGCAGCTCAAACAGCTGTCCCAATCATAGCAAAAGACATCGAGAAACAACCCACTCTAAGAACTTTGATCAACAGGCTATCACAATTGCATTCGCTCATCAATAGACCTTTTCAAAAACAACTTGGCATTGAGTATTACCACCAATTGAACAGATTTCAAACCATCTATTTCGATCAGAATATCGACAAGACTCAAGCGATCATCAAGAGTGCAATGGAGTATTGGTCAGGTAATAGGGAAGCAGAGCCTATATCTCAAACTCCGGAGAATCATGAATCCAAGTGTAAATACTGTGAGTTCAAAAGGTATTGTGCTTGGTCAAATGGAATGGTGGAAAACTATGTGGATAGAAGACTTGCAATTGAAAGTACATGAGTCGCTGGCCCTTTAGACGTATACTGCTGGCTACTCCAGTAGTAAGCTAGCGTGCTTTGTTGAATTTATTCCACAATAATTAGTATTTAATAAAGAATCATCAATAATTGAGTCCAAGAACACCACCTCCATAATTTATCATAGCATTTAATGACAAACCTTCTTGAAACAAAACATTATTTTTGAGCACGATGTAATTATTGCTTTGAATGGAGATTAACGGGTAGTACATGTAACATTACAAGGTTATTATCCTCATCAAACATCTTTGATTGCCATATAATTAAGGATATATATATAAGACACCAAAGTTACCCTGCCGATCAAAAGAGGAAATTACCTGTACGGATAAATGAGGTAAATGAGCATCTCCGTATTCATTTACCCGTACTACTATGGCAGTTCAATTAGACGTTACAAACCTTCACTAAAAAATCACTATGTTCAAGATCTATGATTCTAATTCATCAGATAATACTTTGCCATTTCGTAAGCAGTCCAGCAGATCGCTGTGGCAGGTACATTGCTTACCACACGTGGTTTAACACCTTTCCAAAAGGCCCTGGCACCTTCAACTTCGTACATCAGGCTCACAGCCTGTTTAAAAGTGTGAACCTGTCGTATACGAGGGTCATTGACACCTGTGTGTGTTTGCAGCACCGTTTTGACACAGTCCAAAGGTGTTGTCAATGCAGCAGCCAGACCACCGGCAATACCACCGGACAAACAGTGCTTCAGTGGGTCATGCTCACCCGTTGGATTAAGGAGCCTTGTGGATGATTCATAGACTGTGAAGTTCAAGGCTGTGAATGGGATGGACATTGCGATCGTAGTTGGATATGAGTAGTAGAAAGCTCTGAAGCCTTCACGTTGCATGATGTTCTTCACAGTGGCAGGGAAAGATGTCTTCTGCAACTGCATTCGTTGTTTGATAACGTCGAAGGGATTCATCAATGCCTCAGATGAAACAGTGGCACAGGCACCTGCAAAGGCAATCCTCAACGGCTGGTGTCCCTCAGTGTCCCTGAGAAGCATCTTCTTCACGTATTCATAGGTTCCAAAATACACGGCATGGGCAGGCCCTGCGCCCAAGATTACAGATGACGTTCCTCTCCACAGTGATAGCCAACCTTCCTGGGATGAAATCTTGTAGATGCTGCTCAGGATGCCCGTGTGCGACCCAAGTCTCATTGCCTGGATTCTGGTCTTCAGGGCATCAACGGGATATACCACTGTGTGTTCCAAGATACCGGCAAAGGCTCCGGCTGTGCATTGGGCCAAAAGCGTTGTGTCCTGTGGCAGCGATTCGTAGTCCACCTCTTCCGCTGTCAGGACGTTTGGCACGGGAATTTCACTGCTCTTTATCTCCATAGTCTCTGGACTCTGCGGCACTCTGGCTCCGTGAGGTTTTCTCTCTAAACACTTTGCGTTGCTGTGCACTGTCTGAGATTGAAACGTTCAGAGAAAGAAAATGTTTTCCGTTCTCCGGCGCCCCGCGGATATCTACCGGTGTTATCTAGAAGATCAATGTGACTTTCGGGGTGTTTTGGTACTTTGGCCAATGCAAGGGGCTCAGAAAGCTCCCCTTGGACAATTTATGGTGAAGACGCAATAGCTGTGACCATTGTAGTGACTTGTGACTTTCTTCAAGCGGTTTAACCCGGATTTTGCGGCGTACTTGGCACAGCGATGAGGTCAATTGGCGAAGGAAAAGCCACCCAAAGGGTTTTCGATAGGGGTAAATGTACCGAGGTGCATAGTGAATAGAAAATAAAAGTTATCCAGGTCAGCCGGATCGGAATCATCATCCCACCACAGTGACACAGTCAGTTGTGTCAAGAAAACACACAGAAAGGTCAAGCATTAGAAGGAGTGCTGGTTTGAACCGCAAGAGTGGATGATCAGGTGTTGACAGACGTATAGCAAAGATGATGAAACACCACAAGGTCATCACTCAGTTGAGAGAAAAGATAGCCTTGATGACATAGGCAATGGCAACACCACCCCCAAGGGCAGCGAATGGTGTCAGCACAAAAAGAAGCAAGTGAAGGATCCCAATGGTGCTTTTCATCTCCAAAATGAGCTCCATTTCCTTCTGACGCTCTCTAATCTGTGGCGTGAATACCCTTTCCATAATGTCATTGATAGCAGCGACCGGGGACGCATCCAATGGTGGAGAAGTTCCACGTTGTTCATAAGATGGTGGGCTTTCTTCAGGTGGCTCGCCAACAGTGTCGTACTCTGGTGGCTGTGTTGCAGGACGACTGGAACGACTGGACTCCTCAGTGCCCTGTTCGTTTTCACTGGCATCAGTGTTGTCAGCTGGTGGGAGAAGTGGCATTACTGAGGAAGTAGAAGATGTCAAAGCGAAAACCATATGAGACGCGTCAGTTGCTTCATTGGCCATGTAAAAGTGACACCAAATCAGCCATCCGAACACCACAGAACCTTCAGCTGTGTCTCAAGGAGAGCAGATTTGGAAACGCCAACAGGACAGTTGGATGTGTTGTTAGTTGTACGTTATACAATGTGATTATCATTCATGGTCATTGATGTATGAGAACAACATACCGCTACGTGGAGTCATTTAAATTGGAGAGACAAAGTTTTCTACTATAGAGGCTATGGTTGGTTGATCACTCTCTGAACTGGTGATAACGCAGTGAACAGTCGATTGAAAATGCTGAGGACAGAACAGTCTAGACCACTGATTCCTCCATTCTGGTATAGCCGCACCATGGTGCACATGATTCAAGTGATCTCACAAGAAAGACCCAGCATAACTTCTCAATCATCCCACACGTGACTTTTGTGTCAAAGACCCTGAAGCAGAGCCGCACTTTGGCAGAAAGCTGGGCGGCTCTACACCTCCAGGTACTACACATTGAGAACAAAGTGTTGATCCACTGTTCTTGGGACCATATATCGGACCATCTGGAGTCCCTGGAAGTTGAGATCGAGCAGGCCCCTTATAAGCAAGGACATCAGAACCCGGGAATCTCAAGGTGACTTGTAGACATGAGACTCGTATTCGAATATCTGAGATCTCTGCAATGATCAGATGTCGTTGGAATCATCCTATTGTTGATTCTCGCAAAGTCGATCATACGCCGATCAAGTGTCCGTAGTCATTAATTAATAGTACACTATGTACTCAGATAGTTCGCATTAGTTGTTGTTCATTGCGCAGTTGTGTTCTCCCTCAGTGCATCATCAATGTTTTGGAATAACTCATCCCACTGCGCATCCTTCTTCACACCTTCTTCTTCGCCACCTTGTTCATCTTGTTCAACCTCTCCCGCATTATTCTCGTCACTCGTATCGACAGAAAGACCATCATTCTGTTCGTCACCACCTGTGCCAACAAAGTCTGAATCGAAACCTGAATCAAAATCAGAATCAAACTCGTCATCATTGTCAAACTCAATTGTCGAGTAATCACCGAGTGAGATCTCATACTTATTTATCAGACATTCCATGACATCATCCCATGAGGGAAGACAAGTGACCTGATTTGTACTCTTTGATTTTGGTTGACCCACATGGATACACACTTGGTTATTCAACGGGATGGCGCTCAACGCACTAGAAAGATCACGGGTGGATATGATACAGATACCAACCCCTTCTTCCACATCACCCAAATTGTCAACAACAGGACCACTGAACTCCAAGGGGTTACCAATGTGATCAACATCCTGTGTATATACCTTATACAGCGAATTCATAGAGCAGATCAACCGGGAGCTTTCAAATTTCGGTTGTAAAACCCTGCAAATATTCTGTAGAGTGATGATATTATTAGACTGTAGTGGGATATGGTGATCAATGACCAAGATCAATGCTCTTGGTTTCTCAAATTGGATTGGTGGCTGTGTATCCACAGGTGTCAATTTCACAGGGGAGAGCAACACCGGGAGAAGCACTTCATGAGCTTCATCTTCGGTTTTCTCCACATAGCCCATTGCTGGTCTAACATCGTCTGGCATGATCGTGGAACTCAAGTTCTCACAGTTGAAGTGCTGTTCCAAATCACACAATCCTGCAATCCATTTCTGCAAAATAGAGGAATCTCTCTGCTTTATCAAGAAACCCGTTTTCTGGAGGAAAAGCTCCAGTGTATCCTTGTTCGGAGTAGAGATTGTCAGTTTCTGCAAGGAGTACACCTTCATCCTCCTATACCCTGATCTCACGAGCATCAACTCGTATTGGAACAAGTACACGATGTACTCTCTAAACTCGTTACCATCCACTGAGACATTCAACTTATCCACGAGCCGTAGCACTCCCATGGTGTCAATGTCAGTCTCTGTGATGTTTGTAACTCCATTGAGCGTCAGTTGTTGTAGTAGATAGCTGATCTGTTCAGACCTCAAGATTGCCAAAGCCATATCATTGGAGTTGAAAGTCTGTGTGGTTGGGGAGGGGGATTTTGGCACCGAGGACACAATCGATGAGATGGCAGAGATGGACGAGCCCCGGGACTTGTGTGTCTTATAGCGTGGTACCTGTGGCGCCTGAGGTTTGGGGGCAGGGTTGGTATCCCCTGGTATGTGTATGCTCAACTCCTTGGAGTTCTTGCTCTGCAAGGAAAGGGAATGGAACTTCTGCTCCGCGGACTGTGGGCCCTGAGTTTGGCGGCGGAGCACTTCTTCTGGATCCCGCTGACGATAAGTCTCATGCTGTGGGTTGATCAAGTATCGCGAGACTAGTGAGTCCCTGGTGGTGTCATCCTTAGGGTATGCGACCCTGTCGCAAATTGTGCATCGTGGGAAGATCTTGTGCAGCTCCAAGCTTGGTTGAGGAGCGTCGTTGATAAGCAGCCAGAGACACTCCTCGTGGCACATGTGGTCACACATCAGGTGAATGATCTTCTCCACTTGTATTATTCTTGACGTCAGAGGCTCATCGCAGAAACAGCATCGTACTTGGCTGTAGTTCTTCTGCCTGCTGGGGGGTTTGGCCCTGACAAAGGGTTCTGCACGGGGTGGCGTCATCATGAGCGGCATGTGGACCGTGGACGTCGAGGAGATCGGTGTCACGGCCCTCGGTATCGATGTTGTTCTCTGTGTGAGGAAGGGAGGGTCCAGGTAGCCGCCGTAGCAGTCCCTTTCCCTGTCATGTGTGGATGTGGAGCCCTGTGCTTCCACAGAGATCTTTGGCGAGCGGGAGAACCGCTCCTGGAAACGCAGCCACTTGGACGGCGTCGACGAACGACTCTTCGGTGTGTCCATTAGCCAGGCACACACACAGCTTCAGGTCCCCTGGCTCTTCAGAGTTGTGACAGGATTTCCACCACCAAAGAACTTTTTGAGGCATCGAGTTCGGGTATTAAAAACAAAAAATGTGTGAAAAAAAGAGTCAAAACACCCGAAAACAGCAATTGCCTAATGGGGAATGGAGAAGCATATTTCCCCAAAGAGGAAGTTAGTTCAGCAGACGCGTCAAGCGTTATAATGTTTGCTATTCTGACCCCCAAAAAGACAAAAGAACAAAACGTTGAACACTTCCTTCCGTTTCTTTTGGTCCCCCTTTATTATTATTTATAAGCTGCTGTTCCCTTTTGCTTCACTCTTCCAATCGATGAACAAGGTTGAAACTGGTGCTAACGATCCACCGTTCACTACTAAAACGTTCCCACTCTGACGAAACTAAACAAAAACTAAAAAAACAAATGAAACAATGGAAAAAAAAAAATTGATAAGCGGGAATTTCTTGTTATTATAACAAAAAAAAAAAAAAGGCATTCCGTGTGGCGAAGCTTGCCCCACAAAACAAAAACATTGAGAAAGCTTCGGGAACTGGAGCACTGGGAAGCTCAGAAGCTAGAGGGTTATTCGTGTGTGCTCTGCAAGGTTCGTGACACTGTGACACTGTGACACTGTGGCGTGTCGACTGCTGAACGTACACCTGCCTCCCCCTTTTTGTTTTTTTGTTTTAAGGGAACCGCTGGAAGGAACTGGTTATCAGGGAACACACCGTTAACAAAATGGCGTCCGTCTACCGTCCAGGAAACTTCTCCACCAGGAACGGAGACGTATACATCGTCAACAACTACAACAGCTACGGCCATTCCGTCTTCCACTCCCGTTCGGCACTGTCGCAGCACTCGCAACAGTCGCAGAGAACCGACTCACAGCAGTCACGAGACTCACACGGGGTGGCCGAGCTCATTGCGGAAGCACCGGTAAAGAGACCCAAGTTCGGCTACAAATCGCTGCTGATACAGGACTCAAAGGTGAAGAGGTTCCTGAACAAGCTGGATCCTGACTCATTCAGTCTCTTCTCCTCACGAGCACCCTCACTGGCAACAATCTCTTCTCTCCCCACAGAGCTTTTGACGTTGACCATCTCGTACGTTGGTGACTACAAGTCAACCATCTCGTGCTTGTACGTGAACAAGTCGTTCAGCAGAGCAGCTAAGCCGGTGGTGTACCATGCTCCGGTCTTGCACTCCACGTATAGGGTGGCCCAGTTGGTCTCGTCCCTGCGTGAGTTTGACAATGGACAATGGATCAGGTGCTTGGATCTCTCCCAATTGGAACCAGGACTGATCAGTGATGAAGGGCATGACGCGGGTTCGATCAACTCTAGTGAGAATGGAATTGAGTATGCGCTGGCTTCATGGAGGGATTGGAAGTATAAGGACGACCCGTTATATGGGTCCGCGTTGATGAATTCTTATAACCTGAGCAAATCCAAATCTACAATGAGTTATGACTCTCAAGGTTCAACGAACTCTCTATCAAGAATCTTCACAAGATTTAAAAGCTCTGATATGGAGTTGGAGAAGTTTAGGAGCTCGCTAAGAAGAATGTTCTCCAAGTTGAATAGGAAGTCCAACAAGTCAAAGATATCCAAGGTTATCTCCCATCAGTTACCTGGACTCCAAGTTCACCGGGCCGCTTCAAAAAATTCACAGTCTCGTGAAGTGAAGTGGCAGGTCGAGGACCTTAAGAACCAACCGTTCTCATCAGGACACCCCTACACGAACAAGTTCCTTTTGAAATACGCCAATTCGAAGGACTTACCCATTGGACATATCCTTTACCTGTTGGAACTGTGCCCAAATCTTCTTCACTTGGATCTGTCAAACATGTCTCTATCGGAGGATTTCCAAATCAGCTGTCAGAAACCAAGCATTAATTCGTTGATCGAATCGGTGTTGGAAAACTCGACTGATGATTCGATGAAATCAAACTATCTCTCTGATAACAACGTCCACTTTAACGTCCATGAGCAATCACATATCCAATTCAAGAAATTGCAAGAGTTGGATATCGTTTCTCAAATGTGCCAGTTGAAGAAACTATCTACGCTATCACTGAGCAACGTTTCATGGTTGAATTACCGGATCATTCATGGGCTTAGTCTGCAATCAAAAAGTGTTTTGAACGGGAGACTGCAGAAGATTGACTTCACCAACAGTGGTATGATGAGAGGATTGGGTTGGGCTAGGGTGTTTGAAGAATTGAGGGAGTTTAAGGAGTATTTTGCTCATGAGGTTGAGTTGATTGTGGAAGAGGAGGAGGATGAATTTGATATACTGGTCCGTGGGATCGGCATGAACTATTGAATGACTGTGCACTATCTGTTGATTTTTTGGCTTGATTTTACCGCTTATGATGTAACGACCTGTGCTCTATGATTGTTTTTTTCTTCTTTCTTTCTGCTGTTCTAGTATGTATGCTTTGGTTGATCACACCATTCCTGTTGTTTATTTGTTGTATGGATCATTTATTTGTACATTGGAGGCCTTTCCTCCTTATTCCTTATCATTCTTAGCTTGATCCAGTCAATGGCTTGGGTCAATCCTTCTCCTGTAATGGCACTTATTGGCAAGACTCTTGAATCTCTCGCGCTGAGATGCTCTGCAATCTTGTTGAAGATCTCTTTGACATCTTCAACCTCCATGGAATCTTGACAATCTTGTTTATTTGCCAACATGAGGACGGGAACATTCGTGACAAGATCATCACTCACAATACTCAGAAGCGTCTCACAGCACTCCTCCAACCGTGACTTGTCCGTAGAGTCCACAATGAACAGAATGCCATGACAATGCATGTAGTACTCCTCCCAAAGGGATCGGAGAGACTCCTGACCACCCAAATCCCAGAACTTTATCACCGTCTTATCGATGGTAATGTGTGTGACATTTTGGCCGACCGTGGGATGGATTCTTTCAGGTGGTATGACCCTGAGGTCTGTGTATGTACCTTTCACCTTCTCGAAGAAGGTCTGATAGCTTGTTAATACTTGAATGTTCACGTCAAATCAAGTCAAAATATAAAGATGATAACAACAAAAACTCACAGTCTTTCCAGCATTGTCCAAACCGAGGATCAGGACCGCATACTCCTCTTTCTTCGTGTAACGGGAATAGAGTCCCCTCGCCAGGTGATACATTACGACTCTCCTCTTTTGCTTCCCTTACTACTACCGAATCAGCTTCTGGGAATGTCTCTCTGGAATCGTCTTCTTCACTTTAGAGAGAGAGAGAGAGAGAGAGAGAGAGAGACGTCTTTCACTTTAAGTGGTGTCTGGATGTAATCTGGATACGTTACGTGATCATTACATAAGCACTTAAACTTCTGATCCACAAACGGCAGTTTCCTCTTTGGGACTTTTGGCTCGAGTGAGAGTTTTCTTTGCCAGTTTCGACGAGGTGGAAAATTTTGTTAAGTTTCTCTGGAGCTGGTTGATTGACACTTGTTGTGCTTGATAATCCGATACCCAGTCACCCCCTTGTCGCCCACAATGTCCATCCCAGAACCGGTGGAGACCTTCATCAAGCAGTTCTACCAGTCATACTTGGACAACAACGTCTATGAATTGCACAGCTGTTATGAATCCCAATTCAACAAGCTGACCGAGCAGTTCTACAAGAACGTTGCATGGCCTTCACCATCGGAGATCTCATCGCTTGTTGGAAACGACCAGGTGTTCCTTGTGCTGTACTCCGAGGTTTACTACAGACAGATCTATGCCCGTTGTTCCCCCTCGCTGGAGGATAGAACAGGCTCTTACAACAACTACTGCAACCTGTTCAACTTGCTTTTGAACAACGAGGAGGGCCCAGTTGGCTTTGAGTTGCCAAATAAGTGGATCTGGGATATCATTGACGAGTTCATCTACCAATTCAACCAGTTTGCCATCTACAAGTCAAAGTTGGTTTCACAAAAGGAGAGATCGGACCCTGTGGAGTTGGAGTACGTCTTGGAGCATGGCGAGGTTTGGAGCTCATATTCGGTGTTGAACGCCCTTTACTCTTTGATCTCCAGATCTCAGATCGTCGAGCAGTTGAAGGCGAACAAGCAATTGGGTGCCATTACCGACGTGGTCATTGCCGGTGAGTTTGGTATCTTGCCATTATACAGAACGTTGGGATACTTCTCCATCATTGGCCTTCTTAGAATTCACACCCTGCTCGGCGATTACACCTTGGCATTGAAGACTGTCGAATACATCGATTTGGACAAGCGTGCATTTTTCACAAAGATCCCAGGATGCCATTTCACCACGTATTACTATGTCGGTTTCTGTTATTTGATGCTCCATAGATACTCTGATGCCATCAAGTGTTTCTCACACATCTTGCTTTACATTTCTAGAACGAAGAACATCTCCAGAAGTGGCCAATACGACGTTGTCTCCAAGAAGACCGAACAGATGTACGCACTCTTGATCATCCTTGTTGGTGTGTGTCCAACAAGACTGGATGACGTTCTTTATCAAGGCTTGAAGGAGAAGTTCAACGATAAGTACTTGAAGGTCGTTAGAGGTGGTGAAGAGGCACTCCCGGTCTATGAAGAGTTGTTTAGATTTGCATCCCCAAAGTTCATCTCAATTTCCATCTCAGAATTGAAGAATGACCCATTGGCACACCATTTAAAGATCTTTTTGCTGAAGGTGAAGCCGATCTTGGAAGTGCAACAGTTGAAGCCTTACCTGTCACTCTATTCCAAGTTGGAGTTTGGTAAATTGGCTGCATTCCTCGACGTTGACATCTCCGCATTGGAGTCCCTTTTGTTGACTTATAAGATGAACAACAAGCAGTTGAAATGGCGCGAGGGAGACTTGCTTTCCGGTGACTCTGTGCCAGTGTACGACTTGGACATCGTGCTTAGCGAGTCCGAGGGAAAGAAGTTCATTGAGGTGAAGGAGTCCAAGACTGTCAGAAAGTTTGCCGATTGGTTTATTAGAAACACGTTGAAGAACTATGCCGTTCAGGAGAAGATCTCCAGTTGATTTAATCATATAATTTGTTTGCTAGTGATACTCACGTAGTACTGTACTCTCATCGTGCCAACAGACCCACATATATACAACGAACACACCCACCAGAGCAGTAGCGCAAAGACCAAAGTAGAGCCCTAAGTTCTAACCAAAAAAAATTAAAGCTCATAACCTTTTTCCCCCCTCCGTTTGCCGCACTATAAAAGTCTGAAGTGAAAATTTCTCTTCTCTTCCCAAGTTCAAGTTCTGGTTCTTTGATACGAACGCGTTCTATTCACTGCACCGTCACTTGTCCATTGACGACTGGAGGGGAAAAGAATCGCCAGATCAAACGAACGATAACGCACCTCATACTGAGTTTCACTAAATTTCTAAGTGATAGTTGGTAACTACGTCGTCGGGACATTCTTTTACCTTTTTTTAGCTCCAATGTTTGAAGTTGTAGTAGTCTATGTAGGAGCATAAAGACAAGACCACTATGTGTACGTCCACGGTGCCCTTAAACTCGTGACTCCTTGAACTATTTGTGTCTTATTGGTTTTGTTCGTGTATGGAGTTGCATCAGCTGCCCTGATGTACTTTTGTCAACAATGGCGCCGTTAACGGTTAGAGCTAAAAAATTACACACCCACAATTCAATCGAACTACAGATCCAGAAACGACAGCAGGACAACGGGCCCGATAGAACACATAATGACGGACTACATCAGCCAATTCCTCGAATCTCTCCCCGAAATCATCGAGTCCGTGGACTATGACGAGCTCTGGGGCCATCAACTCCGTGCCAATGGTGACTACTACGATGAGCAAATAGCCAAAGTGCTTTTAAATAAGTTCCTCAAGGCCAATGCCAACGATTTAACAAAGGCTCAGGAACAGCTGAAAAACACATTGGAATGGAGAAAGGAATTCAGACCTTTGCATGCTGCATTTGCCGAGGAACATGATCAGAAGTTTGACAACGTTGTCGTTCTAACCCACGAGGATGGGAAAGAGGTTGCAACTTGGAATCTGTACAATTCTGACGGCACTTCAAACCCAAAGGACTTGTTCACGGACTTGGATGCCTTTTTGAGATTCAGAAGCGGTGTCATGGAACGCAGCATCCAGTTGTTGGACTTCACCAAAGATGAGGACGTTTCCTCTTACATCACCCAAATCCATGACTATAAGGGTGTAAGTTTCCTTAGATTCGATCCTGACATCAAAAAGGGTTCAAGGGCAACGATCAAACTGTTCCAGGATCATTATCCTGAGTTACTCAAGTTGAAGTTTTTCGTCAATGTCCCTTATCTGATGACTTGGGTCTATGATTTCGTCAAGAGATGGTTAAACAAGGAGACAACAAAGAAGTTTGTGATGCTTTCACAGAGTAAAGATCTTACCAAGTATTTGGGAAGCGGTATCCCGGTAGAGTATGGTGGAAAGGGTTCAAGCCTGAGTGAACAGAGCCTGAACGAAGTTCCACAGACGAGATATACTCAGTTTTTGTTACAAGAGGAGTTCACCAATGAAGTTGACTGAACAGCTAGAGTTCCAGTCCTTCTAATATTTAATTCGGCGTTATCATAATATCATCACTGTTAGAATTCATATAAACTTGAGAACTGTCTCATTTATAAGAACGTCATCCAATTCATTCAGACTGAGTACCAATTCATCGACTCCTCCGTATTGCTTGTTCAAATCCTCACATAACTCAACCAACCCACCAATGTATCTATACTTATGGATAGTCATTTCATCACCCTCTTCCATGGATATCCTAGCATCAACGTTTAACTTGAGTAGTTTCTGCAAGAACTTGTTTGAAGTGGCTGTTATCTGTTGATCGTTGATGAATCTCACGAATTGGATGAATAGCTCTTGGCTTGCTGTGAGATTGCACTCACAACGAGGCAAGTTATCAAGTTGTCTGGGGATGGACTCGATCAGCTGGATATAAGACTCTCGAGAGTACTCGAGCTTCTGTATGAGTTTCAAGTCTCTGTTGATTTTCCAGATGAGTTGGTATAGAGACTTTTGCAAAAATGCCGTCAACTCTCCTTCTTCCCTCATAGCGAGCCAGACCGCAATGTTATCATCATAAATTCGTTGTGCAAATGCATACTGCCTCAACATAACGGCCTTTGAGCAGACAAGAAGCTTTAAGTCATCCCTCTTTATGAACTTCAATGAATCGTAAAAATATTGCATGTCTTGGGTATGCTTGTTCATCAAAATGAACTTCAACGTCTTCACTGTGAGCATATCCTTCATCAGTAGTTCGTCAAAGACCTGCAATACCTGTTTCTCATTCCCACATTTCGTCAATGTGTCCTTTATGCTAATGGGATCCAATTGTGAGGTCTTATTGCCAACGTTCAGGATGGTATTCAGACCTGTCAGAGATTGAACAAAGTGTGACTGGACTTTCTCATGATCGTGTTCCCTAATGTCCGTGTTCAACACCTGTGTAAAGTACTGGATGTACTTGTTCTTCTCTTCATTGGTGACGTTGGCGGTGTTTGTTCCCTTGAGGAGTTCAAACGCCCTTGCCAGTTCATCCTTCGGCAGTGATTTGGAGCGCCTGGAGAGCACTGAGAATGACCGGAGCAGCCTGGATGTTATCATTGTGTTATGATCGTTGGGTATCACTGTGTTGAACTGCGTTTAGATCCCGTTTGAACTAACCAGCAGATGGCAACTTTGCCTGATAAATTTATGGCCCAACCCTTATGCTAAAGTCGGAATATTAAAGTCAGGTGCTGTGCCCTCGGAAGTTTCTCTTTCAGCCATGATGGCTTTATTGAACAGGCAGTTGGGTCTGAATTAAAGGGAAAGGGTGCAGTGCTCATAGAGTGTGTATCCACAGCCATTCACTACTACAATAATAACACCTACAGTTACAATTTACCAATAAAGAATATCCCAAAGCTCTAGGTCATCATCACTTCATGGGCTCAACAACCAAAGGAGGTCGGAGCCTAAACAACGATGGTTTTAAAGCTGAGTTAACAGAGTTAATTGTTCTGTAAAACTACGGATCCACAGCGCCTGGTCATTGTACATCAGTAAAGTGTGTGATGTCCAGGCACACCAACGTGTGGTCCACGCTGGGCGACCCCATGTTTCAGGTGTTATATTATGGAGAAAATGTGCATCTTTGGAAGGAAGCGAAAAGTTTTGCTGGCGAGCTTTTTTATACTTCGAGAATAAGATTACGTCATCTAACTGTCATTGCTTAGTCAGATTATATCTGTCAATTGCTCTTTCGTGTCAATAACACAACACCCAGACACCATCTGATAGTTATTGACACGGGATCTAAATGGCAGAGTGATTTTTTGTGATTTCTTCTCATTGGAAACAAACTTGAAGTGCAAGTGGTTTAGTAACTCGACAGGCAGGCAAGCAGGGGACGCCCAGTACATACAACAGGATGCCTAACTTACTGGACAATCTCAAGGCGTTCAAGTCAAAGGTGAAATCAGCACCGGTGCTCACGACAAAGACCATCAAGTCTCCCTCACCACCCCAGCCACAACCAAGGGCCGTCTTGCCAATGAAGAGATCCCTTGAGGATGATGATGACGAGGACAACGACAAGGACTTCAAAAAGCCTGCTGTGGATCCTCATGGTACGCATCTTTCCACGAAGCTCTTGCTTGCAGTGGACTACATCAAGAACAAAGGGCGTCCTGTCCCCATTGATACTCTTTTGTCATACCTCAACTTGAACCATGATTCGCAGAGGAGCAAATTGATTAGTCTGCTGACGAATTTGGAGAAGATTCAATACGATAGCGTGGATGATACACTGGAGTACGTTTCTATCCACAATATCAAAACCAAGGATGAATTGCTCAAGTTTTTGATCGATCAGACAACGTTCAAAGGTATCTCTGTGAAGGAGCTCAAGGATGGTTGGAATGGTTGTATTGAATCTGTTAATGAATTAGAAGAAGATGGAAAGATTCTTGTCTTACGCACAAAGAAGGACAATAATCCAAGACTTGTTTGGTTTAATCTGGGTACTGAGTTGGGGATAATTGATGAAGAGTTTGTCAAGAGTTGGCAAAATGTTAAACTTCCAGAACGGTCAGAATTACCAGGAAAGTTGAGCAAGCTGGGATTGAAACCAGCCAGTGTTGATCCAAATACCATCAAGAAAGATGTACAAGCTGATACCAAGAAGCGTAAACAGAGAAAGGGAAAGATCACCAATACGCATATGGCTGGTATCTTGAAAGATTACAACACACAGTAAAATTGCAATATAATGTACATGAGTTTCGTTTATTTCTTCTGTTTCTTAGATTTCTTCTCCTTTTTCTCCTTTTTCTCCTTCTTTTCCTTCTTTTCAGTCTTCTCCTTCTTCACCTTCTTCAACTCTGGTTGTTGAACTTCGTCAGCACCCTCGACATCACTCGTTTCATCACCTTCAGCTCTTCCATAGCCAGTGGCAAAATGCTGTTTCTGCAAACCGTAAATCTTTGGAACGTTGCTTCTTGGCTGAACAACCTTGTCGTACTGGATCTGTGGAATGACAACCTTCTCTTTCAAGTTATAAAATCTCTTGACTTGTCTGATGTCATCTGAGCCGTTGATGACTTTGAACTTGTTACCCTCCGATACCAAATCCGTGAGATCCTCCTGGATGGTGTATGATTTACCACTAGTTTCGAATGTGGTGCCCTCCTCCATTGGGTTGAAACTCATTGGTAGTGACTTCATCTCATCGAATTTGAAACCCTTTGGAGCCTTGATCAACCAGATCTCCTTGTTGCCTATGGATTTTGGGGTGAACTTGTGGAAATTCTTTGGTGGAGAGAACACTTGCTCCTCATCCTCCGAGTCGGAGACGTAGTCCTTTGAGAGTGACATGGTTCTGTTGTCTTATGGAGCTGGAGAGGGACGGAATTAAATGAGTTTTAAACAGCTTCGATGAGCCTGCGGTATTCAAATTTTTTTATTTGACCGTCGTTAAAATGGCAGACAGACTTTGCGGGACTTTTGAGCATTCATGGGACTAGCTTATGGGGACTAGGTGACCTGAGGACTCACCATAATGGACTAAGAGAGATAGATGTGTTATAATACAATGGACGTACAAATCAGAGTAGTAGATTAGAGAATATGTTCAACAGGCTATATATACGTGACAATGGAGTTTGAACATGATCAGAGCAATGTCTCACCGAGGGCACATTTGGCCACGGCAACACCAGCAGTCACAGTATCTGTGACGTGCATCTCATTCACGCCCAACGATGGGTTGACCTCCACAACGTCCAAGGCCACCAAGTTACCAGTTTCAGCGACTCTTTCGCAGATGAACAGACCTTCTCTGAACGTCAAGCCACCACGCACAGGCGTACCAGTAGCTGGGACGTACTGTGGATCAATGGCATCAACGTCATATGAAAGATGGATTGGCAAGGTACCGGTTGGATCGAGGGCTTCGAGAGCCATCTCAACAACCCTGTTGATACCGTATCTATCAACGTGGTACATTGAGAATGCTGTGATTCCGTTGTCTCTCAAGATCTTCTTCTCACCATCGTCAACGTCTCTCAAGCCAATGTATGCAACCTTCTTCGTTGAAAGCACCTGTGGGACCCATTGCAAC
The DNA here is from genome assembly GCA_020995425.1 of Williopsis sargentensis. Taxonomy (NCBI): domain Eukaryota; kingdom Fungi; phylum Ascomycota; class Saccharomycetes; order Phaffomycetales; family Wickerhamomycetaceae; genus Williopsis; species Williopsis sargentensis. Next base: position 87,207 of record CP083469.1, read on the forward strand.
TCCGGTGGGTATGAGTCTTTGTCCAATCCCATGAGGAAGGACACAGGACAACCGTGCAAGTTACCTGAGTCTGTGGTCAATGGCGTGTTGATGTCAGCATGTGCATCGATCCAAAGCAGACCACAGTCTGGGTACTTGGCAAAGGAGCCGGCCACGGTACCAATGGCAATAGAGTGGTCACCACCAAGGGTCACGGTCAAGTTACCAGCCATGGAGGATTGCTTACAAGACTCGTAAATCTTCTGTGTAGCTTCGCCGACAATGGCCGGGCGCTTACATTGGCCGTGGACATCGTTGGCGTCATCTTTTCTCTCTTCATAGTCTGTGCCCTTGAGAGGCTCGGTGATGGACACGTCCCAACCGAGGGACTCGATCTGCTGCTGTAGGCCAGCACGGAGGAGGAACTTTGGACCATCTTCGACACCGCTCTTGCCTTGGCCACCCGAGAATGGGGCAAGGACAAAGGTGATCTTCTTCTCAGGGAAGTGTTTGTAGGTAGCTTTCAAGGGCGTTAGTCATGGCTTCTTTGGGAGGTGGAAATGGGGGACGGGGTACTCACGTTGCTCGAACATGTTTTGTCTGTAATGTGTGTTTGACTTTGGGACACGTGTACAAGAGGGTTAGGAAATAAATTCGGGGAATCGCCCAGTTTTATAATGCTTCGTCGATTTCGATGGATCAAACTCGCTTTCTTTATCACTTAACTGAATGCGCCCTCCCATTCGGGGGGGGGGGGAGAGAACACAAAGGGCACGGCGAATCAGACAACAGAACACCCACCCACACCCACACCTCACAATCTGCACTTTTGTGTGTAAACAGCAGTCAAACCGAACGATGTCAATGATCGAATCAAACATGGGAAAACCAAAACAAAACAACATTGGATTTGAGGTACAATCAATTCAATCAAATACCCAAAAAAGAAAAAAAAAAAAAGGTGTCAAAACCGCCGACCCGCTCGAAAAGCTGAAATAAACGGCCCGGAACGGCAATCGCCGTAAGAGGAAACACTTTGTGGCGCGTACCGTCCGCTAAGTGAAAAGCTTAGCGACGGGCGGGTAACGTGTTGTTTTTTGTTTATTTGTTTGTTTACTTACTGAGTATAACAGTGAAGTATCGGTTAGTTACTATATACAGTGGCGAGTCTAGTCCGATGGGTGTGTGAAATCTTCTATCTCTAGAGTAGTCAATTCATCCATACGGAAGAAATCTGTACCTTGTAAAAATCCGAGATCGAGAATCCCCAAACATACACTCTCTAGACTCTTATATCGATGCCTGAATGTGTAATCTCAATATCAACAGGTGGAAGTGCTCTCGACCTCTGATGAATTGAGAGATCTTTGAGCTTTTCATACCGGTGTGCCACCCGATCAAAGTAATCAGCAGGTATTGGATCAACTCCATCATATTCGAGCTCGAGGGTATCAACACCTGGAGTGTTAAGAGCTGGAATAGTCGTAGCGCCATCTGACAACGTCAAATTCAGGAAATCCAACTTCGGAAACGAGATATTCTCGAGTTCTGGAAAAACTTCATCCAATTCGAGACATAGGGTTGTAAGTTGTGGGGGAGAAGCTGGTCCGTATACCAATGGATCAACATGGCCATTCAACTCCAGAAAATCTAGTCTACTGAGAAACAAGTGGTCGTTCCCATTGTTGTTTGGTGCTCTTGTACTGGAACTGACCGTCATCTCCCGCCAAGAGAACAAAACACTCTAATTCAGGCATGTCTAAGCCTGTAAATACTGGCTGAAACTCTGCTTGGATCGTAGAAGTCATGCAAATGGATCCTCAACGTTGAACCTTGGTGAGGTGGAGATGAAGTGCGCTGATTGAAAGCGGGACAATTGAATGAAACTATTCCCGTTCTCTTCCTCGCTCCAGAGATGTTTGCAAAACAATGTGATGTATTGATCGTCTGCATAAGTCGTCTGTATTGAAAGTAATAAGAGGCTTCAGAAAAATTGATTGCAGTTAACAAAGATGGTTGAGCATCACAGCATGTCTCTCAAGAGAGTGATACAGAGAGTGTCAACATGCTTCAGCCGTTTCATATCTTTTCTTTCATCTGTCAATACTACCAGAAGTCCGGTGTAGTCCAAGGGAAGGCATTCAATGAAGCATAACAGCGACTCATAGTCCAAATGTCTCCAGACAAGCAGCAGGACTTCTGGTGGGAGATGTAAGAGCGAGAGCTGAGTGGTGATCATCGATCAAAGCGTTGCTGACCGTGATCATAGTTTATCCCAGGCAAGTTATAGACAGTACGCTGATGAAGCTCACTGAATATTGGAGTTTGAATTAACTGGAAGCCGTATGGAACAATATTTCTGCAACTAGCCTATGCACCATTCGGCAAGCATGCAGCCGAAATGCAGAACAGCAAACCGCCTCTCTTCTGAAATGGTGGTGGCACATACCAGGCTTCGACAGCCACTACAGCACATGTGACGGGGAGACAGGGGAGCTCTTCTCGCCTTGAACCTGTTACCTATTGTCATTTATCACCTGAGCTCCGAGTTGCATGTGGTCCGTGGACAGCAGGATATTCAGAATTTCGACATAGACAGTCTACATTAGATATTTGCTAACTTCCAACTGGATAAATACCTGTAAGTTGTAACACCGGGAATGTCTCAACACTGATCCCTGAAACTGCAGTCAGTAAAATTAATCGTACATCGCCCGTCCTCATGGTATCTATATATCTGGTGTTTGATGGGTAATGAATGGCATTATCATCAAGACAGCCAAGTGGTGTATGGATGTCATGTGGTGTTCGGGTGTGCGGAAGGGTCCGTGTTCGGTGTTCTTACCGGTGCCGGTTTTCTCCACGTTGGGCTCACCGAGTCACCGATGCGTTCGTTGTTCACTGTTCAGAGTGTGTGAAATGTTTAACTTATATGGACCACGGAGGTGGTGTTGGTGACCTAGGTGTTGGTCATGTTGGTGTTACTCGTCCTGCCTCAATTCTTCCTGGATGGGAGAGAACGGTTCGGCGTAGCTAGCTTATCTTACCACCTTCAGATGGCTCAAAACGCGCTTTTAGATTTTTTTTTTTTTTTTTTTTATTTCAAGTGTGCTTCTTCCCCATATATCGAAATATTTCAGAGGGCAATAATAAATCAATCCTTCAAAACTAATTCCTTTGTTCTTTTTCCCGCTACATCTAGTCCAACCGCCAATATACAGTCAGCTTATAATGACCCAACAGGAACTCAAGAAGAAGCCAGTGTCCTTCTCCAACATCCTGCTCGGCGCAGGTCTCAACCTTGCAGAGGCAACCACGCTGGGTCAGCCGTTGGAAGTAGTCAAGACCACAATGGCTGCCAACAGATCGCTGTCCCTTTTGCAATCTGCCAAATTGGTCTGGTCCCGTGGTGGTGTGTTTGGTTTCTACCAAGGTCTGATTCCATGGGCATGGATTGAGGCTTCTACCAAGGGTGCTGTCCTTCTGTTTGTGTCTGCTGAAGCTGAGTATTTCTTTAAGAAGAATGGTGCGGGTAACTTTGGTGCAGGTATTGGAGGTGGTGTCATTGGTGGTGTTGCACAGGCGTATCTGACAATGGGATTCTGCACGTGTATGAAGACCGTGGAGATCACCCGTTCCAAGCAGGTTGCCGTGGAGGGTGTTGCTCAACAGACGTCATTCCAGGTGTTCAAGGAGATTTATAAGAGGGAAGGTATCAGAGGTATCAACAAGGGTGTTAATGCCGTTGCCATTAGACAGATGACCAATTGGGGTTCCCGTTTCGGTTTGTCCCGTTTGGCGGAAGATGGAATCAAGAACGTGACTGGTAAGAAGAAAGACGATAAGCTTTCAGCATTGGAGAAGATTGCAGCAAGTGCCATTGGTGGTGGTCTCAGTGCCTGGAACCAACCGATCGAGGTGATCCGTGTGGAGATGCAGTCCAAGACTGCTGACCCAAATAGACCAAAGAATCTGACCGTTCTAGGAGCTGCAAAGTACATCTACGCCAACAATGGTCTCAAGGGTTTGTATAGAGGTGTTGCACCAAGAATCGGTTTAGGTATTTGGCAGACCATCTTCATGGTTGGGTTCGGAGACATGGCCAGACAGGCCGTTGGGAGACTCACCGGTGAGACTCCTGTTGGCAAGCATTGAAGTATATTTTATATATCGTTCATTCATGTCGTATTATTGTACTGTACTGTACTGTACTGTACTGTACTGTATTGCATTGTATTGTATTGTATTGTTATCAGAAATAATAATAAATAAAAGGCTCATTCTCAGAATCGAACCCGCAAAAGAAAACTCGCCACCCCGCTTCCCCACCTTCCTAATACAGCACTTACGACCATATGCACGTGACTCTCTGTACTTAAGATCATCACCGGAATTCCCCACGAAGACTCGGTGGGTGAGCATGGGGGCGCTGCTCTGGGGTCTTCAGAGTGGGAATATGATATGAAGGGGTAGCGATATGAAGGTATAGATTACACCGTTGGAATCATTGAGGTTATAGCTACATAACAGTGCCACTTACATACCATTAAACCAATGGCAACCACCATTTAAATCCACAGATGTCCACCTTCTGATGGTGTCCACCCACACCCCACGGAAATCGCCAACTTTTTGAAAAGTTCCAAGGGGGCTTCTTCGTTGCGCATCCCACACAATTTGAACTTGCATCGAAACGATGAAAACACTTTCCTAAATTCTCTCACCCCCCCCTTCTGTTCCGCTGTGAGGTTGGAAGCACTGGAAGGCCGTATCAATTGATCTCCCGACAAGCAATGCTCAAGTCCACCGTCCGCCCACTGGCCGCCTGCAGAGCCACACAGAGAGCCCTTGCTCCTTTCAGAGGCCTCGCCTCAGAGGCCACCCAGGCCTCCGAGGACGAGCTTGTGACCATCGAACTGCCAGATTCATCCTTCGAGGGCTACATGCTCGAGGGCCCTTCCCTCACATTCCAGACGAGCAAGGCTGAGTTGTTGCAGATGTACAAAGACATGATTGTGATCAGACGTATGGAGATGGCCTCGGATGCCCTCTACAAGGCCAAGAAGATCAGGGGTTTCTGTCACTTGTCCGTGGGCCAGGAGGCTATTGCCGTGGGTATCGAGAACGCAATCACCAAGAAGGACACCGTGATCACCTCGTACAGATGCCACGGCTTCGCCTACATGAGAGGCTCCCCTGTCAAGGACGTGCTCGGCGAGCTCATGGGCCGTCGTTCAGGTATCTCCTTTGGTAAGGGAGGCTCCATGCACATGTTTGCACAGGGCTTCTACGGTGGTAACGGTATTGTCGGTGCCCAGGTCCCATTGGGTGCCGGTCTTGCCTTTGCACACAAGTACAGAAACGAAGACAATGCCACTTTTGCCCTGTACGGTGATGGTGCCTCCAACCAAGGCCAAGTGTTTGAAGCATTCAACATGGCCAAGTTGTGGAACTTGCCATGCGTCTTTGCCTGTGAAAACAACAAGTACGGTATGGGTACCTCTGCCGCAAGATCCTCTGCCATGACCGAGTACTACAAGCGTGGTCAGTACATCCCAGGTTTGAAGGTGAACGGTATGGACGTGTTGGCCACCTACCAGGCCTCCAAGTTCGCCAAGGACTGGTGTGTTTCCGGTAACGGTCCATTGGTGTTGGAATACGAGACGTACAGATACGGTGGTCATTCCATGTCCGACCCAGGTACCACCTACAGAACCCGTGAGGAGATTCAGCACATGAGATCAAGAAACGATCCAATCGCAGGCTTGAAGCACCACTTGCTCGAGTTGAACATTGCCACCGAGGAGGAGATCAAGTCCTACGACAAGGCTGCTAGATCCTACGTTGACGAGCAGGTTGAGTTGGCCGATGCCTCCCCAGCACCAGAGGCCAAGATGTCCATCTTGTTCGAGGACGTCTATGTTCCAGGCTCTGAGGTTCCAGAGTTGAGAGGACGTATCTCTGATGACACTTGGTCTTTTGAGAAGAACGACTTTGCCCACAAGGTTTACTAGGTTGTGTCACATATGATAATTAGAAAAAAAAAGAATATCTGGTTGTAGTAGTATTAGTAGTAGTAGTAGTTATATCATATGTACAGGTTCAAGGTCTCTCCTGGTAGCACAACAGAGCAGCACTGTTGATGTTTCTTCTGATGTCCTGGTAGTCAACGTCATGGGTATCTTCGACTTCACCCCAACGTTCGGTTTGATACACAATCTCCAGAGTGGCAAGATGTGCAATCTCCTCCAAGGAGCAGTTCAACTGCGGATGTGCAACACCATGGGAAGCCTTTGACAACAACACCAGCATACCACAGATGAGTGATTTGGTGACCAAGGTGGTTTTCTCCAATGCAGCCAAGTCCCAATAGGATAATGAAGAGATCCACTCGCGAGCTCTGGAGGACGTCTCCTCGGATTGTTTGTTTCCACGCAGACCATCACGGTCAGAATCCAGGTATGACAATGGCGAGCCGAGCATCGTCTCCACTCTGGCGATAACGGGTCTGTAGAGTTCCTCCTGTGCTTTTCTCAACGATCCTTCGTATTCCTTCACTGGAGAGAACACCAGCAGAGTATCAGTGTCCAGATATCTGAGGAGCATCTCGATGATGTCGCCTCTTTTACCGACTTTGGTGATTGCATGCTCGTCGTTGGTCTCGTTGGCGAACTCCAGGTCGATGGCCCTTGATGCCAGCGAGGTCAACGGTAAGGAATGGGTCTTGATGGTCCCGTTCAACGAAGACCATTCATGCTGGATCAAATGGGCAAGAACGCCTCTCTCGAGTGGCAACTTGAGGGTGTTCCCCAGTGGTGTTCTCAATGGCTTGTGGTCGAGCTGTACTTCGAACCCAGTGGCGGACTGTTCGAGGTCAACGTGTGTCCAGAACTTGGTGAGCGTCTCGTTAGTGGTGGGCTTGCTGTTCTGCTTTGTCTGTGGCGGTGGCAGTGGAGCCTGTGTGGCGAGAGTTGCTCTGAGTCCGAAGCTGGACGTTGTGAGAGCCACTGGTCTGACGAGTCTGAGCATGCTGCTGTTTGTATGTGTTTATGTGTCAATCTCCAGTAGTCACCATTTAATACCGTTTCTCAACTTGGCTCGAGAACAGTTTTTCACACAAATCGAATCGACAGATCAATAAATAGAGAGAAGAGCACTCAGTTAGAACGGAGAACACGAAACAAAGAATACAAACAATGGCAGTCAACGAGGAACAGTTGCAGACGGTGAGTGTCTAGTTTTTCAAGTGCGTGTATAATATAACACATGGCTAACAACAATCCCTCAACAGCTGCTCCAGGAGCTCTCACAATCACATCAGCAATACTCGGCACAGCTACAGGCCACAATGGGCAACCTGCGCTCACTGGACCGCGAGTTCTCCGTGCTCAGCGCCACGGAGAAAGAGCTCCAGTCCTCCACGACAAGTGGTGCGTCCGTGTGGACCGGCGTGGGCAAGATGTTCCTACAAACACCCGTGGAGACGTATTCCTCACAGCTTGAGCAGCAGCGTAAGGAGGTGCAGGGGCGGAGAGCAGCATTGGCAAAGAAGAAGGACTACTTGGAGGTGAGCGTACAGAAGAGCGAGGACTCGCTGAAACAGATCCTGGGGAATGTTAAATGAGTAGCTCGTGCGTATACAAACAAATTTGCAAAAATGGGGTATCAAACTGCGCTGTAGCCACCTCTATCGGTTCTGCCCATCACGCGGCCAAACACCTCACCAAGGAACCCGGGCACCGCCTGTGTGATCCCCTTGAGCGTGTCGACAAAGTCGTGCACTGCGTCGCTCAAGTCTGCTGGAGATTTGGTGTACGTGATCCATGCGCCCATGATGATGTACACGCCAAATCCAAGCACGAGGATGATGAATAGCCAGGTGAACCAACCCCACGAGTCGTCCACCTTGTCCTTGTCCTTGTCCCTGTCACCATCCTCTGGAGCATCATCTTTCGGCTTATCCGGTGGAGGGGCCTTGGAGTCAGCGAGACACGCAAATGGAGTGTTCCATTGCAACGTCAGCGAGTTGTGTTCCCATTGCACAACCATGAGCTCCTCCTTAGCACAGTTCATCACCAATTGCGCCTCCACGGTGTTTGCACCCCATGAATTCTCACCCATCGTGATCACGAGCCCACTGTCGGTGTTGTTGGTCACCTCATACGACAGCCCTTGGCCCCAACTGATCACCTGTGACACTATGGCGTCCTGTCCAGGCAACAACACCTCTTGGACACCACAGATCTGTGAGTTCTTCGCACATGCCTCGGGCATCACGCCTTCAGCTTGACACAAGTTGAAGTACCACGTCGTGTCCGTCTTGGAAGGCGGGGTGTCAGCAACGATGGACTGCTTGGCAAGGGGCAGCTCTTGTAGTTTGTACTGGGACAATGTGTCCTTTGAACACTGGAGCGCACTTGCTGTTGCTGCGAGCAGCAGGAGCGTGTTCATCGTCATGCCCATGTTCATCTTCGTCTTTGTTATCCCAATTGGATGTGTTGCGCTGTGTGCTGTGTTCTGTGTGCTGTGTGCTGTGTGCTTTCTGATGGTTCGCCTGTCAAGTTAATAATGCCGTGCTTTTTGTTTTGCCTTTGAAGGAAAAGAACGTGGAATCTTTGATAAGTGCTCGGAGCCCTACGTGAATGGGATCACATGACTTGCGAATAGGGCTGCGGGATGATGACGATAACACCTGGACACCTTGAAGTAAAACACAAGCAACCGGTCACAGTGCGGAACACCCGCACACCAATGACTCCGACATTTCTGTCGTTCGTCTGCGCGATCTTCGCGCCAGCGGTTTGACATAAAAACACGCCAAATGGAACCGCATAGGGCAATTCTCCGCACACACCGCCGCATTAGTCCACATCAGTTCGCGCCATTTTCCGCGAATTGGCACCAAACTCCCTTGGGCAAAGCTTGCACGCTTGGTGAAAAAGTTCAAAAACCTCACCTCCCATCCATCACAACACACGTAAAACACCTCTCCCACCACCACCCAAAGACATCACAACAATGGTTCGTTACGGCGCCACCTCTACCGACCCAGCTAAGTCTGCCTCTGCTCGCGGTGCCTACCTCCGTGTCTCCTTCAAGAACACCCGTGAGACCGCCCAGGCCATCAACGGCTGGCCATTGGAGAAGGCTCAGAAGTACCTTTCCCAGGTCTCCAACCACGAGAGAGCCATCCCATTCCGTCGTTACAACTCCTCCATCGGCCGTACCGCTCAGGGTAAGGAGTTTGGTGTCACCAAGGCCAGATGGCCAGAAAAATCTGTCAAGTTTGTCCAGGGTTTGTTGACCAACGCCGCCTCCAACGCTGACGCCAAGGGCTTGGACTTGACCAAGTTGTACGTTTCTCACATCCAGGTCAACCACGCTCCAAAGCAGAGAAGAAGAACTTACAGAGCCCACGGTAGAATCAACGCCTACCAGTCCACCCCATCCCACATTGAGTTGGTTTTGACTGAGAAGGAGGAGACCGTTGAGAAGGCTGAGGAGAAGTCCGTTGTCAGAATTTCCTCTAGACAGCAGGCTAGATTGGCCTCCCAGAAGAAGATCTCTGCTTAAATTCTCTACATATTTGATCGAGGATTTAGACAGGGTTGTTGTTGATTTAATGTACAAACGAATGGGTTAATTCTTTTGTAGTTGTTTTATACATACCGTGCCATGTCATACCACACAGTTGAGAGTTGTTGATGTAGCTTTGATCTTATGTATACATCTGTATACATCTGTTAACATTACACATGGATCACCGATTATGTTATTAAACTAGTACACCATGATCACTTGCCAGCTTCAGCTGCATTCCAATAACTTTCAACTTCAACTTCACAAGTTCCTCTCCCTGCACAATCTCTCAACACAACGACAAAGTCGCCCTTTTTGTAATGAACATCATCGTCTGCATCCAGGGCGGTGTGCAACGATGCAATTGTTCTTGGAGGCACTATGGCGGTGTGTGCCAAGAATCTTGGATGCCATTGCAAGATGTGTGTCAATGCAGATTCCGTATGATGTGGGAAGTTATGATAAGTCTTGAACAAGTTATCATTCCAGAATTCCACGAGTGCCTTTGAGATGAATGAGTTCTTCAAGACGAACGAATCCAAGTTGAGTTCTTGACCGGCTTGGGTCAAGATGACATCAACGTTCTCAGGTTTGGTGTTTTTAAAAGTGTGAATAACACCATTTGGTGGGATGAGTGGTTGATCCTTGAGCATGATTGGGTTGAGCACTTTAGGTTCGAGCAAGTACTTGATCAAGTCGATGTCATATCTCATAATCAAAGCATCTTGGTCCAACCACCAAAAGTACTTGGCGTTTGGGAATGCGTACATGGCACTTCTAAGGGCATACAACTTGGCCCAATCCATGTTGCAATCCGTTTCAGAGATCATCGGCATGAACTCCTGGCTCCAGCGGACGTACAGCCCATACTTCTTCTTCTGTGCGTAGTTGACTCTGTTCTGGACCACCTTTGTCAAGTGGCTCAGCTCGTGCTTCTCGAAATCCACAGTAGTCACAATGACGACCTCTGGAGATTGGGCAGCGGAGCCCGAAAAGATCTGTTTGCCATGGTCCAAGAAGGATTTCTTCACCTTGACCATCTGGGAAGTGGTATCATCGGACTCATACTTGGAGTTCAACTGTGCCTCTGCATCCTCAGGGGCGTCCGTGATGACGTACTGTCTATGTCCTTGGGGATCCACTCTGCCGTTGAAGAGCGAGTTCACGGACATTTCTCTGAGGAGGGGCGCATGCTCGATCGAGGGGAAGATCAGCGCGCTCTTCGTGGGGATATCCTTCTTGTAGTATCCGTGGAGCTTGGTGCTCATCTGAGTGAACGCCTTGTGCGAGTTCGCTGAGGAGGAGGAGGACAGTAAGAACCACGCGCCAATCACAAGCACGATGAGCGCCGCGGCGAGCTTCTGCGCGTGCTTCTGCATGCGGTTCACCAGCGAGTTCCGCTGTGGTTTGAACTTGTTGTTGTACGTGAGCTGCATGCTCTGCTTGTGTGCTTGTGCGCTAGCGTGTGCCTATGGTGTCTGTAATCCAATACAAGTTGAGCATCGAGACAACAACAACAACGTTTTAGTACTCAATTGTTTTTTTTTTTTTTTTGGCGTTCGAGGGGGGGCTCGTAACGCTTGTTGTGTGTGTTTTGAATACTATTATTGAAGACAATATTGAATATACAATGGTTTCTCCTACAGAGCAGTCGTACAGTTCATTACATTTCATGGAACAGAGCTGTACAACTGTCGTATGCAGTTGTACTGTTATGCCGCGCACACCCAGAACAATCAATCAATCAATCACCACCGTCCAGCAACTGCTTCTCCGCCTCGCTCTCCTTCTTGTCCTGTGTCTTGCCCTGTGTCTTGCCCTCCTGTTCCATTCTCGCCGTGAGGAACTCGTTCACCTGGTCTTGCAGACTGGTCAATTGGCACCTGAGAAGTCCCAGTGGCGTGTCTCTGGCCTCTGAGGGCGCGTCCCTGTCCACGGCGCCCTTGGACAGAACAAAAGACGACGGTCCTGTTGTTGTTCCGTTTGTGCCTGATGGCAGCGGTGTGAACGTGTGTGTGGTGTTCCCGGGGCTTGTGTATGTGACAGATGGTGGCATCTCTCTGTGTGTGTGTTCTATCCCCTTCTACTCTCAATCCTGCTAAATGTTCAATAGTTCGTTAACTTTTAAATGGAATATTAATATATAGCACACAAAAGGTTACCCGCCCACTCAAATTTTTTTTTTTCCATTTCGAACATTAAAAGAGAACAAAACACACCAACAAAACAACTACAATTCTACTACAAAGCAAGCAGCACCACAATCCACACACACAGAGAGATGACCACCTGCGCCGTCGAGGGAACGCTCCAGGAGTGCGTTGCGGAGTACGCCGCCGTGCTTGACCACTTCAACCAGACCGCACTCTCTGAGGAGCTGCCGCAGCTCGAGGACGAGGACATCTTCCAACAGCTGCCACAGACCGCTCCGCTGCTCAACAAGGTGCTCGACAGGGAGTTCGAGAACATCGCCAACATCGCCGTGTTCGTGCTCTCGCAGGGGCCTTCGCAGTTCTCCGAGAAGTTTGTCGATTCCCTAGTGGAGTCGCAGGAGCTGGGCACCGAGTTGTCCAAGAACAAGAAGAAGACCATCAAGACCTTGTCCGTGCTCTCCGTGCTCTCCACAGTGTACAACACCTCAAACGACGTCTCGCTCAAGAGACACGTCATCAACAAGATCCTCTCCGTCGTGGCTATCCTGGGAGACTACTCCCTCCTCAAGCCATTCGCTGCTGGAATCACCCAATTGGATGACGACTCTGCCGAGTCCAAGGAGATCATCAACAAGACAGCCGCACTTCTCAAGGACTCCGACCCATTGGAGACCCTTAGACTACACAAATTGACCATGTCCACACAGCAGGAGCTCGATTCGTACGTTGTGGAGTCCCTCAACACCAAATCTGCATTGGACCTCACCTCCGTGTTGGAGTTGTCCATCTCAGACAACTTGAAGAAGTACGTCGAGGAGTACCTGTACGCCCCATACGCAAGCTTCACCAAGCTTGCCACGCCACAGGGTGTGGATGCTGCCATCGTCAACGAGAAGAAGCAATTCCTCTCCTTGTTGTCCCTTGCCTCGGACTCCCCAACGCTTTCATTCGCCACGCTCATCAAGGAACTGTCCCTCGAAGAGTCCAACGTCGAGTTGTTCCTCTTCAACGCCATCAAGGCAAAGATCGTCGAGGGTAAGATCTCACAGACTGAGCAATTGTTCCACGTGTACAAGGTGAAGCTCATTGTCAAGAAGATTGATTCCCAGGACTGGCTGAGGATCAAAGAGGTATTGCAGGGCTACAAGAAGAGCCTGCAACAGGTGAGGGAGCTCATCGTCAACAAGAAGTGAGTGTATGTATGTATATACAGAGAGTAATGGCCATAGCATTAGACGTATACAAGTGTATATATATATATATATATAGTTAGGATGTCATCGAAGGTGTCCGGGTGCTTATGTAAACTTTCCATGAGTTTTGATACCGGGGGGGGGGGAGACATTTAAGAAAGACAACAAAGAACACAAAGCAGCGCACGCAACTGGCGATTGGAGCATTGAGGCGTGGCATAGAGAGAGAGAGAGAGAGAGAGAGAGAGAGAGCACAGCAACAATGTCCTTCCAGAAAGCTCTTGACTCGTGGACGCAGATCCACTTCCCGCAAGTGCAACAGTCGCTGGACACCTCTTTGGAGTCTATCACGCAGTTGCAACAGTCCACCTTGGAGTCGAGAAAGAACCTCTCAGCCAAGACCAAGGAGTACAAGAAGCTCACCGATGACGCCAAGCTCGTCGAGTGGAAATCTCTGCTGAAGCTGTACCAGATGGAAGTGGACTCCCTCACCGAAAGGGCAAAGAAGTCCGAAGGTGTCATTGTGGAGTGCTACAAGTCCCTGGGTGAGCTTCCGGACCCAACACCGCTCTTGGAGGTGTCCATCGAGTCCGTGCTCGTTGCTGAGGAGGTCGCGACATTGAAGCTCGAGAACGACAGGCTGAAAGAGGATGCAGTGAAGTATGCTGATTATGAACAACTCAAGGATAAACTCGTCATGATGCAGCAACAACAGGCTGAACAGTTGAACAACAAGCTAAAGTCCAAGCAGGAGGAACTCGAGTCCGGATTCAAAGAGAAGGAGAGACAATGGACAGAGAAGGAGGAGGATCTGAAATCAACGATTGACTCCTTAAAATCTGAAGTCCTTGAGTTGAAGACACAAGGTGAGGTTATGGGCTTGAAGTTGAAGAACCAGCGAATCGCCCTTGGTGAGGATTTTGACGAGGTGGACCCTGTAGTGAATGTCTCCAAGGATGATAAGCTCGTCGCCTTGCTAAAGGATGAAGTATCCTCAAAGGAGTCTCGTATTACCAACTTGGAGAAGAGAAACGAATCATTGATTAAAGAGCTCAGTGTTGCTAAATCTGAGATGGAACTCCAGGACAAGAAATTGGAGAAGGAGTTGAAATTGGTGGAATTGGAAAGGGAGAACGCCACCCTTGTGATGAAATTGGACATGGTCTCTCAGAAATCTGACACCGTTGCAAAGAGCTTTAATAAAAAGATCAATGCTCTACAACAACAACTGGTCAAGAACCAAGAGGAATACATCTCGCTGAAAAAGAAACTTGCAACGATGTCTGATTATGATCAACTCAAATCTGAAATCTCCATGTTGAAGGCCATTCAATTTGGTGACATGGATTCTGATTCAGATGATGAGAGTGAAGACCCTGTGAAATCTACTCATGGCTTGGATGAGATCCTTGTGACGAGAAACAAGAAACTGATGGATGAACTCGTTGAATATCGTCAAAGACATTCAAATCTAACGTCAACCATTGAACAGTTACAATCTCAACACTCTAGCCAAACAAGAGAATTAGAACAGGTCAAGTCGCTAAACGTGCAATTGGAGAATGAAATGTTGGCCATCCAGGGAGCGAATAGCAGGTATGATACCATGTCCATGATCTCTGGTGTTACGAAGAACACCAATTCAATGCATAAGCCTCGTCGTTTATCTCCAGCGTCATCCATTGCCGGAACAATCATGGAGGAGGATAATGCTCCATCTTCAGTGTCCATGCTTCCAATCATCACTTCGCAAAGAGATCGTTTCAGACAACGTACTCTGGAACTGGAATCACAGTTAAAGAAACAGGCACTCTTTGTCACTGATCTCAAATCCAAGATATCAAAATTGGAAAAAGATAATAAGGCACTGTTTGAAAAAACCCGCTACTTATCATCGTTCAAGGGCTCAGTAAACCGTAATGGCAACAGCTATAACAACAACAGCAACGGTAATATGGACGTTGAGGGCCAATACTCGCAGGACTACGAGTCGTCGATGCATCCGTTACAGAAATTCCGTGAGCGTGAGGAACAAAGATCCTTATCGAGGCTATCACCATTAGAACGATTATTCATCTCGTTCACAAGGGCCATTCTAACAAACCATGTTACGAGAATGACCTTCCTGGGATATATTGTTGGACTACATGGCCTCGTGGGACTGATGATGATTTACGTCCTTGGCGTGATGGGACCAAGTGTTGCCGAAGTTGGCCATTCGAGTAGTGATTCCATCAGGGTGCACTGATTGTGTATAAGTGTATACCGCTATATATGTGTGATTATGCGGGATTGTCTAACATAAGTGTTAGTGTCAGTTCAAAAAAATTTGTAGTGCAATGTTATTGCTGATCCAATACACAGACAAAAGAGGACTTAAAGATGTGACATAAACACCAGGCGGGTGAATAGAAGACAAACTTGGGATAACTACCAGCTGTGAATTGTGAGCAGTGATCATTGCAATTGTTTTACACACACCATTTCGCAGCTTTTAGGAAGCTCAGAGCCAGCTCTTTGTAGATTGGTAGTATACATCGATGAGATCGGCAGCACTTGAATCTATATGCATGTCATTCCACTACAGGCATGGCAGGCATAGATGATAGGCGGGCCGCGACAGGCCTCAGGCCTCAGTAGAATCTGAATGGTTTGAATGGACAGATTAGAACAGATAGAACCTTAGGGTCATCCATATCCTCTTCCTTATCGATGCGGGCCGGATACAGAGCCTTCTATTGAACCTTTCGTTACAAAAATCAGTGAAAATGGAAGAGCAGCTCGGCTGCCCATAGAAACGGCAGTCGCATGGCTGGTAATAAATGATGGTATGTTCAAATCCCTTTCCATAAGAGTCGCACATGAAATACACTTTCTTGAGGCTTGGAAAGGGCCAACGTTTGTCATGTTGCGGATCATCATCCGAGAGGAGAACAAAATACTTGATATGGACGTGAACCATCAATGTCTCCAGCTTAGGTGCGACCAAACGAAAACGGATATGCTTAATATAATCGATTGTACTTGAACAGTCTTCCAGCTTGAGAGTCTTGAGTTTATCCATTTTGAAGAGTTCATCTTTCCATAAGAAACCAATATTCATACTCCTCAAC
The DNA here is from genome assembly GCA_020995425.1 of Williopsis sargentensis. NCBI lineage: Eukaryota > Fungi > Ascomycota > Saccharomycetes > Phaffomycetales > Wickerhamomycetaceae > Williopsis > Williopsis sargentensis. The sequence goes on from CP083469.1 coordinate 103,224, forward strand.
GTCAAAGATTCCAACTGGTGGCACAAGCGCCTGAATGTGCTTTCGATAGTTAGACGACGAAACCTATCATCCCAGAATAGTTTCTGGAAGAATGATAGGCTCTTCAGCTTCTGATATCGAAGTGCCATCTTGTCAACGGAATTAAGCGGGAGAATTCGTTGTCCCTTGTCGACGATACTCAGGATCTCTAGGTTTGGGGCTCTGATGGTTGGAACCGAGGTGATGCGACTTTCCATTACGAACTCCAATTCCAAATCGATTAAGCTAGGAAAGGTAACAGTGTCCATCCGAGGAACGTCTCGATCAATTATGAGACGGAGGACGATTAACTGGCGAGTCGGTCCATATAGCAAAGGGTCAAAATGACCCTCAAGTGTCATTCTCAGCACAGCTTGCATAAATCGTTTGTAGTCAGCGGTGTTTCTGTTTCTGAAGTTCAGTGTGCCATTCGTCGCAATGTTGAAAAGTCTCAAACGTGGAACGTCCAAGTTGTTGATGAATGGCGTTTGATTAGGTGCCATAATCTCAAGGCTTGATAGAGAGGGAGCATGTATGTTCGACAAGATGCCAAACCTTCCACTCCTCAAGGCGATAGTCAAGCGTTCTGTGCCCAGGAACGTGCAACCAACAATCCCTGAGACGCATCCTGCGGTGGCAGCTGTGTCAGTGGTGGATAGCTCCCTGCATTGGAAAACCTTCCCCCCTCAGCTGTTTGAAATGACCTTGGAGCTCTATTGAGGAGCATGAGAGGCCTGAGAAGTCCACGGAATCGAATACACCCTCTTTGTTGGATCCCAGTAACGTCATAGTGTCAACATCTCCGAGGAGACACACAGTGGAGTCAATGCGTTGATGGAGATTCAGATATAAGTGCTTCATATTGGACATCTCCAGAGTCCAAGCACTCGCGAGCATATCGTCTTGAAGGGTCAACTCCTTGAAGTCCTTCAAAACAATCCTAGTTGTGGATGGAGGAAGCAAACGACATGACAAGAGCTGAGAGACGACTGGACAATTAAATTGCCTTGGTTTCTTCCGGTTCTGCTTGAACCCTGAGATGGTGATGTTGCAATAATAAATATCAAGAGCCTCAATGAATTGAGTGTAATCGAATCTCTTGGATATGTTAGAGACGTTTATGATGGTAAGCAAGTTCTGCGAGGGTTTGAAACGTTTCATTTTGATGTCCTTAAATAGGATGATGTTTAGTGTAGCAACATGGCGCAGTCGCTTGACATCTGCTTTGACATCAGTGAAGATTGTGATGAGGTCAGTATACGCCATGGATACCGACTCAACAAAGAGCAAGAGGGAACCATAGTCGAGCTGTCTCCAAATGAGCACGAACACCTCATGCGGCAGACGCGAGAATGGTGCAGGCTTTGGGCCAAGAGCAGACATGGCAAGGGCTGAACGAGTCTCGAGCAGATGATGAAGGCTTACTCAAGACAGTAGGAGTCAAGTTTGAGTGAGAAGTGTTCTTGCTTCTCCAATTAAGCCCTCAACTCTTGAGTCTCTGGCTGCATGTTGGATGTATCATGTGGGGGCACACCAATGGCGGATCAGAAGCCGTTTCATGTTGAACCAGCAAATGGGAATGACACATATGTAACAGATACCAGTTAGGAAGGTTACCAAGTGGTAACAACACAATCATAGGAATGTAATCCAACCATCCGTAGCATCCATATATTTGACACACTCATGGGGGGACTCAGGGAACAACCAAATGGAACAACACAGTTCAAGCAGCGTCCAGGGAAGACAGGCCAGAAATGTACGACCCGAGCGAAAACAAAATTTTAACAACAGCAGCAGCAGTAGTAACAGAGTACAGTTCAATGATGCTGAGCTCTCCTCTGATCTGCTGACGAACAAGCTGAGCCGATGGAAGTGGAAGTGGAAGTGGGAAGTGGAAGCTGATCTTAACTTGTACTTCGATATCGAAAAGAAAGTGCATTTCCCAAAGTGGAAACGAGCTTCGCCAAAAGGCGCACTTGAGTTCACCGAGCGGGAACGCTATGCCCAAACGGGAAAATCGGCGCTGTAGATTTCCCCTTTCGTTTTTCTTCGCGAATTTGAATTGGAAAGGGCGACGAATGTTGAAAAATCAAAAAAACGGCCAAATTTTGAAGCAAACAGAAACGAACAACTCACAACAACAACAAATCAACAAATTGAAATGTAAGTTGCACATGTTAGCCACATGAGGAAGGCGTTGTTGTGTTGAGGGGAGCGAGAGGAACCGAGCGGTGTGATTTCCAGAACGCAATGACAGCGCGGAGCGCGTGTTTTATTGTTGATATCTGGCGTGTCACCCCCCTACACGGGCAGGAGTGAGAGATCAGGGAGACGACAGGGCTTTGAATCTTGCAGCGCGCGTTGGGCAAGCGGCTGATGCACCATCCACACGGCCACACAATGGCTGCCCGAGTGCTCTGAGTGCCCGTTGTGTTGCTTGCGATTGGTGTCAAGGTTATCTTTGTCTGGCTGATCTGGTGGAGCAGAAGCTGGAGGAGAGAGAACGTCCCGCTTGATGCATGACACAGCATTTCGCATGTATTGATTACACCACCACAATCCCGTGGAGCGTGCAATTCTGGCAACCTCGTCCACTGCCGAGTATCTCAGCTGTCGACCCCTCGTTGCTGTTGTCGCTTTTGCTTCGTTTCGCTTTGTCTGGTGGCGCTCACCCGCCGCATCAGCAGATTGACGCTATTTCTTCCGAATGAGGAAACCGCTTCGCCAATTCTCCGGCCCAGCACTCCCGAAGAGGAAACCGGGCGCAATTTTCTGCGCTCTCGCCAATCCCGCGCCCACAAGCGTGACGACAAATGCGTCGTCCGCTGCCAAAACGCTCGCCCCCTTCGAAACAAACAAACAAAGAAACACGGATCTTCCAACCGTTTTAGAAGCCCAGTACTAACAAACGTGACAACAGAAAATGTCTCTCTCGCGTGAAGATTCCGTCTACTTGGCCAAGCTCGCTGAACAAGCCGAGCGTTATGAGGAAATGGTTGAGAACATGAAGGCTGTTGCCTCCTCAGGCCAGGAGCTCTCTGTCGAGGAGCGTAACCTCTTGTCCGTTGCCTACAAGAACGTGATTGGTGCTCGCCGTGCCTCTTGGAGAATCGTCTCGTCCATCGAGCAGAAGGAGGAGGCCAAGGGCAACGAGGCCCAGGTCACGTTGATCCGTGAATATAGATCCAAGATTGAGACTGAACTCACCAAGATCTGTGACGACATCTTGTCCGTTTTGACCAACCATTTGATCCCATCCGCCGCTTCTGGTGAGTCCAAGGTGTTTTACTACAAGATGAAGGGTGACTACCATCGTTACTTGGCCGAGTTTGCCACCAACGACAGACGTAAAGAGGCTGCCGACTTATCACTAGATGCCTACAAGTCCGCCTCCGATGTGGCTGTCACCGAGTTGCCACCAACTCACCCAATCCGCCTTGGTCTGGCATTGAACTTCTCCGTGTTTTACTACGAGATCTTGAACTCCCCAGATCGTGCTTGTCATTTGGCCAAGCAGGCCTTTGACGATGCCATTGCCGAATTAGATACCTTGAGCGAAGAGTCCTACAAGGACTCCACGTTGATCATGCAGTTGCTCCGTGACAACTTGACCTTGTGGACCTCTGACATGAGCGAGGCTGGCCAAGAGGAGGAGGACAAGCCAGCTGAGTCCAAGGCTGAAGAGGAATAAATGTGCACAACTTTCCCACCAACACGCTGCGCCATTTGAAGAAAGAAAGAAATGAATGAGGTTTGACATCTCATTCGACAAGGCTCTTTTTGAATGTTTTTATTGTTTCCTCTGTTTGACTGTCTCTTTTTATCTATCTTTTTTTTTTATATCTCCTTCCCTTTATATAAATGTTCAAAGTCCCGTTGTAGTTCCTCAAAGTTCCCCCCACACATATAATAAAAGGGGATGAAAAAAGTCGTCTGAACACAAACAAGTACCTTGCCAACACCAGAACACCCACAAACAACAAACAGCACAATGGCAGACCTCAATGGCGTTTTCAAACTGGTGAACCTCACCGTCGGTGGTCTCTCGGTGGGTACATAACCCTCTTGCTTGCTGTTGTGTCGGTATACTAACCTCCACCACCACCCAGGCTATCATGGGGCTGACGCAATTACCATCAGGGATGTGAGTCTCCCCTTGCCCATTGTTTATTGGAAACCAGGCAGACAAACCATATATATACTAACACCACCTCAGCTCCTCCTTCTTCGAGGGACTCTATCTCGTTGCCTTTGGCGTTGCCATCATTGGGCTTGGTGAGTACCCACCCTGTTTTCACCTGTTCTCTTGGTTTTCAAGTACTAACTAGCTACAAAGAATTCAAATTGCCACCATTGGCCTACCAATACGCCTCATTCCTCTTCTCGTTCCTAGGACGTGGTATCTTCTACTCACTCATCGGTATTATGTGCTCTAGAGGAAGCGTGCTGAGGGCTATTGTTGGTGTCGTTATTGTGTTGATCGGTATCGCTTACTCTATTTTGGAGTTTATTCCAAGTGTGGAGCCTCCAGAAAACTTCAAAGCTGCTGGTCATGTTCTCCAGGAGGACGAGGAGGATATCATCTGATGAAACGTGGTCGTCTGTGACTAGGAATGTATGACTTTACAATAAAGGACGTATTTTTATGTACAAAATGGCAGTGGCATTGTGAGGGGATCGATCACTTTGTAGCAACCTGCTGTCTCTCAAACTCTGCTTGTTTCTCCAACTGTCTCTTCATCATCTCCTCTTGACTAGGCATGTTGCCCTCAACCAAGTCCTTCAACTTGAAAGTCTCCTTTGGCATCTCAGCTTGGGCCTTTAGCTTGGCCTCCTCCTCTCTAATCAACTTCAAGAAATGTTGATAGTTCTTCACACCTTCATCATGAATAGCATCCAATGGGAATTTTTGCTTGATTGTTGGCAATCCAAGCATTTTGTTCATAAAGTTTCCACTGTGCTTCTTCTGCTCAGCGTCAAAGTCGGCGCGGAGTAGTTCAACTCTCTTGGAGAATTCCTCTGCAATTTGAGATTTATCCTTGTATGAGGCCAAAATTGGACGAACATCCTTTATCTGCTGAGTGGCAAGGTATTCAAAGAATGGAATCAACTTGATCAGCTCATCATCAACCTGGCCGGTCCATGGTGGCAATTTGATAGCGTTTTCAGGTTGCAACTTGATGGAATCTTCAGAAACGTCCAAAATTATAACCTTGGACAAGTCTCTGTTCAGCTTGGACAAATCCTTAACATGGGCACCGTCTTTGTAAAGACAGTGCTCCTTATACAACTGGTAAGAGATATAAGCACGCAGAGGGTCCAGCTTCTCCACGATCTTCTCTGAGTACATCATGTAGTTGGAGGAGAACAGGACAACTTCATAGTACTGGGACAAATAGGCAAGGAAGTAGTCAACACCTGGTCTCTTTGCGGTCTTCCAACCACCCGTCTGGGACCATTCACTGTGGATCAACAAGTCCTCCAGTGTCAACACAAGGGTCAATGGACGCTTGTATGGCTCTGGTGGAGAGTCTGGCAAGAGATCAGGGAACGGAGGCTCCTGGAAATACGTGAAGATGGAGTTGAATCTGGCAGACAGTCTTCTCCAAAGCAGATCGAGGGAGTAACCGTTAGGGATTTCCTCTCTGAGCTTGACATCTTCGGTTTCATCCCAATTTCTGGCCAAATAAGCAGCTCCACCAAGACCTGTGGCAAAGAATCCCAAGTAGAATAGATTAGCAGCACGCTCTCTTTTCTTATCGGTGGAACTCTGGATGTTTCTTCTCTTCTTTCCCGGGTGGTGCTCACCCTCATTTCCTTCGCCCTGTGGCCCGCCCTCTGTCTTCTCAGCGCCAGTCTTTGGTTCGGTGTCAACACCTGCTTTGGCCAGCATGTCATCGTCCAAGATGGACTTCTGCTGCTTGTTGCAGACCAGACTTGTGTGCGCAAACCCTCTGGAAACCGCAGGCGTGTGTCTGACCACTGGAGAAGCGAGTCTCCGGGAGCACAAGCGAAGGGACATCATCGTTGCTGTTGGAGCCCACAAACAAATCGTTTGAGAGAGAGAGAACTCACGACCCATAAACAGAAATTGGACGAAAGCCGGAAAAGTCGGAAATCAGCGATACTCCGAAAAAAAAGGCACGTGCACAGGTCGGAACAAGTACGTACGCGCTTATTTCCTCTTTGGGCCGAATGAGAGGAGAAAGCTTGGTGGCTTCCCTGAGACATAAAAACGAGCATCGTTTCAGGAACAGAGAAAGAGAGAGAGAGAGAGAGAGAGAGAGGGAGAGAGACAGAGAGAGCAATCCAGAGGTTGTTTCAAGAAAGTTTGGAGAGTCTTTAGATGAATTTCCAGCAGACAGTGACGCAGACTTACGATGCTGTTTCGCTTCAACTGAAGGAGGCCATCACGGCGGAGATCCAGCAGAGAGATAAAGAGGCCCTGCAGCTGTACATAACGCTGATCTCACAGACTGACGTTGCCATCGAAGAGATCCAACGCCAGTATGCAAGTGTGCGTCTGTCGCCTGTGGACAAAGTGACGTTCAACACCTTGGGTTCGTTGAAGTTCAAGATCCAGGAGAGAAGAAACAACGTTGATCAAAGACTGAGGAACAAACAGGCAATGTTGATCAACGATGAGACACAGAACAATGCTTCCAGCTATTCGTCATTCATGTCTGCGTTTACGCAGGTACCAAGACCACGACCACAGGCTCAAGTGTCATCTCAACAACAGATGAAGCCTCCAAGAGTGCCATCAGTGACAAAGGTCCCCACGACTGCCCAGCAAGGACTGCCACAACGTGCATCTGATGTTCGCCCACGGAAGTCACTCGATTTACCGCCACAACCACGCCGTTCAATGGATAATCAGAGAACAAGACAAGCAAGACCTAAGTCAGTGGACTTAACCATTTCAAGAGCTGCCGTGCTGGCATGGCAGGATAACCTGGTGTCTAATGGCAATGGAAAGTATCCACAACGTGCGAAGTCACCACCTCCGCAACAGATGCCACCATTTATGAGAAAGACCTCACAAAGGAAGTATGACTACGTCCAACCACAGATCAATACCCAAATCCACCTGACACAGAGATCAAAAAGTCCTAGTAGTACTACAGTCATGAAGAAGACTCGAGTCATTGTGGATGCTCAGGGTCAACAACAGAGACCAACAAGAGATATCCAGAAGCATAAGCCGGATGAAAAGAAGAAAGAATACTCCGATCCAAGAATTGCAGAGGCATTAGAGAACTTGCAAGGCGTTGACCAGGCAAGCTGTGAGCAGATCATTGAAGAGATCATGGTCACTGGAGAACGACTAACTTGGGATGATCTGGCAGGGTTGGAATCTGCCAAGTCTTCGTTGAAAGAGACCGTGGTGTACCCATTCCTCAGACCTGACCTGTTCAAGGGGTTAAGAGAACCAATTACCGGTATGCTGCTTTTTGGGCCACCAGGAACGGGAAAGACGATGATTGCCAAAACCGTGGCCAATGAATCACAATCGACTTTCTTCTCCATTAGTGCGTCGTCATTGATTTCTAAATACTTGGGAGAATCTGAGAAGTTGATCCGTGCGTTATTCTTCATGGCAAAGAAATTGGCGCCCTCGATCATCTTCTTTGACGAGATTGATTCGTTGTTAACTGCACGAAGCGACGGTGAACATGAATCTTCCAGAAGGGTCAAGACGGAGTTTCTAATTCAATGGTCAGCATTATCGTCAGCAACTTCAAGGGAACAAGATGTGGATAAGTCCAGGGTATTGGTCCTTGCTGCTACGAATCTTCCTTGGGCCATCGATGAAGCTGCAAGAAGACGGTTCTCAAGGAGGCTTTACATCCCATTGCCAGAGTTTGACACACGGTTATCACAATTACACAAACTGCTTGATTCCCAATCGAACAATATGACAGATTTGGATTTCGTTGTCATTGCGAATAAGACCGATGGGTATTCCAATTCAGATTTGACGTCATTGGCCAAGGAAGCTGCAATGGAGCCTATTAGAGAATTGGGCGAGATTAACCTGATGAGTATTGATCACCAACAGATCCGCGGATTGACGTTAAATGATCTTACAAAGGCCATGAGAGTCATTAGAAAGAGTGTTGCAAAAGAGACATTGACGAGGTTTGATGATTGGGCTGAGAGGTTCGGGTCCACTGGCGTGTGATATGTGGTGTCTTGAGAGATGTATAATGTAGAATGTATAATCATAATCCAAGTATATCTATACGTGTTGTGTGTTCTCACTAGCTCCTTGTACAACCGAAAATTCGGGTCTTGAAACTATGATGTATACCAATAATAGTGCTCTTGAGACAATATTCTGGGGTAAGTATGGGAAGCAAAACTATAAGATATAGGTGCATCACAGCCTGCATTAGAGTGATAACTTATTTTTGGATCACAAATGCGCCACAGGGTCTCTCATTAACACGGTAAACGAAAATACTGATGACCGAAACCCAGACAGCGTGACACATTCTGTACAAGAACAGCACAGAGAGGAACAGAAGAGAAACCGGGCAACTTGGCCGAGTGGTTAAGGCGAAAGATTAGAAATCTTTTGGGTTTACCCGCGCAGGTTCGAATCCTGCAGTTGTCGTTATTAGTAATTTTTTACATGATGTTCATTGCTTACGTAAGTAATTACGTAATTCTTTCTGTGCGCCCCGCACCGATGGGCTCTGCGCTCTCTGAAATTTTTTCTTCAGAGCATTTGATACCACCGATTTGTATGGCATTACAGTTGATTTGAAAGGCACAGAAATGGAACTCGCCATCGCCCCACAGGACCAGGACATCCTCCTGAAGACCAAGAACGTCATCAACACACAAGTGCTTGACAAGTACAGATTGGCTGGCCAGGTTGCCCAGACTACACTCACGTACGTCACCAAGTTGATTAATGACACTTACCATTTGAACCAGGGCACCAAGCTCACCTCAGCAGAGCTCTGTTTGCTCGGTGACTCGTTCATGTCCGCCAGTTTAGACACTGTGTACGCCAAGGGCGCCAACACTGTCAATGAGAAGGGTATTGCCCAGCCAGTCACCATTGATGTTAACAATATCAACACAGGCTTTGGTCCTGAGATTGACGATGCCTCCGAGACCTTCAAGTTCTTCGAGGCTGGCGACATTGTGACTATATCCCTTGGCTGTCATGTTGATGGTTACACCGCCAACTTGTCCCACACTTTGGTTATCTACCCACCAGGTGAAGTCCAAGAGGGTGAAATGCGTCCAACTGGTCCATTGTTGGGAACCAAAGCCGATGCTGTGGCCGCTGCCCACATCGCCAACGAGACTGTTATTGCACTCCTTGGTGCTGCCCTTTCACCAGAGAAGTTGCCACAGATCCTGAAGCAGTTCAACAAGGACTCCAATGTGATCACTGGTTCTTTGATCCGTTCTATCGTTGATGAGATCGCCTCCTCTTTCAAGTGTGTCGTTGTGCCAGGCTCCCGTGTTCGTCGTATCAGAAGATTCTTGGCCGGTCAATCCGAAGGTATCGTTGCTGAGAAGGAGTACAAGGGTGTCGCATGGACCGAGGCGGATCAAGAGGCAAAGCTGTTGTCCAAGACTGAGAACCCTCAAGATTTGATCAAATTGGACGTGAACATCAAGAACACCTCTGTGAACCAACACTCTGCTATCCCAACTGATGAGTTTGTCGTTGTACCAGGTGAGGTCTACCTTGTTGACTTGAAAATGGCTCCAATTGGCGAGTTTACAGAGGTTGGTTTGGTCACCATCCAAACCCTTGATGGTTACACCGGTAAGAACCATGATAAGAACTCATTGAACATTAAACCAAGTATATTCGTCAGAGACTTTGCCATGCAGCACACCTTGAAATTGAGAACTTCTAGACAGACGTTGACCAGAATCGACAAAACTCGTTCTGTTTACCCCTTCAAGTTGGCTCATTTGTCTGATTATTTCCCAATCGACTTGAAACAATTGCATTCCTCTGGACCAGAGACTCTCGTTTCTGAGATGGAGCACATCAAGAAGGACATCAAGATTGCCCGTCTCGGTATGGCCGAGATCAACAACCATCATTTAACCGTTACACGTTCAGTGCAATCCGTCAAATTCTTGCCATTGCACTACATCCTCAATTCTGCAAACCGAACCGGTGCCCACGGTTATGATGCTGAGAACCCTACCTTGCCAGGCTTGGAATTGCCTTTGCCTCGTCTTGGTATCTCTTCCCTCAAGCTGAAATCCCTCTTGAAGAAGAACTCTTTGGATATCCCAGTCGCAAGAGAACAATCCACAGTGGTGCTCGTACAACAGGGTATCTCATCCGGTGGCAAGCCAGAGTTACTCAGACTGACTGGTGGTTCCAAGACTTGTAAACCATCTTGGGTCCATTCCCAATTCCAGTTGGATAACTCTAAGCCTTTGATCCAAGGTGCTTTGGAGCTTGTCGCTTTGGCTCAGGATAAGAGATTTGGTATCAACGTTAAGGAGACTCAACCAATGAAGTTGACAAACTTGTTGAACGACACAAAGGAGGACAAGATGTCCTTGGATTAAATTCATAGATACTCATCACCCTATACTGTACAATAGATTTTCCATCGTTATAATCATTCATTCATTAGTAATTGTCTTCTTTACTGAAGTATCGCCATCAGTGATCACCACCCATCATCCGACCAAGCCTCTCCATATCAGTATTTAAACTAGTAAGCCAAAGATCCCTCTCTTGCCTCGAACGACAAAGGAAGACCATACTCCGGCCTGTAACACCCAGTCTACCAGCCATATGGAACAATCCAGGATTAGATGGATCATTATCACCAGTACTGCCACGAGCAATGGCCCTTTTTTTACCGAACCAAAGTGTGAAACATCTACTGGATTCATCCTCGCAGGATGACCATCCATCTCCATACACCCTTGGAAGTGAAGCCTTACCTGCCTCTTCAGCAACTCGATTCAAAAGGTCCAATTGGGATAATGATCCAGAATAGATGTAACAACTGCTCAATGGGATACTCATGTATTTTGAATAATGAGTAGTAGGTTTGATATACCCAGAATAATCACGAACGTACACGTTATAGAGAATGATTCTCCCAGGGATGAAAGTGACAAAGTATCTCTTGAAAGTGGAGTGCTTCTTCGGCTTCTGATAAAGATAACCAGTCTTCAAAACGGATCGGTACATAGCATGGCCAGTGATGTTGTAAACCTCACTATTGGTTGAACCACGTTTCATCTCCCATCGAGAATCCAGCTCAGATACGTTAGCCTCTGTGAGATCGTCGATATGTAATTCATCAAGATTCTTTTCCTTCATCGAACGAACCAATTCATTATCCTGTGTGATCCTTAATCTCCAATATCGATGAAGAGATGATAGTCTGGAGACCCATTCATCTCGCACTTCTGAAGTTGGTGCCTTGAGAACCATTGTTGAACCATTCTTCATAATAATCTGTAAATATGAATCAGTTTTGGGTAGATGCAGGACATTCCCCTCTGTTGCAATACCCCAAAGCAAGTTATTTGCAGTTTCAATCGTTGATGGAAGGTTCTCTGGGTTGAACAAACTAACAGATCCGATATCCAACATGTTGATAACCTTTGAAGCTTTTGAAATAGAGGAAACTCGTCTTTGAAACTCTGCAAATGCAAAAGTGTCTCTTTTCTTAAAATCCTCATCTGAGATTGTTGGTGACAACCATTCAATGTGTCCATTTAAATCCAATTTGTAAGGATTGTGCTCATAGAAGACTGAATCTTTCAATTGTTGATGGATATATTTCAGCATATCAGAATTGGAAAGCGCTTCCAGATCCATTAATCCATCCGAATAAGGCAATGGTGGATGAGACTTATATGCGGAAGTGAAATAGAGTAAGCTGTCGTTAGAGAAGAAGTATTCAAACGAAAATACTTGCTTTTTTAACGGACCTCTCTTCAAATTCCCCATTTTGGTGGTCAATCTCAACAAGTACCCTTCAATTGGAGATGGTTCATGCAAAGTTGTGTTCTCCAGCGATTGTACACTTCTTGGATAATGCTTAATCGCACGTACTTCCAACTCATGCGTCAGATGCATGGCCTTCTCCTGGAATAAGTTCACCAAAGTCTCACCAAACAACCATTCCAACCTGTCATAGTATCTCCAACATAATCCTAAAATGTTATCATTGGCCTCGTACTCTTGAACGTATTTTTGATAACCAGCTTGATTGAGCTTCTTCTTAATCTTCGAACCAAGATATTCCACAGCTGGGATACCTTCAATCTCATACCCATTCTCTCTGTAGACCAATCTTAAAAAATCAGATTGAGAATTCAACAGGAACTTTGAATAAAAGTCCTTATCCAAATTGAGACTCATGGACAAATTGATCACGGGGATTTCCACTCGAAGAACATTAGGTATGCGGATGCCCAAGGCAGTATCGAAGAAAGTGAGCCAGTGTACTGAAGAGCTTGGAAATTGACACCGGAGAATGTAGATGAGTCCATCTTTGAGCAATGCGATTGTTCGATCAAGGGGGCTATAGAAGTTCACAGTGCACGTTCTCGTCAACGAAATTTCCCAGTCTTCGAGACCAATTTTGGAAGAGTCCTCAACCTGTCCGATATTCCTTCTGGAGTAGAATTGTAACGTGATCGGTTCTTCAAGTTTTCCAGTTGATCTTGCGACAACGATATATTCTTTCCAACGTTCCACGACTCTTGTGTCAAAGGGTTCTTGTTCTGTAAAGTCGGGGAAATTGGAGCCTGTAACGTTGAAGGACTTCTTCACAAGAACCAACATCTTTTCAGATTTGATGATTTCACCAACGCGGAAGGTTTTGATTAGCCTTTTGAACCATCTCTTTCTATCTGTCTTGAGAGTGGTATCACTTTTGACTTTGGAGTGTGTTGCTGTTGCTGCTTGTTTGAAATTGTGAAGGGTGAATCTATTGTGTTTTTGTAACTTCTCCACTCGAGGGTCAAGTACTGGTGTTGGTTGTAATTGTAAGATCTTCGACTTGTTCTTCGTCAGCCTCACTGATTCAGCATCGCTGCCAAAACGGACCCTGGGAGGTTCAGGTGTAGTTGAAATTGTTGAGGTAGATGATCTGATTGTGCTCGTTGGCCTGAGAAGATTACTGCCGTTCAACTGCAAAGTGTCAGCTGAAGTTGGCTGTTGTGATTGTGGTTGTGGTTCTGCGGAGGGGACTGTCTCTGTAAGCGATGGATCTTCCAGAGCCGTGAAGAAGCTCGAGGAATCAGTCGCCTGAGCCGTGGAAAGAAGAATTGATGGAGGTTTTAGTCTCTGTATCGTATTTTCATTTCCCTCGTTCGCACTACCCAGTGACTCAACTTCAAGGGGATCAGCCGAAGGTCCCATGAGGATCACCGAATCAACATCAATGTCCTTTTCCGCACGAGATTCACGACTGGTGGTGAAAGTCAGTGATTTAAACAACCTTCCCAGAGCGGACGAGGCCATTCTCACAGTCTCGTCTATGACATCACGCTCATCAGCGTCGTCGTGAACGGACACAAGTGACACATCATCGTCATCATCGTCATCGTCATCGTCATCACTGAAACCGCCTCTGTAGTACAGGTGGATCATTTTATGTAGCTTCCCGTCGTCATGCATCATCTCCTGCTGGACGCGCCGTGTGTTATGGCTGTACAGAACACCCAGCGACGCCTGTTTGATGTAGGCCTTGCGGGCGTAGTTCCTGCGGACGCCTCTCTTCTGCTCAACATACCAGATCTTCGGGATTCGTCCGAGAAGAAGTGTCCCAGACGTGGCGCTGATGTCCTGTGAAGACCCGTAGAGGAACCTGCTCGCGGTGAAGGAGTTCATGGGGAGTTTGATGCCGTTCGGCGGTGTTCGTGGTGGCGTCCCATCCAGTGGCGTGGACCCGCTGGGCGACTCAACGGGCGGAAGATCACCAGAATGCGTTGGCATTGTTCAACAGGGACCTGCAAGTACAGTGGTGGTAGTCTCGTCGCCGTCAGCGCAATGGTTCCTTAGCCGCGCCGTGGAGTTGTTGTCCCTCGTTGTCTGGGTCTGGGAAAATCACAACAAGAAAAAGACTGAGACAATGAGTGGCAGATACAAATCAATAGTATGAATAACCGTAGTGAACACTGAGCTGTGAGTAGTAAGCTAGTGGCCAACCGTCACTGGTTTCTCAAGGGCCAACAATATCGCCATGCAGCATGCTTGCAGTTGTGTGGCCGCACACACCTTTGCAATTTGCAATTTGGTTCTTTTGTTTCGGAGACTACTTCAAAAGCCGGTTCTGTGTCACATCCAGTTTCGATCAATATTCTAGAGCATTTCCAATTTCAAACAAGTTTCAAGTGACTTAACCTCACATTCCCACTTCCAATACATTATACCACAGTCCAGAAGAAAGAAGATCAAGATGGACAACGCCAATCCCCATCGCCTTGATAGCAGAGAGACGGGTTACAAATTCATGGTAAACTTGTTAATCGGTTGCATGTTTTGGTACTTGGATGACACAATCCAAGGCTATCCCACGGCACGCACCACTGGGCCTTTAGAAACCGCTTTCTCCCATAAGGATATTTACAGCCTCGTCGACTTCCTTATCTTCGCCTTCATTGCGGCTGTTTCCCTCGGTGCGACTTACACCTTTGTTGACGGTATCGTTCAAGAGAAAACAACGGTAACCGCCCAAATCTTTAACAGGTGTAAACTCTTCATGGCGCCAATAATGGTGATTCAACTCGGCTTTATGGCCAGCCATGTTGGACTTGGTAAGATATTCACCGGCGGTACCCATTCCATTGTTTGGTCGGACAAAGTGGCCACGTTCATTACAGCCATTCCATACATTGACTACATATTCCACCAAGTGATGATTGTCCTCTTTGCCGTAATGATGATGTTTATCACAGGGATTCCCTCAACTCAAGGGATATTATGGTTAGCCTTTGTGATCCGATGTGCACTTATCAAGACGGGCATGTACATCTTGATTGGAAAACTCATCAAACCGATTGCCATAGAGCACATGGGAATTGCACTGATCGCGATAGTGCGTGGGGTTCCTCTGGTCTTTATCTTCATGTCCATGTCCTTCTTCTTCACATCTAACAGAGTGGCACCGCCCTCAGATATCGAGGCCAATAATGGTAATGCTGGTATTGTACTTCTGCCCGTTGGTGGTCAAGATGGTCAAAGTGGTGAAGAGGATGGAGGTAGTGGTACTGAACATCAGCTTGTCACTGGTGATCAAGGTGGTGAAGAGAATGGTGATGGTGATGGTGATGGTGATGGTGATGATGATGAATAAGTAGTCCAATCTCCGACAATTTGCAAACATCTTATCTTGAAGTTTAACATGTAGACAGTGGTGCTTGATAGTTATTGGAGGCTTTGACGAAACGCCTGAACCTTCTTTCGCCTTCCCAACCTGGTGATTCGTGTAGGGTCGGCAAGTCACAATGTCAACAGAGCTGAGTGCGTCATCCGAACCTCCCCATTCAGACAATTACCAGCTGTCAGCTGTCAGAAGATTGGCTTGCCTCCTGAACGTCAAGAAGGCAAAGGAAGTTGGCAGTTGGAACTTGGCAGTTGGAACTTGGAAAGTTCACTGTTCAAACTGGGTTTACATTCCTATGATTGTGTTGTTACCACTTGGTAACCTTCCTAACTGGTATCTGTTACATATGTGTCATTCCCATTTGCTGGTTCAACATGAAACGGCTTCTGATCCGCCATTGGTGTGCCCCCACATGATACATCCAACATGCAGCCAGAGACTCAAGAGTTGAGGGCTTAATTGGAGAAGCAAGAACACTTCTCACTCAAACTTGACTCCTACTGTCTTGAGTAAGCCTTCATCATCTGCTCGAGACTCGTTCAGCCCTTGCCATGTCTGCTCTTGGCCCAAAGCCTGCACCATTCTCGCGTCTGCCACATGAGGTGTTCGTGCTCATTTGGAGACAGCTCGACTATGGTTCCCTCTTGCTCTTTGTTGAGTCGGTATCCATGGCGTATACTGACCTCATCACAATCTTCACTGATGTCAAAGCAGATGTCAAGCGACTGCGCCATGTTGCTACACTAAACATCACCCTATTTAAGGACATCAAAATGAAACGTTTCAAACCCTCGCAGAACTTGCTTACCATCATAAACGTCTCTAACATATCCAAGAGATTCGATTACACTCAATTCATTGAGGCTCTTGATATTTATTATTGCAACATCACCATCTCAGGGTTCAAGCAGAACCGGAAGAAATCAAGGCAATTTAATTGTCCAGTCGTCTCTCAGCTCTTGTCATGTCGTTTGCTTCCTCCATCCACAACTAGGATTGTTTTGAAGGACTTCAAGGAGTTGACCCTTCAAGACGATATGCTCGCGAGTGCTTGGACTCTGGAGATGTCCAATATGAAGCACTTATATCTGAATCTCGATCGACGCATTGACTCCACTGTGTGTCTCCTCGGAGATGTTGACACTATGACGTTACTGGGATCCAACAAAGAGGGTGTATTCGATTCCGTGGACTTCTCAGGCCTCTCATGCTCCTCAATAGAGCTCCAAGGTCATTTCAAACAGCTGAGGGGGGAAGGTTTTCCAATGCAGGGAGCTATCCACCACTGACACAGCTGCCACCACAGGATGCGTCTCAGGGATTGTTGGCTGCACGTTCCTGGGCACAGAACGCTTGACTATCGCCTTGAGGAGTGGAAGGTTTGGCATCTTGTCGAACATACATGCTCCCTCTCTATCAAGCCTTGAGATTATGGCACCTAATCAAACGCCATTCATCAACAACTTGGACGTTCCACGTTTGAGACTTTTCAACATTGCGACGAATGGCACACTGAACTTCAGAAACAGAAACACCGCTGACTACAAACGATTTATGCAAGCTGTGCTGAGAATGACACTTGAGGGTCATTTTGACCCTTTGCTATATGGACCGACTCGCCAGTTAATCGTCCTCCGTCTCATAATTGATCGAGACGTTCCTCGGATGGACACTGTTACCTTTCCTAGCTTAATCGATTTGGAATTGGAGTTCGTAATGGAAAGTCGCATCACCTCGGTTCCAACCATCAGAGCCCCAAACCTAGAGATCCTGAGTATCGTCGACAAGGGACAACGAATTCTCCCGCTTAATTCCGTTGACAAGATGGCACTTCGATATCAGAAGCTGAAGAGCCTATCATTCTTCCAGAAACTATTCTGGGATGATAGGTTTCGTCGTCTAACTATCGAAAGCACATTCAGGCGCTTGTGCCACCAGTTGGAATCTGTGACATTGAGGAGTATGAATATTGGTTTTCTATGGAAAGATGAACTCTTCAAAATGGTTAAACTCAAGACTCTAAAGTTGGAAGATACCTCAAGTCTAGGCTTAAACGATATTTATACTCGTCCTTCAACTTTCCGTTTACGGTTGGTCGCACCTAAGCTGGAGACCTTGATGGTTCACACTCATCACAAGTATTTCGCTCTTCTCTCGCATGATGATTCGCCACGTTACACTCATCGGCACTTTCCGAACCTCAAAAATGTTGGCGTTTTGAGTTACCGTCCTGGAAAGGGTTTTGGACATATCGACAGCTATCACGGGTTATGCAACACTAATTTGGGCCAGGGGAGAGGGGAATGCGGTTCCACTTTCACTGATTTCTGTAATGAAAAGTTCAATAGATCACTCTATATTGAGCCCGCATCGAGGCTGAAAAGGATACTCACAGGCACGAGGAAGCATCTGATTCCAATCTATTATTTGTTCTCCGACGCAAGGTATTACGAGCGATAGTGAAGGCAAGCCTCAAGTTTTGGGTAGTTCAAATTTCCGATCACAGCAACATGCAGTAGCATACCAGTCGTATGGTTGAATAACATTTGAACAGTGTTGGCTTAATAATTATGCCTTGGACCACAGTTAATAGTTTACTTTCGGTCTACTAGCGGAAGGGATAGAACGTGCTAACAGCGATGTTGATGCAACGTACTGATACAATTCTCACGAGTCTTTCTAGAAAACTACCGTATTCTGGAATGACCATCCCACTAAACAAATACAACACGATACAATTATGTCAGTACCTATCTCTATAAAATCTCAAAGCTCACCAAGCACATGTGTTGACTTCAATGGTGGCCGCTCAATACACCTGATAGCAGGATGATGAACATCCCCACAACGTTCAGCTTGACGACTTGGCTTGTTGAGCCGCCGAATTGGATGGCACTTGCAAACATCTGCATGGAGACGATGATGAGGAAGCCAGACGTGACGCCAATGAGCGATCCGAAAATGTAGTTCGAACTCACCTCGTCCAACTCACGATCCTTGAGGAACAAGTACGCCAAAAGGGCACCCAGAGGTTGACTGAACGCACATAGAACAGTTGCAATGCTGAAAGCCTTGATTCTGGAGTCCATTGCAAGATACAATGGCAAGGTCATGCTGAATCCTTCCACGATGTTATGCAGGGCCAAGGAAATGAAGATTGACACACCCAGTTCAGGGTTAGCCTTCGAAGTTGCATACATGATGAATCCCTCTGGCAGTTTGTGCAGCGTCATTGCGAGGCAGGTCTGCAGTCCAATGCTTAATAGTTGGGAGACTGGTGTGTTCACCTTGTGATGATGATCACCCTTATGCAGGGCATGTAAGTCCAAGTTTGGTTCATTTGACAACATAATGTGATCTGGCGAGATCGATGTTGAAATGGCCATTGCCTGTGAAGAGTGGTGACTGTCATGATCATGGTGTGTGTGCGTATATGCCACAAGGGAGTGCTTTGTATCTCTGTACAAGTTCAGGTTATGCAGATCGCTAGACACTTTGAGCGTAAGTTCTTTAGAGAGACATTTGTTGTTACCATCACAAACATCATCGATACCCGTGCACTGTTGCTGCTGTGTAAGCTTATCCATTGCAAGTTCTATCAACGACTTCCTGTTTTGGAGAGGTGGTTTCGATGAGATCAATGGTGTGGCTTCGGTATTCTCGATGAGTTGCTCTTCGTCCATGTGGGAATGGCCATGGGTGTGATCATTTGTGTGACCATGGCTGTGTTCATGCTCATGCTCATGCTCATGCTCAAGTTCCTCGTTGTGGCCGTGCTCGTGGCTGTGTTCATGGCCGCGTTCACCAATATCAGTATAGTTGGCACCGGATCCATGACCATGGTCATCATGGTTGCAATGAACAATGCTCTTACTGGTCAGCTTGTGCACCAGGTTGTTGAATCCAATACACACGATGGTTCCTCCGATGAAATAACACATCACGTTGGTTGCCACACCCACGCTGGACTTTGCACCATGGAAGTACTCGAATGACTCTGGCAGCAATCTGTAGAGAGCTGTGAGCATCAGAGTGCCAGAACTGATGGAGAAGCCGTAGATCATGAAGTTCTCGTTGTTCTTGATGCTGAAGTGTGACCGTCTGTTGAACATTCTCACCAGCACATCCAGGTAGATCGTGGAGGCACCGACGATACCCATCACGGAGCCCATGAACGCTAGCACCCATCCCTGGTGGTCCTTGAACAGCTCTGCCACTGTCATCCTCTGTCACCTGTGGTTCGTGTGGTTCTGCTGTTCCGTGTGTGTAACGTGTTGGCCGGGGAAGTTCTAGCCTCCCTGGAAATGTTTTGGCAGCCTGGTTATAACCAATGGGGTTTCCTTGGCTATAACTGGCCGGGGACACACCACGGTTCACTCCCGCTTGTGTGCGCGAACCGGGACACTTAAAGCTTGACGTTTAAAGTGTCCCAAATTAGTTCGATGGGACAAATGGACAGGGGGGACAAAGGGACAGGGGACAGGGGACAAAGGGACAGGGGACAGGGGACAAAGGGACAGGGGACAGGGGACAAAGGGACAGGGGACAGGGGACAGAGAAAAACTACAAAGACTGTAAAGACAAGGAAAAATAAACAAAAAAACCTGTATCAAAAACCAGGCGATCTGGGCGAGCTGGTGGATGCCCTTCGCGTGGTGGAGTACGCAGCCATGACCTCTGAGCCGGGTGGAGGCAGCAGCACAGCATCAGTGTCGGCATCAGTGTCGCCCAGTGACAACTCTCCAGTGCTGTTGCACACGGAAGACGCCCTCTTCTTCTCGAAGAAGGCAATGTCAACGTCCTCGTGCAACTGCACAAACTGCAGTAGTACCAGTGCCGTGAACACAACAGCAGCAGCAACGTAGAACACCGCCGTTGGGAAGAAGCTCACCGTGTGGCTATACACGAAGAGCCCTCCAGCTGGTCCAATCATCACCAGGATGCTCTTGAGCACCGCCAGTGCACCGAACAACTCGCCCGACTTGGACTCGGGATAATACTTCATGATGGCCGCCTGGATCGTTGGCGTGGCCATCGCACCGAGCGATGCTATCGAGCTCGAGGCAAACACCATAGTTCCGCTGGTGGCGTAGATGATCACCAGAGGTGCCATCAGGTCGAATGACGTGGCGATCATGGTCACGATCCAGTCAATCCAGTCCGGTGATGAGATGTGCGTCTTCAACTTCTTCTTCAACAGATGCAACAGCAGTGGTGAGAAGCAGTACAGAATCAACGTCTTGGATATGCCCACGGATGCTATGTAGTAACCCAGAGCCTCAGGAGATGCGTGGAATTTGTAGATCGCATACATCACCGTGGGGCCTCCTAGCAGCATCATCACACATACGAGTGACAGCTCGACAAAGGCAAGGATGAGCACGTTATAACGAGGCTTGAACCCGACAGCACTGTGCTTGGGTAGCCATAGACATTTGACGATGGACATGGACTCTATGAATGAGTTCAACGGGTCCATGATGTACGTCGTGGTCCATGGCACAACCTCCAGCGATCTCTGCGATATGATGGATGCTCTTCTCTGCAAGTGTACCGACTGCGAACGATTGATGAGTTTCTCGTGTCTCGATTCTGGGAAGACGAAGACTGCGATCAGGCACACGAGGATGTGCACGACAAGGGCAAACCACAATGTGTTCTCGGGCAAGCCCGTCTTTCTCACAATCAAGGAGCCGATGAGTGGGCCAATACCGACTCCTGCGTAGAAGGAACCAATCGTGAACCCAAGCATTGCCGTTCTTGCGTGTGGTTCCACGATGTCTGTGATGTACGAAGACATCAACGAGATCATCACCATCATGTTTCCACCAACACCGGCAACCGCACCGTTCAGCACAAAGAGCCATGGACGGAAGGGAGTGGCTGGTTGCACCAGCAGCAGCTGGCCCACTCTGGCCAACATTCCGATGAACGTGGCAAAGATGATCAAAGGCTTGCGTCCGACCCGGTCACTCATCCCACAGATCTTGCCGCCCGCCACGACGGCAATGAGCCCCGTCACAAGCGTCACCTTGGCCTCGATGCTGGTGATGGTCGCCTGCACCTTGGCATCCGAGCATTGTACGCTGGCGTCACGCGATTGCTCATAGACACAGGCCTTATTCAGCGTCAGCCCAACATAACTCGCCAAATGGCACATCGATCCAATGAAGAACAGGAAGTTGAGCACACATGCAAACCCCACCGTGGGTTTCGCGTACCAGTAGAGGCTCTTGTGGTGTAGTCTCTGCTCCCGCTGCCAACGGACGTCCTCGTCCTCCCCTTCAACATCAGCGTCTGTTATGGCGGACTCAAATGCCTGTACCGCCGCTTCCTCCGCCAACGTCTCCGAGTCCAGCAGCCTGGTGGTCTCAGTCGTGTGCTTCATGTGGCCAAAAAGGGTATTGTCAAGCCTGTGGAACTGGCTGTGTGAAGGACTTTGAAGTTGCTCTTAATAGTTCCTCTGGTGTGCTTGTTTTGCTCTCGGGAGCGTCTCCGATAAAAATCCGGTAAAATTAAATTGGCAGTTGCTTCTGATTAGAAATTATATATATATGCAAAACACACAGTTGTGGTGGCGATGTTCAGTTGTTTGTGTAACTTCTTATGTTAACCAATGGCAATGACAATGGCAATGACAATTGGTCAGATGGTGGCCAGGAAGAGGTCAAGAGAATGCTTGTCCAGCGTCCAGGCATCGGGCGACAGTCTGTGGGTGCCTCCAATCCACAAGTAAACGGCACACTGGACGAACCGACCGTTACATACGACGACCACATCCTCCTTAGCATACTCAGCACCTTCGTACTCGTCCAGCGCCAACATCTGCGTCTCTGATAGGCCGCAGATCAACGTGCCGTCAACAACGCTACCATCAACGCCAGCAACAACGGCTGGATACGCCTCCCCGAGCACTTTATACCGTGCAAACCCCTCCAGCACACCAGCTGTGTGCTGTAGCAATGAGGTGTCACCAACCACCCTGGCAAGGATCGGTGGGTACTGCAACGTGCCGTAGACACTATCTATAAGTTAGTTCTTGCTCCGTTGAAAGTTTACTTAGATACCCCAGTGGTTAATGGTTAAATGAAAAACAAAGGGTTCGGGCCTCATCCTTTTACGTACAAGAGTGGTTTTCCTGCGGTCATTAGATGTTCTAGTCCTTCTATTAATAGTCACTAGTGATCACTTGGAAGCTGACAACCGAGAGAGTAGTATAACCAAGCTGAAAAGACAGGGTGGAACACTGAGAAAGGCAAACAAGATGAGAGAAGGAAAAAAAAGACAGAGAAGAGATAAACAAAGCCGGAGATAAAACCTTTGAGCGTTTTAGACTGCGTTATCACCGAGCGTAACACCGCCTATCACCGAGATCGGTAGTTTGGTGTGCGGGTGTGCTATTATTAAATGATTATGTAATATGCTTCTCCCACGCGTTGTTTATTCTCTGATGTTGGTTCTTCTCTCTCTCTCTCTCTTTCTCTCTCCCCTCTTCACAATTGATAGGGCATCATGGTACACAACAGGTTGCTGCTACTGGTGGTCGGCGTGGCATTCCACCTGTTCTACCTGTGGTCCATATTTGACATCTACTTCGTCTCACCGCTGGTCCATGGCATGGAACCTCATCTGTCCACTCCGTCTCCGCCAGCAAAGAGACTTTTCCTCATCGTCGGTGATGGTTTGAGAGCGGATACCACTTTTGACAACATCACACATCCTACCACGGGACACACGGGCTATTTGGCCCCCTTCATCAGGGAGTTGGCATTGAACAGAGGAACGTGGGGAGTCTCACACACAAGAATGCCCACTGAGTCCAGACCGGGTCACGTCGCGATGATTGCAGGCTTTTATGAAGACGTCAGTGCAGTCACAAAGGGATGGAAGGAGAACCCCGTGGACTTTGATTCTGTGTTGAACCAGACGAGACATTCGTACTCGTTCGGATCCCCTGACATCCTACCGATGTTCAAAGATGGTGCTTCCGACCCCAAAAGAGTTGATGCATGGATGTATGGCCATGAGTTTGAAGACTTCACCCAATCATCAATCGAACTGGATGCCTATGTGTTCAGGCATCTCTATGAACTGTTTGATAACTCCACAGTGGATACCCAGCTCCATGAGCAGATCCACCAGGACCAAACAGTGTTCTTCCTCCATCTTCTCGGTTGCGACACTGCAGGCCATGGTTATAGACCATACTCTGCTGAATACTACGATAACGTCATCTACATCGACAATCAGATCAAGGAATTGACCTCAAGGGTCAGGGACTTCTTTGATGATGATGACACGGCGTTCGTCTTCACCGCAGACCATGGAATGTCCGCGTTTGGTTCCCATGGTGATGGCCATCCAAACAACACGAGAACTCCACTTGTGGCGTGGGGTGCCGGAGTGAACACTCCTGTGCTGACCACTGAACCATTGTTTGACAACTATACACAGAATTGGAATATGGGAAGCGTCGAAAGACATGACGTTAAGCAAGCTGACATTGCCTCATTGATGTCTTACCTCATTGGAGTGAACTACCCTGTTAACTCAGTTGGTGAATTGCCGTTGGCATACGTTGACACAACAGAGGAGAGAAAGCTCAAGGCTCTGTATCAAAATTCATTGACAATCGTGGAACAATATCTTGTCAAAGAACAAGAGTTGAAAGAATCACAGTTCTTCTTCACCCCATTCGCTCACTTCAACGAACATCCCATCGATTCATACAAAATGGAGATTGAACAACTGATTGAACAAATCGCCACCACTGGATCAATGGACCTGGAGGCTGAAGCCATCAAAATCACAGAGGAATTGATGAAGAAAACATTGGACGGGCTCTATTACTTGACGACGTACAACTGGCTCATGTTGCGTACGATCGTCACATTGGGATTCATCGGGTGGATCACTTACTCATTCATCATCTTCCTCCAGTTATTCATCTTGGAAAGAGATATCATTACTCACACCTCTCTGTTAAACCTGTTGTTCTTCACCTCTGTTGGATTGGTGTTCAACTACATTTTGTTCTACCAGAGATCTCCCTTCAACTACTACATGTATCTCCTGTTCCCATTGTTCTTCTGGTCTCAAATCACTGCAAAGAATGAGGTCTTTAAGCAAGGTGTTGGTTCTTTCTTCCAGGGTATTTCACCATTGAAGACCGTGATGATCCTCCTGACGATTATTGGTATTTATGAAGGAATTGTGTTGGGATTCTCGCAACGCTGGATCTTTACATTTTTCTTCTTCATCCTTGCCCTTTATCCATTAGCGATGCGCAACACGAACTGGAAGACTGTGGGATTATGGATAGTGACATGCTTGGGAATGTCCACCTATACATTATTCGACGCTGTCAAAATTGAAGATATCACACAAATCAACATTGCGAGTGTCCTCATGATCCTCCTTGGAGTTTGGGGTTATTATAACATCCTCGTTGAGGCATTTTCTAACCATTCGTTCCCAGCGATCTCACACTACACCAACGCTCTGATCGCTTTACAGCTTTCCCTGATCGCCTCCATGACGCTCGTCACTAACAGATCCGTCGCTTCATTACAGGCCCGTGAGGGATTACCACCGATCGCACAATTCCTTGGATGGTTGATCCTTATCATCTCTCTTGTGGTTCTACCATTGGCACATTATCTGAGACCTCATAATGATTACAGAATGAGATTGTTGATTATCTATTTGGCATTGGCACCAATGTTCGTTATCTTGACGATATCTTTTGAATCGTTGTTCTATGTCAATTTCTCATGTCTTCTGTTGGAGTGGATTGTCATTGAGACCTCGATCTTTGAAGCGGAGAGTTCGAAGAACAAGGATAAGAGCCATACGCAGCTGTTAAGAGTCGCCGTTATCGGGTTCCTATTCATGCAGGTGTGCTTCTTTGGTACTGGTAACGTTTCCAGTATCTCGTCGTTCTCCTTGGATTCCGTATACAGGCTGTTACCGGTGTTTGACCCATTCCCAATGGGTGCTCTGTTGATGTTGAAATTGATCACACCGTACGTGTTGCTCAGTACTGCATTGGGTGTTTTGAACGTGAAGTTGGGAATCAAACCATACACCATTTCTACTTTGATCATCTCTACAAGTGATATCCTATCCTTGAACTTCTTCTACATGTTGAGAACTGAGGGAAGTTGGTTGGATATCGGTGTGACTATTTCCAATTACTGTTTGGCAATTTTGTCGTCGTTGTTCATGTTGATCCTGGAGATTATCAGCCACGTGTTGTTGAGAAATGTTCAGTATCATTACAAGAAGGAGAAGACTGAGTGATCAGCGAAGCATGTATCATAAAAGAATTTATTAGACACCTCTAAATCTATGTAGCTATATCATTATTTAGAGCTGTTATTTCCTCTTCTTGTCCTGGGAGACCTTCGCAGGCTTAAAAGCGAGGATCTGGAGGAATAAGATTAAATTGAGAGAGACACTGGCAACGTATCCCAACAAGATGAGCTTATCCGTGATACCACTGGACAAGACAGTGAACACCCTCACAAAAGTTCCCACCAATCCAGCAGTAACGGAGGTCAATGACAGGGCACCAGTGGACTTTCTCATGAAATTACCAATAATCTGGGGCAATTTGCCCAAGATGGTCAATGGAACAGCGAATTGAGCAAGAAAGTTCACCTGCTCATTCGTAAGAACGCCGATGCTGTTCTTAGATGGGGCACCAAGGAAGAAGTAAGACACAAGGGCACAAATCCCGATAAACATGTTAATGTAACCAGCTCTGTTTGTGTAGTAGAGGATCAACGACAAGATGGCAAGGTTCTGTAGTGCGATGAGCACCACTTCACCAAAATTCATAAAGTCAACACCCTTTCTGAAGTTGTAAGCAATGGTGATCAAATATGAAAGCGTCTCAATGAGGATACTCTGGAATGAAAGTCCCTGCGCGGATCCCCTGCTGATGATGTTGGAGATCTGTGGCAGCTTGACCAGCGAAGAGAACCCCAGGATTCCCAAAGACAGGGACTTGGAGATGAATTGCTGTAGCAGTGGAACGTTCTGGTGGTCAAAGAGGGCAAGATCCAACACCATGGTGTCAAACACGGGTCTTCCATAGTATAACTGTCCCATCTCAACCAATTTGGAGGGCAAAACCTGACGAGTGAACGGGCGAAGTTGCACGAGCACAGGCTCGGCTATTGGTGCGACGTGATTGAGCAGTTCGGTGATCTTTTCAGCCATTTGAGACTCCTGGTGGTTTCTGGTGTTTACGTTGTTTGTTCAAAGGCTGGCGGAACTTTTTGCTTTCGGAAAGTTGACACGTTTCAAGGTGTGGACGCATGTGAAACACAACAAAATTTCTGAGGCCATACATGGGATGACATTTGTCCGTTCTATATTCTATGCTTTATGTATTATGTATAGAAGGAAGGGACGAACCAACTTGAACCCTGGTTCTGCAACAGAACAGTGAACTCCCGCTTGTCGTAGTACAATGAGAATGCGACCAACGACATCCATACACCGAACTGAATATATGGCTGCTGCTGCTTCGGGAGAGCTCTGTTGAATTGCCACATTCAACATTCAACTAGTACAACATACACACAGGTCACTGGACAGTAAGCAAGCAAAGAGCCAAAAGATGTTGTGTTCATGGAGCAACCGCCTCGCAAGACGTCTTCGTTCCCAAGGACCAGTCGAGCATTCGGATAGTTCAGCAATGGAAAAGTTCATCAATCTTCCACTCGAACTACACCTGGAAATTGTTTCACATCTATTTCCAGATGATTTGATCAAGCTGATTAGGATTCTCGACGCGTGTGATCCTTCCAATTCTGTTTCAATCTCTGTCGATATCATTGAGCGGCCAAGTGATCTGAAGAGACGTTCTTTCAAACCTATTAGAGTGATCTTTATCACTTCTTTGTTCAACTCAATGCGCCAATATGACACACTTGTGAAGAGGTGTCAGAAGTCTCTGAACTTTGTGTTAATGCGTGGAGATACACAATGCTCACTATCGTTAGAATGGCTACCAGTGCTTCTCACTTATGAGACCATTGGGCATAGGACAAAGATCCATGTCTCTGGCCGTGTACAGACAATACTTCTCGAAAACCTTGTTATCACGAGCTGTGGGCTATACTCGGAATCTCTGATTAGTCTAGCTTTCAACCGTTGTGGTAGAAATAGTCCTGGTGAGTTCAAACTAGGTGGTAAGCTAACGCGGGAAAGTCATTTTGGTCAAGTCCAGTAAGCTGGAGATCCTGGAACGTTCCCAACAGTTTGTCGATAATCTAAACATGAATGAGCTTTGGCCGATAAGAGATTTACTTTTATCGTGCCCCGATGCAACATGTCATCTAGGGTATGAGGCTCAACTTCCAGGGAACTGCAGACTTTCGCATCTTCCTGAAGTCATTGAGGGATTGTGTGTTTCAATGTGAGATACTTGTTGTTAAAAATGCGGATCGGAGCGCCGACCCCAGCTGCAATCCTAGGTGCACAGTGATCAGAGACTTGAAGGCGCCTTATATGGTCTATATGGATGTTGGATTGCAAGAGAATTTCTCGACCGTCAACATTCAAGCCGATCCGCTAAAGGATGTCTTGCTTGAAAATGTCAGTAGACATCGTCCTCAAAAAGTTCTTAACAGGACGATTACTCCTTTCTGAACAAAGTAAGACGGCTTAGTCTTCATGGCTTATACGATCCATCGCTTTTATTGAGGTGTAAGTTCTCCAGAATGATTGAACTGTTGCAATTTGGTGTTTCAGGGAGCGCATATTGAATGGCAGAATACAGCAATCCACGCTTCAAGGATACAAAGCACATCCACGAGGTTTTGGCTGCATCAGGATTAGCCCGAAGAGATCAACGACTTGCACAGTCGTTTATTGTCTTCTCCTGGGATGGCTGGCACTGATTTCATAATTAGTGGATATATGTTAAGACCTGTCGTGGCGAGCGGGTACCACGTCCCAATTGTACCACAGCTTGGAGCAGTAAAGCTAAGGTTGAGTGCACTTCTGGGAAATATAAGAAGCTCAAACACTGCTTAAGATCTCTCCTTTAACCTTCCACTGCCAGCACTACAATAAGCTGCTCCCCTGATCATGCCTTTTTCTTGTCATTCGAACCCATCCCTAGTTACATTCATCCGCAGAATATCGACCTGAACTTGGCGACTGACTACTTCTTCCTTAAGAGTGTGGAGACCTTCAGACTGGAGCTCTACGGTCACAACGATGTATATATATCTATATATTTTAAGCGTTTCACAAGCAGATTACTGATTAAAGTAGCATATTGTACTGTAGCTGCTACTCTTATTGAAGCTTGGATCGACTATAAAGGCTCTGCAACTTCTTACTTTTGGAATTTTCTACTTTGATCTATCATCTAGGTGTGCACATCACACTAGTAACAACAATCAGTGTAAGCGCTGGTGACAGGTATAGTTAATAGTTGCCACTGTAGACCCAGTTGAATTTTGAAGGAGCTGCTACATTGTATACATAAGCTAAAATAACTGGCTCTCTGCAACAGTTTCCCAAGATGGTTGAACTGCTTTGGTGCCATTCAGATCATGTTTGTATGTCTTGGCCCTTGAGCTAAAATCGTCCGCTTTATGGAACAAAAAGGCATTTAGGTGTAAACTTATTACTTAAGTATCCAGAACGGTAATAGAGGGATTTACAGGGTTCAATAACATTCATCGAATTTAAACATGTTTTTAGAGATATACTAGTGTTGCAATCTCTAGAAACGATGACTCCTTTAAATATCACCACTTTTATTGATAGGTTAAGTCTTTTGAATTTTGACGTCTTCTTTAATTCTACTCATTTAGAACAACCTGAGGGATAATAAACATCGAATAGTATAGTCAAACAGCTTTAGAAATCCATAAATACACCTTCAAATTCAAAATATATAGTCTCAAAGTCTCTTCCATTGATTCGGAGGTGTGTGTGGGTGTGCGGTGTTCGGGTGTTTCTCTAACCCTCAGGAATTACGTCCAGCGAATACTGGGGGGAATCCCACCAATTTGGCGACAGTTTGAGAGGCTTAGAGAGTGTTCAACACGTGTAAGGGCCGTTCCAGGGATTCAATTCAATCACTAGGTTGTGAACAAGCAAGGAAAATCCGAGGAAACGATGTCATACAATGGCTTCGGCTTTCAACAGCCACAACAGACGGGACCTCAACAACAGGGGTATCAGCCATTCCAACAACAACAACAACAACAAGCATTCCAGTCATTCCAGCAGGCACCACAGCCCTCCACAAATGCATCGAAGTACGACCAACTGTCTTTCCTGAGTCCTTCGGATCAGCAGAAGTTTGAGACGTTGTTCAACAGACACACATCCACTGTGTCCATCTCTCCAGAATCCGCAAGATCCATTCTGTTGAAGTCTCAACTGGCTCCACAGAACCTCGCACGCATCTGGGAGCTGTGTGATATAAACAAGAGTGGCGATCTGCTATTTCCTGAATTTGCCCTTGCCCTGCATTTGTGTAACATCGTATTGAATGGTCAAGAATTGCCATATCACTTAGATTCCCACTGGGCGAAGGAGGTTGGTGATCAAGTGGATAAGATCAATTTCAATATCCCTGAAGGTGGTGATGATGGACAGAGGAATGAAATTTCAGCAGCTACAACCACTGGTACCAGTGATGTTGACATCCTTGAGAGACACCCGGTGTTTAACCAACCAGAGTTGTTTGCAAGCCCACAGAAGGCACAGAATGGACAATTCCAGTCGATCAATCAACCAACTGGCTTTGGATTCCAGAATCCTGAACCGCAGAGTGGACAGCAGACGGGGTATCAGTATAATGGAATCGCACAACAGCAACAGCTGCCACAGTCCACTGGGTTTAACCAATCAAGTCTGCAACCAACTGAATTCACTCAACAGTCATTCCCCCAGGCTCCACTAAACCAGCAATCCACTGGCTTCATGCCGTTAAAATCACAAAATACCGGTATTCCAATCCAAAGACAACAAACAGGACTGCCATCACTATCATTGTCATCTGAACAGACCGGTGGGTTTTCTCAGGGACAGTCAACTCAGCTGAATCAACAGCCAACTGGGATGAATAGCAGCAAATTATTCAATCAACCAACCGGACTAAATATCCAATCCACGGGATTCATCCCACTCAATTCACAGCAGACAGCCCCTCAGGCATCAGCAGCACAACCTTTGACACAGCAGCCTACTGGATTGGTACCACTACAAACGGGCTCTTTGACACAACAGCCCACTGGATTGGTGCCACTACAGACGGGCTCTTTGACTCAACAGCCAACAGGGTTAGTTCCTCTGCAGACTCAGCCGACTGGTTCTACTTCTGGTACGCAGGCCACTGTTCTTCAACAACAACCAACTGGAACAGCACTTCCATTGACACAACAACCAACTGGCCTAGTTCCATTGAAGCAGCAACCAACTGGTGCTATTGTTCCACTGAATTCACAGCCAACAGGTCCACTGATCCCATTACAGACCGGTAATGGAATCCAACCACATTCCACTGGTCTCATCCCATTGAAGACTGGCGTACCATTTGAACCATTGAAACAACAAAAGACTGGGTATGGAACAAACAGTTTCTTCTTGACCAACCTTGTGCAGCAATCCGATACTTTTGCCAAGTCGTTCAATTTCCTAACACAGTCTACGATTTCGAGCGATGAGAAGAAATTATTCAACAAGATTTTTGACAATTATGATACTGATCGTCGTGGTCTTTTGAGTTCAGATATCTGTGCAGAGATCTTTAGGAAATCAGGGCTCAATCGAGAGGATTTGGAAGAGATTTGGGATTTGATATCCAGACCAAACCAAACTCATTTGGATAAGGATTCCTTCCAATTGGGAATGTGGCTCGTTTATAAAAAGTTGAATGGATTTCAGATTCCGTCGGAATTACCAGAGTCTTTGAAACCATCAAGTGTGAAGATCCTGGATGACGTTAAGAACAGACTGAGAGTTCACGACGGTAGCAAGACCTTGAAGAAGTCTTCCAATTCAAAGATTGATGGTTCGAGGTTCAAGAATAACGACGATGAGCTAAACACCTCATCGTCGAGACATAGAAGAAGAACTCCGACTTCTGATGCTACAGCCACTCAGAAAAGGAGCGAGAAGTTGAGCATCGAACAAATGAAAAAGCTGATTCATGAGAAAAAAATTTTACTGGATGCATTTGAAGTTCAACGTGAAGAATCAGTTGCAGATGACAAGGATTATGAGCGTGGTGATCAATTGGCGATCGAATCCCTGAAAGAACAGCTACGCAACTTGCCCGAGCGTTCCGGGACAAGTGGTCCTCAGAGTCTTAAATCAAAGTTCCTATCATTAACGTCACGGGTCCCAGATCTGATCAAGGAGATTTCATCATTGGACTATACGATCAAAAATCTCAAGATTGAATTATTCAGGTTGCAGAACCCTAGTACATTGATCGGTTCGGGCCCTGGAGGTGAGATCACAGATCAGGACAGGGTAAAGGCGAAATCGAAGTTGTTATTGGCACAAAAGATGTCCAAGCTGACGGGGAAACCTGTTGATCCAGCTTTGGTTCAATTGGCCAATGACGCTACACAGTTGAATGAGCAAGTGGCCAAGATCCAACAGGAGAACCAGGCAAATCAACAAATGATTAAGGATGTCGAATCATCAATCACAGAGATTTCTTCGAGTGTGATGAGCTCATTGAGTCAGGAGGTTGATGGTGATGAGTATAGGAAATGGGAGTTGGGAGTTGGATTGCAACCGGAGGTTCAAGAAATTGTCAAATCGTTCAGGGTGTCGTACATCAAGGATCGTGTATCACAACCGGAACTTTTGTCACGCGAGTTACCGTCTGTCCAACAACCACAACCACAACTTGAGCAACCAGTGTCGTCAAACGTGTCATCCACCAGATCATCCAGGATCTCTTCGCCAATCCCACGGGCATATCAGACAGCTGAAGAAAAGAAGGCCTATATCAAGGAGCAAGCCAGACTGAAGATGCAGGAGCGCATGGCGAAACTGGGGATCAATAGACGTATCAGTGAGCGTTCTTCTCCAACTACGTCATCTCCTAGAAGCCCACCAGTGGCCATTGACCACGTTGAGCAAGCGAGACCAGAAGAAGACAGTTCGTCAGACTCCGACGATGAGGCACAGATGGAATTGATCAGACAGAGGAAACGAGAGGAACGAGAAGCACGCTTGGGTCTAAACCAGTGAAGCATTTGATATTGAATAGAATTAGTTATCTTAGTATTCCTCGTAGTTAAATAAACTGTGCTTACATAAATCGTCTCTTTTGAGCGGTATAAACAAGCCATAGACAACAATAAATATTTGGTTTCGCTCATTGGCAGAGGAGGAGACGAACAAGGCAACTAAGGAGCTGTATTCCTGACCGTCAGATAATGGAGAAGAAGTACCGTTACAAATCCCTTGGACTACCCTTAAACGACACGGTTAATCCCGTGAGAGTATTCACATCGCCAATGGTGTCACCTGTGGCTGAGAGGGTACGATCTGTAGAATCGATGGATGATGAGGGCGCGAGCAACGGTACTGCAGAGCAATGGGAGCGGGTTAACAAGTTGTTTCAGGAGTGTGATTCACTACAAAGGGAAATCCAGTCAAGAGTTGATACTTTGGGCGTGATACACACAGAGATGGAGTCGTTGATGAAAGGAAAAGAAGCACCACAGAGGACGACGCATCTCCCTACACCGGAGGATATTGTATCGGATGAAACCACTGCAGATATATCGAGGTATTCACAGATCCCATCATCTCCCGAGAGCTATTCATATGCACATTCCCATTCGTCGCAGCTAGAGCCACAGCTACAGACACAAACACAATCATTAGGGAGTCGGTCCCAGTCACAATCCATCAATGCTAAGCACATGAATGGTCTTGGTGATCGCATCACGAGGATGGAGCACAGTAGTTATCCAACGCAAGATGGCACCAAGCTGAAGAGTATCTACGATGAGCTGATGTTGGTGTTGGATCATGTCTCTGAGAACGTGGATGAAGACGTGAAGCTGGAGAACGCTGAGATGCTGAGGATGAGAGGCGAGAAGATGGTGAGTGAATTTGAAGAGTTGGTTGGGTGCTATGAGTGAGCCATGTATGATGTGCCTGCTTCACCATATGACACTAACAGATCAAAGAAAACTACAGGACAATCAAAACAATGTATGTACAAGTAACAAGTGACACCTCTAAAAAAGCCAATAAACATCCTTCATATAGCCTTTGGGGCCATGGCAACAATCTTGTTGAAGTTCTTCTCCTTGAGCTCCCTACTGACGACGCTGGAGATTCTCGTGCCGATAGGCTCCATGTTCTTATTTATGAGAACACATGCATTGTCGTCAAATCTGATGGTGGAGCCATCTGTTCTCAGGATTGGCTGCTTAGTTCTCACGACCACTGCGTGGACGACATCACCTTTCTTGACTCTGTTGGACGCTGAGGCGCCTGTGATTGTTGCGTTCATGGGACGAGCCTTCTTGATCACACAGACGATCTCATCACCGACAGTGGCATAGTTCTTTGGGGACTTGCCCATGACTTTGATGCACTCCGCCATCAGAGCACCGGAGTTGTCGATGACCTTGAGCATGGACTTGAGGTAGAGCATCTTGCGGTGTTTGTGTGCGTTGCAATGTCCTCCTCCAAAAAACACAGTCAACTTTGGCTATAACAAGATTATGGGCCACTGGGATAGGTGGAACAGGAAAAAAGTGGGAAAAAAAAAGCAGATTACGTCAGCACTGCGTGCAGTGTTATGTAAGCAGCTGTACCTGTATCAGCATTACATAATTAATTATGTGCAAATATTCCAAACAGGAAATCACCGTTTCGGGCGAACTATTTTTGGCGGCGGCGTTAGAGTTTTGCGCAAAAAATTGGCGCTTGTTTGCTGCCTTTTCAGTATTTTTTACGCTTTCTACATCGTTTTCGCTCAGTTGGAGCTGCCAACAAAAAGATTTAATTTCTCTCCTTCTCTCTCTCGCCAAACACACAGCCACAACCACCACAACAACAAAAGCCTCTTACTTCACAGCAGGCAGGCAGGCAGGCAGGCAGGCAGGCAGGCAGGCAGGCAGACACACATACACACGCGCACACACTGCTTCCAAAAGAGAGAAAATACAGCCTTACAACACAACTCTTTAAGCCTTTCCATTCCGCTCCCTTTGACGCATTCTTACAGTACTGCCCACACACACACACACACACACTTATACAACATACAAGATACAACATACGCAAGCACATCGAACCAATGAAGTTCCTCACGCTCCTCACACTCGCGGCAAGCGTACTTGCGGACGTGTCCATCTCCAACCACAACCTTGGCCAAACAATCAACGTCTCTGGAAGCACAGGCTCGGTCGACCTCACATGGATTGAGTCCAACGCTAGTCCCCTTCTAACAGCCATCGACTCCTATACTTTCTCCCTTTGTACTGGTTCAAATGCCAATATCAAGTGTTTTGACAGTTCCGCAAAGGTTGTCAAGTCGAGTGCTATCTCTGACTACAGCTATACCTTTGATTTTGACGCATCGTTGGGTTCTGATGGTCCGTACTATGTCCAGATTTATTCTACAACGACCGACGGTTACACGATCCATTATTCCAGCAGATTCACCTTGAGCGGTATGTCCGGCTCAGTCACTCCTTCGGGAACTGATGCCAGTCCGCCAGAGGCTCAGACCTCGTTGACTGGTGGTACTAAGACCTTGGCAGCATCAGCTCTTTCTGCCTCGTTTGCCCTGCCGTATACCGCACAGACTGGTCTCACCAGATATGCTCCAATGCAACTGCAACCAGGCACATCGGTTACTGCCTCTACGTGGACTCGTCAGTTCCCAACATCCGCGGTCACCTACTACACCTCGATGTCCACTTCATTGGCCCAACACTCGACGCTTACTCCAGGTTGGTCTTACACCATATCTTCTGCTGTGAACTGGGCATCTGCGGCACTACAGCCAAGTGAAAATGGTGGTTGGTACAACCCGGCCTCTAAGGTCAAGTCTGCCAGTCTCCTCAAGGCTGCCAGTACCACCAAACTGACCACCGCCACAACAACCACCGAGCCGACTTCCTCCTCCTAGTTTCCTCCTATCGAGTCATATACATCGTTTACTACTTGTGGTGCGTGTAGTACAGCCAAGGGCGCATCATAAACATATCATACATTAGTCTAATATTCGTCACCGAAGAACAACTCACTGGCAGCGCTGTGCGTATACTTGATCAGCCCGACAAGTGCCTTTTCATCAACACTGGTGCCAACGTCAACGTTGTCGATGCCACGGACACTGCCGTCTGAACTGACACGGCAAATGCACTCGTACCAGTGCCCCTGCTCAAAGTGCAGGTCTGGAGAGATCTGGAGATCCACGGTGTTGTCGTTATTGGGAGAGGGCGAGTACAGCTGCACGGATGACAACGATATGGAGTCACAACGGCCAACAACACGCACGGTGCGGCCCTGGAACTGTGCTGTGAGTGAGTTGTCGATGCGCGGTGTTGGCTTGTCCATTGTCTGATGTCGTTCAACTAGTGTGTGTAGCCCGAGCGAAGCAGAACAGAACAGATTAGGATAGAACAGAATAGAACAGAGCTTGTAAAGCAGTAAAAAGCAGTACAAACCGCCACCGACGCGTCTACTTTCGCGTCTACTTTCGCGAATTTTTATCTTAGTCAGCAGTGTACAGTGCGCTGACTAAGCAATACGTTAACTAATATGCAGCACATTAAATATACAGCAATAAATACATAAATAGCTATGACTTGGGTCTCATTAGCTGGTCCAATGCGCTCTCCAGGTCACTTTTCACGTTGCTTCTGTTAAGGATCTGCTCCTCTTCCGATGAAACGTCTTTTTCCTCCGTGTCCTCTTTCTCTTCCTTCTGCCAAATGGTGTTAGCACCATTCATATATATACACTGCTAATAGTAAAAGACAACAATAACTTACGATCCTTTCCTTTGCCACGCTCATATTCACCACTCGTAGTGCCTCCATGAATTCGTCACTCAGCGAGTACCGTTTCTGGACTTCCACCGCAGTGTAATGCTGTAGATCCTCCACTATCGACACAAAAGTCCCCGGCCTGACCGAGTTACCATCATCATCCGTGCTGCTCTCAAGAGCTGCTCTATTGCGCAGCAGCTTCATAGCGGGATTCTGCGCAACTGTGTTAGTACTCAACTGAGACCGCATGTTTGTAGAACATCATACATTCTCATCCAGCTTGATTGGGATCTCCGTCACCTTGACCTGTCCCATGAGTCCGGCGTTGGAGTTCACTGTCTCAGAGGTTTTAATCCTTGGAGGCGTGTGCGATAATGAAGGCTTCGCTGGACGGACAGTGAGCGTGCTCCCCACGGTCTTAGGCAACTGCCGTGATGCTCGTTGTCCCATTAAGTAATTGTATTCAGTCTCTCAATTTGGCTCTGTTCTTGTGGGGATTGGGCATGAGCACTAAATTGTTTTGTTGTACATCCAGACGGCTTATTCATCAACACATGATTCATTAAACACACTTAATTAAGTTCTTCCCGTAATCTCTCCAGATCCAACAGCCTTTCGCTAAACCTCACACTCACCCTCTTCATCTCCAATTCCAACTCGTTTAGCTGTTTGTTGATCAAACGGTTTGCTCTTAGTGCGCTCTTCAAGGCAGATTTATTCCTCTCCACCACCAACGCT
The DNA here is from genome assembly GCA_020995425.1 of Williopsis sargentensis. Lineage (NCBI taxonomy): Eukaryota > Fungi > Ascomycota > Saccharomycetes > Phaffomycetales > Wickerhamomycetaceae > Williopsis > Williopsis sargentensis. The sequence goes on from CP083469.1 coordinate 140,356, forward strand.
TCAAAGTTCTCTTCAATCACCAGCTCCCTCCTCATCAGAGCCTCTCGTAACAGACGTGTATGGTTCATTGAATCACTTTGATACTGGTCAAATGCCTTAGCCAACGACCGCAACTTCAAAATCTGATCAAATCGTGGTGCAACTGGTGGTGGTGGTGGTGGGAACACTTTACCTTCGAACGAAGCTGGATCTAAAAAGAGGTCATTCGCAGTGAAGGTCTTGATCTTTGGATTCTTCGTAAAATGTCCTGATGTTGTCTCATTAAGCACTTTTTCGAAGTCATCCAATGGGACTTCCGTCTCATGGGTCATTGTTGGCTTCAAATCATTCAGGTCAAATGCATCATCCTGTGCTCTTTGTCGCTTTGAAGCCGTCCCTTCATGTTGATCACCTGGGGAATCTCTTTTGAAATCAGTGAACAGTTCTTCAATATCAAAAAACTGATGCTCCTTCCTCTTATTATTAGCGTTGGGGTCCTTGTTCTCCTTTGACTCATGTTCAGTTTTTGACGTTGCGGTATTCTTTACAGGTGTTGTCACATTAGCCTTTCTGAACTCCTCCTCGTTAATCTCCACGACATCATCATAGTAATTTCCATGGCCAGCACCAAAATCGTCATCATCGTCATCAATGGTCAAATCCTCGGTCTCTCTAATGACATGATCCTTTGTGGTGAATTCAACGTGTTCCTTGGCCTCCATGTCTGTTCTGGAGGGACGCCCACTTGGACTTGACCGGTGTCTGTTGTTGTCAAAACAATTAGCACCCATGCTAGGAACTCTTGGTGGGACTTGCATCCGTGGTGACTCATAACTGTTGATGTTATTGACATTGGTGACGTACGGTCTCGTAGGGCGTCTCCCGTAGGTCGTACTCGCCTTATTCCTCCTCTGGTGAATATTATGTGGAGTTGGTATTGCGTGCGTGGACAGAGGAACGGAATACGTGAATGAAAACCGTTGTGGTGGTACTTGTTGCTTTTCCTGTGGTGGTGCTTGAGGAGTGTACTGTTCTTCAAATTGATATTTCTGATACGACTGTTGCTGCTGTTGCTGTTGCTGTTGATGCGGCTGTTGTTGTTCCTGTTGTCGTTGATAGCCAGTATTGAATTGCATCTTCTGCTTCTGCCATGATGAGGGCATTGGGTCTTGTGGCATTTCTCTGGCATATGAATCATTCTGTGTAAATGAAGTTGCTGGTTGACGTGGCTGTGGCTTTGATTCTTGTTGAGGCCGTAAACCTGTCTTCTCAGTTGGTGAATGTGCATTCCAGTAGGAGCTACCTGTACTCCTCTGGAACTCAGCGCCCGTCTTTTGACCATTGTCATTCTGCTTTCTCTTTGGCTGGTTATAAACATCACTCCAGCCGTTTGACCGCTCATTCTTCGAGGTATAGAAGTACGTGTGTGTTGATGAGTGTGTGTAAGTGGTGTAAGTGTTCGCACTGTGCCTATACCCATTGTTTGCAGAGTTGGTCGCTGCTGTAGCACCTGCGGCACCGGTAGTAAACTTTTCCTTCTTGAACTGAGGAGACGAGTTCATCCTCTGGAATCCCTGCATCTGCAGCTGCAGATCGTACTCTCTGCGCTTGCTCTTGTCGCTGAGAACGTCATTAGCCGCCACCAGTCTCTTGAAGACGTCAGCGCTCTCCGTGGAAGGGTTCTTGTCCGGATGGTGCTTCAGAGCCATCTTCCTGTACGCCTTCTTGACCTCGCTGTCCGAGGCCCCCATCGACAGTCCCAGCAGATCGTAGTGTGTCATGATCCTGCCGCGCGTGTCCCTCTCTTACAGCCTTCTTCCACCTTGTCCGCACAAAATGCGGTGCTAAGTGACACCAATCATTAAATATCTCAATATTCCTCTAGTGCTCTGCCATCGGATTTCACGGTCAAATATCAGAAGAAATCACGTGACATATCTGCCAATCCACTTGTAGTGCCAACAAACACTCGGTGTCCGGATGTTTGGTTATGGTGACGTAATCCACGTTGTGCTGCCCTTGGCTAAAAGCCTAAAAGCAGACCTCAATGAAACAAAACGTCTCGCGGATTGAGGTCCACACTTGGTCCTTCCTCCTCGTTGAACGGCCCCCAGAATACGAGTGCACCATCAAAAGATCGCCGCCCCCCGACACACGCCCTTGCAAGCGAGCACTGATACGCGCTATGGAGCACACGCACGAGATCCATGAGATCCCGCAGACGGGTATCCCGTTGCTCTCTCTCCTGCCTGAGGTACATCACTCCCCCTCGACAGAGTCCTTTGCGCAGCAGCATCAACAGATACACGCACGGGCACAGCCGACGCACCTGAACCAGTCAGAGACACAACTGGAACCACAGACAGATACACAGGCACAACAGCAACAGCAACAGCAACAAGAACAGCAACAACAACAACAAGCAGAACTTCAATCTGTTCCCCAGGAACGGGATCAAAGTATAAGCAAGCTCCCTTCCAAGTCATCAATCTCCAGTGGGAAATATGGGCTCGCAGACTTTGATGTGATGAGGTCGCTTGGAACAGGCTCCTTTGGACGTGTCCACTTGGTGCGCTCAGTACACAATGGCCGTTACTACGCAATGAAGGTGCTCAAGAAGGAGAGAATCGTGAGGATGAAGCAGGTGGAACACACAAATGACGAGAGACGCATGCTTGCCCTTGTGGAACACCCCTTCATCATTCGCATGTGGGGCACATTCCAGGACTCAATGGCTGTCTTCATGATCATGGATTACATCGAAGGTGGTGAATTGTTCACGCTCTTAAGAAAATCCCAGAGGTTCCCGAATCCAGTGGCCAAGTTCTACGCAGCAGAGGTATGTCTGGCACTGGAATACCTCCATGAGCATACAATCATCTACAGAGATTTAAAACCGGAAAACATTCTATTGGATCGCAACGGACATGTCAAACTCACGGATTTCGGCTTCTCTAAAGAGGTCAAAGATGTGACTTACACACTGTGCGGAACCCCGGATTACATCGCTCCTGAGGTTGTTGCCACAAAACCATACAACAAGTCTGTTGATTGGTGGTCCTTTGGTATCCTCATCTTTGAGATGCTCACGGGTTACACACCTTTTTATGACACATCCCCGATGAAGACTTATGAAAACATTCTTGCTGGTAACTTTGTATATCCAGAATTCCTCCATCCAGATGCAACGGACTTACTCAAGAGACTCATAACGAAAAACCTCAGTGAGCGGTTAGGAAACTTGCAGAATGGCACACAAGAGGTGAAGAACCACCCTTGGTTCAGCGAAGTCGTCTGGGATCGTTTACTTTCAAGAGACATTGAAACTCCGTATGAACCTCCAATTCAGGCAAACACTGGTGACACATCCCAATTTGACCGATATCCTGAAGAGGAAAACAATTATGGAATTGTGGGACATGACATATATCAACACTTGTTCGCTGACTTTTAAATGTCTCTTGATGTGATGACACGATAACGACCTTATGCCGCAGAGCTGTGCTTTGTATAATTGTAATCCTTTTTGCCATAGTCTACTACAATTCGTGTACCATTACCTCATTAGATTTTCAGCCACTAATAATCACGTGCAGCAGACAATGATCTTGTCAATGCCACTCATAATCACTAGCAGCCTCGCACAACCTCACATTCCGTAACCATGAACTGTTCAAGGCCTCCTTGACGGTCAATCTCAACCTTGGATCCGGATCCAACATCCCATAGATGGTGGCTTTCCTAGACTTGAAATATCCACCATGCTTCATGCTCTCAATTGGCGTGAAAATTGCTGGCTTCCCATCTCGGGGTCTTCCATCCAAGTATTCATCGTATAACGACTCACCAGGCTTTGCAATGGGCCAAAGATACGTCCCGGTCACCATCGTGATGTATAAAACACCCAAAGCCCAAACGTCCGCTGCACGAGGGTCGTATTCCTTACAGATAAACTCCTCAGGAGCAACATAGGGCTCTGAGCCACAAGCACCGCTTGAATAGTGTACCTCACGTTCCCAAGCAGTTCGAAACACGGCACTAGTACCAAAGTCTGAAATTTTGGCCACTCCTGATGTGGTAAGGAGGATGTTTTCCGGCTTTAGATCACAATGAGCAACACCCTTTGAATGCATGTATTCCACACCATTGAGGATCTGCTTCATGAAACAGTCTGACTCCAGATGATGCAACCCTTCTCTATTGGTCTTGGAGATGAGGGAATACATATCACCAGCTGGGCAATACTCCATGATTTCCGAATAGACACCACATGAGTTCTTCATCAAGTCGATCGTTCGAACAATGTTCAAATGGGTCAAAGAATTGGAAATGACAAATTCTGAGGTCAATCTTTGAGATAAGTGCCGAAGATCTTCTTTATCCTTCTGTCGTAATTCCTTGACTGCATAGAATATCTCCTTCTTCGTGGTCAAGTCAGGCTTTGAAACCAGCTTTACGATTCCATATGTCCCTCTCCCAACGATACCCTGTGGTTTACCATACTTCTCTGTTAGTTTATAATTCTTAGACATGATGGAAGGGTCCTCGTTGTTGTTAATCTTTTCAACTAACTTGTTGATCAAGTTTAGTTGTGGTTCTCCAATTGCTGCTTCTCCAAATGATTCAAGACTGGATGGAATTGGGCGTTGTTCCTTTTGAGCTTGCTGTTTTCCTTGTAGTTCAACTTCCTCGCTATCAGCGTCACTATCAGCGTCACTATCGCTTTCACCACTCCCAGAGTCCTCATCGTTGTCAGCACGATCCTCATCCTCCTCATCAAAGGTCTTGCGACTCTGAATGCTCAGCCTACGTTGGAAATCCATCCGGTTCTGCTCAGGAAGGATACTGAATGCAGCATCATCGCCCTGACTTGAGCTTCTGCGTAAGAAGCCACTCAAGATTCCTGTTCCAGCGGGCAGCTTCTCCATGATCTTGATCTGCTTCAAGGTATGTTCATGCGTGCCATCTTCGAATACCCTCAGCGTTCCCTCGTCCGAATACTCCACAACGTTGACACTGTTGTTGCGGCTCATGATGGAGTTCTTCCTCGAGACGACGTGATCCACAGAGGACTTTCTCGATGTCACGCAAGGGTGCTCCACGGAGCCATTGCGAGAGGATAACTGTGTGCTCTGGGCCGATCTCACCGGTGAGAACGACTCCGATGGTTTAGTCAATGGGACGAATCCCATGCCATTCTTGAGCTCATCTCTGTCAGTATTCATGGGAGAAACACCAGTGCCAGTAGCTGTCGGACTCAGTGACTCGCTCTCATTGTGCACTTCCTCTGTGCGGGTCTTGACAAAGAGGTTCTTAAGTGAGAGCGACAAGGAGTGGGACTTGCGCCTCGTGTGCTGCTGAGGGTGGGTGTCCCCAGTGTTAGCACTTGTAGTCTTGTTGATGGCGGGCATCGTGAACACAGCAGTCAATGGGGGGGGGGGCTAATGAAACCAGCAGTCAGTGGATGGAGCAGCCAAATAGTCGACAGCAGATAGGGGACAGCAGCACCACAGCAAATAGAAACACACACACACAAACTGGGAGGCGCCAGCGAAGCAGATCAATGAGTCCAAAATTAAAAGCTCCAAGAGATAGCTGAGTGAGAGCTTTTGCCCCATACTCCAGACAGCTTAGTCAGATATTAGTCAGGAAAATCTGCCACACTGGCCCCGTGACAATAAGAATGTTCGCGAACTCGTTTTGTGTGTTTACGTAATACGTTACGTAATCTTTCCATTTTTTTTTATTTTTCACTCGACGCTCCGTGTTAAATTGAAGAGATGCTCTTTGTGAGTGCGAGAGAGAGAGAGAGAGAGATACGTCTACTGTTCCACTCTGTCCTACAGTCACCATCTACAAACGCAGCACAATGTTCCAGGCACTTCCAAAGTCACGTTTCTCCAGACACTTCCAGCGTCTCAACTTGCTCTCCAGCGGGCCAGGCTCCCTCCTGGTACCGGCCACGGTGAAGAGCGTGGAGCTCATATTCAAGAACAGAGTCGCTGATGGACACATGGGACCAAAGTAAGTTGTGTTGCCCCGTATGTTACAGAGCCCCAAATCCAATGCTAACGTCAACAGGAAATTCTGGAAGGAGAACCTCCCACGAGTCCAATTCCACAACCCACAACTCCCAATCACCGTGGTGAGAGTGGAGCCTGAGGCCGGCGAATGGAAGCAGGTGCCTGCCATCCTCAAAGTGGAGTTCAGTACGTATTTTTCTCTCTCTCCCTGCCATAATGAATGCAAACATCAGCTAACAACAAACAGAGGACGGCTCTGTCAAGAAGGCGGACGTCAAGCACAAGCACTCGTCGGAGATCCTCGAAGAGTTCATCAAGATGACCGACGCAACGCCAGCGGAAGAAGTGGTGCTCACGCCGGAGTTGTGAGAGAAACACCCCACAGACCACAGACCATCATCCACAGACCACAGAACAAGCCTGTACATAGACAATCGTTTGTGTTTGTTGTATATATACTCCCTGTTGTAGCCTATGACCGTTGTGCCCATTACCATTGCCAACGGTCTTTTTACGTAAACACATAGACTTTGCTCCTTTCGCCCACCGAAAACTTGTCATAGAAACACTCACTTGAAACGCACAAAACCACACTGTTTCACCCATTGTCCCTCTCTTGCCACCCATCTCTCCCATCCCATCAAGACCGACGACAGTCTTCTGCGATGTCTTTGCTTGTTGACATCCTCACGGGGATCTGGATCGTGAGTCTCAGTTCGCTCCACAGCTTTTGTGTCAAAACCCGATATATCACCAACAGTACTAACTAGCTGCAACGAAAAGGGAGTCAGGATGTCAAAGAGCCACATCGTCATGTACTATATCAAGATACCCCTGTCATTCCTCACCATTCTTGCGGTGCTCTACGGAGTCAACGAGATCATCCTCCTCACCACGATCAACTTCCCTGCCTCGGTCACCTGTATGCTGCTGCTCTACCTTTGTCTGTTGGCATGCTCATGGATTTGGGGCCCAAGAAGAGCTGCTGCATTGTACAACATCCTTAAAGTGCCTGGTGACTTTGCGCTCAAGTGGATCAACATCTTCTTCACACCGGCATTTATCACATTGCCCTTGAGTGAGTGGATCAGCGCAAGGGAGGCATTGACCATCGCAGCTGTCTTTGTCGTTGGTTACTTCGCCGCTACGGCATTAGTGGCATATTTCACCATCTTCTTACAAAAGATCCTGGGTTCAAAGCGTCGTGCAGATGTGCAACGAGGTGAGGAGTTGAATAATGGTGTTGGTGGCGAGGCCATAGAGCTGGGGACCCTCGACAAAGCACAGACAACGGCACGGAATGGTACGACAACGGAACCACTGAGTCGCCCAGCCACTTCCCAGGATACAACAACAGACACATCCCACGAGTTTCTTCGAAGAGTCAAGAGCTTGGAGTCCGCGCCGCAGAATATCATTGATGAGATTGCAAGAGGCGATGAAGATTCCATTGAGACTCGCTATAGAAGACAACGTGAGCTTCGGGACCATCTGGAATTGATTGACAGGATTGAACAAGTTGATGATGAAGATGATGAGACCGACGTGCACAACGATACAGCGAGTGACGAGGTTGAACGCGTCAGCTTTGAACTACAGGAGAACAGCAAGACCCCGTTGCTCGAGCGTCCGGGAAGAGCTGCAACGAGAAATGGATTCAGTGAGACATTCACAGCAAAGATCCCACAGACGTGCAAGTCATGGAAGAACAAGCTATTCTGTCGTAGAACGATGTTGGATCAGAATGAGCCGCCATTGACAAGAAAGGAACAGATTGCAGAGTTCGTTCTAAGATACTTTGATTACTTGGTCTATGCCACGCTAATCATCGTGTCTATCCCAATATACTACGCTGTGGACTACGAGATGCCATTGCAATTAATGATTGCTCTTGTTACATTCCTCTTCATGATCAAGGTGCCACCGTTGAAGTATAGAAAGTTTCTACACCCAGTGCTCTGCTCAGTCGGACTTTCTTGGCTGCTGTACTTCATATTTGCCATCATCAAGGGACAAAACTTTCTGGATTCGTTGAAAGAGTACAAGACTGGAAGAAACTATCTGAAGCTGTTCAACCACAAAGCCAATGACAAACCACCGGGCGCTGGAGATGTATTTTCGAGCTTGATGGACGTCTCCATCGTATCATTGGCATTACCGATGTATACTTACAGAATGGATTTGAAGCGCCATTTCTTTGCACTGTTACCACCAATCTTATTGATGACATTTGGTTGTTTCTTCATATATCCTCCGCTCTGTTATCACCTGGGGATATCTGCAGAGAGGTCCCTTGGGTTTGCAGGCAGATCCGTCACGCTGGCACTTGGTACACCATTCGTCGAGGCATTGGGTGGTTCTGTGCCGCTGATGGCTGTGACCACCGTGGTTAGTGGAATCATTGGTGCCTTGTCTTGTGAATTTGTGTTTGGTAAGATCCTTCATATTCGTGAGGATGACTACGTCACAAGAGGAATCACCCTAGGAGTGAACTGTGGTGCCATTGCCACTGCTCATTTGTTGACTATCGATCCAAGGGCTGCTGCAATGAGTAGTTTGTCATTTGTACTGTTTGGTACCTTTATGGTGGTGTTGGCTTCTATTAACCCATTGGCACATGTTGTTGAAGGTTGGGTCGGTCTTTGACTACTGGATTTTTCACTTAATTAATTGGCTCATTGATATTCATATATGAAATGTCTGTAATTCATTTGTTAGTAATGCTGTACGTATACAAGCATTTAAAACACTCTTGGGGTAATTGTTCAATCAGAGGTGCAAAAGTTCTACTAAAAACATGCATAAGACTTTTCTCGTTCACCGTACAGTCAGTTGTCCCTATCTAGTGGCTCATCATATGAACATTCCCACCAAGTGGATGTGTGAGTTACTTACTCATTGGCTCAGTGCTCGATTCAGAAAATGAAGCATAAAGAGAGGAAGGAGAGCAGACGTTGAAAAGTTTTTCTCTTTTCAGCTAAAACTGACTAAGCGTAATCGAAGAGATTATACAAATATTACATAAACAGAAAACAGATAGGAGGAAATCATAGGGCTACAGATGGTGCAAATAAAATGATAAACAGTGTTCTGAATCGGTGGTGTAAAAGCTTCAGTTCTCATCCTTGATGCGTGCCTCTCTTTCTAATCTCTCCTCAATGTCTCTGAGTTCTCTTTCTCTTTCTATCAACTCTTTCTTCTTTTGTAACAAGTCCTTCTGCACTCTTTCTTCAAATGCCTTCAATCTCTCCTCTTCCAATCTGATCTGCTCCTCACGCGCAAGGTACGTATCGTTCTGGTTTTGGTTGTTCAACGATGGCGATGAGAACCCGGCCATGTCCTCCTGTTTGACATATGGGGATTTCAAGGATGGTGTTCCCTGTTGTGCCAGTTGAGAGTTCAAATGATCTGGGAGTGAACCATTAGAGCCACTGAGTGCAGCCGTTCTGTACTTCTCGTAAAGGATCTCATGGGTGTAATCTTTCAAGTCTTGTAGATGAGAGATGAGCAATAAGTTTCTCAATATCACGAAATCGCTCAGTTCGTGGTCCTCGATGTTGATGAAACCCCATGGGAACTTTCTTCCCCTGATGAGCTCACCTTCCACTTCAAACACTTGGTTTGATCCGATTATCGAGAATGGGATCAGTGATCTCAAATAGGAGTTAGTGTCGATGGTCTCGTTATCGTCATTCTCCAAATCGTAAGGGAAGTAATAGTAGTCAATACCGTAGTGTTTCATGTCTTCAAGGATCAACTTCTTGTTCAAAGCCAATTCTTCACGAGTAAGCGAATCAGCCTTGGAGATCACTGGGATGACATTGACCAATCCAGACAACTGTTTCAACATCTCAACGTCCAGCTCCTTGAGTCCATGACCAGTTGGGTTGATAAGGTACAAGACTGCGTGGACTCTTGAGTCCTTAAAACGCGGGTTTCTTCTCACTCTGCTCTCCTCCAAGAGCACCTCATCGTACTGGTGCTTCAAGTGATCAGTGACGATGTTGAAATTGGAGGCATTGTCCAAAGAGTCTCCAAACCCTGGCGTGTCTATGATGTTCAGGGAGATCTTGACACCTTCGTTATCCTCGAGCTCAACCTGCTCCTCTCTGAGCTTGAAGTCTCTCTCCGTGGAGTCATCTGTAGGCAGCGGGATGGTGCTGGAGGGGTCAACGACCTGTTGTCCGCAGAGGGAATTGATGAACGTTGATCTTCCAGTGCCGGACTGTCCAACGACCATCAGGGTGAACTGGATGCCTTTCTTCAAGGTCTTTCTCTTTCTGAGGGCAGCGGATGTGACGGATGCCATTGTTGCTCTTCCCTGTGGTGTGTGCTGTAGCCTGTGGGACTCTTGAGCCATGTACGCGCGTGTTCTGAGATCGAGATCTTCGTGTTTTGGGCTGTTTGTTTCAACAGCAAATTCGCGAGCGCCGGGTAACATAAACACGGGTTGGTGTCTGGATGAACAGCTGTGTTTGGTGAGTTGGCCATGGAACACTGGTCGGTGACGCGGTCAATAGGGTGACAGGTGACAGATGGCAGTTGTACCATGCTTGATGTTATATGTTACATGGTTTCATATCGATGGGCTATGATATATAGACTATCGGTATCAGTGTGAGTGTGGCAGCGTCACGTGCACCAGGGACAAGGGATCATGGACCATGGACCATCCCACCACAGAGCACACACAACTTACAACTTACAAGAAACGAAGCTTCAACATTGATCAATGAATCATGATGACTAAAATTTACACAAGACAGGACTCAAGTGACTAGTCACATGTCTACAAACAGCTGTCCATAGTTCGATGATGATAGTACACAAATGATATCAAGAAAAACCTCCAAACACCGAAAGAGAAAGAAATTTGTCACAACCGGACACCACTAACTTTCGAGGGGTTTTCACGGATTTTGGCAGCGAATAGGCAACCAGTAACACCAAGCGGCAGACCTCACGGACACGGCGGCATACACAAAACAGTAGCTGCACAGGGCGGCCCCTCAAGATGAAGTTCTCTCACTCGCTACAGTTCAACGCAGTGCCCGAGTGGTCCTCACGCTACCTCGCGTACTCAAACCTCAAGAAGCTCATCTACAACCTCCAGCGTGAGTCGCTGCAGAGTGGGCGCCAACTTGACAGCGAGGCTGCGTACCTGATCTCCTCGCAGGGCGGTCATGGCAGAGACATCACAAAGGTTTTTGTTGCTGCTCTGGACACGGAGTTGAACAAGATTGACAAGTTTTACAAGGAGAAGGAGGTATCTGCTTATCAGGACTACGAGTTGCTCGTGACTGATTTGGACGACTTTGAAAGGGATCTCATGCCAGAGATATCGGCTGATAGTCGTCACCAGGTGAAGCGTGTTAGATCCATCCCAAGCGACCCACTAGTGACGCAGAATGATAGTGAAGATGAGGACGAGGAGGATGAGGACGGTATCACCTCCTTTAGACCTACAAGAGGTAGGCAGAACTCGCTCGGACTGGACAACAGAGCGAGAAGAAACGAGAACTTGGTGCGCTCAAAGACGCCAGAGTTCTGGGATACGGATTATGATCGTATGGCAAGTTCAACAAGAGACCCTTTCAACGTTTTGGCTGACATTAGAATCACACTCAAGAGAAGATCAATCGCTTTGTTCACTTTGCTCTCAGAGTTGAAATCATACATTGAATTGAACAGAACTGGTTTCACAAAGATTCTGAAGAAGTTTGATAAATCTTTGAATACCAAGTTGAAAGATGAATACCTGCAGAAGCTTGTCACTGATTCATATGTCTTCAATGACACAACAGAATCAAAGTTGAAAGAGAGACTCGATGCCGTTGTACAAATGTATGCATCTCTTGCTACCAATGGTGGCATTGAAATCGCCAAATCTGAACTGAGACTGCATCTTAGAGAACATGTCGTTTGGGAACGTAACACCGTTTGGAAAGATATGATTGGAATGGAGAGAAGAGCACAAAACGCAACACTAGGAAAGACCAAGAACAAAGAGATTCTCGTTGGTGAAGAAGATGAACAAACCTCAGAGAAATTACTAACCGGTAACACTCTCAAATTGTTCATTATCACTGCATTGACCCTATTACTCCTCGTTTGGTCACCTTTCGAGCAAGTTGAACAGAGAAACTGCTTTGCATTGCTCATATGTTCTTCATTGCTTTGGGCCACTGAAACAATCCCATTATTTGCCACATCATTGATGATTCCCTTGTTGATTGTCGTCTTGGGTGTCTTGAAAGATGACTCAGGGAATAGAATGGGTCCTGAAGAATCTTCAAAATTCATCCTTTCATCAATGTGGTCATCGGTTATCATGCTATTGCTGGGAGGTTTCACCCTGGCTGCTGCTTTGTCCAAATACAACATTGCCAAGATGGTCTCAACGTGGATCCTTTCCAAGGCTGGCACAAACCCAAAAGTCATCCTTTTGACAATCATGACAGTGGCACTCGTCGTGTCCATGTGGGTATCCAACGTTGCCGCACCAGTATTGTGTTACTCCATCATCCAATCTCTTTTGAGAACATTGCCTCGTGGTTCCCGTTTCGGTAAACAGTTGGTTTTGGGTATCGCACTCGCTTCAAACGTTGGTGGTATGGCATCACCAATTGCATCTCCACAAAACATCATCTCAATTGGCCTGATGGACCCACAACCTTCTTGGGGTCAATGGTTTGTTGTTTCGATCCCTGTATGCACGATATCATTGATTTTGATTTGGGTTTTCCTGTTGGTCACATTCAGATCTGACGAGCAGATCACCATTTCGGGCATCAGAACCGTCGATGATAAATTCACTAGAACTCAATGGTTCATCACACTTGTGACTATCTTCACTATTGCCCTTTGGTGTCTTGCACATCAATTATCTGGTATCTTTGGTGAAATGGGTATTATCTCAATCATTCCAATGATTTTGTTCTTTGGTACAGGTATCCTCACTGGTGAAGATTTCAACAACTTCCTTTGGACAATTGTCATTTTGGCAATGGGTGGTATTGCACTGGGTAAGGCAGTTTCTACATCTGGATTACTGGCCACTATCGCACTGGAAATTCAGCAACGTGTTGAGCATTTCTCGTTGTTTGCCATTTTGTTGATCTTTGGAGCCTTGATCTTGGTTGTGGCAACATTTGTTTCTCATACAGTGGCCGCATTGATCATTGTTCCATTGGTTGCAGAGATTGGCGCCAAGTTAGATGACCCACATCCAAACTTGTTGATCATGGCTTCAGCATTCTTGTGTTCTGCTGCCATGGGTTTACCAACGTCTGGATTCCCAAACGTTACTGCCATCTCTTTAGTTGATGACTTTGGCGAACGATACTTGACAGTGGGTAACTTCATTTCAAGAGGTGTTCCAAGTTCCATCTTGGCTTACTTGGTTGTCGTTACCGTTGGGTTCATCTTGATGAGACTCACTGGAATGTGAGGTAACAAGAGCTTTACAATTAATTATAAAAGGGCATCTTCTATAGAATTATATCGATGTCTTGATGTCTATGTATGTAGAACACATATGTTGTGCCTTTATTTCCGCATCTTGGGCATCTTCTTATGTCCTTGTTCCAACTCCTCCTTCTCCTTTGAATAGAAATGAGGGGCCAATTCACTCAGCCATTGTTCCTGTATAGGCATCACACTTCTCATGTACTCTTTCGATGTCAAAACCAACTCATGATAGATAACCATCTTTGGTGGTGGTTTCACCTTGTGTAAAACTGAGGACGGATGGATATATACAGATTGGTTCTTCTTCAATGATCTATAACAATCACCCATTTTGGATAAACGAGCAGCATTAGGGAAATAGCCAGATGCAATGGCCTTCTCAATATTTGTGACGAGTTTTGCTGGATCATTTTCAGGTTCTTCACCTCTGGTCTTGACCAAGGTTTCAACGCGATCACATAGCCTCTCCAGTTGTTCACGGACGTTTCTTGCCCTTATAAGAGTCTTGTGTTGGATGAAGTTATCGCGACACCACTGTGCCGAGTAATCATTATCGGACCATTGTTTAAAGATCTCTAGTAATGTTAGATGATCACTTGACTTCTTGAATGCATCTCTTGCAGAATCTGCCAATAATTTTTTATCCTTTGGCCTATAGAACAATGCGGCAGATTCATCCAACATTGAGACGATGCTGAGTACTTCATTTTTACAGTTGAAGGCACCACTAGATAACAGCACTTTAGCAAGCATCGGGTTCGTTGGGAATTCTGCCATTTGTCTTCCCAAAAGTGTCAGTTGTCCCTTTGAATTCAATGCTCCTAATGCATACAACAATTCCAGCGACTTTATTAACGTTTCACTTGCAGGTGGATCCATGAAATCAAACCCAATCAAATCATTGATTCCAAGTGATAATAATAACAGCACGACACTTGCCAGATTCGTCCTCAAGATTTCTGGCGTTGGGTTCCCTGGTAATTCATGGAAATATGCCCATTTGGTAAACAGTCTGAAGCATTTACCAGGCCCCACACGACCAGCTCTACCAGCTCTTTGATCAGCGGAAGCTCTTGAACATGGTGTTACTACCAAGCTTTCCATTCCTGTGGATGGATTGTAGATGTTCTCTTTGACAAATCCAGTGTCAATGACATAGACAATACCATCAATTGTCAACGAGGTCTCTGCGATATTAGTTGCCAAAACCACTTTACGAGCACCATGTGGCGTGGGCGCAAAAATCTTTTGCTGCATATCCGACGGTAAGTTGGCATAAATGGGACAGATAATCATTTCTTTGATCCTGTTACCAAGTTTTTGGCATGTTGTGGTCAAATTCTCAGCCATCGTCTCAATTTCATCTTGACCTGTAAGGAAAACAAGGATGTCACCAGCACCCTGAGAGGTATGAATTTGGAAAACTGTTGTCATTGCAGCATGTAGATAGTTTGCCTCTGGTTGTTTTGTATAGTGAATATCCACGGGGAAACGACGACCTGGGATGTTGAAGATTGGTGCACCATCAAAGAAAGCGCTAAACTTTTCAGCGTTCATAGTGGCGGACGAAATCAACAGTCGAAGGTCAGGTCTGTATTTGGCAATATCTTTGATCAACCCAAACAGGATATCAGTACTCAGTGTTCTCTCATGGGCTTCATCGATCATTAGGGCGGAATAGCCACCCAATTCCGGGTCTGTCATGAATTCTCGCAACAACATACCATCAGTCATGTACTTCACCACAGTCTTTTCACTAGTCTTGTCATCGAATCTCACAGAATAGCCCACCTCGTGGCCCAGCCGTACGCCCATCTCGTCGGCAACTCTTGCAGCGACGGACATGGCAGCGACTCGACGAGGCTGTGTACATGCAACTTTGAGCCCATTCTTCGTGTATCCATCTTCAAACAAGAATTGTGGCAGCTGGGTAGTTTTACCGGAACCAGTCTCTCCGACGACGATGAGCACTTGGTGCTCCTTGATGGCTTCCAAGAGTTGTGTTCTGTACTGGTACACAGGAAGCGACTTCCTCACTTCATCGATAGATCTGATTCTCTTCTCTTCAGCGTCGATCCGCTGTGCCAGTTGCTGCTGTTCCGCAGAAAGCTGTGTCTGTACATCGACAGCGTCAAGCAGGAAGTCAATGTTGTCATCGTCGTCAAAGACGTATTCGTACTCGTCTGCCTGTGGCGCCACAATGTCGTCCGGATTGACGATCTTGTGCTTCTTCTCGACCCGCGAGTCGCTGTCCTCATGCTTCGCGTACAAGGAGGCCTCCTTACGTTTGCGGTCCGCGAGCTCTTCAGGGAGCACGTACCCTTGAACTGCAGTGCTCCTCTTCTCCCGCAACAGCTGCAACACCTCCCGCTTGTGCTGGATCTGCTCCTGCTCCCTGCGCGTGAGCCTCTCCCAGCCAACATCCGCAACGTCCTCCTCCATCGCAGCGACCTCGTGCTCGAGCAGCACATAGCGCTCGTCCTCGCGCTTGTCGAGGTACCGCTGGCGCGCCAGGAGTCGTAATTCAGAGGTATCCTCTGTCAGCTCATCCACCTGGCCATCATCAACTAGGCGATCATCACCAGCATCATCACCAGCAACGACCACCGCCTCGTTCAAATCATGCGGAACTTCCACTGTGCCTGGCGCCTCCGCCTCCGACTCGGAATCCGAGTCCCAGCGGCGCAAATCCTTTCTCCTGCGCCTGTTCTCGCTCATTTCCACACTGCTCCACTATTTTGCCTTACTCTTCCAAAAAGATTATTTCCGAAAACATCAACAGCTTCTTTTTGACAGCTTTTTTGAAAAAGAACAAGCGAAAGCTCATAGAAAGCTCCAAAGACAGAAAGACCAAGGA
This sequence comes from Williopsis sargentensis, assembly GCA_020995425.1. Classification (NCBI taxonomy): domain Eukaryota; kingdom Fungi; phylum Ascomycota; class Saccharomycetes; order Phaffomycetales; family Wickerhamomycetaceae; genus Williopsis; species Williopsis sargentensis. Next base: position 156,685 of record CP083469.1, read on the forward strand.
GACAAATGCCAGCTAAGAAGCCGTCACGGAAACCGCAGGAGAGCTCGCTGCTCTTCTACGGCTCCGCGCTCTACGACTTCCTCTCGCCATTCAAAAGGGCACAGAACCAGTGGGCTGCCCGTTACACGGTGGTGATCTTTGCGCTGATTGTTCGGTCGGCGATTGGGTTTGGCAGCTATTCAGGCGCTGGTACAGCGCCAATGTTCGGAGACTTCGAGGCACAGAGACACTGGATGGAGATCACGCAGCACCTTCCAATGAGCCAGTGGTATTGGTACGATCTGCAGTACTGGGGACTAGACTATCCCCCGTTGACCGCGTACCACTCGTGGGCGCTGGGGAAGATGGGCACGTTGATCGACCCTTCGTGGTTTGCGCTGGACGTCAGTCGAGGAAACGAGAGCGTCACTCTGAAGTCATTCATGCGCTTCACAGCCCTGTTGAGTGAGGTTGTCGTTTACATCCCAGGTGTGTTCCGCTATGCCAAATGGAACGGTAAAGCCATCAAGCAGTCCCCAATAGATCAGACGATTGTCGCATCGTGCATCTTGTTCCAGCCTGCGCTGATGATAATTGACCATGGACACTTCCAGTTCAACTCTGTGATGTTGGGATTCACTCTGCTGTCCATTGACCACCTCCTATATGACAACTACATGCTTGCATGTATGTTCTTTGTCCTGTCCTTGGGATTCAAACAGATGACATTGTACTACTCACCAATCTTCTTCTTCTATCTCCTGGGCCGTTGTATCGATCTGCAATCCACGAACAAATCTCTGATCCAAAGGATCAACTTCCTGAGACTCATCCTCATTGGAATCGCAACAGTGACGAGTTTCGTCGTGTTATTTGGTCCGTTGGTGTTGTTTGGAGGAGTTGACAATTTGAAACAATCCATCCACAGAATCTTCCCATTTGCTCGTGGTATCTTTGAGGACAAAGTGGCCAATTTCTGGTGTTTCTCTAACATCTTCATCAAGTACAGAAACGTATTCTCCCAGGATCAATTACAATTCTACTCGCTAGTGATGACACTTCTAGGATTCATGCCAGCTTGTATCCTTCTATTCCTGAGACCAAAGAAGAATCTCCTTCCATGGGGACTTGCAGTGTGCTCGATGTCCTTCTATCTCTTTTCATTCCAAGTCCACGAGAAGACAATCCTGGTCCCTCTCTTACCAATCACCCTTCTCTACTCCACAAACAATACCGACGAGATGGCAATGGTCTCATGGATCAACAACATTGCGTTGTTCTCGATGTGGCCCTTGCTCAAGCGTGATGGCTTGGTCTTGCAATACGGCTGTCTGTTGCTACTCTCCAACTGGCTCATGGGCAACTTGAGTTTCATCACTCCCACATTCCTACCGAAAGTGCTGACCCCTGGACCGTCGATCTCCCGCGTGGAGACCACCTTGAAGAAACGCCATGGATTGCCACATAACCTTGCCTGGAGACTGATCATCCTCGCGAGCTACCTGGGAGTACTCATTGTGCACTTTGTCGACTTCTACCTCGCGCCGCCGCAGAGATATCCTGACCTGTGGGTTTTGGCGAACGTGGCACTCTCGTTCGGGTGCTTCACACTGACGTGGCTGTGGTGCTACTACAAACTATTTACGCTGTCGTGACAGTTGACTCATAAAGCAAACAAACTACCGTTTCAGTCGTTATAGACCTCATTTCAACTCGTAAAATATATTATCTCCCCCACATTTTTTCAGCCGATAACGCGTCGTGATCGAGAGTCCAAACGCGAAAACGTTTTATTACGCGTCAGTGGAGGGGATAAAAAAAAAAGCAGACATTAGGGCATGGCTAGATGAGGTGTTTGTTCAAGCTATATAAGCTCATGGGCAATTAGACCCCTTCGCTGAGACAACATGAACAGACACCCACTACCCCCCTTTGCCTTCAACTCGTCGCGTGAGAACGACCAGCCATTGCGGCCACCGATTCTGCTTCCCAAGTCCGACGAGGACGCTGTGACTGCAGTTGAAGAGCTCGTCAGAAAGAGATTACACCACCAGGATGAATCAGTGGAGAAGTACAAGAGACGCACTCTGGATTCATCATCCGTGGTCAATTCCGACGCCCTAATGAGCGATGACTCTCTTCATAACGGCCACAGCAGCATTGCCCAGTCAATAGTGTACAGAACGAGCTCAAGACAATCGATTGCCAGTTCTGACAGAGGATACTTCTTCCAACGGGTCCCCTCGAGTCCTCCCTCCGCAATTAACAACATCAGCTCGTCACCAACGCGGCCCGAGTTCCAGGAGGATGAACTCATGACTTCACAAGCGACAATGGTGCCCTCACACTATGAGAGTGATGATGATTCAGACAGCACGGTTGATTTCAATGTCAACAGGCTGAACAAGATCAACGGATACATCTCTAGTGATTTTCTAATGTCTGAACCTTCGTACTTCATCAATGATGAAGACGTGAACATTGAGGCAAAGGGCCGTATTGCAGTGTGCATCGATGACGGATGTCCCAAACTGCATCTGGAGGGTATTGGCTTGAAGATCCTTCCAGATGACGTTGAAGATCTGAAGAACATGGTGTGCTTCGGAGTGAATGGAGTGGAGCCCCCAAAAATCGAGATATACGCTACACACAACAAGCTGAGGATCTTACCTCCTGGCTTGTTCAACGTGGTACAGCTTCACGTTCTATCGCTGAGAGGGAACAAGCTGAAGAAGTTGCCCGGGATCATTTGGAAGTTGAAGAACCTGACCGATCTGTCCTTGGTCAACAACGAGATCAAAGTTCTACCATACCAGATCCTCAAGCTGCCCAAGTTGACCAATCTGCTGGTTCGTCCCAACTTGGGACTCATCGAATTGAAGGACCAAGATCCCCTGTCTTACTTCTGCGTCGCCGACGCCATTACCAACCAGGACGTTGACGTTTGTCGGTACGTGTCACGCGTGAAATGGTCACATCTGTCCAGCATCTGTGGCGACATCACTGATTTGGAGATTGCAAAGACGATATCTGCAGTACCCAAACTGATGGAGTTGGCGTTGAGAAGATTCTGCCACTACGACGTCACTCTGTCGGAGACAAGACTGTGGAAGAGAACGATACCCGTGTACACGCAGAAGATGATCACGAAGGCTCTTCAGAAGGGAATCTACAACGAGGGCTGCTCCGTCTGCGACACAGTCACGGTGAACCCTGTCGCCAAGGCCATTGAGTGGTGGGACTTCAGGGCACAGAGCCTGGTGCCCGTGAGACGAAACTTCTGTTGCGGGCAGTGTGTGACACGGTGGATCGTGGAGACCGATGCCAAGATCGCCAACCACCTGAGCACAACGAACTGCTGACAGAGACTGCTGACGATACAATAAGCTGCTAACAACACAGACAAACACATCCAGACACAAACAGCTACCAGCTATGCATATTACTAATATCTTACGTAAATACGATTACATAACTTAACAAACACCCGCACACCCGCAGTTAACACCACGAGATGCCCCCCTAATAGTGTGAAGCCATAAAGTGACGGCCTCTCCAGTCAGTTGACGGCCCTTCCGAAGTGTTTAAAAGTGGTCCGTTTGGTTCATCGAGTTCATTGCGTTCATCAACCGTTGTCAACCATACAACAGATACAGAAACACAAATGACCAAGCCCTTCGTCAATGGCACACAGTGCCATACGCTCAGGGCCTCCTCCAAATCGCTGCTACAGCAGGCCGTCGAGTTCTACACAAACGTTGTCGGGCTCCAATCGGCAAAGGAAACACCACAGAGCGTTCTGCTCCACTCTGGCCAACAGTTCCCAGACCCTTCAGCATCGCTGAGAATCGTCCTGGACGAACAGTTCATCCAACCATCCGCTGCTAAGCTGATCCAGTTGCAGGAAACCGCCGACTGGAGATCTCTTAGAGGGTGTGTCGTGGTGAAAGTGGCCGACCTGGCCCTCGTCATGTCACAGCTGAAGGCCTCTGGTGTCCCTTCGCAAGCCTATCCCTCAGAGTTGGCTCCGGTCGAGGCGTATGCCCTGGACCCCTTGGGATTCCTCATCGGCTTCACCTCTTTGCAACATGCCATGTCCACAGTGGCTCCACCACTGACAGAAGATTCCAGACATCACGGTCACGTCGACTCCACAGCAAACACTACCGCTTACGTTGAGCCAGTGAAACACCAGCGTAACATTGCCGTCATGACCTCGGGTGGTGATGCTCCTGGTATGAATGCTTGTGTCCGTGCAGTTGTCCGTGCAGCAATCTACAGAGGCTGCAAGGCCTTTGCCGTCTACGAGGGATATGAAGGTCTCGTCAAGGGTGCCAACTACATCAAGGAGATGGACTGGCAGTCGGTGCGTGGCTGGTTGAGTGAGGGTGGTACGAACATTGGTACGGCACGTTGTGCAGAGTTCAGAGAACGTGCTGGAAGATTGCTCGGTGCTAAGCACTTGATCGAAGCTGGCATTGATGCCTTGATCGTCTGTGGTGGTGATGGTTCCCTTACCGGAGCCGACTTGTTCAGAGCTGAATGGCCTTCTCTGATTGAGGAGTTGTTCGCAACGGATCAGATCACCAAGGACCAGTTTGAAAGACACCAACACTTGAACATCTGTGGTACCGTCGGATCCATCGACAACGACATGTCCTCCACGGACTCCACCATTGGTGCCTACTCATCCCTAGACAGAATCTGTGAGGCTGTTGACTACATAGACGCAACCGCCAACTCTCATTCAAGAGCCTTTGTCATCGAAGTCATGGGAAGACACTGTGGCTGGCTCGCATTGATGGCTGGTATTGCAACTTCTGCAGACTACATCCTCATCCCTGAGAAGCCAGCATCTTCCAGAGAATGGCAAGACCAGATGTGTGACATTGTTGGAAAGCACAGAGCTCGTGGAAAGCGGAAAACGATTGTCATCGTCGCTGAGGGTGCCATTGCTGCTGATCTGACACCAATCACCTCAAAGGACGTTCTTAATGTTCTTGTTGATAGACTTGGATTGGACACCAGAGTCACCACACTGGGCCATGTCCAAAGAGGTGGTACTGCAGTGGCGTTTGACCGTCTTTTGGCTACTTTGCAAGGTGTTGAAGCCGTCAAGGCCGTCTTGGAGTCCACTCCAGACACACCATCTCCAATGATCAGTATTGTGGAGAACAAGATTTGTCGCAGACCACTTGTCGAGGCCGTGAATCTGACCAAGCAAGTTGCACAGGCAATCAGCGAACGTGATTTCAAGAAGGCCATCTCATTGAGAGACTCCGAGTTCGTGGAACATTTGCACAACTTCATGGCCATCAACTCTGCTGATCACAATAAGCCTGTGCTTCCAGAAGGTGAACGTTTGAACATTGCCATAGTCAACGTTGGTGCCCCAGCTGGTGGTATGAACTCTGCTGTGTATGCCATGGCCACATACTGTATGTCCCGTGGTCACACTCCATATGCCATCCATAACGGTTTCCCAGGTTTGGCAAGACACGAATCCATGAGATCTATCGACTGGTTGGACATTGAAGGTTGGACTTCAAGAGGTGGTTCTGAATTGGGAACCAACAGAACTACACCAGAAGAAGCTGATATTGGTATGGTTGCTTACTATTTCGAGAAGTATCAACTAGATGGCTTGATCATCGTTGGTGGATTTGAAGCCTTTGTCTCATTACATCAATTGGAGCAGGCAAGAAAGGACTATCCTGCCTTCCGCATTCCAATGACATTGATCCCTGCAACGATTTCCAATAACGTTCCTGGTACGGAGTACTCATTGGGTTCTGATACTTGTTTGAATTCCTTGATGCATTATTGTGACATTATCAAACAGAGTGCCTCGTCCACCAGAGGTCGTGCCTTTGTCGTTGAGATCCAAGGTGGTAACTCTGGATACATTGCCACAATGGCACAATTGGCTTGTGGTGCACAAGCGTCATATGTTCCAGAGGAAGGTATCCCATTGGAACAGTTGGACATGGATATCCAGAATTTGAAGCAGTCATTTACTGTGTCGTCTGGTAAGTCGAAATCTGGTAAGTTGATCCTCAAATCTGAGAATGCTTCCAAGGTGTTGACCACTGAGGTCATTGCAAAGATCATAACCGATGAAGCCCATGGCAGATTCGATGCAAAGACCGCTGTGCCTGGTCATGTTCAACAAGGTGCCATGCCATCACCAATGGATCGTACGAGGGCTACAAGATTGGCTGTCAAGGCTGTTCAATTTATCGAGGAGAAGCAAGCCATCACCCAGCCAATCCATTACTCTGAGAGCTTCAATCAATTGGACACTGAAGTTTCAGAGACTGCTGCCATCTTGGGAGTTAAAAGATCTCATTTGAGATTCTCTGGTATCCGCCAGGTGTATGATTTTGAGACTTCTTTGAAGACGAGAATGCCAAAGGTGATCCATTGGGAGTCTACCAGAGAGGTTGCAGATTTGCTTGTTGGTAGAACCAAGGTGACGATGGAATGAGTGTTGTTGTTTGTGATCTGTAAAGTAATGAGAAGTAACAATATGTTTGTATGAGCCGTACACAGAAAGACCAATTCCTTCTGGACAGAGTAGGTGGCTCCAAGTTCGTAGTCAAAGAAGAGAAATCTGCTTATGTCTCAGAGATTAAAAGTTCACAGCTCACAACAAGATGATATACCTGTATATCAGGACTCATGAATAGCATAGGAACAAGACTGAATGGCAAGCGTGCACACTGCAATCGGCTATAACAACAGTAGTTGACAGCTACAGGCGACCGCTACAAGTACAGCTGCAACATTTGTTCGAGAACACGTTCATTAGGGGGTACACAGCTCAGAACAAAGAACGCGCCACTTGAGTGACAGCTGATCGATGTTCCTTGGTGCACGAGAAGTTGTCTGTTGACAGCCACAGCGAGCAAATCAACCGTAGATGAAACAGAACTATATATGTGTTCGCTCCTGAGAGAATCAGTGGCATTATTCATACTAGGAGCAATCAATTGTGAATATCTCGCTCCTGTCTCTGCACATTACGAGGGGAGTTATAACCCAGAAATTCAGTTAGGGGTTTATATTAGATCAACAAATTTTGTTTTTTTGCTGCTTCACCAGATCATGAAATGAAAATATGGCTGAAAATCTTTTACCACTTAATATTAAACCAATCCTTGGGTACAAAGCTTCCTGTGTTAAAAACTGGCAAAGAACCGCAGGATGAGCATTGCTATTAATATAAGTATAATATTATAAATAATTAGCAGGCTAGCTGGCCGCTAATTACTATAAATTAATTAATTATTAAATATTGTGGCACCGATCAGGTGATCAAAATTATTCAGCGTGCAATAAAAAAGAATGAAACAAGTGGACGAGTCCGGAGTCGAACCGGAGACCTTTCGCATGCTAAGCGAACGCGCTACCAACTACGCCACACGCCCCAATTGTTGAGAGTGAAATGTCAGTGATTGCTTGGTCATCAGAAGAATATAAATGGTATGTGACACATGAATGACGTAATCTGAGTTTTCGGCGTGCTGATTTCTCCTTTCTTGGAGGTTTTCCCAACTTGTTTTGCCATGTGCTGTTGTCCTTGTTAGAGAGTAGAGAGCGAGACATAGACCAAGAAAGGATTAAAGATGTCGTTTGTAAAGGAATACGAACACAAGAAGGCCATCATTTTCACAGACTTTGACGGTACGGTGACGCTACAAGATTCAAATGACTACTTGACCGAGGAGTTGGGGTTTGGAAAGGCGAGACGTCTGGAGTTGAACGATCTGATCCTCAACGGAGAGATCACATTCAGAGATGCCTTCTCACAGATGCTTGACTCTGTCGACATGCCGTTCGACAAGTGTATCGAGTTCTTGCTGAAGCACATATCGTTGGACCCTGGGTTCAAGGAGACGTTCCACTGGGCACAGGAGCAGGACATCCCTATCATTGTTGTTTCCAGTGGGATGAAGCCCGTTATCAGAGCACTGTTGGAGAATCTTGTCGGTGAGCACTCTGTGGACAAGATCGAGATTGTGTCCAACGATGCACGTGTCGAGAAAGATCAGTCATGGAGAATTGTCCATAGGGATGAGACCCCATTTGGCCATGACAAGTCCAGGGCCATCAGACCTTATAGCGATGCCAGACCACAGGAGTCCACGCAGAAGTTGTTCTACTGTGGTGACGGAGTGAGTGATCTGAGTGCGGCCAAGGAGACGGATCTGTTGTTTGCCAAGCGTGGGAAGGACCTCGTGACCATTTGTAAGCGTGACAAGATCCCCTTCACGCAGTTTGACTCTTTTGCAGACATTTTGACTGATATCAAGGCGATCCTCGCTGGAGAAACCAGCATTGAGGACCTGGATGAGAATAGAAAATAGACATACATTGTTGTTGTACTTGTATTATTATTTTGCACCTGGTTAACAGTTCGGTGAAGATATTTAGGCCACAGCACTCTTTAGCACTCTATAATGACAGACAGTGTGACTAAACCAATCAATCAATCAATCAATCAATCAATCATACCACATCTTGATGAGCTCCTCCGAGACCGCGGACGGGGTTAGCACTCCCAGGTCCGTGATGAGCGCGGTGAGGAACTGGTGCGGCGTAAAGTCGATGAGCGGCGAGCTGACGAGCTCGTCCTGTTTGGTGGAGAAGCTGAGCAGCGGGTTGTTGTCCGTGGGGATGTCGTCTGGCGCCAGCGGGAACATTCTCACAAACTTGTGCGACTCTGCCACGACGTAGAGCGGCTTGTTGGCCGCCTTGGCCAGCACGCCAATCTGGTACGTGCCAACGTGGTTGATGATGCCGCCGCTCTCCGCCACGCCCTCCGCGCCCACCAGCACCTTGTCCACCTTGTGCATCACGAACCCGACACACGAGTCCACGATCAGGCTCACGGGCACGTTCTGCTCCCTGAGATACTGCGCCATGCGCTCGCCCTGGAACGTTGGCCTGGCCTCCGTCACCACCACACGGAACCTGATCTTGCGGTCCGCAGCGTGCGCCAGCAGCGTGCACACCGCCCTGGAGAACGAGTGCACCAGCACGATGTCGTCGTCAGCGATGAACTTGGAGCCCAGCTCTGCGATCTTGTCTCTCGAGGCCTTGGACCGCTCCAGAAACAGCTGGCCATTCTCCACGAGATGGCGCTTGCAGCTCTCGTAGTCGTGGTACAGGTGCGTGTTCCGCAGCACGAACCGCATGAAGAGATCGCACCCTGCACTCAGCGAGATGGCGTTGGGGATCGACTGCTTCAGGTCCTCGGTGGCGTTTTGGAGCAGCGTGATGAGCTCTGTCGACGTTGACGGTTGCTTCACTTTGAGCAGCGTCACCAGCGACTCGATAGCGGCGATCGGCATCGTCATCTCGCTGTCCTCCTCGAGGAACCGCAAGTACGTCTTCTTGATGTCAAAGTCCTCCATGTTGTTGTTGTTGTTGTTGTTGTCGTTGTTGTTGTTGCCATATATAGTTCGTTCAAAATGTCTGTATGATCATTCAACACTGTCTCAATGAAAAATTCATTTTTCAAGTGAGAGGGCATCATCATCATCATCATCATTAACATAAACAAAAAAAGGTGAGCAGAGAGAGAGAGAGAGAGAGAGAGATGTTGCTGAGGAGGTTGTTCCACACGTCCCGCACTGTGTCAAATGCCGGTGTCAATGTCAATGCCAATGCCATATCACGAACAAGAAACCTGGGCATCATCGCACACATCGACGCGGGAAAGACTACAACGACCGAACGCATGCTCTTCTACTCAGGTGTCACGCAGCGGATGGGGAACGTTGACCAGGGCGACACCGTCACGGACTTCTTGCCACAGGAAAGAGCGCGCGGCATCACCATCCAGTCCGCCGCGATCACAATCCCCTGGAACAAGCACAGGCTCAACCTCATCGACACGCCCGGCCACGCGGACTTCACCTTTGAGGTGATCCGCTCTCTTAGAGTGCTGGACGGCGCAGTGACGGTGCTGGACGCCGTTGCTGGCGTGGAGGCACAGACGGAAAAGGTGTGGAAGCAGAGCGCTCAGGTGCCCAAGTGCGTCTTTGTGAACAAGATGGACAGAGAAGGCGCGGGCTTTGGCCGCACAGTGAAGGAGATCATCGAGAAGCTCGGAACGCGTGTGTTGTTGTGCAACGTCCCGTACTTCAAGCAGCTGGACAACAGAGAACGACAGTTCTGTGGTGTGCTCGACATTGTCGACAAGAAGCTGCTGCAATGGGGTGACAGCGACAAGATCTCCGTCAATGAGCTCGAGGGGGAAGCCTTGGAGGAGGTACAACGGTGCAGAGAATCACTCGTGGAGACGCTCAGTGAGATTGATGATGGCATCGTCGACTCGTTCCTCGAAACTGAGGACTACATGGCTGTGCCGCCAGAGTTGCTGCGCTCAGCGATCAGAAAGTCTACATTACAACAGTTTGCCGTGCCTGTTCTGTGTGGCGCATCGTTCAAGAACATTGGCGTCCAACCATTGCTTGACGCTGTCACGTATTACTTGCCCTCCCCACTAGAACGTCAACCCGATGTGAACGTCCCAGTGGAGCTTCAACAGAATGGATATGTGATCACCTCAAGGGAGAAACTCGCAGTGGCATTGGCATTCAAGGTGATTACAGATCCAATCAGGGGTGTCATGGTGTTCATCCGTGTGTACACGGGGAAATTCCAAAGTAATACAAACATCACAGTCAACGGCGAACAGATCAAGATTGGCAAATTGCTCATGATGCATGCCAATCTCCCTCAGGAGGTTTCTGAGATCACAACGGGGAACATCGGTGTCATTGTCTGTGATAAGATCAAGACTGGTGATACCATCCTATACAACATGGCAAGGAAGAAGATCTCTTCAAAGGACCTCAGCATCGTCGTCAACCCTATCGTGGTTCCTCCTCCTGTGTTCAGCATTTCGTTGGAACCAAGAACTTCAGGTGATAAACGTGGAATGGATGAAGCATTGTCTATTCTACTCAGAGAGGATCCAAGTTTGAAAGTCTCAACCGATGAGGAATCGGGTCAGACCCTTCTCAGTGGTATGGGTGAATTACACTTGGAGATTGCCAAGGATAGATTGGTAGACTTGAAGGCAAAAGTGGAATTGGGCAAAATCATGGTGTCGTACAAGGAGACGATCTTATCCAAGCAAATAGTCACCAAGGAAAGCACCGACGGAGTAAAGATAACAATGTCCATCGAACCAAATCCACAGGATCCAAGGTTATTACCAAGAGGCAAGAAGTATGTTGATCTAGGCGACAACAACTATCTATGTCTGGGATATGAGCCTGATGGGTGGGAAAACAAGCTGTTGCCATACCAAACTCTAACGAACGCACTCATCTCAGGAACGATCTCGTCGATCCAACGTGGTCCCATCTTGAAACTACCCCTGAACTCCACGTTGATTCAAGTTCAAAGCGTTGACATCCCGGACGATTTCAACAACACCACCACGATCATCAACTTGACGAGACAGTTGTTCGATGAGCTTTTGCATGATGAACATCAGTTCAACATTATGGAACCCGTCATGAACGTGTCTGTCGACGTTTCACCGGAGGATATGGGTAATGTGATCCAGGACCTGATATATTCGAGAAAGGGTGTTATCAGCTCCATCGACGAGGAAGTGGACGTGTCCGCGATGATCGAGTTCAAGGACCTCAGCGAGTCACAATACGTTCCCTTTGATCCGACGCTTGAGTTCCAGAAACAACGGGATAGCTTCACTGGGAACCAAACGATTAACGCGCAGGTGCCACTGAAGGAGATGATTGGGTATTTGCCAAAGCTACGGGCACTGACACAGGGGAGAGCTACGTATCATATGGAATTCAAGGGAATGGAACAGGTCACTGGAGAGAGAATGGCGGAGATCAAGGAGGACGCGTATAGTTATTTGTAAATAGATAGAGAGACAGAGAGAGAGAGAGAGAGAAATACACTCAAGATCGTTTTTGTTCTATTTTATGCCCCCCCCCCCCTGGCGCCCCGAGTCAGAAAAAAAAGAAAGAAAAAGAAAAACAGAAAATAAACTGTGCCTGCGCCTGAGCATGCGGCTGTTTCTGCGGCTGTGTTTCAGGTGTGCAAGCGAGACAGGCCGAGGGGCCATGCGCCGACGACGTCTCTGATATGTGTGGCTGTGTGCTCACAGGCCCCACGAGTCACGGGTCACGGGTCACGGGTCACGAGTCACTTCCCTTACATACTGGATACAGCTTGTCGTCTGAAAGGACTGCTGATATATCTGGCACGATCCTAATATGCTTTCCTGGCTCGTTGGTCTCCTCGGGATCATCACACATTCTTTCTCGGTGGGTGCAGTTCAGAGAGAGAACGCCACGCTGTTGACGCTGTGCAGGAACAGCGACCTATATGAGCTGCTCCAGACGATACAGAACGTGGAGGACAGGTTCAACCACCAGTTCCACTACGACTGGGTTTTTTTGAACGATGACGACTTTACCGATGAGTTCAGGACGATGGTTGGTGCAATGAGCAGCGGCAGTGTCAAGTTTGGCAAGATTGATGGATCGCACTGGTCATTACCCGAGTGGATCGATAGGGATAAGATGCAACGTGGGATGGATGAACTGAAAGACCGTGTTATTTACGGTGATGTTGAGAGTTATCGGCACATGTGCCGTTGGTACAGTGGGTTCTACCAGTGGCATGAACTGCTGCTGGGGTACAAGTACTATTGGAGGGTGGAACCAGGGGTGAGCTTTTCCTGTGATGTTCCATATGACCCATTTGCGATGATGAGGACACAGGGCAAGAGATATGGCTTTGCAATCTCGCTGTTTGAGTACCGGATCACGATTCCAACGTTGTTCCAGACCGTGGTGGGATTCTTCAACGACGTGGATCAACAGGACATTATACGGCAGATTCCCGAGGACAATCTGCACAAGTTCATAATCAACGATGACGGCTCATACAACCTGTGTCACTATTGGACGAACTTTGAGGTTGCAGATCTTGATTTGTTCCGAAGCGACGCCTATTCGAGGTACTTCCAGTACTTGGACCGCGCTGGTGGGTTCTTCTACGAGAGGTGGGGAGATGCACCCGTACGATCCATCTTTGCCAGTCTGATGCTGTCGAAGGAAGAGGTGCACTGGTTCGACGACCTGGGTTACTCGCACCCACCGTACTCGCAGTGTCCCGTGGACCGCACCTTGCGGGAGCACAGACGGTGTTCGTGCGACCCGAGCACGGACTTCACCTCCCACGCTTTCTCGTGCACGCCCTTGTACGTGCACCTCGCTGAGCAGTGACGGTTGACCTATGTATGACCATTGACCATTGGCCATTGACCAATGCACCAACCAAACCATTGAGCATAGAATGAATATACAATCAATTAATTATACAACAGAAGGATACTGCCGCATCCGGTCCATTTCCACTCGCTTTTGTTACGTAAACGTTGTCCCTCTCTAAAAAATTAAATTCTGAGTGTTTACTTTTTGTCGATTCACTCTCTTCAAAAACGTTCTCTGCTGATACTCAAGGCACACATGAACGCGCTCATCTACAAGCTGAGGCGCGTGCTGCGCAAGCGCAGTGCAGTGTTCGTCGCAGTCGCTGTGGCATTGGTGTTCCTCCTCCAGTTCTCTTCGCTGCTGTCCATACACGAAAACTCGTCCACCTCGTTGAAGGTGTCGGAGGACGCGTCCTCTCCACAGTTGGGCATGGCCAGTAGTAGTGACAAGGGCAAGGGTAAAATTGAAGATGAGGACGAGGATGCAACCGTACCCTTCTACCGGTCGCATGCAGCAAAGGCAAGTCAGTCACTGAATAGCGCACAGGCCAGGAAGAAGAAGCTCCAGCAGCTCGCGCTCATGGAGGGTGACCGCTCAGGTTCCCGTCTAGCACTGGGGCAAAAGCTGTTCAACCAGGTGTTTGATTCGTTGAAGAAGGGAGAACCAAAGGTACCAGCCCTTGACAGGTACTCCACCACAGAACGTATCTACCATGCTGGCTTTGACGGCCAACAAGAGGTTGTGTTCACAGAGGAGTACTTGAAGAGTTTCCTCAACGTCACCCAGGAAGAAGTTGCCAGTTTGAGAGAATCGCACAGCGCCGTCGTCACAAGCCTCCCGGAAACGATACCAAAGGGCCTGTATAAAGGGAACGGTGTTGTGTACGTCGGTGGTGGTAAGTTCAACTGGCTGACACTGTTGTCCATCAAGTCCTTGAGAAGCTTGGGCTCCACCTTACCCGTTGAAGTGCTTATTCCAACAGAGGATGAGTACGAGGAGGATCTCTGCACGAGAATCTTCCCAGCCTTGGACGCTAAATGTATACTTCTCTCTCACGCTCTTGGTGAGGACGCCATGGCCAAGTTCACCTTCAAGGGATATCAATACAAAGCCCTGGCCTTGATCGTTTCCTCGTTCGAGAACGTACTGCTCTTGGACTCTGATAACATCCCGGTGCACGCCCCAGACTACCTCTTTGACAATGAACCTTTCATCAGCTCAGGGCTGATCACATGGCCAGACTTTTGGAGAAGGGCAACGTCCCCTCACTACTACGACATCGCAGGGATCAAGGTTCGCAAGCAGAGAGTCAGATTCGGATACGAGGACAGAGATAAGGATGCGACGGAGGTCTCCTTCCATGACAGAAAGGGTGCCATCCCAGATCCAACCACAGAGAGTGGCCAGCTGATGATATCAAAGACCACGCATGCGCGCGAGTTGTTCCTCGCACTGTACTATAACTTGTATGGTCCTGATTATTACTATCCACTGTTCTCACAAGGCTCGGATGGAGAGGGTGATAAGGAAACATTCCTTGCTGCCACTGTGGCCTTGAAAGGTCCATCTTATCAAGTGAAGAAGAACTTGAATGCATTTGGCCATTTCAACATTGATCACGATTTCATCGGCTGTGCCATGGGACAATACGACCCTGTTGAGGATTACAACTTGGATGAGAGTAAGAGACGTCTTGAAAAAATGGGAAAGGACTTAGAGGACCAGGATCAATCCCCACTTCCAATGACAAAGGACCCAAGAATTCTCTTTGTGCATGCAAACTTCCCAAAGTTGAACCCGGTCATGTTAAAAGAGGAAGGAAAGGTGTTTGAAACAACAGGCGACAGAATCAGGTTATACGGTCCAGGAATGGCAAAAAGAGTTGGTTATGATTTTGAGTTGGTCCAATGGAGAAACATGCACTTTTTGGTGTGTGAGTTGAAGATTGAAGTAGAGGCATTCAAGGGACAGGATTATAACACCGTGTGTAAAGAAATTGTGGATCAGATGGCGCATTTGGAGGCCACCGTCAAGGACAACGAGAAGTGACAATCATGCATATTTTCTATTTTAAAACTTAGGATAGAGTAGTTTCATTCGTGTAGCGTGTCATTTATCATCATATTGCTATAAGTTGACGCTAGTTTGTCATATTTGTGGAGACTTGTGAACAAAGTCTGAAAAAAGAATGCTGCATGGCATTACCGCTGGTATCGAATGTGAACAGAAAAAAACTGTCAAACTTCAATTACATATAGACGACATCTGAATAACATCACCAGGCTTCTGCATCACCCTCCCAATTCACAAACTGACCAGATTGCTCAAATGTGACACTGTTGACGAGCTTGGCGATGCCAGCAGCAGATTCTGTCGTCTGGATTGGTCTTTCAACGATCTGTTCAAAGTTTTCATACAATCCCATCTTGTTGAGGGTAGCAACAGCAGTATCAGTCAGCACCGAACCTGGATGAATAGCCAATACGGTGACATTATCACTTCTCAATTCCAGATCCAGCTCCTTGACAGTGTAGTTCAATGCAGCCTTTGACTGACCATAGGCGCTTGATGACAACGCGAGATGATTAGTTAGAGAACCTGCAATCGATGAGATGAAAAACAGCTGTCTTGTGGATCTTTTCAAGAGATAAGGATAAGCAACTTTGGTAACCTCGATAGGACCAAGTACATTGGTTGTATAGTGCTTCAAATACTGTTCTCTGGTGGCAGTGAGTGCGGGAACAAAGCTCTCAAAGATACCGGCGTTAAGAATAATGGTGTCAATACCGTCAGAAGCCACAATCTGCAACTGAGCATCCAATTGAGAGACCGAGGACTCGCTAGAAACATCCAAGTTGACAATCTTGACGTTTGATCTCTCCTCAGATAATTTCTTCAAGTCTGGAGATGTAGCAATATTTCTGGCAGAGGCAATCACTGTGTTTGAGGAGACATCGGAGAGTTGCTTGGTGAGTTCGAACCCAATTCCACGAGTAGCGCCCGCAATGAAGATAACTTTGGAAGACATTGTGTTTGATAGCTTTTTGTTTTGAACAGGTGAATCGATAAGTCATTTCAATAGGTTTAATGGAGCTGTTTATATACATCATACATGTTGCCATTAGTAATGGTTAGTGGTCGGAGAACTCAACTGAGAAACTCCCTAGCTTTATTTACTTTATTAATGAATAATTGAACTAAATGCCATAATAACTCTAATTTCAATTTGTTTTAATCACGAGTATGACAAATTGAAGTGCACATCCATTTGAGTATTTGACGTAGCAGGATGAAAACCACAGTTGGATGACAGCTGCCTCCCTGATGGAGGTTATGTAGATTGTCAGTGCGACTTTGGTGGAAAGAGAGAGTATTATCTCGGAAAAGTTGAACGAACACAACAAGTATACCGGGAAAGCGTTCCATCCCGTATATACTATGTAGACAGCAGCGTTGCATGTATATACACGGTGGGTCCCAGCTAGAAGTGGGTGACAATCTTTAAATCCAGTGGTGTGGGCAGTGTCATGTGTGTATAGCTGATAAATAACGACTGTAATCCTGGTTTCGCATGCTATAAATGTTCTACAGTTTGATAGCTTGACAAAGCGTATTTAACATACAGTTAGATAATGTTACTAAAGTGTTCTAATTAAGAGGCACAATGTAATTTGTCAGCATGTGTAGAGTACCGACAACCACCCATGAGTCATTACCAGGCCTCTGTCTCACCCTTCCAGTTCAGAAACTCGCCCGTCTGCTCAACTGTAACAGTCTCAACTAACTTGATGATACCAGCAGCTGAATCACGAGGCTCAATTGGACTGAAACTCTTCATTACCTCAGGAATATCCTCTTCCTTAAATTCTGATAACATAGAGAGAGCTGTTTCAGTCAACACCATACCAGGATGGATGGCTAGCACGGTGGTATTGTCACCTTTCAACTCAAAACTGAGTTCCTTGACACTGTAGTTCAGAGCCGCCTTCGATTGGCCATAGGCACAGTTGGGCATTGGTAGGTAATTGGTAATGGAACCAGCTGCACTGGAGACAAAGAAAACCTGTCTGGTGGACTTCATCAAGACGTATGGGTATACGACCTTAGTGACCTCAATGGGACCTAGCACGTTGGTAAAGTAATGATCCAAGTATTGCTTTCTCGTACCTGTCAACACCGGGACAAAGGACTGATAGATACCAGCGTTGAAGATGAAAGTATCGATACCATCGGCTGCGATACTGTTCAATTGAGCATCCAGTTGGGAGATGGATGTCTCACTGGCGACGTCCAATGCGACCACCTTGACGTTGGATCTCTCTTTTGCCAGCTCCTTCAATAGAGGAGAGCTCTCGATGTTTCTAGCAGAAGCAATTACTGTCTTATCGGTGTCTTCAGACAACTGTTTGGCGAGCTCAAACCCAATGCCACGACTAGCACCGGCGATAAAGATAACCTTGGAGGACATTTTTGTTAAGTGGAATGCGAATTGGGTGGGTAAAACCTGGATTTTGTGGTGACTCTTGAGTCTTTAGCCTTATGCTTCAAACGCTGTTAGAATAGAGGTACACTGTACAGAACGATGACCACCTTATATAGAAAAAGATCAATGGTAACCATCAAGACGAGGCAGTGTTCCGGGTTGAGTTGGCATCCGTCCGCCCGACAAATGGTTGTCATATGCGGACAGTGCCACATGCCACATGTGCGCTATCTCCGGCCCTGCATGATTAGACACTAGATCTAGGATAGCGTTAGCTACATGTGATGGCAGTGTGGCACATACCCAGACAGAACCTAGTAATGGCCGCATAACAACCCTGACGTCCGCTGGAAGAAGCACTTTTGTCCTCTGTTGAGAGTGTGGCCCGACGGACTAAGCATGGGCCTTAGCGAATCGTAACTTGTGCAGAATAGGCTGAATTACAGCAGACTGTTGACTGTCCAGCGCTGATTCTCAAGCACAATGCCTTAGATTCAGTCGAGATATTAGAAGTTTGGATGGCCATTCTGTTGGGTAAAGCCAACGGCTCATGGATCACTTTCATCGCAACTCTTCCCGCTCAGACAATTTTTCGGAAATAGCGGCGCTAAGGTAGGTGCAGTTGCTCTTTGCTTCGCACGGCTTCCAAATACACTATTGAGGATTACTAATATCCTATAGAAAGGGGTGGTGTGTTACGTGCAAGTGGCAACTACTAACGTGTAACGTGTTGATTTTCAATATCCCATTCCTCAAAGACCCTATTGGTATTATTGTTCATGACCTAGTCGGGAAGACCGCTGGAGACAGTCCACCAACGTTTGTTTAATTGCTTAACAGATGCAAGCGTACTGGGTCCTGGCCGCAAAGAAGACTACTCTAAGCTCTTGTAGCTGTGAGTGTGTATTCAGTACGCACATGCTATTCTATAACGAATACTGCTAGGTACGTAGAGGTCTGACGACCAGTTAAACCGACGCTTCATCAGAAAGAGATTCTGCGACACTTGCGTCCTCTTCTGCACTCACAGACTTCTGGTTCTTAATAAATAGCACTGCTAGCGTTGACACAGCACAACAAGCAATACAGATGTAGAAGCAGATGTCAAACTTGTTCCCTAAGGCCTTTTGCTCCGGAGTGCCATTCTTCACTATAGTGATCTCACCCAAGACAGTCGCAGTCAACGCATTGCCCAAGCAGATACTCAACTGTAACAGGGTCTGTAAGAATCCACTGACGACACCTTGCAAGTGGACAGGCGTGTTTCTCAACATGGCGTTGATATATAAGCCGTAAAAGACGTTGATACAAACACCATAGAGAAACAAAGGCGCAAACTCATATATCCAGAACCCATTTTTCGTATCCAGCTGTTGACGAGAGATCCATAAGAGGAGGAACACAGAAGCAAACTGCGTAAAGAAGATAACCCATTTCATTCCAATTCTGTACCACAGCTTCTCGAGATTGAACAAAGCTGACGAGACAAGACCCACAGACATAGGGAGAATCTTCAGGCCAGATATCAATGGAGTGTTTCCTTCTAAGTACTGATGGTATTGGGATAATGACGACTGGACCATGATGAAGTGGATAAACATGAACAAAGCTCCTGTGACAAATGGATAAAAGTTAGTGAGATAGAGCATCTCCCTTGGAATGATCATATGCAAGTTATACCAATAGGAATTCATCTCTGGAATCTCCAGTGTAGTCTCAACCTCATCCTTCTTTATTTCATTAATCAAAGTCAGCTCTCTTGCAGCATTTACCTTGTTCTTGTAACCCTGAACAAACACCAGTTCAAAAACGAAGGCACCAGTGAGAACAAGAACACCGATCGGTAATGGGACATATGCACTTGGTCTGCTCCAGGAATTTCCACCTTCTGTCAACCCAAGAATTATAAGAAGAGTACCAATAACAAACAAAGCAGAACCACCAAAGTCCAAGTGTTTGAGCTTCATGTCCTTGTTCTCCTTTGGAAGCTCAATCGGAGTATGCAGCAAGTACACCGAAAAGGAAACGATTGTGTTGACTGCAAATGTCACGTAATAAATGCCTTTGTAGCCAATGGACGTCAAACTGAAGGCTCCTCCAACCACATATGCCACACCAAGAATACCTGTATAACTAACCATGATCATCATTAAGGCTCTACCAAGCTGTGGTCCTTGGAACCAGTTACCAGCAATGGCAAAAGAAGAGGGAATGGTAAAAGCAGCTGTGACGCCTTGAAGAGCTCTAATTACAATGACAGCAATGATAGAATCATCAATGAGGGCGCTAATGAGGGCAAACAAGCCTGTGATAAACAATGAAGTGATAAAAACGACGTCTGGACCCAAAATATCACTCAACTTACCACCCAGCATGATAAATGCACCCAGTGTCAAGGCATATGCAGACAAAGACCAAGAAACAGTAGTGGTGTCAGTGTTAAACATTTGAACTTGTGAATAGGCAGTGGCCATGGATCCTGAAACGTTGAAGTTATCCATGCAAGCTCCAAGTGTGACAAGAGCATAACAGAACATCTTTGATCTCTTGTCCAAGGGGACAATGGATTGAAGCCTATTGTGGATTGATCTGATTGTCTCCATTGAGAATGTTCTGCCTTCTGTTGTGTTGTGCTGTGTTGTATTGAGCCTAGAGTTGGCTAACTCGCTGTTCGTTGAACATGGAGGTCGGATCCAGTCGTCTAAGTAGTCGGAGAACTGTGGTGTGAACTGTGCACTGTAAATTGAGTTTGTCAGACTCAATGACAAATGTAAGTCTTTCAATTTAGCAACGTGGGATCCTCCTGATACGTGACTCTTCGACTCTTCATCTCATTACAAATCGCTTTTCAGATAACGCCCATCATTAGCATGATACTATCAACCAGCGTGAAAAATAACTTGGCGAGGGTACGGCAAATAGGGCAATACATCCCTCGGATTCTCTCCAGGCTCAAGTTGACTAATTACTGTAGTCTGCTCAAGTTGGTTCAATTGAATGGTTATTCAGTTCGTTTCTCAATAAATACCGTAGGGAGTTACCAGTTACGGAATTGCGAAGCCACAGTTTTGGCACAACCCAAGGACCCTTGTCTCGCGAAGGTTGTACAAGGGCTACAATGACAGGAGGATCGTCGGTGAATCAATATTTATGTGTTCATCCTGTTTGCAGGGGTATGTGGCATCACTGCTGAGCTGCTCAAACTATGGTTTTAGTCATCTGACCCCTGGCCGTAGCTAATTAACGGTCTTCTTGCCTTCGCATGCAGTGGCTGACAATTGAGTTGTGCTTCAACACACACTCGGAAACATATGAATTGCTAAGCACATTGTTACGCCAGCGTAGATTGGAAATTTCCATTGCCAGACTTCTCTCTGGCTCTTCCAGTTCTGGAACTCGTCGGTCTGCTCAATTATAACAGTCTCAACCAAATTTATGATCCCTTTAGCAGACTCTTGTGAGTCAATTGGAGTCAAACTCTTCATAATTTCAGGAATATGGCCTCAACAATGGACGGCTAATACGGTGGTGGTGTCATCTTTCAACTCAACGCTGAGTTCGTTGACACTGCAGTTCAAAGCCGCCCGCTATTGGTCATAGTCACTGTTGGGCGTTGCTAGGTAATTGGTAATGAAACCAGCAGTTTTTGAGATAAAGAAGATCTGTCTGGTGGACTTCGTCAAGACGTAATTTCTGTATTTCTGGGAGGAACTCAAAGCCAATGCCAAGAGTAGGATGTATAGTGGAATACTAATTAGGTGGGTGGATTCTAGTTACTATTTACACTGATATCAAAGACATCATGATTCAATCTCTGAGCATCAGAATATTCAACTTGACAATGACCACATTTGTGTCTGGACAAGATCAATGGCACTTGATGGAAGGACCATGTTTCAGATTAAACATAAGTCATTGGCACTCCAGGTATTGGACAAATAGACAGTGCGACCCTGACCCCTGAATGATTGGAAACCAGGTTGGCCACATGGCACATTCACAGCTAAATCTTAGATCTCGACTGTGAGGAGAGCTTCAGTCCTCTGTTGAGAGCATGGCCCAGCAGACTGGCCCTAAGGCCAGGTTGTTCGGTCTTCAAGGACCAAATCACGCAGCCCATGGACCACCCACGCAGAAGGGAAGATAGTTATACCGTAAACAGTTCATTCATCGTGATCCGTCCTCATCGAAGTCCTTTCTGGGATAAATGATTGTTTTCGGGAAATAAATAGTGGCACTGTTGAGGAACAGTGCCCTGCAGGTGCTTCAGAAGGTTCAGCCAGCAGCGCATCCACAGATACCTTAGCAGGGATTAAAGACACCAACGAAGTGAGACAGCATCTCGAATCGCTGAGGCGTCACTCTCTCAAGATTTTGGATGGTATATCCATGTTGGCTTGAGCATCACGTTCAGTTGATTGATTGCTTCTTGACTTCTATCCCAATACAATGCAGTTACAGAAAATTCATCTGTGCTGATGATAAGTATTCAGAGGAGTGGTGCCATTTGTGCGGTTTATGATACCCAAGCAACATTCCACCCACATGACATGCAGGGCGTATATCAATATGTCACGTTCCAAAAATGTGGCATGTGTTTTCAGCATCACCAATTGCAGGTGTTAGTTGGCCATTTAGAAGTTTTAGAACCGCAGAACTCCGTCAATCAATCATAGACCGTATAAGTTTTTATCGTTCATGGCTTCCAATTAGGAAGGACAGGCCGACCGGCCGAGATAGCCCATGGGCGTCTGTAGCATCGATGTGCCATTAATTTCCTGGGGTGCAGTGTTGATCGCTCTGTAGTCTGTGTGACTACAAAAGTGTGGTGATGATTTTCCGCACCGCTACAGTGATTGACCCCTCGTTGCTGTGGGGAGTGGTCTTCAGGCTGTAGTATGGAGCTGTCCATACCGAAGATCCTATCCATCTCCTCAGTCCACCAATGAATTATGATCTCGGTCTATGACGTTGGCGGGTATTTCACTGACCAGCCCTGGCATCTGTGAGCGCCTGTGGGACACACCCATCATCGGTGGAAAGACAAAGTGGGGAGCCGCGAGCGTTTGAACTTTGCATGGTTCATCCGCACATGTCATTGTCAAGGACACTCTTAACACCTGGAGACCGGAGTGCGTTTTAATGGGCACAGCCAGCGCCCAGGACCTAGAGATAGGACTTTGGACTTCTCGTGGCTACCAAGAGCTCTTTGTCTCTGGTACTGGGTCCCCGCTAGACTCATCTCGGCATGCGTCGAACGAACAACAGGCCAAGCGCGCGCCGTTGAGATGCTAAGAATGATGAGGCTATCTTGGGATTATGTTCTAATTTTCGGGGTTGGCCCCGAATGCAGCAGTCTCTCCACCAAAGCTTATGCACCCCACAGAATAATTAATGCGAACGAACTCGCGGTTGGGCTGGCAGATCTCTCGCCGGATTTATTCCTGATGACCACGATCAAATGGTATGAGTTGTCGTGCCTTCCGTAGCCGGTCATCCATATCCCTAGGACTTCATACTGGCTCAGTGCTCAAGTTGCTGTTCGAACTTCGTGTGCTGCCCCAGCATATCTGTAGCTGTACCAGTCAACTGAACTCGTCTCCCGATCTTCCTTGGCGGAGCAACAGCTCCTGGCTGCCTTGACCAAGGATTGTCACGGCTAAATGAACCGCTATTAGTTGACATCAGACGTCTCCACAACAAGGCGTTGTACAAAGGTGGGGATACTGCAGCAGGCTGCAAGCTTGAAGTAATTCCATATTCAGAATCCACATCTTGTTGATCGTGTCTCAAAAGCCACCGCTGATGCGGCCGCACTTCGGGCTTCAAGCAGCCCTCCATGCATGTTTGTGAATACCATTCTATAACGCCAGAACCCATCAAAGCAATAAGGTATGAGGGGTCGAATGATTCCCCCATGTAGCGTTAGTGACCATCTTCTGTAGTACTCATTTGAAACTATTTAAACTGGATATTCCATCTCTTTAGGTTGACCCTCATATTTCATCATCACAATCACCACCAGCCATGTCGAGCACGTCTTTGGACAAGAATGTTATCCACAGCGACGAGAAAAACCTCTCCGGGTCGCGTGAGGAAAAGCTTAACCATGTGGTCAACTACCATGACTTCATCACTGAGACAAGACCATGGTACAGAGTCCCACACCTTCGTAAATTGGCTTACTATGTCTTCATCATCACCTTGACTTCCACCAACAATGGTTTTGATGGTTCCATGCTAAACGGTTTGCAATCTTTGGAATATTGGCAGAGTTACATGGGTCACCCTACAGGCCAGAGATTGGGTGCGCTGTCTGCAGCACCAACCCTTGGTTCCATTTCGATCTTCGTCATTGCCCCATACTTGTGTGACAGATTTGGCAGAAAGCTCGTTGTGATCTTTGGTCAAATGTTTGTGTTGCTTGGTGCGATCTTACAAGGTGTCTCTAACTCTTACGGATTCTTCTTCGTTTCTCGTTTCATCATAGGTGCTGGTTCTGCTACGGCTGCTATTGCAGCTCCAGCGTTGATCTCCGAAATCGCTTACCCAACTCACAGAGAAGTTTGTACATTTTCCTACAACATCTGCTGGTACTTGGGTGCCCTGATCGCTGCAATTGTGACATACTTCACCAAGAACATCGAATCTTCATACTCCTGGAGAATTCCTTCTTATTTGCAAGGTCTGTTCCCATTGGTACAAGTTGTCTTGCTATGGTGGGTTCCAGAGTCTCCACGTTTTCTCATCGCAAGGGGAATGGTTGATCGTGCTGAAGACATGCTTTCAAAGGCACACACAGGTAACTCCACTGCACAGAATGATTTGGAATTAGTGCAATTCGAGCTGAATGAGATCCAAGCAGGCTTGGAAGCTGAGAAGGCCGTGGGTGCTAATGCCAGTTACTTCGACTTCATCAAGAGAAAGTCTTACAGAAAGAGACTATTCCTTGTGATGTTTACTGCCACCATCATGCAGTTGTCTGGTAATGGGCTGGTTTCCTACTACTTGAACAAAGTTTTGAACTCTATCGGAATCACTGACACATCGAGACAGCTGTTAATCAACTTGTGCCTGATGTTGTTCAACTTTGTTGTGTCCTTTGTCATCTGTTGTGTTTCTGGTTTCTTCAAGAGAAGAACGTTGTTCATCACCTGTGTTGTTGGTATGCTCTGTTGCTTCGTTGTTTGGACAGCGCTATCTGCTATCAATCAACAAAGAGACTTCAAAGATAAGGCTCTGTCCAATGGTGTTCTTGCTATGATCTTCCTGTACTATCTGTGCTACAACATTGGCGCAAATGGTCTGCCATTCTTGTACATCACTGAGATCTTGCCATATTCTCACAGAACTAAAGGTTTGAACATCTTCAGTTGTTGGATGCAGATCATCTTGGTTTTCAACTCCTTTGTTAACCCAATTGCCATGGATGCAATTGATTGGAAGTATTACATTGTCTACTGCTGTGTTCTTGCAGTCGAATCTGTCGTGGTCATCTTGTTCTATCCTGAGACCTCTGGTCGTACGCTGGAGGAAGTTGCAGAGGTGTTTGGCGATAGTATTGAAACATTTGAACTTCATGATGTTGCTGAACTGCAGAAGAAGGCTTTCACTGAGCACGTTGAGGATGCTTCAGTCTGAATTGATACTTTGTTGACTGTTTAGCTTGTTTAGTTAGTACTCAGTTTATGATGATACTTGGTTTGATTACTTGCAAGTTGTAACAAATTTCTAACTAATAATTAGTAACCTTCCATTAGCTATTCTCCCGCTCACCTGGCCATTCGTGACATTTTACTCTCAACAATTGGGGCGTGTGGCGTAGTTGGTAGCGCGTTCGCTTAGCATGCGAAAGGTCTCCGGTTCGACTCCGGACTCGTCCACTTGTTTCATTCTTTTTTTGTTGCACGCTGAATAATTTTGATCACCTGATCGATGCCACAAAATTAATTTATATATATAATATATAGTATTATAAAATATAATTAGCGGCCAGCAGCTAGCTGGCTTATTTATAATATACTAAATATTATTATAGCAGTGCTCGTCCTGCGGTTCTTTGCCAATTTTTAACACAGGAAGCTTTGTACCCAAGGATTGGTTTAATATTAAGTGGTAAAAGATTTTCAGCCATATTTTCATTTCATGATCTGGTGAAGCAGCAAAAAAACAAAATTTGTTGATCTAATTTAAACCCCTAACTGAATTTCTGGGTTATAACTCCCCTCGTAATGTGCAGAGACAGGAGCGAGATATTCACAATTGATTGCTCCTAGTATGAATAATGCCACTGATTCTCTCAGGAGCGAACACATATATAGTTCTGTTTCATCTACGGTTGATTTGCTCGCTGTGGCTGTCAACAGACAACTTCTCGTGCACCAAGGAACATCGATCAGCTGTCACTCAAGTGGCGTGTTCTTTGTTCTGAGCTGTGTACCCCCTAATGAACGTTCTCGAACAACTGCTGTAGCATGTGTACTTCTGACCCTATGAGCTCTTCATTGCCCCCTGCTGATAATACTGGAAAGAAAACAAAAAAAGTACCGCAAACTGACCAAACAACAACAAATACAACAGAACAACAAAAGTAACCATGAAGTACCTCATCGTGCTCTCGCGCCAGGGAAAGATCAGACTCTCCAAGTGGTACATCCCACTGTCCCAAAAGGACAAGGCCAAAATTGCCCGTGAGCTCACAGCGCTGGTGCTGGGCAGAAAGGCAAAGATGTGCAACATTTCAGAGTACAAAGGTGAGTTTCACACACTATGTATATCCAACAACCCTATGCTCGTTACTGACAAAAGAACAGATTCCAAGATTGTGTATAGACGCTATGCCTCCTTATTCTTCATCGCTGGCGTGGATAACGACGAGAATGAGCTTCTCACGCTGGATGTGATCCACAGATACGTTGAGCAGATGGACAAGGCATACGGCAATGTTTGTGAGCTTGATATCATCTTCAACTTCCAGAAGGCATACCACATCCTGGACGAACTTCTCATCGCTGGTGACATTGTGGAATCGTCGAAGAGAGAGGCCCTAAGAAGGGTGGGGCAGCAGGACCAGTTTGAGTCCCTGGACCAGCTGGACAGCGTGCTGACATGATCCCAATATATTTCATACACACACACACACAGAGACGAATACTACATCCATGATGTATAAGGAAAGTCGTATGCACATATTGTGCAATTTTCTAAGACTGATGCACTATCGTCTCTTTGACCAGCATGTCCAAGTACTCCTCCTCAGTCATGCTGGACTTCAAAGCCTCCTTGCTAACAACACCAAAACTCTCCTCTCTGATCTCTCCTGCGCTCTCCTGTGGTGAATCAACCCATGGCAGCACTGTGTATTCCTCCTCCTCGACCTTCTTTCTTGCCATCAGAGCACCACCTAATCTTGGTGCGTTGTCATTGGTTCCCTTGACGGACATCTGCACCACTTGTACGAAATCCCTCGAGGGAGTATTCTGCTGATGGTCCAATCTATTCATCTCCCTCTTGTTGGCAATCTCCTTGTCGATGTAACTCAAGGATGGTCTCAACTGCGCAACCTTGTCCAGCGCACACATGATGAGCTCACCATTCTCCACACGTGCAACGTAGTATCCTTCCAATTGACACAAAACACCACTCAGAGTCTGCCTATCCACGCCACCCCACTCATCACTCTTGTTCACGTCAAAGAACTTACCCGTCTCAATGGGAACATCAACCTCCATGAGATTCGTCGACGGCTTCATCCGACTCTGTAGCACTTGTGCCTCACCGGAAAACGGTCTTGTGGGTGGACGTCCAGGGTATTGCATCACGTTCAAAGATACACCAGCAGACTTTGACGTGAGTATTATCGGCATCTCAGATACAACAGGATCATCCTGCTCGGAGTCTTGCGTGTAGAAGTTTGGAGATGTGTTGTGGTTGTTGTTGTTGTTGGTCGATGGAACCTCATCTTCATCGTCGCTCACGAACAGTTTGCTCATCTTTTGGGACTTTCTCTGTTGACTATGTGTTTATGAATGTGTTTGGGTGCAAGGTATAAGAGGGATGCTTGTAACACCTCCCAGGTTACCAATGACGAATAGCCAAGTGAGCCTAAGGTCATCGCAGTAACAAATTTTGCACAGACCAAGAGACCTGTGACTAAGCTCTGTTAGTATGATGAGTAAGCTGGCACGTAAGTGTTTTTTTGTGTTGTGGTAAACAAGCATATTCAACCACCGTAAGCAAAGCTCGCGTGGCGTAATGGCAACGCGTCTGACTTCTAATCAGAAGATTCTGGGTTCGACCCCCAGCGTGAGTGCTTTGTTAACTTTATTAATTTTTTTTGGCCTCGGGAAAACCCAGCGCCCACGTGACATCATGACCGCCAGCGCCGAAACACTCAGGACGGCAGCTAGCTCATCATCATGACGTGCTCAATATAATGGTGTACTTATAGCATAAGTAGTATACTCATGCAGCTAGCATACCACGGTCTAATGAATCCAAAAACTACAGCAAACATCGTCATACATCATAATATTCCAAACAATCAGTGGGTCTCAACACAGCACTTGATCTCTCTGCCCCATTCACTCATCATCACTTGTTTGCCACTAATTCTTCTAGATGGAACAGGATCCAAAATGGAATAGATCACGTTACGACACCTGCTTCTCTTCAACTGTTCAATAGGCTCGTATCCCTCTTTCACTTTCCTGCCCTCCAAATACTTGACGTAGAATTCATCTTCCGACGAGGCGGTTCTCCAAAGATGACGTCCAGTTCTCATAGCCATGTAAATGACACCACAAGCCCAAATATCAACAGCTCTAGGATCAAATTCATTAACTGTGTACTCCTCAGGAGCGATATATGGAGATGATCCACAAATACCTCCAGACATGTGGACTTGAGATTCCCAAGCCATTTTGAAACATTCACCATTACCAAAATCTGTAATCTTCAAAACACCACGGTCAGTGAGCAACAAATTCTCAGGTTTGAGGTCACGGTGTGCAACACCCATTGAATGCATGTAATTGACACCGCGCATTAGTTGTTTGAAGAAGCAGTCAGCCTCCATGTATTCCAATTTACCAGCGGCGATGATCAAGGTGTATAAATCACCACCGGAACAGTACTCCATTACTTCAACGTAATCGCCCTTTGCATCTTGTAACAGGTCCAACGTTTCAATGATATTCACATGTTTCAACGATGAGGAGATGCAGAACTCAGACGTTAATCTCTTTGAATATTTGGAACCATCTTCGGATGGACGTCTTTTGAACTCCTTAACGGCAAATAACGAATCTGCACCTTGTTGTGTCCTTTTATGGGAAACTCTAACCACACCAAAAGTACCACGTCCAATGGTCTCCTGGCATTTACCATAACGTTCGGCAAACGTCAAGGATTTATCCGTTGATGAGTTTGGCTGTGCAATCCATAAAGGTGAGGATGGACCCTGTTGTGATAAGAATCTATTGGAGATGTTTGCAGAAGCGGGTTCATCCGCCGACGGTAGCTGGACTCTTGTTGCACCAGAGAATGGATTGTTCTGGTCACCATCGTAGTTCTTGACCAAGTTGGCAAATAAAGAAGGTGGTCCACTGTGCATCAGTTCAGGAACAGCGGTGACAGCCTCATCACGGATCTTGGATGATTGTAACAAGTTTCGAAGCATCTTGGAGAGCTTCTCCTGACGCTTGTTGTTGCGCAAGTGGTGTGAATGGGAACCATCCTCATGAATGAGGAATCTGGGCAAGTTCTTCAGTCTGTCCTTCTCCTTATCCATGGAGGAGCTTATTGAGCTTGCTCTGCTGAGGGCGCTGCTGTTGTTCTTCGACATGGCAGTTGCACCATCACTCACCCTGACACTTGGAGTACGCGAAGGTGGGCGAGATGCTGGTTTCACAGGTTGCATGGATTGGATGTTTCTGTCTTGAACTTTCTCTGCTAGTGACTTTTCACTGTCGCAGTCGGAGGAGTCATCCACCTTGTGCTCGGGTATGGTTGAGATCTTCGGTGCGGGTTTCTTTGCGCCCATGCTGGTGAGGTCCACCTGTGAATTGTTCAGCGATGAAGACGCAGAGGAGGGTCCGCTGGTCGTGGAGTTCTGCTCGTCAGAATTGGAGGATGGCTGCTGCGGGAGTTGGTGTGCTGAGGATGAGACACCTAGCATCTTTCCCAGCTTCGACAGCGTTGACCTTCTAGAACGAGTTTCCGACGTGGCCATTGTTCTTGCTGTTGTCTGTATGTGGCGCTGTGTGTTGCGTTGTGTTGTGCTGTGCTTGAGCCTTGTACCCCCTTGATCCTCGGTTATATGTAAGTGTGTTGATGGCGCAGCGGTTACTGACAAATTGCACGCTAGTTGTGGTGCCTGGCTCCCTGTGTGGCTGTTACGTGTGCGTGGTGGTGATGATGCTGTGTGCGGTGAGCTGTGGACCGCCCTGTGCCGAAAATGAGCCGCCGTGTGTATTGGTTGTGTGTTTGTGCTTGTGTCGTTGAAGAGCAGGCCTGTCTGATTAAAATATTCAAATTTCGCTCTGCTGATCTCTCTTTGACTTTTCCTCCTTTGGCCATTCGCTCGTTTTTTTTTTTTTTTTTTTTTTTGAGTGGTTTTTGTTTTTTTTTTTGGAGTGGGCTGAGATGGCTTATTCAGCATGTGGTTTGCACAGACGTACAATGGGTTACAAGTGTCGCGTCCCACTACACTGGACACGTGGACACGTGGACACACACTGCAGTCTGCCACGGTGTCCAACAGACACACCCGTCATACAGCTGATCCCCTGATGTCATTTGTCCATATCTATGTTAATATCATTCCCTCAGACCCGCGAAGTATAATAATACAATCTCTTGGCATTTGGCTTAATGTGTCAACGGTCAAAGTGTCATAGCCTCGTAGTCGTCATAGCCATAGATGATAGTCATAGGCCATGTCGCATGTACAGCATACGTACTATTAGGTACAAAACTACACCGTTGGAAACATATCGAGTATCGTGTAAAATAAATAATCATAAAAAGGGAGGCCCATCACTCCTCCATCATTAAGCAATTAGAGTATGGGGGTGGTTTCTCAACAATGGACACCGCCAGCACACACAAGAACAAAGATCAGAGATGGAACGTCAAAAAAGTCAATCACCCAGCCAGGCTGCTCACACACGCTTTGCACCAGGCAAAGGCAAGGCCCTGATGGTGATGTACGAGTTCTCCTTCGTGGCGATACCGGCAAAGGCGTTGTACCATGCAATGAACGCGGTGATCACACCAAACACACCACCAGCTCTGGTCACACCGGACTTTCCGGTAAAGTCACCAATACACAACAAGAGGAAGGTGATCTCCAAAAAGAAGAACAAGGAGAAGAAGGAGACGGTGGACTTCACGGTACAGAGCACGAGCATGAATGTGAAGAGAGTCCAACCGAGCAAGTAAAAGGCAACACCATTTCTCAACATCACCTCGTCGGTATATGCGGTCTTAATACCAAACCAAGGGATTTGGATGGCGGCATAGGACATCCAGAAGCCGCCGTATGAGGACAATGCGGTACCACCAAACACGTTATCAAGGGCAATCTCCCACATTCCAGCGAGCAATTGGACGAGACCACCGTAAAACATGGCCAAACCAACAACGATGTTTGGAACCTTGATGCCCATGGCCTGTGCGTTGACCATACTCAATACAAAGGTGGTCAGAGCAAATGCGGAAAGACCCAATGGGGCCGGGTTGGCAAAGCGGCGTGGTGGGGCAGAGTGAAGACCTGGTTGCAAGTCACCACCAAAAGCGGACCACAGCTCGGAACGGAGCACCTTGGTACGACCAATCATGATGTACTCGTCATTGTCTCCAGAGGTGTAAACCTTGGCCACAGCGTGTCCGTCATCGTCGTTGCCAAAGGTGTGGTTGTCGTTGGAGGAGTTGGTAGTGGCCTGCTTCTCGAGGTCGATCTGGTTGTTGTCGATAACGTCAGCCATATTTGTAAGTTGTGTGTGTGTGTGTGTGTGTGTGTGTGTGTGTGTGTGTAGCTAGCTAGCTGATGTGATGTGTCGGACAGTCTGTGCTTCAACTATGGGTCCCCAACAGGGTTCTGAGGTTGCCCTTTATATACACCAGGCCATAACCCGGCAACTTTAAAAACGGATGTTATATACACGTATACGGCTCCGAAGTTGGTTGATGAATTGTGGGGTCATTGTTAGTTTTTGCATTGTACACTGTATTTGGTGCCACTGGGGTCCCCATAGTACAACGCGCGGCTGGAAGCGGTATCTGGGGGGGCTTTGGTGGGGAAAAGGGGGAAAATAAGCTGTCTGTGGGGCAAGCGGCAAGGGTTGTGACAAGCACAGGAAATCACGAGGGGTCAATGGTCATCGACTTTATCGCAGACTGAATGGTGCCAGTGGGTTTGACCGTTGGAACTTGGATATACATCATAGGGTGATGGTGTGCTGGTGTACAAACATCACCATGTTGGCCCCAACAACGCCTTCTCTGCGTTCTCCAACATGTCAGGGAACAATGCGTGTCGGGGTCCTACAAACGCTAGTTTTGCCACGACTTACAAGGTACACACCCTGCTCTGCTGTGTACGTGCTATGAGGTTATTTCAAGCTAATAGCTATGCTGGTGCCACGGGGAGCCCCGCGGCTTCCCATCCAGCGCACACATGCACGCAGCATACGATCTGCTGTTGCTGGCCCTGCAAAGCTGCAAAGTTCTGTGCATGAACCCCTCCACTTGCGTGCTGATTGGCCGTGGTGACCCCGGTTGAAATTACCGCCGTAACTGTCTGTCTCTTTGTACCACACTCAGCCTGGTGGGCACAACGCCACGGGCCCATACCATTGGGCCTGTGGTGAATTATAGTAACTCTTGAGTGGTTTACCATGGCGCTCACACCCACCGGCCCACCGCCCAGCCTCTCTCTCTCTCTGTGTCTCTGTGGGGCCCACCCCCACCAGCATCACCGCCAGCATCACGATTCACCACATTGGGCAATCAATCACTGAGTTCACTGGACAAGCGGATATTTAAACTATCGGTGTGGCTGCCCCATGCAGCCTGCAACGGCGATTACCAAAAGTGAGGGTGAACATCGTGATGAGCTTATTCTATGGAAAATCACTAGTATCGTAAGTCTCCGCCAAAGCGGTGCTCCTCTTCTTGGACATGGCCATCTTCCTCTGCCTCTAAAACTCTGCCTGTTTCTTCTCCTTCTCCCTGCTGGGGCTTCCCTCGATCGTGTCCAATGAGCCTGTCAGTTTGCTCGCTAATGATGACAGCGTGAAGGAAGACGGTGATAGAGGGATCTTCCGCCGTGCTGGTTTGCGTGCTTTAGGTGTAGCCGCACTACCTGACTGTGAAATGGTGTGAAAGCCTTCCGTTTCCCTCTTCCACCAGTGGTTGCTAGACCTGTGTCGTTGTTGTTGTTGTTGCACAACACTTGTAACACTTCCCTCGGTGCTCAGAACAACTCCAACGTTTGACACCACAGTGGTGGCACTTGTCTTGCGTTGCACTCCTTGCCCACCATGTCCGCCATGCAGTGAATGCTTGATGTTCTCCAACTTGTTCTCCATATCCGTCGTGTGTGAAAGCATTGAATGAAGTTGCCTGAGTGAGTTGGATCTGTTAATACGACGTGTGGTCGAGTTGCTCTTTCCCTGCTCCTCGATCGATTTCTTCAACTGTGCCAACTCATTCCTCGTGTTCTGATGCGCCAACACCTCTTTGGAAAAGTCGTCCTTCAAGCTGGACAACTCAGTCTCCACTAGCACATTCTTCTCCTCGCTTAATTCATACTTATCCATCGCCTCCCGGTAAACACTGGCCAAGTTCCGCTCCTGTTGTTGGAAATCCTCGTTCTGGATCTCACTCTCAACGAGTTGCCTCTGCTTCTTCTCAACCTCCTTCTCCAACTCTTTGACTCGTACCAACAACTGTCGCTTCTCTGCCTCAGCGGTATGCTTGAACTCCGCGCTTTCCTCTTTCAACACCTCAAGATCCAACGATCGCTGCTCAACCTCCTGCTTGAGACGGTCATTCTCACGCTCTAGGGAATCCAACTCCTGTTCCAACTCCTTCTCCAACTCGTAACTCGACGTTTGGAACTCCTCCAACTCTGTCTCTAGCTGTTTGATCGCCTCTAACGCGCTGTGTAAATCTCTGTGCTTCATACGGAAAACGGGGGAGTCCACAGGGGAGCCCACAGGAGACTCCATCCCTTGTGTCATCCTCGTGGGCGTGTGCGGGTCCATGGTTGTCGCCCTGTTGTCCATTTACCAATGATCTTTCATTGAGAGTGTTTGCAACAGAAATCTAGAGATCGGATCTACATGAAATAACCCGAATTGGGAAATATGCCGTTTTCAGTGTTCACATATATACATGGCTTCTGAACCAGAGCTTCCATTCATAGCCCTTAAGCCCCCACCACCAGGTGTACCATCTCACGACAGCACCGAGCCTTTCATATGTGCCCACGAACTTGCCAACGATGGCGTGGAGCCCGCCCTGGTGTGACGCCTCAACCTGCTTGTTTCTGATGATCTCCAGATCTTCCCCATACACGGTGTTTGCACAATACTGTGCTAGTATGAGAAACACACGCTCAGGTTCTGGGTTCTGCAGCACCTCATCAAGATGTCTGACGAGATCATTGGTCTTGAGGATCAACAATACGACTCGTGGCATGCTTGATAAGATGGACATGAGATCGACCAATAATCCTCTCGTGACAAGAGCACTCTTCATGTTTTCAATCTCGTCATCATCACGAATACGTGCAATGTCATAATCCAATGCAGTGGATATATCTCTACCCGTGATGGCGGCGGCAAAGATCGGGAACTGTTCTGGAGTGATGTGTGCAAATTTTGTAGCGTGATATTCCATCTCCTTCGTATCACGCTTGATCAACGCCAGCCAAAACCTTGCGTAATGGCGGCGCATGTCCAACGAAACGTCTCTGTAGAGACCATGGTCATAAAGGATGATCTCATAGTTGTGTGGGTTCTGTGCACTTGGTTTACATGCCCGAATGGCCAAGTTCCCGCCATGTGGGTCACAGTGGATCCCGACACCTGGCGTAAAGATCATGTTGTTAAAGATGTGAGCAAGGGAAGCTGACACTTCAGAACGATTAATCTTGTGCGATTTCAAGTATTTAAAATCATCCAACCTAGATCCTGGTAAGTATTCCATCACAAGAATACGTGTTGATGATGTCAAGATCTTTGGAATGCGTAGTGCAGTCAATGCGGTGAAATCTTTGAAGTAATCAGCGGTGCGACGAGAGTTGACAGTTTCATTTGTGAAATCGAGCTCCACAAAGATGGATGATTTCAGCTCATCACCAAGCCAAACCAATGGATATTCAGGAAACACCTTATCCAACAGTTGAAACACGGTCTGTGTTAAGAACACATCTAGCGGGACAAATTGTCTCAAGCTGGGATGTTGACATTTGACCGCCACTCTCTGTCCTGTGGGTTTGAGCGTGGCGACGTGCACCTGTGCCAGACTTGCAGCACCGACAGGCATTGTGTCAAAGTGTTCAAACATGTCGTCTATTCCCCTGCCCAGGTCGTGCTTGAACATGGCATCGATCTCCTCGATGCTGGACACGGGACACTGGTCCTGCAGTGAAACCATCGTCGAGGTCCACTCATCAGGGAGAAGGTAAGTCATTGCGCCGATGTGTTGCCCGAGCTTGATATAGACACCACCGTTCTTCTCCAGCGCACGGAGCGTTATCCGAGCACACTTGAGATGGCATTGGCTGAGTGCCTTGGAACGAGCATCTTCATCAGGGTACCGTGCACCAAGGGCGGACTTGTACTCCCAGAAACAGCGCACAGTGGCCCATGTGACCACCCTCACGCGTCCTAGGGTGAGGTACGTGTGCCTGGCAGAGTCGTGCACCGTGTCGTTTGTGAAGTACGCGAGCGTTGAAGCTCCCAGCACACACCCAGCGAGGTACTTGCGCCTGTTGTCGCTGAACCTGTACGATCTCGTGGTCAGCTGGCGGGTGTGTATATATGTGTGTGTGTGTACATGTGTATGAGAGCGCAAAAGCTGCCCTGCCAGTGTTCCTCTGGCGAACATTGTTGTGTGTGTTGTGTGTGTATTGTGTCTTGAATATATCTGAATGTTCGATGAGCGGGCTTTTCGAGAACTTTTGGAAAGAAATTTATTTATTTACGCGTTGTTTAAATGCACAGAGGAATTGCAACAGAGACCAGGGGATAAATGCTGCTGCTAAGGAAGAAGCTGTCACGCAAGGCTGAGGAGAACAGTGACAGTGAAGAAGAGCTGCACGTTGCGGTGCCTTCTGAAAACTCCAGTGAGGAGGATGAGGATGAGGATGATGGGCTTGATTGTGGCCCACAGAGCGTGTCAGATCGTGGGAGTGAAAGTGAGAGTGGGCTTAGGCATGTACAGGTACAGCATTATGAAGAGCATAAAGAGTATGAAGAGCATGACCAGGACACGCGGCTGGAGGAACAGAAGGCCCTCCAGAAGAAGTACAAGAAGAAACCCTACGCGGTTTCAATAGAACTTCAAAAGACCAAGTTCGATCCCACAAGACTACAAACGCGCCACGTCGAGGCAAAGAAGAAGCTGGCGTCATCATGGAGTGCCATCATCGACAAGTACTCCAAGTACGACCTCGAGCAGCAAGGCGACATTGTGGACCTGGCCAACATGGCCATTTTGAAGGACACGGGCCATCTCAAGGCGATGAACACCGCTGGACGGTTGAGCGTGTGGGACAGTGCCCCTGACGACGACCCCGTGCATGAAGACCAGTCACGGGACCCGATCATGCTTCTGGAGGACCAGTCGCCGTCCAAGAAGTTGAAGATCTCACCTTTGAAAGGCGGTCCGTGGGTCGACTGGGTCGACTCTTCGCCAAATCATAGCGAAAGTAGCTGTTCACGCGAAGACTCTCCTGTAAAGGTGAAGCAGACACTGGGTGACGATCCTTTCTACGATGGTTCATACAAGTCCAGGAGGACGTCTCCTTTGAAGAGTGCCAAGGTCAATGTCAATGTCAATGGCAGTATTCACAAGCCACCAGCGCAGCCTCCGAAATCAAAACAGCCCGACCCGTTCAACTTACTCTCACCGGTGAAGCGCACACGCCGCCTTGACAAGGAGTCTGACCCGCTGGACTTGCTCTCGCTCGTGTGAAGAAGGAAAGTCTTATAATGATTTGATGAAGTGCTTTGGTTGTAGCGCGGTAAAAGCAAATTGATAACAATAGACAACAATAAACAACAATAAACAACAATAAACTACAATTATACAACAACGATGGAGACACCCGCCACGTTGGAAGAGGCGGCAAGCCATGAGTCGCAGGAGATCAGCAGAATACTCCACAACCGGTTGCTCGACCAGCAGGACAACCAGGAACACCAGGAACAAGAACAAAAGCACGGCCATGAACCACCGCCAGTCAAGCAGCGCAAGCTCATCACGATGCAGAAGTACACAATCTACGAGACCGCCACGCGGCTGTACATCGTCGGCAGCAACAGGCGCGAGACTATGTTCAGGGTGATGGAGATCGACCTCACCGTGCCCGAGGACACGCTCTCCATCGTCGAGGACAACGTCTTCTTCACTCGCAAGGAGAGCATAGAGGTGCTAAACAAACTCCAGGACGCCAACCCTGAGTTCGGCAAGCGGCTCACAGGATACGGTCTGCTTGGCTTCGTCCGTTTCACCAAGTGCTACTACCTCTGTGTGATCACCAAGCGCTCCGTCGTTGCTGTTCTGGGCGGCCACTACATCTACCACATCGACTCCACCGACCTCATCCCCATTTCAAAGGACTACAAGAAGCCCGATAAGCACTCTGAGGAGGCCAGGTTCCTTTCGACGTTTGCCAATTTGGACTTGTCAAAGACTTTCTACTTCAGCTATACATACGACCTAACCAATACTCTCCAGAGGAACATCCTAAGGGAAAAGCAGAAGGCAACGGCTCTTCCACAGACTGAGAAATTCTCTGACCAGTACAACGAGATGTTCATGTGGAATAGCTCGTTGCTGAAGCCTGTGGTTGAGACTTACGATAAAGTCTATGATTGGTTCCAGCCAGTGATACATGGATTCATTGACCAGGCCAATGTCAACATCTTCAGCAAACGGATCTACATCACAGTGATAGCAAGACGATCGCATCATTTCGCAGGCGCACGATTCTTGAAAAGAGGTGTTAATAACCAAGGTAATGTCGCTAATGAAGTTGAAACTGAACAGATCGTCTCTGATATGGTCACGACGAGTTTCCACGATGCAAGGTACGGTATATTCAACAACCCAAGGTATACATCATACGTCCAACATCGTGGTTCCATCCCTTTGTACTGGTCTCAAGAGGTTTCAAACCTAAAGTTGGCCAAACCACCCATTGTGATCGATCTGAACGACCCTTTTTACACCTCCGCAGCATTGCACTTTGACGATATGTTCAAACGGTACGATGCACCTGTGTTGATTCTGAATTTAGTAAAACAGAAAGAGAGAACACCAAGAGAGTCCAAATTATCCAAGGCTTTTGAAAATTGTATCACATACTTGAATCAATTCCTCCCTGAGGAATCAAAATTACAATTCACAAGTTGGGACATGAGTCGTGCCTCAAAATCTGATGGCCAAGACGTGATTGAATTCTTGGAACGTTATGCCGATGAAACGTTACAAAAGACCAAATTCTTCCACAATGGTATCAGTCTAGATTCAACACAATTACAAGAGGGCATCTGTCGTACGAATTGTATTGATTGTTTGGATCGTACCAATGCTGCCCAATTCGTCATCGGTAAAAGGGCGTTGGGTTATCAACTACATGCGTTGAATGTCATTGATGAGGTGTTTATTGACTATGACTCCGATGCTGTAAACATCTTGACCGAGATGTTTCATGATCATGGCGATACTATTGCCCTACAATATGGAGGCTCACATCTGGTCAACACAATGGAGACGTATCGTAAGATCAACCAGTGGTCCTCCCATTCAAGAGATATGATTGAGAGTATCAAGAGATTCTACAGTAACTCATTTGTTGATGCCCAGAGACAGGAGGCGATCAACTTGTTCTTGGGTAATTACGTCTGGGAGAGGGGTAAACCGATGCTATGGGACTTGAATACGGACTACTACCTTCACAACATCCACCTGATGTCCAAGGACAAGAGAAGTTATCGGTACTGGTGGACAGAGAACAACTTGAGGAATTTTAGACAGATTTATGACGTGCCAAAGGATGGTACCATTGTGAAGAAGTTGGAACCATATCCCGGGTTCTTTGATAACTATTGGAATGAGTACTATGTCCCACGGAAGCACGTTTTCTTTGAGCACTGGTTTGAGATTAACATGAATTCGACGCTGAGATACATGGTACCCTCGATGACGTTACGCGAGGCCTCTGAGATATCACCTTTCAAGTCTAGGAAGCAAACGTCGATAAACCACAAGTTGAGAAAGGCTGAGAAGAAGAAGAATCTGAGGATCCAGCCCGTTGTTGAACAGATTAAGAGCTATGAATCTTGTGAGCGGTTCGTTTCTGAGAGCCAGTTGAAAGATTTGGAGGAAATATCCAGAGTATTGCAGGTGGAGACGTATGATGAACATGAGGATGAGAATCGAATCAGGAGCTTGTACTACCGAGACATCACGATAAGTCCTGAGAACTTGTCGATGTACACCGGTGTGTATACGATGGATGTATCAACGGTGGACTCTGACATTTACAAATTCGAGGCACAAGCGGCCGACGTTGCCCTTTACGAGAAGATGTCACATTTAGACATCATGGAGCAGTATGACTTTACGAGATATGAGAACGAGCAGCGTGTGATTGATCTATACACTTAGGCGTTGAAGCACTTGTTGATTTTTGTAGCAAACTTTGACGAGGGCACCTCCTGGCACTGTTGGATGGCGTTTGCAGCGCTGAGTGTGTGTTTCAGGTCCTCTGTGTTGATCCATATCTTGCCGTTGAGACCAATGGCGATCTCAAACTTGCATTTCTTCACGAGCTGGGCCAACAGAGGGAACTGGGCATCGAATAGGAGTGTTCTTGCAAAGGCCAACGACACGTCAAACACGTAGCCACCTTCCAGCAGGCCAAACCCGCCGTCCTTCCCCGTCGTCGGGTCGAGACATTCGATCTCAACGTCCACCTCAGCAATGGCACTTGACACACGGGCGTATATGAGCGAGCCAACCTTCAAGTTTGGTCTGTTCTTCTTGGAGGCATTTGGGAAGGCCATCGTGCTGAGCGAGACTGGGAATGTGAAGTTCGAGAGCGAGACGCGGAAGGAGTCACCAAAGGACCCTGTGACGATGCCAATGACATAGTCATTGGTCGATGGGACGTAACGGCGCCCGTTGGACTCAACGTGGATCGCCTTTTTCGACACCTGCAGCAGCCCTGCGCTCACGGGTGTAATTTCTGTGCCCGTGGCTACGATGCCTGGTCCAAGTGCCGCCGACTCTGTGCTCACGTTGATGCTGTCTCCTGGTATTATTATCAACGACATCTCTGCTATGGTCCTTTTTTTACAATATAGAAGAACAGCAGAGAGGAGCATTTGAAAAAATTCCCAAAAATTAATTTGTACATAGCGCAAAACAATAACACCAAAATCGAACGTTGGGGGGAGGTTTGAAATGAGAGTGAAGATCAGGAAGTGGCGCGGAGTGGCCATTTGGTCATGGGACGTCGGTAAGGATGAGGTGTGTGGCATCTGCCGCGCGTCCTTTGACACGACTTGCTCCTCGTGCAAGTTTCCTGGCGATGAGTGTCCCCTGTGTACGTGTGCTACTTCTTTTGAGTTGTTTGTCCAGGGAGAGGGAAAAATATGGTATGATACTAACACGCTACAGTGCTTGGGAAATGCACCCACAGGTTCCACCGACACTGCATCACCAAGTGGTTGGACCAGGACCAGTCAAAGAGCCTCTGTCCGATGTGCAGACAGCGGTTTGAAGAGGATGTCGTTATCATTGCTGGATGATTATTGAAGAAACGCGCGGCTTAGCGGGCTATGTCGTGCTCCTAATGCTAATGAAGTGGAAGTGATGTCAGTACGATTATGATGTAGTACTGCGTGGTCTGATGAGGCTGGTGGTAGCTATAAGGATGTTGTTGTGGAGGATGTGTACAAGCCAACTGACTCTGTAGACCAGATCAAGCTTCTTTGTCTGTGGGAACTCAGAAGTGACAGTTTGAACATTTGTACATTGTTCGTGGATCATACAGCGGTGCTCTTCTATTTAACACTCAACCTATGGTATACTGCAAAATTTCAAAAAAAATTCTCCGAGTAGTGTAAAACAACTATGTCATCTATGTCATCTCGTGATATCATATCGGCCACCGTATGAGCCTCCATTGATAAGCCGTTATAGTATAGTGGTCAGTACAGGTCGTTGTGGCCGACCAGACCCAGGTTCGATTCCAGGTAACGGCATATTTTTTGTCATTTTTGTAATATTCTTTTATGTATTACGTAATAATTATATAAGTGCAGGCCGGATAATTAAACTGAGCTGATCAACGACGTCGACGTTTAATTAAATATTAGCGCAGCCTCTCAGCCTCTCAGCCTCTCAGCCTCTTCTGCACATGCGCCATGCACTAGTGCTAGCACGGCGCAGCAGCCAGTATTTAATTAATTCATCGATCATGATGTAAATAACACTAGTGGCACACTGCACTGATGGCTCTATGTGTGTATATTATTGAACATAGTAGTATGTTGTTGTTGTTGATGCTATCGCTCTAAGCTCTTTTGCACAGGCGAAAATCCACAAATACAAAATCAGATGACTAAATTCCTTCACTTGCAGCGAGACACATCGCTTGTCACACGACCAATGTTTGTTCGTGAACGTTGTGCTCACAGACATAAGTGGAGGGTGGTGGACCGTGGTATGTGGTTAGTGGACTTGCAATTAGGTTCCAGTAAGGCTGGATATGGCAGTACAACAGTCATTGCTCATTGCCCAAAACTATGAAGAAGAGGCGTTCTGAGATTGTGTTTCTTTTGCGTTTGGTTTGTGTTTATCATTTTTCTGAGCCCTCTTGAGAATTTAAGCGATGCCGCTTCACTTAGCAATCGACGCACACGGTTGAATGTCGCAAAACGGGAGACCAGCACCCAAGAAAGAGACAACGGGGTAAAGGTACACACTCAGCAGCAGCAACAGCAGCATCACATGGAGGATCACAACAGCGGTAATGACTTTGGCCAGGGCGGTTTTCCAGAGAGCTTCCCACAGCAGCAGCAGCAAGACCAGATTCCGTCCGAGTGGGCTCATCAGACACACGCCCAAGCACAGGCACAGCAGTGGGGACAACCGTACCACCAGGCGCCCTACCACCAACACCAACACCATCAGCAACACCAGCAGCACTATCACCCACAGATAGATCCCCAGCAACACCACCAACACCACCAACACCAGCAGACAGCCGTTTTCCCAGTCCCCACCGACCTCTCTGTCCACCAGCAACCAGCCATGCTGCTACAGCACCAGAGGACCACTGGAAAAAGGAGACTGGGCGCCCCTGCTAAGAAGCGCAAGCTCATTGCGTGTGAGTCATGTCGTATGAAGAAAGTACGCTGTGATATGACAAAGCCCGCTTGCGGACACTGTGGCAAGAGTGCCGCCAAATGCATGTATCGCGGCGACAACAGATCAGCTGAGGCAGATTCTATCACAGAGCTTGCCGGTCTGGACGTCCAGAACAGAGCACCAACGTGGTCCTCCTCAAACTGGTTAGCAAAGGCAGATGGCACACTCAAATGGCCGGTCTTTAGAGATCAGTACAAGATGCCGCAGAGCAATACACTCATAGCCTCCCGTTCGGAGGAAGGATTCCCAGAACTGGGGCCATTCTCTTCAGCGGAACTGCAGAGTATGGGGCTCGAGTTGAAGGACAACATTACGGCACACATCACAAGTTATCTTGAGAATGTTGCTAACAAGAGCCCAATTGTCGATGCAAAGTCGTTGTATCGAACAGCTGAGTTTATCAAAACAGCTGTGGATTTGGACCCAACTGTAAACATCTTTGAAATGGACTTGCCTAAGGACACTGCTTCTCCCTTGCCATTGTTCATGAGTATATGTGCATGTGGTGCCATGGCAAAGACTCTAACTCTGACAAATTTGGTCACTTTTGGAAACTCGTTGAACGAAAAGCAGGGATTCTTCGAATACGCTTACAGATTGTTTGTACTTGGTGCCTTCTTGAACACTATCCCAAAGTACAAGATCCCAGACTTTGATCTGAACATGGTCCAATTCCATATGGCTCAGGCTCATTTCTGGATGTACAACCTGAAACCGTTGAAGACTTGGAACAGCATCTTTAAGGCATCCACCTTGGTGATGGCCATAGTGGAGAGTTATAAGGCTTCAGGAAGAAAATTCACTGAGGAGCAACACGTTATTTTGGAAAGAGTCTTTCATTGTTGTGTCAAGTATGAATCTGAACTACGTGTGGAATTGAGTCCAAATGTCCCATCGAGTGGGATCGTCAACTATCCATTCCCAAGTATTTACCCAACACCTCCCTTGGATGGATCCATGAACCCAAATGATGAAGCTACCTGGTTCTTCTTTCTCACAGAGATTACCCTGAGGAAGTTTGAAAACAGACTGATGGATGACTTATACGTGCCAATCAGCATTTCGTCAGATGATAGTGCGAGCTCAGGAGAGTACAAGGGTGATAACTACATCCTCGATTGGAGTAGGTATACAATCTCGGAAATGTTGAGGAAATGTCAAGCGTATGCTGAAGATTTACACAAGATTGAAAGATCAATGATTTCTTCATTATCTCAGATCATCCCAGATAACGATGATCTGCGACCTTATGGATTTGTATTACAGAAGGTATCTGACCAAGAGGCAACAACACGCCACCAGCAACAACTGCAGCAAAAACATCAGATGCAACAACAACAACAACTGCAGACGGACAACCCCGTGAGACTCGGATCTCCAGCCTCATCTAATGATTCTACAGATCTATCGGTATTCTTGCAGAAGCGTTGTGGCAAAATCCCTGAGGTTGTTCAATTCATTAGGACACGTCTCATCGCAGTGAGATTGACCTTGTTCCGCCCATTGTTCTATCTAATTCTACACGATGCTGTCCCAGATTACGAGAACCCCTTCATCAAGGAGTTGATACACCAAGGCGTGGAGTCTATGGATCTGCTGAACGTTCC
The DNA here is from genome assembly GCA_020995425.1 of Williopsis sargentensis. Lineage (NCBI taxonomy): Eukaryota > Fungi > Ascomycota > Saccharomycetes > Phaffomycetales > Wickerhamomycetaceae > Williopsis > Williopsis sargentensis. Next base: position 200,706 of record CP083469.1, read on the forward strand.
ATTGGCAACACATAGACACTTTGGAAGCTGGTTCTACTGCAAGACGGTGTTCACCAGTGCCATGACGGTTTGGGGCTTCTATCTGAGGTTCCAGTTCAAGTTCTTTGACAAGGAGAGACTAGATAGGTTTCTCAGAGACGTGATTACAATCTTTGACTATTGGTGTGAGGAGTGCACGGAACTGAAGGAGAACAGGAGGATCCTGAACCAGATGCTGAATGAGCTCCAGGACGCTTGAGTTGACGTATTTATGATATTGATGATGTTTCATTAGAGATTGTTCCTCTGTATCCTGTACGACTTCCCAATTTGGATAGAAGCGTCAGTTTCATGAATCCGGTTAAATTGTCCTGCTTTTAATAATATTGAAAGGATATCGTGAAGAGATTCAGTGGTATAAATGGCCTCTATAAATACAATAACATCATTTCTGTGGATTTTATTGCTCATTTTACTGTTCATCTCTTTGAATTTCTAGTGCTTTTGTCAGAAAATGGATTTACTTCTATTGATGTACAATTCAAATGTTGAGGATATCACTGAATTATTTTTAATTAAGATAAATGAGGATACAAGTACATTTAGAAAATATTATTTCAGACTGTACGATAATAATGAGCTAATAACCATGAGTTTTGCACCATAATTGACCACCAGAAAGTGCTATTTTAAACCATCGTATTATTGGGACCGTCGAGCCCATCGCGGGGCGCAAACTTCCTTATCGAATTTCTTGGGACATAACTCATTCTCCTAAACAAACGTCCCCACGGCTCCTGAGATCAACAAATAACGCCAATGAACGTGCTAGGAATATACCAACGGCGCCTCAAGACTCATCCCAAGATCACCAATGCCATCATGACAGGCTTTCTATTTGGTACGGGGGACTTCATCGCACAAGTCTTCTTCCCAGATCCATACAACAAACATCCGAACCAGACTTTTGGGATGAACTATGACGTTATGCGTACTCTCAGGGGAGTGTTCTACGGCTCATGTGTCTTTTCATTCATTGGTGATAAGTGGTACAAAATCTTGAACAAGATACATATTCCTGGCAACTCAAACTACCCGTTTATCAACAAATCTAAAGATGCAGTTGCTAGAATGGCTGTTGACCAGTTAATTTGGGCCCCTGTGGGTATCCCACTATATTACTTTGTGATGTCTATCCTTGAGATGAATCCATTGAGTCAGACGAAGAAGAAGCTGGAGGAGAACTGGTGGCCTACGCTGAGGGCAAATTGGATGGTTTGGCCTACATTCCAAGTGGTCAATTTGGGGTTTGTGCCGGTACAACACCAATTGCTCGGTGTCAATGTGATCAGCATTGCTTGGAACACATATCTCAGCTTGAGGAATGCGAAGAAGCTGGAGCACCATGTTGTCTATTATCCACCTGTGCCAGAGTGATTTGGTGGCTTTGTGGTCCATCTGATACGGTTTCGAATCTTGTGGTTCTGCATTTGTGATTGGTGAGTCTGCTACTCCACTCACTGTACCTGACCATTGATTGTATTCTGTTGCTTGGAGGTTCATTACTGGAGTTATATGGAAACATCCTCTCCCCGAAATTTGAAGATCAATTCCAACTACAGGGGACACAAATCAGAAGAGATAGTAACTGTTACAACAACATTCATTCATTAGACCGAAGAGTAGAGGTCGCTGAAGAAATGTCAAGTTGGAGAGCAGATAGACGGTACAATCCCGAGATTATTCGTAAAGTGAAGACGAAGAGTAGTTTTGATATTTGCAAGTAGAGAGCATCATTCATCAGCATACATCTGCTTCAAAGTCAGAGCTACAAATCTCATAATTCTCAAATTCAACAGTGTATAAAGAAAGATTTTATAAAAACAGGAAACTTGCCAGCAGTAAAGTGTAGAATGTATAATTATAGAGAGGAGGGGGGTTCGTTTCTCACTTCTTGCAACAAGCGTTGGATGGTGCCAATCTGGATGTGCTATCCAAGAAGGACTTGACTTCAGTAGCACCGTTAGCCTTAACCTCGGATGTGGTTCTAGCGTATGATGGTGGGATGTCCATACATGGGTTCTGGGTGAAGAAGTTTCTTGGACGGATGAGCAAGGTGATTGGCTCAGCAGGCATCAATGGGTAGTCCTCTGGAGCTGGAACGTGGGAGATACCAAAAGTGTGGAAGACAACAATGTCTGTGTTCTCAATGGAGTCCTTACCATCACCAATCCACTTCTTGATACCAAAGTTTCCGTCACCAGAAGATTGTGGAACATGGACACCAGATGGGTACAGTCTGTCCTCCTCGTACTTGACAACGGAGATAGTGTTCTTAGCCCATGGAGCTCTCTTAGCTGGAATAGAGTTGTCCTTAGCCATCATCGTAGCAGTCTGACCAGAGACAATCTTGTAAGAAGCTGGCTTACCAGAGTATGGGTTGATGGAGCTCGGGTTGATGATGTCCCAAGATCTCGAGGTCTCAGCACATGGCTTTGAGAGAGACTCACCGACAGTCTTGTAGACGGTTCCCTTACCATACCAAGCGTTACCGTATGGGTTCTCCTTCGAGCCCAATGGGAACTCAGATGGATAAACGTCAGACTGGACAACAGAGTTGTTATCGCCGTCAATACGAGGATCCAATCTCAAGGAGAACAAATGCTGATGGTTGTGAGCATTCACCTGTGGGTAAACTGTGGTACCCCATGGAGCAGTGACCTCACCTGGGTTACAGACAGTCGTGTTCAGTATACCAGTGAGCTTAATGTCCAATCTGATGGATCCATCCTGCAAGAAGTTCCAGTAGATACAGTACTCGTAGTTGGCAGCGGTGAAGATTTGGGAGATGATCAATCTGGTTGCTCTGGTAACAATGGTTGTGGCAAAGTCGTCTCTGAAGTCGGAGTGCTTGTACAAGATACCGTCATCCTCCTCGTGGATACAGACAGCATTCTTAACGGTCAATGGGGCACCAGATCTGTCACAGAAGAAGGCATCCAAGTATTGGATGACACCCTTACAGTCACAACCAAGGGCCAATGGGTTAGTCATGTAACCGGCACCGTACTCACCAATGTCCAAGGCATGCTTTCTGAAGTGCTTGAAAGATGGGTCACCATATGGAACAACCATCTCAGCAAGAGACATTCTGTGGAAGATTGGTCTGACGTTACCATGGTCGTTGTAGGTGACATCGGACAGAACGATACCCTCTCTGTAGTTGAAACCAACGTGGAACTTGAAGTTGGACCACTCCATGATGTTACCAGTCATTTTGAAGGAAACACCTTCTGGCTGGGTCACGTTGATTGGCTTGACATCAGTTCTGTAACCGTACTTCTTACCAGAGTCAGATGGGTAGAAGTTTGTAGCTGGATGCTTTGACAATGGTCTTCTCACCTCTGGAATATCAATGAAGATTACCTTCTTCTCCTCGGTGTCAACGATTGGGATAAAATCCAATGGGAAGGTGTACTGGGAGTCATCCTCGTGAGGTCTGTAGTACATCATAGCCTGCTGCAATCTCTTTGCAGAACCCCATCTCTCATCGTAACCGATGGTCCAAGGGTCACAGTAAACCTTGTGCATCTCATCAGCTGGGACACCGGAGAGGATACACTGCTCAATGACAGTTGGGTCGACTCTGATGACATCCTCAGTGGCCTGTAAGTCCTCGACGGTCAAGATTGGCTGGACACCCTCAAGGTGCTTCAAACCAGTGATGACCAAGTTGACAAGGTCGACAATACCCTCCTGGATACCGTCCTTACCGGACTCCAACAGGAAGAACTGGGCCAATCTTGGTGGGACTGGGCCATTCTGCTCCTTCCAGGAGTAGTACGACTTCTTTGTTGGCTCTCTCAATGTGATGGTGTTGAAGGAGATTTTGCGAGCACCGTACTGCTTCTTGACGATAGACACAACGGCACTGATCTCCTCTGGGTTCAGAGGGTCCAGTGGGTGCTGTGGAGCTGCTGGTGCGGCCAAGGCTGCGGTGGCCTGTGAGGCAATCTGTTGTAGGCGTTCCATCTTGTGTTCGGACTGCTGTGTGTGATGGTTTCACAGCAACCAGAACAACTGAAACTGGTGTACTTCTGCTCCCACTTATATAGCCACAGCCTGGCCGATGGTGTCAAGAAGTCCTTATCACTCATTTTTGCCTAATCGGGTAACTAAGTCCCGCACCACCGCGTCCAATTCTGCGCCCGAAATGCCCCCGCTGATAAAGTTGCCCAATGCGGAAGGTGGGAGCACTACGGGCCCAGAGCCAAAGATTCAAATCTGTTTTATTCACAGCGCCAGATCAGAGATCCCTGGAATCCCATCCAGCTCGCCAAAGTTGGTGGACCTCAGCGTGCTCGACTCAGTTTTCTTCATGCGTCTGCGCTTCTCGACAAAGCTCAACCCGCTAATGGCCTCGGGATTATCGTCATCGTTATACACCAAATCCGCATTACCCAAGTAGAGCACCTTCATGATGTTTCCAAAGCCCACGACTATCGACTTGTGCCCGAACTTGGCCACCTGCGAAACGGAATTCACCAGTAGTCCGTCAGAGTTCCCAAGCGATGGGATATCGTATGTGTCAAACTTGCCGTGTGCGCTCATCGTCCAACCCTCCCAAAGATCACGGTCCTTGTCACGAGGGGCACGTCTGTGGCGGAGCCCATTCGATGACGTCGATGTCGACCTCGTCCCTTCAACACGTCTCTTCACTCCCATGATCTGGTTGGTGTCAGTGACGCACCATCCTTCAACATTTTCCTGTTCATAGACGTGCTCAGTCACCTGGTGGAAACCGACACATCTAATCTCACGCGGATCACGCTCAACACGTAGGCAAATGGAGGTCTTTGCATGGTGATCCACGGTGAATGTGTGCATCACCACGGTATTGCAATCGCTTAGCATGTATGCAACGGAGAAGGAGGCAATGGAAACAGAACCACAGAAACGACAATGCGTTGGTTGATCATGGAAGACTCTGAATGATCCTCGTTTGAAGCTGCGAATAGAAAAGGACTTGATCATTATACCGGTTTGAACATCAATCAGCTCAGCAACACTTGCTGTGGTACGAACCATGAAACCGACAAAGGGAACAATGGAAATCTCAGATTGCGAGTATGTGGTTTCAACAACTTCTGGGACAACATGCGGGTTATTGAACCTATATTGATCCACGGTGACAAACCTTGACTTCCATTTGTTGTTAACAGCAGTTGAGACAAGAATCTTACCATCTTGGGTGAAGGACACAAGCCTGTCATTGACACGAGGTGTAATCAGTTTTGCAGACGAGCATAACCCACCGGCAGATAACTTTTCTCTCGAAAGAGAACCACCTTGACAAGCCACACTTAACACATCACCAGTCTTCAACACAAGCACGAAATCTTCCAATTCATTCGAAACGTTGGAATTGTTACTAAACGCACTAAGATGAGGTGAGGTGATAGATCTCATACTGTTTCTTCTAGAACCGGGCGGTGAAACCAAATTGAGCAACTTTTCCCTCTGCTTTCTCAAAGCGAACGCTGGGATCGTTCTATGTCTGAAAAAGGCCTCCAATGCAACATTATTCTTTAACTCAGGTATCTCAAACCTCCAGAGCCAAGTCATTGATAATCTTGACCAACATTGTAATATTCCGGACTTGGAGAAAACGGCAATATAATTTCCATGATCACTGAGAACAACATTTGTGATTGGCCAAATACCTGGGATGAGTGGCAATTGTGATGGAAGTGGGATTGGTTGTGATAATGGAGACCAAATCAACACTTTGTGATCCAACCCAACGGAAACGACGAATGGGGCCCTTGAGGTGGTAATCTTGATAATGTCCAAAAGATGAGAACCACTCAGAACCTTAGACTGGAATGAGCGTTCTTTTTCACACACTGAATCCACTGGAGTCTCTTCATCTGTGGTGAGGCTTGCAGTGAAATATTTGAGCGCGATCATTGACAATGATAGAGCAAACACCAACAGAGCAGAAAACTCCAACACGTAATAGATGTCAAATCTGTATGCGTTGTTCAATACAAATGACTGGACAACTTCACCATGAGAAGCCACTGTTGGAGCATCAACCAGGATCTTACTTGAAGATTGAAACTCATCACTGAACACCTTCTTTTCCAAGAAATTCACAGCATCACTGACAGATTCTTTTTGGTATGAATGGCCCATCCATCTAAGGTTTAAGAACACCATGAAGCAAACCATGACGCAGAATCCTGTCAAGTTTGTAGCGAATGGTAAAGTCATCTTAAGTAATGGTTTCCTTGGCACCTCAATCAAATCACATAGTTCCAATCTGCAAATATCAATACTCAAGACGCTTGCAAAGAACGTCAAGTGTAAGATATGGTCAATGACTAGTGCGAATGCAGCAAAGATGCAAAATATCTTTGAGTTTGGAATGACAAAGGGGTGAAACAATCTCAGGATGATGAGATCTGTGATCAAGATCAGTGTTGACGTCAAGCCACAACTCTCCATGGCCTTTGATAATCTATAAGGCACATCGAGTTCACCTGGAATCTGTGATATGTTGGATACGAGTCTGAACATGCTTTCAACACCGCACACGATGATCAGAAACGGTAGAATCTGGAGTGGGACTTCAAAGAGATCAACACCACTGAAGTAAGTTGTGAGTGTAGCCGCTGAAAAGATTGACAAGACCATCTCCGTGATGAATGCGATTAGAAGACCATATTTTGACGTCACCATCGTGAGGTTTGACAGTGATATGAGAATGTACAGTGCAATGAGGATGTAACACATTGTGAGAATCAAGTGGTCAACAAATAGCATCCGTGTGAACTCCAACAGGTACAACTCACGTTCGTGTGCTGGTTGTTGGATGATGAACGTCGAGTTCAGATTCTCCATGTTGTGGTCCCACATAGAACCGTAGTCCGTGCCATTGTCTGGATACATCATCAATATTCTCAGCGCTTGCGCACTCCTTACGATCCCATTCACGCTCACAGCCTCAGCCATCAGTCCAAACGTGCGTGCGTCCAGTCTCTTGTTCAGCGTCCTTATTGGTGTGTCATCCTCCAGCAGGTCCTGCTCACAGCCCCAGACCATGGGCGTGTGGACGTATTCTCTGGGTATCCCGCGCAGCAACACTTCCTGTGCACGCAGAACGTCGAGCAAAAAGTCCCTGTCCAGCGCGGCAGGATCCAGGACGGCACTGTGTGTTGCTCCAAGGGAGGCGCCGTGCTGGAACCACACCTGTTTTAGGACAAAGTCCGGTTGTTGTACGTTAACATCCACCTTGTAGAGCTCCTTCATGTACTGATCCCCAACCGCCATGTCGCCCGAGTGGCAAAAGGCAAAGAGCGACGGGTACGACAGCACAAAGCCCAGCGATATCGGCACCATGATGAACAGCGTCTGGTGCCGCACCACCTTGTGCGCCAGCAGCGCGTACGCGTGCCGCACACGGGTGATATAGTGTGTGTTGATGTATCTCGTCAGCACGACGAGTAGCGATCCCACGAACCTTACGAAATCGAGCATTGGGGGCCTGGTGTGAAGGGTGTGTGTGTTGTGTGTTGTGTGTGTAGTAGATGGATGTCCTGGCAGCAGGGAAAGGCGCAGGACAGCGGTGAAGGCTTTTGTTTGTGGTGATGTGTGTGTGGACTTTAGCGGCTTTTGCTTTTTTTCTTGGAGCCTTTTGTTCGGGTTTTTCTCTTACAGAGTAGCGCGATGGGCGATAAAAGCCGGCTAAAAGGGCTATAGACACAATCGCATAAAACAATACGTATAGGTAGATATTCACTTGAACCCCAGCGAAGTGATCTGCAACTGGCTCATGTCCACCAACAGCTGGCTGATGCGGTCGTCCAAGAGACCCTGGGAGTAGGCGTCACGGTCGTCCTGGTTCAAGTAGTTCTGTATCTGGGCCAAACGGGTGTAGCCCTCGGTACAGAACCTCATCTGGATCTTCACGAGCGCCTCGAACGACGGGTCGTAGTACGGGACCCTGAGAGAGATCAATTGTGGGAGCTCCTCCTTCATCTGATCGTTCAATTGGTCGTAGATCTCCTTGGCCAACTGTAACTCCTTCTCCGCGCGTGGGAGCTTGGAGGCATCCTTCGCTGGCTTGTCCACCAATCTACGCACCTTGGCCTTTGCGCCTTCGTAGTCAACCTTCTTGTGTGCTCTCTTCTTGATGGCCTCGTCAATCTCACTGAAGTACTGGCAAAAGGTGGTTACTGGGGTCAAAACCGTCTCACGGAAGGGTCCGTCCAATTGCTTCACCGTCTCAGAGTCAAACTCGGTCACGCACTGCAAGTAGTAGTTACCCACGTTGGCGGAGCCACCCATCGACTTGGAGTCGTCATAGAGAGATGATATAACCTCGGCAATGCGTACCTGTGAGTTCGTGACCGCACGGAGCGAGTCCAAGTAGCCCTTGGCCTCCTTCTCGAGCTCTCTTCCAGCCTTGGCGAGCCTGTTTTATCGTCGTTAGTATACCCACACACACATGCACTGCGAAAAAACACCACCAACTCACGTCTTGTAACGTCTCTCTTCAATGTCGTAGTCCTTGTCACTGGCCCTGTCGGTGTTCTTTGTAAGCGCCTGTCTTGGTTAGTACCGAGCAACGTAGGAGCAGAGCGTCGCCCAAAAACATACCTGTGAACCGGCTCTGGACACGGCCTTCTTGAATCCCTGCCAACTCATCGTCAATTGAACTTGTGCTTATGCTTCGTGGCCGTTGTGCTGGGTGTGATCTCAGGAGAAGGCGGCTCAGCCAGCTTTTGTGGTTTGCTTCCGCTCGGTGCGGGCCGCATGTTGTTTCTACTTTTGGTTCTTTTTTTTTGTTTCATCCTCTGTTTCATACTCTGTTTCAGCAGTATAGTAATCCTTTGTTCCATGTACGGTTTCAACTACTTCTATGTATATATGTATATATCAGAATATATCAAGCACCATGCTTATGTGTGGGTATAAGTGCTCACAAACCAGCGTCTGCTGGCTTGATACCAATACCGTTCACGTTTCTGAACATCTTGACACCGTTGTCACCCTCCACAAACTGGCACGATCTCATCACCTTCCACAGCGACAACCACATGTTCTCGCCCTCGTATTTGTAGTGCTCGCCCATGACCTTCTGGATGGCAGCGGAGGCCTCTCTGGCGTTGTAGAATGGGATTCTTGAGACGTAGTGGTGCAAAACGTGAGTCTCGATGATATCGTGGAAGATGTGCTGGCCAACAAAGCCAAAGTTTCTGTCAATGGTGGCAGCAGCACCCTTGGCAAAAGTCCACTCAGAATCATCGTAATGTGGCATCGAAGGGTCCGTATGCTGCAAAAAAGTCACAAACACCAACCAGTGGTTGACCCACATGAATGGCACAAACCAATTGATGAAGGCACTCCATACGCTGAAAGTGGTGGACCACCAGTACACCAGGGAGAACGTCGAGAGCATACCAATGTCGGACAAAACGATGTACCAGTACTCCTTTGGCTCAAAGATTGGGGATGCTGGGTTGAAATGGGATCTACCAAGAGCAGAATGACCGGGTTGTGGTTGACCAGTGGCATTCGTGAGCAAATAGGTATGCAATCCACCAATCTGTTGGAAAACCAAGGTCAAGAAGGTCATAATTGGGGTCTCCTCGGTGACTTCGGAGATCACAGACTTGCCCTTCATCTCGACGTATTCCTTCTTGGTGTATGGGATAAAGACCATGTCTCTGGTCATATGACCAGTGGCCTTGTGATGCTTACCGTGGGAGAACTTCCACGAAAAGTATGGAACCAACAAGTACGAGTGCAAGACCCAGCCAACAAAGTCATTGACCCATGTGTAGTCACTGAAGGCACCGTGACCACACTCATGAGCCAAGATCCACAGACCAAAGCCAAACAGACCCAAACAGTACGAATAAACATTCCAAAGGACGAATCTGACGTAAACATTCTCAACGAGAGGAATCAATCTGTAGCCAACGTTACCGATGATGGTCATGCAGATGATGTCTCTAGCGACGTATCCAAGGGACTGCAGCAGTCTTCTTTCGTAACAGTGCTTTGGGATGGCGCTGAGGATGTCCTTGATGGTGTAGTCTGGCACCTTGAACACGTTACCGTGGGTGTCGATGGCAGTTTTCTGGCCGGAGGACAGGGTTGCAACGTTACCTGAGACCTTGGTGGTTCTCACCTCACCAGATGAGTCTGTGGCAGGGACATCGCTGCCCGAAACGAACGTGGCAGACATATCTCTGAGCGTGTGTGAGTGAGGTATATCTTGATATCTCTGAGGAGGACGATAATAAAAAGATTTAATTTTTTTTCACTTTTGTTGAGCTGCGGGATAACGCACGATCTCGATTCTCTCCGTCAACGTAGATATGACGCGTTTGATTGGCCCAATGCCACAAGTTATACGCGTTTCGGGTTCTGGATGTTTGTGTTTTTGAAGTGTAATAATGCACTATAATCTATAAGTGTGCTAGTGTGCTGCTACCACGTTACACACCCCATACACACACACACAAATTAATCAAGTGGACACGCATGCTCAAGAATATTCAACGGCCTAATTTTTCCTTTTTCCTGACATTGATCCTCGGGGTTTGGCAACCTGCACGTGACAAGGTTAATTACATAACTTATTATTAATCAATTACTAATTAGACTACCAAAAAAATTAGGCACAAGAAAGCACTCACGCTGGGGGTCGAACCCAGAATCTTCTGATTAGAAGTCAGACGCGTTGCCATTACGCCACGCGAGCTCGCTTGTGGCAGTGTGTATATCTATAATCGAATCAGTGTTGACAGAGAACATTTAGTGTGAAAACCCTAGTTTTGGTGTTTGTGTGAACTAGGGAAGGTACAAGCAGGTCATAAGTGATACCATTGGAAATTGTATTTCATGTTACAAATGTTGAGGTACTTTTAGAGTATAGGAAAGTGAATTATTGTTTATGACGAGGAGAATTAATGATGAAGATATAGTACCCTGCAAAGAAGTTGGTAAAAAACAGAAAAGGATGACATAGACACCTGAATACCAGCGGGGATGCAAGAAATATGACTGACTGTGAGTCCTATTAGTGCTATTCCTATAAGTGATTACTGCCGTTGATTGCAGAGTGCCGATAAGTACAGAAACACTGTCAAGAAGAACCTGTTAACGGATAATATGTAGAAGCCGTCAAGTATATGAATGAAAAACGATCATAAAGTTGACTCAACGGCAGCAGGAGCATCAAAATAGCTTGCAGCATCATCGCTCTGGTTTGCAAAGTATCGACCTTTATGTTTCCATGCAAACCTGCGACACCTCAAATATTCTTCGCTCTCAAATAAGACCTAAAAAGTTCGTCCATCTATGTTCATGATCTTTGACACGGGTTTCAACTTGGATACCAGTGTACTTGGTCTTCACGTCCAACCAAGTTGATGACTGACACCAGTCTTGATAATCTTCATATAATCACCATCGGCGTCAATAGGTTGGAATAGGAATGACTTCTCCCTATATTGGGCTGGAAGGAGGATATTCCTCTGTGACAGATGCGGAGACATAATCTGCCAAGTGCAACATCTTCTTCACGAAGAGGTTCGATGGAATGCTGCTTTGTAGGAATGTTCCCCAGACCTGCGTTATGCATGGGTTTCAGATATGAGCCCACAAAACTATGCCAGTGCATCGCCAGAGTTTCCCCATTCCAGAACAGATTCCATCTCAAGAGAGCTCATTTCTGTGTAGCGATTAGATCTGAGGGTTCATGATGCAGTAGTGCCTTGGTGCATCTTACTCAAATCCAGAAATTCCTAAAGGCTGTTGTTCCACAAGACAAGGGATTCAACGCCACAGCGGATGACTTAGAAATGTTTAATGTGTCGTAAATCCCAAGGGTTTATACCGTTATCTCCAACCGCTGAGAACTCCAACGAATAGATAATACCCGATAATCAATCATCAATAAAACACACAATCTACAACGAGGTCCAGATTTGGTTATATTATGGCAAGGAACTGGTCAGCAACTCGCCTGTGCCGATCAGCGTCAGCTGCGCAGGGTCCAAGAAGGGTTTTCCGTCCCTGTTGCTCTTGTGTGCGATTCGCCTATGCACCTGATCGTACAGAACAGCATCGAACTCATCCTCAAACCCTCCAAACATGAGCAGCGCATTCACTCTGAACTCCTCGATATACGAGTCCCATATGCTCATGTCCTGGAACATCTTGATGCCGCAGATGGAGATCAAGCAGCAGTACGAGAACATGATCTTCATTGCGATGTAGTCCCTTGCCCTGATCAGCGCGATGAACGTTGGTTGATGAGACATGTGAATGATTCCCCTGAGAATCGGCAACACGTATCCAGACTGCATCGCTCGATAGCACGCGTAGTCGAGAGTTGTTACTGCTTGGTGATACGTGGCAAAGTTACCATCCGCCTCTGTGACGACTTCATCCAAGTAGTGCCGTAAATTCCGAATGAAGGGGAACAGGGGTTCAGAACCTTCCGGAGGAGTGATCTTCTCCTCATCCTTGTACAATAGCAATTCAAATCTTGAGCCACTGATGATATCTGAGTGGATTTTGGAGACGTTGACGATACCATAGGAGACGTCAAAAATGTCGATAAACAAGTCATTTGAGCCGTTATAGGATACAAGAACCGAAGGATACATCGGATGCACGCTAATCACGGTAAATAGAATCACATTTGAAAGCATGAATGACCCGACAGAGTCCAAGTCTTTGAGCTCGCGGATCTTCTTGATCGAGACCTTTAGCAGATGCATCGTCTTTTGGATATAATAGTCAGTGATGGCAAGCAGACTCTGCGCTTTCGGGTCGTTATTATTATGGAGTATAAGGTACTGATCACCAGAGAGGTATATGTCTGATAGATGGTTGAAGTGGTAGAACTTCCACAGATAAATCGTGGCACATGCGTATAGCGAATTGCGCATCAAGGGAGATTGCCGCCAAAGCATTGGGGCATCAACTTCAAATACCTTCTTGGTCTCTGGGGACTTATTCTGGGTGAAGAAGCTACCTCCAAAGTCCAGGTAGAATTTCAGCAACTTTTGTTCAAACCTCGTTATGTTCATCTGTCTTTGCATGGAGTTGAACTCCTTGGTGCAGTTGTTCGTGTATCCTTTCGAAGAGACCATCATCGCTCGCAAAGCGGCAATATGTGTTTCATCCAGCATCTCGAACCACTCAGAATGCTTCTGGTACATGCAGATCCTGTTCGTTTGCGCACAATACTCACATGAAGGTCTCACACCATCGCACTTGATCTTGAGCTTCTTGCAGCTGAAGCACCGGGTGCTGGATCTCTTGGACTTGGGTTTTGGTTTCAACTTGGGCTTGGTCGCGGTGTGTCTCGCGGCGATGTTCTCGGGCAACAGCGCCTCCTGCGGCAGAAGCTCCATCGTTGCGTTGGGAACTTGGACGTGGGCTCTGGGCCCTTCTAATATTACCAGCTCTGCGGCTCTTGTTTGATCTTGGAAAAAAACGGCTACTCGGCGGCGATAACGCGGGAGATAACCGGAAATGGCGGGGTTAAGGGGGATTATAAAATACAGGTCAGCTCATTTGATTATATTCCACATCATTTTGTCTTCTTCAGCTGCTTGAGCGCGTCCATCTTGTCGTGGCCCACGATGCTACCGTGGCCCACGCCCTTCACGATCGAGTCTGCGAGGTTCTGCAGACCACCAGTGAGGTAGCTTCTTCTTAGGTCCTTTCTCACAGACTGCGACAGCAGCTTCTTCAGCTCGAACTTCTTGTTGGAGATGCTCTGCTTGTCCAGCTGCTTGTTCTCCTTCTTCGTTCTATTCTTCTTCAAAAACTCGTCCTCTCCGTCCATGTCGTCCAGGTCAACACCCAGGTCATCAGCGGCCTTGGCCATCCAGTTGTCCTCCTTCGTTAGCGACTTGGTCGAGATCTCGTTATCAGCCAGTTCACCAGAGATTCTCGCCCTATCACGCAGTTGTGCAAGAATGTCGCCCTCCACGGGCATCCTCTGCACGTCCTTTGTCCACTTCTTCGTGGCTTTTCCTCTAAACTTGGCCTTGTCGTCACTCAGCGCCTTTCTCAGGTTTCTCAATGGACCAGACGCCTCTTGTGGAGAACAGATCATCACGGAAACACCCTGCGTACCAGATCTGGCGGTTCTACCGGATCTGTGGATGTACACGTCAGCACTTCTCGGTAAATGGTAATGAACAACGTGTTGGATCCCAGAAATGTCCAGACCTCTAGCGGCAACGTCAGACGCAATGAGAACGGTGGATTTATCCGATTGCTGTGCGGCAGCCTTTTTGAAGTTCTCCAAACTTTTCAATCTTTGCTTCTGGATCATGTTGGAATGAATGGCAAACGTGTCGATGTTCAGACCGTTCAAGAATGGAACCAATCTCTTGACTGAATCAATGGCATTGGTGAACACAAGCGTTGTACCTGGATACATCAACAAGAAATAATACAGGTACAAGTCTCTCTCCTCTGGAAGACACTCAATCAAAGTCTCAATGATATCCTTGTTCAATCTCGACTGTGGATTAAGGTCGATGAACGTTGGCTTTGATCTGAAGTTCAACTTGGCCTGTAACAACTCCATGATCTGCTTGTTCTCATCTTCATCCTTTGGATTATACTTGTGCGTGTTACCCAATTTCGAGAATAGTTCTTTGGCAAACGTTGCGGAAAAAACAGATGATTGCCATTTCTCCTTCTTTGTTCTCTGAGACGAGAGGATCTTCAAGATTTGTTCAAATTCTGAGAAATGTCCATCTTGCAACAATCTATCAGCTTCATCCAACACGAGCATGTCCAAATTTGAGAATCTTTTACAGACTTTATCATTCTTTGAGATCAGTTCCAAGAAACGACCTGGAGTTGCCACCACAATTTGTCCAGAGTTTGGCCATTTCAACAGTCTTTCCTGTTTCTGGATGGAGAGACCACCTGTGAGTGAAAGAATGGAAGATTGTGTGAATGGGAAATATTTGGAAACGTTGTTGATATGTTCCAACACTTGATGTGCCAATTCACGAGTTGGCGTGAAGATCACACCTGCGGGGGAATCATCATCCGTAGTTCTAGCAATGAGTTTCTCCAAGATCGGGATACCATAGGCTAAGGTCTTACCAGAACCAGTGGAGGCCTTACCGATGAGATCCTCACCTTGCATTGCCAATGGGATACACTTCTTCTGGATTGGTGTTGGTTTGTCAAAGTCAAGCCCGGAAAGACCTTGAAGGGTATACTGTGACAGCTCCACGTCCTTCCATTGGGGCAAGTCCGCCTCTTCTTCTGGAATATCAGCATTTTTGAAGGAGCCACCTGAGAGGACCTTCTCCTGTTCTTCAATCTTCTTGACATTCTTGTTCTTTGGTTTGGTCTTGGTCTTGGTCTTGGTTTCAACCTCCTTAGCGTCCGTCATCTCCACGTCCTTTGGAGGCTCAACCTCTGGCGTATCTTTCATAACGAACTGCGGCTTACCATCGACGTACTCCACACCCACGCCTTCCAGTTCCTCCAGGCCATAGAAACCACCAAAGTCATCCAGCGTGTCTGGGATCTCCACGGACTTCCATGCGAGTCTATCAGCTGCCACGACCTTCTTCTTGATTTGCGGCTTGGTAACCTTGTTCTGTGACTTCTTAATGGCCTTCTTGCCCTTCTGGCGGTGCTTTACTAGTCTCTGAGCGACCATTTTGCGTGTTTTGTGTCTCTGTGATTGGAATCCTATGAGCTTAACTATGGAAATTTTTTTTTCTTGAGAAGCTCATCGCTTAGTCAGTGTATGCTTTATTTCTTGTAACTGCCATATCTGGTAGTCAACAGCAGCAGTTCATAGATCATAGGCATAGACCACACACAACGTATGGCGTTCCTCAAGCGATCCAAGTCCATCACAGGCAAGACGTACACCAAGCCGTCGATCAAGCCACAGCACACGCGCAAGATCATCAGGCGGTACCATCTACTCATCACGAAGCGAGATGCCATTCTACACAGGCTGAGGGGGCTCTTGGGTCACGAGGTCACCATGGACAACGTGCGGGAGTATTGTGCACTGCCCAAGGCCACTGAAGTTGCATGTGATGATGAGCTGCTCAAGCTGAGCAGCATGGACCAACAGGGGTTGCTCTTGGTGTTGGGCAAGATTGAGTACGAGATCCATGAGAACGGCGGGCTGCAGAGGTACCAGGTTGCCTCGATCCACGGGCAAGAGAGCAAGCGTGGGAGTGACTCGTCCAAGTGGCTGTTCGACACCGTTCCAGCACTTAAGGAGCTCAAGCCACGGGCACGGGCACTGGAGATTGGATGTCTGTCCACGAAGAACGTCATCTCACGGTACTGCGAGACGACGAGGATTGACCTGAACTCCAACGAGCCAGGGATTTTGAAACAGGACTTCATGGAGCGGGCCACTCCCTTGGAGCCGGAGTTTCAACTCGTGTCGTGCTCACTTGTGCTCAACTTTGTGCCCACGCCGCAGAAGCGAGGCGAGATGATTGTACGATTTTCGCAGTTCCTCCAGCCCCAGGGCCACCTGTTCATCGTGCTTCCCCTCAGCTGCCTGACCAACTCCCGTTATTGCGACAAGCAGCTGTTCACGCAGATCCTACGGTCACAGGGCTTTGTTCTGGAGCACTACCATGAGGCGAAGAAGCTGGTGTACATGTGTTTTCAGCTGGTGGATGGGCAGCAGAGGCAACGGTTCCCCAAGCGCAAGCTGCACGATGGCAGTACGATGAACAACTTCTGCATAACGCTGCAATAACCTGATACCACCACTACCACTACCAGTACACGCCATTTATATAGAGAGATATATACATTAGACACCAACCTCCAGACACCAGCATTAAGTACATAATCAAACATATTACATAATCAAAGACTAAGCGTTTAACTAAAACAACCAACAGTTTAAAACACTGACGAACACACGACAAAGAAAGAACAACAGAGACATACAGACACAACAAATAACAAACACAGACATGGTAAGTAGACTTACACACAGTGCAATGTTCGCTATGGACAAACACATGTGTCACGAACACACGTCACACAGACACAAGGTACTAACAACAACACACACAGGGACAGGGCACTTCGGGACTCCCAGGTGGCGACAAGAAGAAGAAGGACAAGTCCAAGAAGCCAAAGTATGAGGCACCCGTGAAGACGACGCGTATCGGGCGCAAGAAGCGCAGAGGTGGCCCGTCCACCGCGGTGAAGCTGCCAGAGGTGTTGCCGCGCAACAGATCCAACCTGAAGTTGCTCAAGACACAGCGCATCCACGACCATCTGCTCATTGAGCAGGAGTTTGTCGCCTCGATGGAGAACCTCAAGCCGTTCGAGAAGAAGCAGAACGAGGAGCGTGAGAAGGTGGAGGAGATTAGAGGAACACCGCTCACGGTGGGCACGCTGGAGGAGATCATTGATGACGACCATGCCATTGTGAGCTCCACTTCTGGACCGGAGTACTACGTCACAATCATGTCCTTCGTGGATAAGGAGCTGCTGGAGCCTGGATGCTCTGTGCTACTGCACAACAAGACAGTGGCCATCGTGGGTGTGTTGGAAGATGATGCGGACCCGGTGGTGAATGTGATGAAGGTTGCAGTCGCGCCATCTGAAACGTACTCGGACATTGGAGGCTTGGAATCACAGATCAAGGAGGTGAAGGAGGCGGTCGAGCTGCCATTGACGCATCCAGAGCTGTACAGTGAGATGGGTATCCAGCCTCCAAAGGGTGTCATTCTCTACGGTGCGCCAGGAACTGGTAAGACCCTTCTGGCGAAGGCCGTGGCAAACTCCACCTCTGCCACGTTCATCCGTATGGTTGGCTCAGAGTTGATCCAGAAGTACGCTGGTGAAGGCCCCAAACTGGTGAGATCGCTGTTCAAACTCGCTGCTGATAACGCTCCCTCGATCGTGTTCATTGACGAGATTGACGCTGTGGGAACTAAGAGATACGACTCCAACTCGTCCGGAGAGAAGGAGATCCAGAGAACGATGCTGGAGCTGCTGAACCAGCTGGATGGGTTCGACGACCGTGGTGACATCAAGGTGATCATGGCGACGAACGCAATCGAGTCACTGGACCCGGCGCTGATCAGACCGGGACGTATTGACCGAAAGATCCACTTCCCGCCACCAGACTCGGAAAACCTGAAGAAGATCTTTGAGATCCACACGAGAAAGATGACGTTGAGCGGCGACATTGACGTGGACAACATCATCAGCGCCAAGGACGAGCTCAGCGGTGCAGAGGTGAAGGCCATCACCACGGAGGCCGGGCTCATCGCGCTGAGAGAGCGCAGAATGCAGGTCACCAACTCGGACTTTGTCAAGGCCAAGGACAACGTGATGAAGACCAAGGTGGACGAGTCGCTGGAGGGTCTGTATCTCTGATTGTTGTTCTTGTCCTATAGTATAATGTAAGCGCAAGGGCTAAATAAACCTCCCCCACAATTCGTACATCCAAACACCAAAACCGGCCCCGAAAGCAAAGGCGAATAAACAGTTGACCCACAAATTTGTAACTAACCCCACAAAAGTATTTGAAACAGGCATTGCGAGACAGAGAAGTGAGTGAGAAGCACAGGCACAGCTTCCCCTTCGGCAACACACGAACACAGACAGAGACACACGCACACACTGACGCTCCAAATCAACGGCAGACGGCTTTCGCTGCCCAACATCATGAAAGGGCTCAAGGCGGACAAGGAAGGGCAGAGTGCACATTCACAGCCTTCTCCACCGAATTACAAGCTGACGTATACAGTGGGAGTGGCGGAGAACGTCAACAAGCGATACAGACCCTCAATGGAGGACGTGCATACGTACGTGGAGAACTTTGTCGAGAGGCTGGACTGGGGGTACTTTGCCATCTTTGATGGCCACGCGGGCAAAGATGCGGCCAAATGGTGTGGCCAGCACCTGCACACGCTCATCGGTGATACGTTGATGAAGGATGACCATCGCGACGTGCGCGAGGTGCTCAACGAGTCCTTCGTGAAGGCGGACGAGGAGATTGTGCATAACGTGAAGGGCTCGAGTGGGTGTACTGCTGCCGTGGCAATCATACGATGGGAACTCCCCGAGGAGAACGATACTTCGAGGTTATCGCTGAACCAGCATAAAAGAATGCTCTACACAGCCAACGTTGGCGATTCTCGAATCGTGTTGTTTAGGTCTGGCAAGGCCATTAGATTGACGTATGACCATAAGGCCAGCGACAAGCTGGAGATCAAGCGTATAGAGGAAAACGGAGGCATCATCATGAAGAACAGGGTCAACGGCATGCTTGCGGTGACACGTTCCTTAGGAGACCAGTTCTTCAAGGAGTTGGTGATTGGGAACCCCTACACGACGAGCGTGGAGCTCGATCTATCCACAGATAACTTCTTGATCATTGCCTGTGATGGGCTTTGGGACGTGATGAGTGATCAACGAGCGTGTGAACTGATCCAGGGTATCGAGGACGCCAGTGTTGCGGCAAAGGCACTCGTGGATCATGCGATGGAGAAACATACAACGGACAACATCACTGTGATGGTCATAAAACTGGGATGATTAATTGCATTTTGTTTATTTTTTAGTCATTTGTAGTGACATGGTTCATCATATCATGTTCATCATGTGGCTGTTATGGATCACATGTTCATCATGCTGTCAATCTCATCAAAGATGTTGTTATCAAATGACTGGAAGTTTTCCGTGTTCATATCTGTGTAGTTCTCTCCCAAAAGTTCATTGATGTTATCCTGTAGGTCTCCACCGTACTCGTTCATATCGGCATCATCGGGCACCTGTGCCAGAAAGTCGTTGATATCACCCAGTATGTCATCTCCCTGTGGCTGTCCCCCCAACTTATCACCCTGTGTCTGCTGAACAGGCTGCTGCTGCTGCTGCTGCTGCTGTTCCAATGCCGGCTGTTGAGCACGTTCTCTAAGCCTCGTCTGCCAGATCACCACGTCGTTCAGCTGGAACAGCAGCGTGTCCAAGTTTTCCCCGAACTGCCTGATGGATGTGTCCAGCTTCGCCGTCAGCGAGTGTTTACTGCTGGGCAGAATGAGGTTGGCCGTCTTGTCTCTGTGCAGTTCATCAAGAACGTTTCCCGTCTCCAGAAGCAGTTCCTATGTTTGGTTGTTAGCCCTTCTTTTTTTTTCTGTATCTATCGGTGGCGAATAGCAAGAGAGCCACTCACGTTGAAGGAGACCACGAGGTTGTTGATAGCGGTTGCCATAGCTGTGTTATGCTCACTTTGCCAGGCCAGCGAAGACACCAAAAGCTGTGTTCATCATATTATAGGCTCATCCATTTAGTACCCGGCTCTATCGTGCTGGTGTTTACCTGCAGTTGACATCTCCTAAGTAAAAACCAGCACCTCTCGGCTTGCCCGGCTCGGAAAATGGCAGAATCCGACAGTTGTGTCCCGTAGAGAAAGATGACAATGAGAAGCCGTAATTTGCAGTTGACAAAGAGAGAGAGAGAGTGTGTGTGAGTGTGTGAGAGAGAGAGAGCACATATAAAGGGTCAAGGACAATGCTCAAGGCACGCAACATCTTCAGGCGTCAGGAGAATGAGGTGCAGCAGCCGCCTGTGGAGAGCGACACGGACTCAATGAGCGACGAGGAGATTGATGTGAAGAAGGAGACCAACAGGCGCCCGAAGGAGAACAACTTCACGCAGCAGAAGCTCAAGGCGTTCCATCCAATCATCACACCAAAGTACGTGATACCGCTTTTCTTGTCACTTGCAGTGTTCCTCATCCCGCTGGGAGCTGGGATGCTGTACGGCTCAAACAGGGTGGAGGACATTGTGCTTTACTACAACCACTGTGACACGCTCGCCGGAAGGGATGACTTTACAGATATGCCACAGGATGCCTTCGACTACCACTTCCACACCGAAATGGACGTTGTGCCAAAGTGGAAGTACGTGTTGAACGAAACCGAGCAGGATATCGCAGAGCAAGGGACTTGCCAAATCCAATTCCAGGTGCCAAATGACATTGGTCCTGCGGTCTACATGTTCTACAGAGTGGAGAACTTCCATGCAAATCATCGTCGTTTTGCAAAGAGTTACAGTGAGGACCAGCTGAACGGTGATGCTGCCTCCTTGGGGGCTATCAAGAACACCGTTGGACAGAACTGTGAGCCGCTTTCCGCGAACGACGACGGTGTCAAGTATTACCCATGTGGTTTGATTGCCAATGCCCTTTTCAACGACACGTTCACCTCGCTCTATGGTGTCAACTCGACCTCCGCGGACTATAACATGACCACCGAGGGGATCGCATGGGCTACGAACAAGAACAGATTCCAGAAGACCAAATACAACGCCAGCGAGGTTGTTCCACCACCAAACTGGGCCAAGATGTTCCCTGACGGGTACACCCAGGACAATCTGCCGGACATATCGACATGGCAGGAGTTCCAGAACTGGATGCAGACGCCTGCGTTGCCGACGTTCTCCAAGATGGTTATGCGTAACGACGACGACAAATTGAACAAGGGGACATATGGGGTCACCGTGGGGATGCACTGGCCCGTGAACGAGTTCAAGGGAAAGAAGGCGGTGTATCTGACCACCAGATCCGTCATTGGCGGTCGTAACCCCTTCCTGGGCACCGTGTGGATCGTTGTTGGTGGCATCTGCCTCGTTGTGGGCATCATGTTCCTCGTTATCCACTTTGTCTTCCGCAGAAAACTGGGCGATGTCTCCCGGCTGAGTTGGAACCAGCAGTGAACGTGTGTGTATACATGTTACCTGTGTTCTTATATGAGCCACCCTTCTCACCGTGTAGCCACACACCCCTGTACTACACCTGAACAGTTAGAGAACCCTCTCCATAGTTAAGAGCTATGTGCCGTGCCCACGCTTACGCGTGCGCGCCATAGTTCAGCAATTTTCCACGCGTAAACGCCATCCCGCAAATTTTTTTTTTGGCCATTCTCTTTCTCTCTCTCTCGAAAGCAGCGCTAAAACAAAGGTGTTTGAACAGCCACCTTGTAAGTTGGGAAGCACAACCGTTTGAACGTCAAAAGCACACGCCATGGAACAGGACGAGGCACAGAAGAACATCGAGATCTGGAAGATCAAGAAGCTGATCAAGTCGCTCGAGCTTGCGAGGGGAAATGGTACCTCCATGATCTCGCTCATCATCCCGCCAAAGTCTCAAGTCTCATTCTACACAAAGATGCTCACGGACGAGTACGGAACCGCGTCCAACATCAAGTCCCGTGTCAACAGACAGTCCGTGCTCTCCGCCATCACATCCACCCAGCAGAAGCTCAAGCTGTACTCCAAGGTGCCTCCAAACGGCTTGGTTGTCTACTGTGGTGATATTGTCACCGATGACGGCAAGGAGAAGAAGCTGAACATTGACTTTGAGCCTTTCAAGCCAATCAACACCAAGTTGTACCTGTGTGACAACAAGTTCCACACCGAGGCTCTTTCCGAGTTGCTTGAGGCTGACGACAACTACGGTTTCATCATCATGGATGGTTCCGGCTCCCTTTTCGGTTTGCTCTCTGGTAACACGAGAACTGTCATCACAAAGTTCACCGTGGACTTGCCAAAGAAGCATGGTCGTGGTGGTCAGTCCGCGTTGCGTTTCGCGAGATTGAGAGAGGAGAAGAGACACAACTATGTCAGAAAGGTGGCCGAGGTTGCCGTCCAATGCTTTATCTCCAACGATAAGGTCAACGTGAACGGTCTTGTCCTTGCAGGTTCTGCTGATTTCAAGACAGACTTGGCCAAGTCCGACCTATTCGATCTCAGATTACAGCAGAAGATTGTCAAGATTGTCGACATCTCATACGGTGGTGAGAACGGATTCAACCAGGCCATTGAGTTGTCCGCTGAGGCCTTGGCCAATGTGAAGTTCATCCAGGAGAAGAAGTTGATCACACAGTTCTTTGACGAGATCTCCCAGGATACGGGCAAGTTCTGTTACGGTGTCAGTGATACCATGAAGGCGCTGGAGGCTGGTTCTTGTGAGATTGTCATCGTCTATGAGAACTTGGATATCATTCGTTACGTGTACAAGGACTCTGAGAACCGTGATATCATTGTGAATGTTGGTCCAAACAACGAGGACAAGTCTGTGTCCTTGGATAAGGAGACTGGTGAACAGATGGAGCTGGTTTCTGAGCAGCCTCTTTTGGAGTGGTTGGCTGAGAACTATAAGAACTTTGGTGCCACTTTGGAGTTTGTCACTGATAGATCCTCGGAAGGTGCTCAGTTCGTCACGGGATTTGGTGGTATTGGTGCCATCTTGCGTTATCAGCTCAACTTTGAACAATTGGCTGAAGACTCTGACGACGAGTACTTTGATGACGAAGACGACTTCATTTAAACTTGTTTCAACTTATGTACATTAAAATAAAGGCATTGCTACAGGAAATGCAATCTATGTATCGCATGTTTATTAATGACTTTTTAAACCAAATCCTCATCCAAACGGGCAGCAGGGTTAGTCTCGATGAAGTCCAAAGAGACCTTGTGACCCAACAATTCTCTAATGTTACTAACGCCGTACTTGATCATGGTTGGTCTCTCTAACGAAAGACCCCAGCCAAGAACACGCATGTTCTTAGGGAGCCCCATTGGCTCAAGCATCTCTGGGCGGAACATACCCGAGTTACCAATCTCCACCCATTTACCCAGGCCCTGATGCCAGGAGTAAATCTCCATGGATGGCTCCGTGTAAGGGTTATAAGTTGGCTTGAATCTCAAATCACGGACACCCATTTTCTCAAAGAAGGATTCCATGAATTCAATCAAATTACCCAAGGTGATATCGTAATCGGCAATGACACCTTCAACCTGGTGGAATTCAGCCAAATGGGTGGCATCAACGGCTTCATTTCTAAAGACTCTGTCGATGGAGAACAATCTCGTTGGTTTTGGATCCTTGGCCAACTCTTTCAACATTGCGGATGAGATTGCGGTGGTGTGAGTTCTCAAAACGAGCTTCTGGGTCTCCTCTGGCTTCCATGGGTATCTATAACCAATGGAACCATAAAGTCCGTCCTGGTGCACCTTCTTGATGTGCTCGAGGTACTTCTTGTCCTCTGGTAGACCACCGACCAGAGGGTCCTTCAAATAGAAGGTGTCCTGCAAGTCTCTAGCCGGGTGCTGTTGTGGAACGAACAAGGTGTCAAAGTTCCAGAAGCCTGTGTCGACGTACTGGTTGGATGGCATCTCAGTGAAGCCCATGGAGAAGAAGATCTGTCTGAATTCCTCACGCACTTTGCTGAGTGGATGGAGGGCACCTGCGTGTGGAGCGACACCTTCGGAGGCAAAGTTGTATGGTTTGAACTTGGCCTGATTCCAAGATCCGGTGATCACCATGTCTGAGGTGATGTCTGTCTCGAGCTTCTCGATGGTGGTGGAGAACTCTGGACCCTTTGTCACGGAGAAGGAGAGGATCTTTGTCATGCTGATGAGCTTACGCTTCTTCAACTCAGAGATCTTCTTGGCATCGGCAAGGGTGCCCGTGGCTGCGATTTCTCTAAGCTCCTCACATGTGGAGTCTTGTGGCAAGGCAGACTTGTCGAGCTTGTCGTTGACAACAAGCTCGTCTCCGTTCTTGGAGATCCATCCGTTCTTGAAGGCTCTTGCCTGTCCCATCTTACCGTTTGGTCCCAACTGGGCGCCCACGTCGGCAATCTTGAGGTGGTCGAGCTTGAGCACGAGCTCGAGAAGTCTGTACTCGTGAGATCCGTGCTGCACGATGTCAGCGGCCTCCTCGGTGAGGTTCCAGCGCTCCTGCTCGATGCTCTTGTAGGCGACCATGTTCTTGGACACGAGCGAGTTGAGTGCCGCCTGGACGGTCTGTGCGTCCAGCTGTGGGAAGGTGTCCGCAGTGTTTGCAATCACCTGCTCGGCATCGAGCACGTGGAGCACCTGCAGTTGGAGAGCGGACATCGTGTGTGGTTGTGTGTAAGTGGTTGTGTGCTCAGCCTTTGCTTCTGTTGAATTGAGAAAGATGTTTCTGTCCGCTGTGACTTCGTTGGAAAAAAAAATAACAATATGGTCGGAACTCGTAGGATGTTTTTGGTCGGATTTGTTGATGAATGTTAAAAGCGATCAACCAACAAAGTGGACAAAGTGGACAAAAGTGGACACAGCAGTGTTACATATAAGGCACACAGCACACAGCACACAGCACACAGCACACAGCACACAGCACACAGCACACAGCACACAGCACACAGCACACAGCACACAGCACACAGCACACAGCACACAGCACACAGCACACAGCACACAGCACACAGCACACATGCGACCACAAGAAGGACCCACACAGACGTGCGAGTGGGACGACTGTGGCACCCAGCACAGCGCCAGGGAGCTGATGGTGCACATAGCACAGACCCACGCAACGTCGGAGGGCGAGCAGCAGTGCCAGTGGGGCGAGTGCACGCAGATGGAGCCCAGCCACTATGCGCTGGTGCACCACCTGCGCCACCACGTGCGGCACACACCCTTCAAGTGCATCGTGCCCGACTGCCAGGACGAGTTCATCAACGCGGACCAGTTGCAAGTGCACCTGACGGTGCGGCACGAGGAGCACAAGGACAACAAGCTGCAGTGGTTCACGTTCCTGGACAAGCTGAAGAACTCGCACCCGCTGTTCGACACGCGGCCGCAAGACAACTTGACGCGCGTCACCGACAGGGAGTTCCAGCGGCTGCTCAACAGCCGCAAGATCGACTTCCTGAAGGTGTCCAACGTGTCGCTGGATGACATTGTCAGCGAGCCCTCGCGTAAGAAGGGCCGCACGGCCAACGCGGAGATCAACGCCGACCTCAGAGAGCAGTACCGCGTGGAGAACACCGCGTTCAAGGACGCGCTGATGCAGCGGGCTAACAGCACGTTCGAGCAGGCACAGCAGGTGGGTCCGCTGCCGCTGGACAAGGAGATTGACACGTTGGCGCCCACAGAGCTCGAGCAGTTGCACCAAGAACTGGAGCGCCGCTGGCTGTGGACGCTGGAGGCGTCCCAGCTGCTCAAGGCACAAGTGCTCGAGGTGGAGCAGCACCGTGAGCAGCTTACGACCAGGAAGGAGCTGCTGCTGGACGCCACCATCGCGCTGGAGCTGCCCGCCGGTGTTGACAAGTACACGATGTCTTCTTGATCTTCTTTTTGGATGGATTTGCCTATGTTTATAATATGTGATATGCTTATGTAATGATAGTTGTCTTGCTTATGTAAGTCATCGCTTCTCCTGGAAAAATTCTCTTAGTTTCCTTCCCTCTCTCTCTCTCTCTCAAGTTTAAGTGTTACGTGAGGAAGAGACGTTTAGGACACAGGAAACCATGCTCTCACCGATCCACGAGTCATCTGCAACAGCGAGTCTGCCCGAGTACGACGAGTTTGAAGGGCTCGAGTTGGACGACCTCTTTGCACAGCTCAAGAAGAACCACACGGTCCACGAGAACACTGACGACGAGCTCACCAAGATAAAGAAGTCCATCGCAAAGCTCCCGAAGATCCAGACGGGTGGCTCCATTGCAGACGAGGGTAAGAAGACGACATCAACATCAACACAGCACAAGGACGGGATCATCAACATCAACGACCCCATCACACACACGAAGAAGAAGAAATCCACAGAAACCACGCACTCCGGCTCCAAATGGTTCGACATGCCCAAGGGAGAACTCACCGAGTCCGTGAAAAGAGACCTCCGGATCATCGAACAGAGAGCAGCACTTGACCCAAAGAGACATTACAAGAAGGACAAGTGGAAAACGCCAGAGTTCTTCCAGATCGGCACCATCGTGGAAGGAAAGTCAGAGTTCTATAGCTCAAGACTCAAGAACAAGGACCGCCATAGCACGATATTGGAGAGTGTGATGTACGATGACGATACAAAAAAGTACTTCAAGAGAAAATACGATGAAATCCAGCTGAAAAAGACCTCAGGAAAGAAGACCCACTACAAGAACATCAAGGAGGCCAGAAGAAGGTTCTAATGTGGCACTGTGATACTATTGTACTGTAATACTACTGATAGTTGTAAGTTGTAACTTGTATTGGCTATTTGTTATAGTTATGTGAAACGTTAATTAAAAAAAAAAAAAAAAACACAGTACGTAATAATAACCATGGTTACGCTCTGAACCGATTTGGTAACCATAGCAATGAGATGATACCCTCGGAAGTCACTAATGCGGTAAATTCCAAACAAAGCACACCTCGGAAATGGGGGAATCAAGAAACCGCCGCCCGCCCAAAATTAAAATCTTCTGAAGTTTTCCTGTTTTGGTTTCGTTTCTAGCAACTCCCACACACGCGTTTGTTTCGTTCTGTCGTTGCACGTTGCCCCTACACTGCCAATTGTCGAAGGAAGAAACATACAACGGTGAGTTTTTGCACTGGCCTCTTTTTTTTTTTTTTTTTTGGCCAACCGCCCATTGCCCTGCCCCATTGCTCTCAAACTAACAACAAATCAAAGATGGATATCAGTCAGGTCTTGGAGAATGCGATCTTGAATCCGAATCCTCAGCAGCGTGCTGAGGCTGAAGCCCAGCTACAGGGTATGGCCAGGGAGCACTTTGTCATGTACCTTGGTCTGCTCACACAGACGATGGCCAATGAGGCGCTCAAGCCAGAAGTGAGAATGCTCGCCAGTATCTCCCTCAAGAACGAGCTCATTTCCAAAGACGCCCACAAGAAGCAGGAACAGGCACAACGTTGGATCAGTATGGATGTGGCAGCAAAGACAGAGATCAAGAACGCTGCTCTCCAGTCGCTGCTTACGACTAACGACCGTGTGGCCAACTCGTGTGCTCAGCTCGTTGCCGCCATCGCTGAGATTGAACTGCCACGGAAGGAGTGGACAGACCTCATTGGAATCATAGTGGAGAACACCAAACCGGAGAAGCCAGAACACGTCAAGCGTGCCTCCCTGTTGACCATCGGATTCATCTGTGATTCCGCAGACCCAAACGACCCAACCATTATCCAACAATCAAACGGAATCCTTATCGCCATTGTCCAAGGTGCCCAGGCATCTGAGCAATCCAAGGTTGTCAGACTCACAGCTATGAACGCGCTCATCAATTCCCTCGAGTTTATCAAGTTCAACTTTGAGCGCGAGGGTGAGAGACACTACATCATGCAAGTTGTCTGCGAGGCCACACAGGCCGATGATAACGAGCTCAAAGCCGCCGCGTTTGGTGCCCTTGCCCGTATCATGGCGTTGTACTACTCCCACATGAGTGTCTACATGGAGAAGGCCCTCTACGGCTTGACCGTTGATGGTATGAAGTCAGACGATGAACGTGTTTCTTGTATGGCTGTTGAGTTCTGGAGTACCGTTTGTGAGAATGAAATTGATATCGCCATGGAACAAGCTGAATATCCGGAATCTCAAGTCCAACTCTTCAAGTTTGCCATGTTTGCCATTGACACCATCGTGCCAACGCTGTTCCAATTGCTTAAGAAGCAGAACGATGACCCAGATGATGATACTTGGAACGTTGCCATGGCTGCTGGTGCTTGTTTAACGTTGTTTGCGCAAGACACTGGTAACTACGTGGTTGCTCCAACTTTGCAATTCGTTGAACAAAACATTGGTTCTGCTAATTGGAGAGACCGTGAGGCTGCCGTGATGGCTTTCGGTTCCATCTTGGATGGTCCAGATAGGGACCAATTGAAGTCGTTGATCCAACAGGCCTTGACTCCAATCTTGGGACTCATGTCTGATGATTACTTACAAGTCAAAGAGACTGTTGCTTGGTGTATTGGAAGAATTGCCGATTTGCTCATTGACGCAATCTCCATCGATGTTGACTTACCAAGAGTGCTCATGGCGGTGTCTCAAGGTCTGAGAGATCATGGTAAGGTGTGCACAAACTCATGTTGGACTTTGATCAACATCGTGGAACAACTGAATGAGACTGCCATTGGTGCTGAATCTTCTGTTATTGCTCCATATTACAAAGGTCTGGTCCCGGTGCTGTTAGACGTGAGTTCTAGGGGTGATAACGAATACTCCACTAGATCTGCTTCTTACGAAACGTTGTCTACAATGGTTCAATATGCTTCTAATGACGTTATGGACGTTGTCAATGAGATTGGTTCTGTCGTATTGCAAAGAATTGATGATACAATTCAATTACAAGCACAGCTCATCACCAATGATGATAAGAGCAATATGGAGGACTTACAGACAAACCTCTTGTCCGTTTTGACCAATGTCATTAGAAGAGTTGGCCCAGAAGTTGCCAAAGTTGCCGATTCACTAATGCAACTCTTGCTGAAATTACTCCAGTCTCAACAAAACTCTGTCATTGAGGAGGATATCTTCATTGGCATCTCTGCACTTGCCGGTGCAGTCGGTCAAAACTTCAACAACTATATGAATGCATTCTTGCCATTCTTGACCAATGCACTGAATCAAGTTGACTCCCCAGTTTCGAACACCGCTGTTGGATTGGTTGCAGATATTTCGCATTCGCTCGGTGAAGGATTCCAACAGTACTTTGAAGGTTTGATGAATATTCTTGGTGGATTGTTGCAGAATCCAAACGTTCGTAAGGAGTTGAAGCCAACCGTTTTGTCCGCCTTTGGTGACATTGCCACTTCTGTCGGTGCAGGGTTCAGACAATATTTGCAAGTTGTCTTTGAAATTTGTCATGCAGCACAATCCATGGAACCCGAGAATGGTTCTGCTGATGCGTTGGACTATATCTCATCCATCCGTGAATCAGTTTTGGATTGCTATGTCGGTATCGTTGGAGGAATGCACGATTGTCCAAATGACATTTATCCATTTGCATTGCAGATCTTTGAGTTGTTGGGTTCGATCTCCAGCGATGCCAATATGCTCTTGAGTGACAGTGTGAGTAGAAGTGCCGTTGGTTTGATTGGTGATTTGGCACAGATGTTCCCAGATGGCCGCATCAAGCAGGCGTACGCTCAGACTTGGGTCACCGAGTTGATCAAGAAGGCCAGAACCAACCCAGAGTTCTCTCAGAACACCCGTGATACAGCTAGATGGGCTAGAGAACAACAGAAGCAACAGTTGAACTTGTGATTGTTGTGATCTTGCTGCTTACTCTCTCATCTTAGATCATTTCCTGACGTCCTCATATTTGTGATCCTTGGATCATTTGACCTCATCTCCTTTCTCTCTTTTTTTCTCTCTCTCTTTTCTCTCACCGTCTCCTTTCCATTTAGCATCTCACTTTTCCTCTATCTCTTTTATATCTTCCCTGTTTACTGTTTAGCAGCAGAATATACCCTCTCTATCTCTCTTTTCTTTGTTCCCTTGTTGTCTCTTTTGTTACATCTCTACTTCTCTTAACTCTCTTCATGTCCTGCATTTTAATGACCTCTTATAATTTGACCTTTTCTGATCTCTTTGCTATTATTCCTGGCGTACGTACCTTGTACGTGCTAACGCTACACACGTTATATATACACCCGCCAGTCTCATGGACGATGTATGGGCTATCTATATCCCGTGTCTTCATTTTTCGCTCTAATGGCACATGATCTTGCTTAAGAAGGGCCAGTTTGGTGGTCCTTTATTCACTCTGAGAGGATGGCCAAACTCCCCTGAAGGTATATCCACGATCCATCATGACGTTGTTTCCAACTCACCATTGGCACCAATGATGTTCAGCGTTCACAATCTCAATGGCCAATTGTTGGTGGAAATACACAGAATACACACCACTGCGTTCAGTAGGATAAGCAATGGACATCTAAATAGTCATGTCATTCATCAGGGCCTCCAGTTCCTGTTCTTCCCTCTGCAGCATCATTTCCAACTCCCTTTCATAAGGATCCATGGTGGTCTCTTCTTGTATATCATCCAATTCCTCCCATGCCTGAGCAACGAGGTCAGCTTGCCGTTTCAGTTGCTCATCCTCACGTTTCTTCTGGTGTAAGACGACAAATCTCTCCATGCTATCCAATCCACCACGCTGATCCAACTGTCGTTGGGCCCTTGCCTCTTGTCTCTTGGCGAAGGGGACGTACTTCGTGCCTCGGAGTGTATACTTGCGTGGTTCATCTCTGGTGGGGGTCCTCGTTGATCTCATTTGTGCTGTGTGGTTCTTTAATGGTGAGGACAGGGGTGATTTGAGCTGATGGTATCGTTGGTGTGCGCGTGATTCGATTCTGTTGAGGGGCGTTCTCGGTAGAGAGGAACGTGGCGGTGAAGCTGGCGGGACCGTTCGGTTGCTCATTGGTGTTTGGTGATGTTCTATGATTGTGTTTCTCTGTTGGCACATAGTTAAGAAGAGTTTCTGCATTAGTTTTGGAGCGCGTTTTAAGATGGGTTATTGAACAGAAATTGTTTATCATGCCAAAATGGAAACCACCACAACGGCAAGAAGCAGCATCAGCAGCACTACATGTAAAGAATAAACCGTAGAATATTTCATAATTGTTTTCTCTTTTTATGTCTAAACTGGGTGATTGATGCTTTTTGGCCTCTTTTTTATACAATGGCCTTGAGATGAGGGGAGGAAGGGAGAAAGAGGCCATAGAAACAAGACACCAGGCAACACGCAGGAAGTGCTTTTCTCGTTATCGTCAATTGTGTATGTGTACAAACCCCATAGAATCACTTAGCAATGGCCTGCAAAGCCTCCAAAACCTCAACCTGGATGGCAGCGGTGGCAGCAACGGCCTCGTCAGCAGAGGAGACGTTCTTCTGGGCCTCAGCCAACTGGGTCTTGATGCTCTCTGCGGAGAAGGAGGAAGGCTCAAAGGCCTCGATGGCGGTGATGGACAAGGTGGAACCTGGCTGGACGGTAGCAAAGCCACCAGAGACAAAGTACTCCTTTGTAGCACCGGAGGACTCAAAGATCTGGACGATGCCTGGCTTCAGCTGCTCGATGATTGGGACGTGATTGGCCAAGATACCAAACTCACCGTTGACACCTGGGACGTTGACCTGGGTGACAACCTCGGAGGAGAAGATGGTTTCGTGTGGGAGTGCGAGTGAGAGCTTGAGCACGTCGGAGGCGGCCACGTCGGCGTAGGCTCTTCTTGCGAGTGGTGTGCGGGCGACGGTTCTGAGGGCAGAGGATCTGAACATGGCTGAGGGGGAGTCAATGGGTCCTGTTCTGTTCTGTTCTTGTGTGTGTGTGTGTGTGTTTGGTGGGTCCTTTTCCTTTTCCAACGTTTTTCAAGGGGGGCGCGAAAGCGCTCTCGTTCGTTTTCATTGGGCGGGTGCAAGTGCGCGCGCGGCGGTGTTTGTGTTGTGCTGCTGGACGTGTGAAATGAAGGGGGTTGTGCTTTGACTTACCGGATTGGGAAGTCAAGAATGTAGTATACAAGCATATCATTGTAGTTGCTGTATTGGGAAGTCTATGTGATATATATATATATATATATATATATACAGGAACAAAAAAGGACTACCGCATTAGGCAGTCAAGAGCACTAACAATCAGTTGGCAGTAATGTCTTTAATCACTCTTTGCAGACCTTCTTCTCTTGAGCCAAAGGACACGTTCCTGCTCCAGGGACAGCGGGTGCGAGTAACACGAGTCCTTGAGCGAGAGTCTGGTGGAGATGCGCCAGCTGAGCACCCAGTCGGTGAGCCCAAGCACTCTGACAACGGTGCCAGCGAGGAAGAAGGTGGCACCCAACGCACAGCCAATGGACGCGCCCACCGCCACCTGCGGCACGTTGTGGTACCACAGGTACACCCTAGCGAACATCACAGCCATAGACACGCTTGCTAGCGCACCCGTGCCCAGCAGCCTGTGCCATTGTGTCAACCCTCGCCATTGTAACCACAGCCTCAGTGTCAAATAGGTGAAGAAGAAGCCCATGAACTGTGCATGAGCACTGGGCATGCCATATCCTGAGCGTAGTCCGTTCTGCTGGAACCCTTCGAACACGCGTGGGCGCGGGTGCTTGACGTGGTTCTTGACGACGTTGTTGAGCACGTCATTGACAACTTGTCCCCCAGCCATCAGCACCGGTTCAATCTCCCTGGTGACGATGAACCAAGAGAGATAGAACACGAGGATGCCAATGGGCAGCAGCGATAGTCCCGCACACAGGAACGATACCGGGTCGTGTGGATCGTAGAGCACGTACGTGTCGTCGAAGGGCACGGGTGAGTGGTTCAGTGTGGCCATCTGTGTGTTTTGTTTTGTTTTGTATATGTGAATTGTTCGTGTACGTTGTTAGGTTTGTGTGTTGGTGAAATATTTATATAGCTCTGTGTGGTAAGCCGCTCTTGGAGAGCATTGAAACAGGAACCACAATGCGAAGCACACGCAGTGCCAATGGCACCGCAGAGATGAGGCAAGACACAGAGAAGCGCAGGTTGCGCTCCAAGGCACCGGCAAAGGCATCGCTGTTCAACTACGAGGAGGACCCTTCGACCATCGACGCCGACCAGCAGCTCACACTACAAGCACACACAACACCAGGGGGCAAGTTGCTCACGCTGGAGCTTCCCAGGGAAACTCTCCCCATGGCACTGGCGATCACAGAGCTTCCGGACGTCCAGAGGCCCAGGACACTGCGTAGATCAAGGCCAAAGCCCAAGAACAAGCCCAAGACAGTGCACAGTGCCAACAGCACAGACCCTCTGAACGACGAGATGTATGAACTGTACCACCGCAGAATGGAGAAGGAGGAGAAGAAGATGCTCAACAGGGACAGGGAGTCGTTCTGTGCAGAGGCAGACAAGCTGAAGTCACAATTGGAGGCATTGGCGCAGAACGACTGGACAAAGACCCTGCCACAGATCACGTATATCAGAGACGTCAGGGACTTCAAAGAGCTCCAGGAGAAAAGACAGTGGACCATCACGAGCATCCACGTGCTGCTGAGCAAGTTTGAAGACTGGAGACGTAGAGAAGACCGTGTGTTGGGCCGTGTGCGCTCACACCGTGTGGATAATCCCCCCATTCAAGATGCCATCGACTTCCGCTTCTACACCCAGCTCAATAGGTTCGACTACGTAGGTGACAGCGACACCGACGATGACGAGAACACGATGACGGTGCAACAGATCAGACACAGCAGGAAGATCAAGCGAAGCAACACGTTTGGGCCGGTGATACGCATCAACTTGAACGGAGGGAAATCACTTGTGGCCCAGCCGTTCGAACGTACAAAGGTGGAGCATTCCCCTGATAGCTAACATTAACATAATAGTCATATACAATAGCAAGATGATATTCATTAGACAGCTAGCAATACACAAACACTCACTTAGGTGTCTCAATCTTACGCTTGCGTTTGGACGAGGCAGAGGGAAGGTCGACCGATGACCCTTGCCCTGTGGTCGCTCCGGTGTGTTCTGCAGACTCCTCCAAGTCCTGCGATATCTGCTCCACGTACTCAAGAGACTGGCCAATGCGGTCCTCAAACTTGCACAGTCCTTGCAATAGCCCATCCACCGTCATCACACCGTCATACCGGGGGTCAAGCACCTCTCCAGGAAGCAGTACATCACGGCCAACCGACGACTTCACCTTCACCAACTGCTCCGACCCAAACACCACGGCATCAACGACACCCGTGAACACCGACTCAGCGAGAAACACCTCCAGCGTCGTCACACCCTCGATGTCCAGTGCCTCCTGGAGCCGTCTGTACGTGATGGTCTTCATCCTTTGTTAGTGCCATCATTAAAAATATATAACAGTGGATACTGGAACACGACAACAACTCACATTACTCTTCAGACACTCGGATGCGAGCGTCAGCATGCGCAGCTTGTGCACCGCGAGGTCACTGAGCTCGATGAACTCGCCCTCCGTTTGTTGTGCCAAGTAGTGTGTATAAGTGCCAAAGCAGAAGAGCTGCACCGTGCGAAGCCACTGCGGCTCCTCCGCAAAAAGCGAGCTGTATTGTGTGTCACAACGCAGTTCGTTGTATCCCAGCAGCTGTTCGTCTTCGAGATAGCGCACGATGCGCTCCTTTAACGGTGAATTGGCCATTTTTGTGTGTGTTTTAGAAGCTCTTTAGGTACATGTGGTGGTGAAGTTGTATAACGAGATGTCAACAAAGAGCTGATTTTATACATCAACACATTAACCAAGAACACACAGAGAACCAAAAAGAGATATGGCCACAGAGGCACACAGACGCATCATCAAGCTCACACCGGCAGGCAGGAAGAGGACAACGGCCCCGCGGGCTCAAACTCCACAGAGCGAGGCTCCTCCGCTAATACCAAAGGACTCTCCGGAGTACCTGAACAAGCTGATACGGCGTGATCTGCTCAACGGTGCGCATGTCAACCACAGAGACGTCTTCCCAACGCTTACAACATCGCCCAGCGTTGACCTGGAGCTCTACGCGCTCGTGGGACTGCTTTTCAGAAGCTTTGTGAATAGATGGTACAAGTCGCTGAGCGATGATACCGAGCTCATCAATGAGCTCATCAGAGTCGTTGCGCATGTTACTAGGGACTTGGAAAAGAGACTGGCAGATGTCGATGTGCTCGAGCTGCTGCTTGACGACGTCCCACTCGTGCTAGATGAACATTTATCCGCATACCGCAAGGTGACCAGGGAGTTAGGATCAAGTTTCCTCCAGTTTGACACCATTGACAGCGCCTTTGACCATGTGAGCCCGCATATGGCTCTACAGGACACATCCACGTCCAGAGAGCTGTACCTCAAGATTTTGGCACGTAATATCCTTGAAAAGTTGTTGCCCAAGGAGGAGGCAAAGTCCATGATGGTCAATCGATTCATGAATGCCCTGGTGGGGGACCTGCTATTCAGGATCATCGTGGATAAAACCAGCCAGCCTTATCAAATCTTTGAGATCATCTCCATGTGTTGTCAGTTGGTGCTGGACCAAGATGACATGCCTCAGGAAACACCGCAGTCGAATTACGACAAAGCTCATTCATTCTTCTCATCGATTTCCCACTTCATCGCATACACAACGTCTGTGAACATCACCACCAACACGACGTCATACCGACCATTCACCTCATTCTACCTCCCACATTTCTTGAATAACCTGTTCATGGTGAACACTTTCAGACCTGTGTTGTACGCAACTCTGAAGGCAACGACGCCAATTTTCAGAACAGAGAGGGTCAAACATATGCTTTTCAACCTTCTACAGAACAAGTTGATCAACCCACTCAAGTCAGACACACTTTTGTTGAAGATTCTCAAGGCTGCCAGAAAAAACCTGTTCCCCCTTGACGAGGACATGGGCCCACCAAGGATTGAACCAATACCGGATGAGTTCGAAGTCATACGACAAACTGCAAAGGATAACTTGAAGCGAGTATGTACAAAGTATCATTATGCATGTTATTTACTTCTAGCGACGAATGACATGGAGCTAGATGATGTTTTGGACGATTTCTTGACGAGCTTGGAACATCGCAGGATCAACGAGCATCTGGTGCTCAAGTTGATGGATCTGATAGTGATGAGATTGTTCCCTGAGCTGTGTGATGTGAAGACCTAAACAGGGTATTCATTATTTGGTCAAAGTTGGTCAAGATCTAACCTTCAATCCTTAGAGGAAAACCCATCTTCATCAACAAATGGGCCCATAGATCATGGACATACTGCACAGGAATCGTGTTGTCCAACCACCTCACCACCACCGGCTGTCGTCGTCCTCACGATTGCAGCGTGAAAGGAGATCGTCGCAGTCCGCTGTCTGGTGTTCTTGCCAGGACCATATGAAAGGTCGTTCAGTATCGGTGCACGAAACTGGTCATCTGTTGCAACACCACTGACACATGTTCATCCACGCGCTGCAGACCGAGCACAAGCTGTGTCATCTTGTTCTCTCCGAGCCGTGTCCTATGTTGGAATTAGGAACTCAACGTTTTCCGAATTGCACAGGTGGGACTTGTTCTCCTGTGCAACATAGCGTCTCACCAGTGGAGTATCTGTCCTCTTATTCCTCCTATCCTTCAACAGGCGTGAGCTTGTCCCGGATGCGAAGGGGTGGCTTGTTCACAAACAAAGTCCTTCCTGTGGCCCACCACGGCGAAGTCCTGGGTGCAGGTAAAGCGATGCCGGGAGGTTTCTTGAGCGTTTACCCGTGGAGAACACTCTTGAGGAGCACGTGGGAAGGCTTATGGGGGATCATATGCGCATTGTGCTGCGTATATGGAGTATATATTGCTAGTGCTGTGAGTGTTTGTATTGCAAGTGTTTGTACTGTGAGATGTTTTTGTACGGTGAGCGAGTGTGGTGAACAAAAAGATCAATCAGATCATCAAAATCATCTCTCCACCAAAACAACAACAACAAGAAGTCCACCAGAAACTCTAGGCACTCGAACAAAGCACAGATGGCCAACAGGCACACACAGCTGCCACAAACGCTGCAGGAGGCGCTTATCGGACAGCCGTTGTCGCATTTGGTGCCCGTCCAGGACCGTGAGCATTAGCTTAGCCGCCCTCTCTCATTGACCTTCTAACTAACCAAAAACAAACCAGTGGCCCAGTTCACCACAGCAACGAGCGTGAACATCCTCACAGAACCAGAGACGGGTACAGCGGACTACACGCGCTACATGAAAAGCAAGGATCTGCTTGACCCGGACGACCCTGCGCTCCAGGCACACAGGGATAGAACACAGGGCCAGTTGGATTTGGAGCGTGAGATGGGCAGCTTCTCCGTGATGTTTGCCGCCACTGAGGAATTGCCGGAGGAGGAGTCCAAGACGTCCTTCTACTCGCTGTTTGACGGACTGAACGGTCTGGCTAGAGGAATTGCCAACAGCGTGCCACTTGTCTCTGATGAGGAGCTGTTGAAGGTTATCTCGCAGGAGGAGAAGAACAGGAAAGCGGCGCAAAATAGGTCCAGAGCTGCTACCAGGGCAGCAATTTACGATGGACCATCCGATAGAAGAACTTTGCAGCAAATACTACAACCGCTACCACAGCCATCACACCAGGGAAGACCGACAACTCAAGTTATGAATCAACACGTTCAAAGTTCCCAGTGTGCAACCTCACAACCAGTTGTTAGTTCTCAGTGTCCTCCTGTTCACTCATCTTTGCCTCTGCAGACTCGGTTTCCCAACCAAGGCGCTGTAACACAAGCTGTTCCGTCTCCCCAATCTCTACAGATGTCCAGACATGATACTGCAATTCATTCTGGTCAGTATTTTCAATCTCCAATCTTCATGACCCAGGCCCCTTCCCATCACAATACAACTCAGCCGTTGGACAAGGGGTCAATGACCCAGATACCCACTCAAGGGACCACGATACAACGGTGGGTATTGCACGACGGCAACTCTCAATTGAACTCCTCGCCTCATAATACTCACTCTTCCCAATTACCCCAATTACAGGCATTTATACCCACACCCACCCATCGCCCTTCAGTACATGATTTGTCGCATTATGATCCTGTTCCAACTCACGTTGTTCGGCTACAGAGTCTTCCATCCCGAGGTGGCTCTGGCGTTGTACCCACGCCAGTATCGACATCCCAGCACATTCATTCAATTCCTATTCAATCCAATTTCTCTGAGCAAATCAGCAGCAACAGAGATGCCCATTCAGCAACTGAATCTGACGTCTCATTCAGCGCTAGCACATCTGCATCATCTGCACGGGTTACCACAACTGCAGGAGTTATGTCTGTTGGCAGCGTGTCTCATAGAGACTCTCTGCCTTCGCCGCAAGAAGTACCACAGCTGAAGAAGAGAAAGGTTGACGTCAGTTTACAGCATCTGGAGATGGAGAAGCTGAGTCTTCAACAGTTGGTCCACTTGGTTGAAAACAAAATCTTCCTGACGGACGAGGATGCTGAATATGAATCAAGTGATTTGTGGATTGAACTACCCAATACAGACCATGTCTTGGACGATGCAGTGATTATGGAAGTTCAAAATTACTTGTCAAAGGTGATCCCCACTTCATTAAAGACAATGGTCCCATTGGCAATCCTTGAAAGATTGCAACAGCTGTGTATGAAATCTGTGAAACATGCCAATGACGTTGATTGGACTTGTTGTAATGAAGAAATTGAACTTAAACTTGCAGCTAATACCCTCAAGGCTATATCTGTGATTCTTGACATTGTGAATATGCAAAGAACTGAGAAGCAGTTATACTTGGACGACTACATCATCGAATCGATGACTTTTCTCTACAACTTTACTGATGTTTATATCCTCAAAATGATCTCACAGGATAAGATCAACGAAAACATCATGTACTTCATTGGATTGATCGACAAGGTATTACAACAATTCAGCATCCACATCAAGACAAACTATGATAATGAAACGCTTATCACCAAGCTTGAATACTTGTGCGTCATGATTATCTTCCAAGATGGTGATAAACTGTTATTGTCGGTTAAGTCTGCAGCATTGTCAGTGTTGATCATCATCTTTACACACAGAAGAGATCAACGATCCTTTATTGTTGATGAGCTATTGCTGAACTTTGATAGCCTTCCGACTCATAAGGTCACATCAAGACATTTGAAGATGAGCAATGGGGTCAATATTCAATTTTCAACGATTGTGCTTTTGAGTTTGATCAACGTCTTCTCAATATCTGAAGGTTACGGCAATGATAGCGCTATCGATTTAGCAAGTCTTTCGAAGGAGGAGTACAACGCTAGAATCCCGGAAGACGTGAAGTTTAGAGTATATGCTAAGCAGATAGAGAGGGACCAGCATGAATTTTGTTCAACGATTGCATCTACCCTTGTTGGGAAGCTTATCAGATCAACTTCTTTCAAAGCTGTGTTGGAATTACTCATTACTGATCTTTTAAACTTGGTTACCAATCCTGATTTTCCAAGTGCAGAGCCTCTCCTTTGTCGGTTCACAGAGTGTTTGGTTGCTAATACAGACGGTCAACCCGCACTGGTGGAAACCATTCTCTTGGAGATGCTCGGCCTTATTGGTACCACGATGTTGCAGATCAGAGGACCAGATGAGCCGCCATACCGTTCAGTTAATGATCTTAAAGAGTCTTATTCGAGTGTTATGAGCTACTTGGTCTCTCGTTCTGCAAGATATTCCAACAATAATCTCGCTATCAATCCACTGATGACGAAGTGGATTATCAGCCTTGTCGATTCTATCGGGTCTTTCGAAACTGGGTATCAAAATTGTGAACCTGAATATTCAACCCTCATGAGCCTTCTTGGCTGGTACCACTACAAGAAGCGCTCAGCGTTGATCAATGAGACCACTGAAAGGCAGATCAGTTTGAAGGACGTGAATGTACAGTACAAAACGATTCTTCAGCATTCTGAGTTCATGTCGCTCTATCAGAATTTCTTGAATCACTTGTTGCAGTCTGTTGATCACCCAAAGATCAAGTCCAGAACCAGGGCATTGAAGAACTTGGCCATGTTGATTGAGAAGGATCCGCGCTTGATCCATATCCCAGTTGTCAAACAAACATTGGGCAGCAGAATCAAGGATTCCTCTCCCTTGGTACGACTTGCAGTGTTGGATATCTTTGACCAGTATATTTTGCAGAAGCCAGAATTGGTTGGTGATTTCTACCAACGGATTGTTTTGACCTCTGATAAGTCGACTGCTGTGAGAAATAGATCCATTAAGATCGCTAGGCGAATAATCAATGGTACCGATGATCAAAAAATTCAAGTTTTTTTATTGGAGAAAGTGTTGAAGAAACTTGAGGACGACGAGGAATCGGTCGTTGAGTCCGCTAAGGCAACCTTGATAGAAGTCTTCTTTCTTCTTCCGGATTATAAGGCTAATGGGTCTGATGTCAAACTAAAAGAGGAGTGCACCAAACTCATGCTTACGATTGGCAAGTTAATCGCAAAATGTCAAGCAAATTGGGAGCTCTTTGAAACTTTTTTGTTTGACGATATCATTCGCATGACTGATGAGAATAAGCGTTCACGTCCCAAGTTCTTGGACTTTTGTCAAAAGATGACGGAAGCCCTGTTCATATTTGTCATTGAGAACATTGATACTGAGAGGCAGAAGGATGTTGATATTTGCCTTGGGCTGTTGTCCGTGTTTTCCAAGTCTGACACTCCGTTTATCAATCAGGATCAGCTTATGGCTTTACAGCCATATTTGACAACTGATTCGACATCGTCAAGCAGTGCATCGTACTATGCATTGGTCGTATTGAAGAACACATTGTCGCATACCACATCTTTGAGAGACCAATTCCTCAAGAACACACAGACTTCTTTGATGAAGAAGTTGACCAAGTTGAATACAAGGGAGTTGGATATGGCTTTGCCAGCAGTTTGGACAATATCTGTCATGCTGAATGACATTTCCAAGATTTCGAATGCTGCCTGCTCGTGCTTGTCTTTGATACTGCCTTATGCAGACCTTATCAAAGATAATAAGCTTGTGGAAAATGACTCGAAAGTTGTGAGACTATTGTACTTGATTGGAGGTTTCGGTAAGTACTGTGACTTGGAGAAGAGCAGAGAAGTTTTCATGAAACAGCAGAGGCTGGGATTGAAAGAGAAGGAAACCATCTTGAGTTTGTTGACAAAGTACATTCTGATTTTTACTAAGTCATCTGTGAATAACAATATTCGAAAGGCTGCTCTCCGAAACGTGATCCACGTTGCTACAACCCATCCAAAGTTGTTCTTGAATGAGACTATCTTGAGTGTATTGGATGCCGATCTCTTGGAAAAGGAGGATCTCTCTGTACAGAGCACTATGTTGCAGGGAATCCTCGAATTCTTGGAGAAAGAGGAGAAGGATGCAATTCAGAGAGCTGCGAAGGATGATGCCAACGGTGTTGACACTATCACTTTAATTCATGGAAATCAGAGACTTTGTGCCAATGACGATATCTGTGCATCTATCACCCAGAGATACTTGGAAACTGCTGTTAGGCTTTGTACGTTCGGAGTATCCGATACGGAGATCTTTACCGGTGTGAAATTCTTAAGATATGTTGTTAGAATGGGCTTTGCTAATCCAGTTGCTTGCATCGGTCCAGTCATTGATATGCAGATTTCTCAGTATCCATATGTCAGATCTGTTGGTCTTGATCTTCATAGGCAACTTCACGAGAAGTATGAGTCATTGATTGACACTCACTATGCAAGCAACGTCTCGAGAGCATTCCATGTGAAGTTCATGAAGGCGGGTGAACACTCATTACAAGACTCCATGTTTGTTCAGAGGCTCTACAAGGTGTTTGAGGACTCAAAGTCAACCAGAAAGAAGTTCCTGAAACAACTCCCGAAGACGATTGACTTTAAAAAGATCAAATCACTTGACCAAATGAAAGAGATGGAATATTATGCTGCCTTCCTTGCAGCTAATATCTTGGAGTGTGAGTTCAAGACGAATGAAGAAGTTTTCTTTTTGATTGAAGGATTTGAGTTCATCTTATCGGTTCGAGGAACTGAGCTCAAATATGAGATCCAGAAGAAGATTGCAGATGCGAATACTGATGCTGTTAATCTCCTAGGTCATTGTTGTTCTCTGGTGACCATCACCCATAAGCTTGTTGCTGCTTTGCGCCACAACTACAGGTTGCCAGAGAGCACCAGTACCTCTGAACTGAAGTCACAGAAGTCCAAACCTATCCCCGACAAGACCACTATGAAGATCTCGTTTTACTCCACTGCTGATGGAAAGGAGAGCGCCGCGTTTGAAGAGTTTGGTTCGCTGCTTATTTAGCCTAATATGTCCGTCATTATAATGACCATCAACTAGTTCACTAATGCACAAAGTTATACCATTAAAAACACACCCAATGCGTCTATATAATCATCTATTTTAGAAGCCAGCCAACTTGACCAACAAGGCAGCACCTTTATTCTCGTTAGTGGCGGCCTTCTTGATGTCCTTTCTCAACTTCTTCAAGTTCTTGTGGAAGTCAGACTTGATATCCAAATTTTCAAAGAGAGCAACAACGACAAATGAAGTGTCCTTGTTCTCAATCCATTGGAGCAAGTTGTCGCCAATCACCTCGGTGTAGAATTGAGTGGCGAAGGATTCACCAAGACCCGGAA
Source organism: Williopsis sargentensis (assembly GCA_020995425.1). NCBI lineage: Eukaryota > Fungi > Ascomycota > Saccharomycetes > Phaffomycetales > Wickerhamomycetaceae > Williopsis > Williopsis sargentensis. The sequence goes on from CP083469.1 coordinate 243,671, forward strand.
TCTCCAACTTAATGAGCTTTTTGTTCTTAGCATCCCACTTACCACACTGGATCAAGGATTTGAGCAATCTCACGGAGAAAGGCTTAAAGATCAAGTTCTCGGAATCCTCCAAGTCACCCTGGAAGGCCTCAATGACCTTAGAGATGGCATCCTCTCTAATAGAGTCTTCAGATGGGGCATTATTGAGGAACACCTCAGACACGAATTGAGCACCCATGTTCTCTTGTAGCACCTCAGAAACGTTCTCCGAGATGGCGCTGTAGAAGAGTGGAGCAAACTTCTCGAGTAGTTCCGTTCTTCTCTGCTCAAGTGGCTTCTTAGACGTCTGCTTGGACAAGTCAATGTATCTTTGCAATTCTTTCTTCACAGCTGGGGAGAAGTATCTTCCGTCAAGACCCGTCAATAAGTAGATGAATGGTCTTCTTGCATACTTGTCAACAACCAACTCAGTGATTTTGTCTGCAAATTCACTCTGGAAAGCCTTTTGCACCATGACAGTATCATCAACGGTCAAGAAAAGAGTTGTGAGGACCAAGTTACCATACTCGTTCTTGATCAAGTTAATGGCGTGGTCTTTCAATGACTTGACAATGAGCTTTCTCTCCTTAGCATTGGCTCTGGCGAGCAATGTGCATGCAACCTCGCAACCTTCTGGTGTATGGATCAATTCAGCGAATTGTTCATGCAGGAGCTCAATAAGCTCGCGAGATTCCTCATCGTTGATAATTTGAACATACTCCTTCATAGCGGCATGCAAGATTTGGAAACCAGTGGAACCCTTCTCCACGGAAGCGGTGATGGTACCAGCGAGGTTCTTTGCAATGAGGGTTCTCTTCTCCACAGATTCGTCACACACCTCTTGGATGGTCTTACCCTTGCCAGAGTCCTTGAAGACGGCATACTCTGCGCCCCAGAACTCTCTGATCATCTGCTTCTTCTGCTCTGCTGTAGAGTAAAGAACAAACAAATCTTCAACAACGTAGGCACCTTCTCTGTGTCTCATCAATTTTCTGAGCTTACCATGGAGCTCACTGAGAATCAAATCCCTAGATTCCTTAGAACCGTAATGCAACATCTTGACCAAAAGGTACTTACCGTAAGAACTTGTGGCCAACTCATAGTAATGGGACTTCAAGGCCTGTGCAACTGCATCTCTTCTCTCTCTGGTGGTGTACTTGATAAGGGTTTGAACAACTCTTGAGGCGTCGTGTTTCAAGACTAAGTCTCTGATGACATCCTTGGAGTGGTTCCAGATCTCGTCACAGAGCTTCTCGCGCAAATCTTTCGGTGGTTTTGGGTGCTTTACTCTAAGACGCTCCCAGAGTGACTTAATATGCTGAACCTCGATACCAGACTTTCTCTGGAGCTTTCTCTCTTGAAGAAGCTTTCTCTGCTCTGCATGCTGCTCGGCAGAAGACTTCTTATTTGGGTCCACTGTTTTGGAATCAGAGTCCTCATCCTCATCATCGTTGTCAGATCCGTCCAACTTGACGAAATCCTTGGATTCGTCGCCCTCTTCCTGATCAAGCTCGTCCTCAGAGTCAGAGCTCTGGTCCAACACGTCGTCAGAATCGGAGTCTGATGCGTTATTGAGCTCATCCTCAGAGCTGCTCGACTCACTCTCGTCACTGCTCTCTGGCTCGGACTCGGCTGGGGCGACCTTCTTCTCCTTGCCGCCCTCGACCTTGACCTTCTTCTTGTTGAGTGTAGCCATCGTGGCGCTCGTACGCTTCGTACCTCTCGAGTATGATGGGGCCATCGTGTGCCAATTGATCCTGTCTCCAAATGTTCAAATCAGGGCAGTATCAAACACTTGAGCTCATCGCGCTAACAAATTTCCACTCGAAAAGTTTTCTTGTTACGCGCCACAACATAAACATCCCATCGCGCGCCCGTGTGGGAAAATGGCAGACTTTTGTGTCAAAAAAGAAAAGAAACAGCTGGTTCGTTCTGTCAGTGTCAGTGGTTATACGCTACAACAAACGTGTTAGAATATGCAATGCCGATGAAATAAAAGAGGTATCAGTACTTGGTTCCCGGTGGCGGACGCATCATCGTAGCATCCGTTGTTTTTCCACCGACAATCTCGCCTATTAGCTGGTCCACTAAGAGAGTGTTCGTCTTCTTCAAGGATCTCACAAAGTCAACAATCCTGGTGTAGTTATCATACGTGTGGTTATTTTGCGAAATGAGCTTCAGGAGCTTGAATAAGTTGATCTGTATAACCAAGTCAGATCTGTACTTCTTAATCCGTTGCAAAATCAATCTCACAACCTCGTCGTTGGTAAGAAGTAAGAGTCTGATCCGGTTCACAACAATCGACTTGGGATAAGTCGAGAGAAACCTAACAAGCCTCTCCATATAGAGCTCATAGTTCAAGCTGTTTTCCACGAGAAAACTCTGCACGAAAAATTGGTATTCATCATCCAGAAGCAACTTGGCTATGCTATCATCATTCACCCTCTCATGCAATGAGACCAAAGAATCGAGAACATTAGCCTGCCAAATTGGATCAATCAACAATTCCAAATAGTTACCCAACAATCCAGATTCTGCATCCATCACCTGCGATATCAAATTACCATTCATAGCGAATTCACATAGTAATGGAATCACAAACTCCGTGCATGGAAGCGTGGTGTTTAAAAGCTCCTGGAAAACGGGAATCACGTCCAATTTTATCAATTCAACCTGTCTTTCATGGTTCAAATGACACATACTGAACAAGAGGGAACATGACAAATTCAAAATGTCAGTATCTGAATGCCCCGATGAGATGGTTCTCGTTATGGTTTTCATCAAAAACCTCATCATGCCAATGGAATCAACAAGATCATTGACGTTCAGTGATTTGTAGAATTTCAATAACTTGACCTGATTGACTTTGGAAAGTTTGCTGTGGATCTTGAAACTTGAGCTGAGAAATATAGGTTTCAAATCCAACAATTTGCACCCCTGGTTATGACAAATGATTGAAATCAACGTATCGGACAATATTTCATCTTTCGTGTTGATTGAGTGCATAAGCAACACTGCAATCCAATCAAGGAAGCTTGGAAATGATAACAAGATCACCTGAAGAACGTTCTTTGGTGCAACGCTCTGTTCAAAGGATCTGTGGATAGAATCAACGATGAACCTCGGCAGTTTCTGTTCATGATTAAAATCTTCTTGTAATAACTTCAATGATGCCTTAAGACCTCCACACTGAATGAATACCCGAAGTGTATCCTCGTTGGCCTCAAACAAGTATGAAAGAACACTTGAAGCCGCATGCCTGGTTGATATGTCATGTCTTGAACTGCAAAATCTGGTTAACAGTGGAATTCCACCGAGATCAGTGAAATCATGTATCAAGAGATCTGATGATTTTAGAGTATGTTGCAACAATCTGAAGTACTCAAGAAGCAATTCAACGTATGAAGTTTTGGATTCCAATGCTTGGTAGATACAGGACAAGAAGTCCAAATTCAGTAACACAGAGAAATCTTCGACATCTTTAACAATACTGGAATTAAGTTCCTTCACTATGCCAATGTCGTAAGGATTTTCCCAAAACTCATGAATCAGTGATTCCAATTGGTTTGCCTTGTGACGTATAGTCATTGGATCAAACAGATTGGTACTGTACTTGGATTTGTCAAGATTCAAATCTTCAAAATCTTGGGCAAGATCATGCTCAATGAACGCATTAATAGTCTCATTCGAGTTCTCTGTGTGCTTAAATGTCTTGGTATCCATTGGTAAAAACTTTCTTGTGTTAAACCTTTTGATTGAGTTGAAGTCATTGTCAATTTCCCCGGCCAATTTCTTCCTGTGCCTGAGAACAATGGAATCCATCAGTCTCCCAGGACTTTTGATATCTGTTGTTAACCATTCATGAGCGATGAGATCCTTTGCCGTGAGTCTTTGTGCAGGTTGCTTCTCAAAGCATTTCATCAAGAAATCCTTGCATTGTTCTGAGATGAATTGTGGTATTGGAGGGTATTCATCAGTTACAATGGCGTGTAATGCAGCCATTTCGTTCAAATGAGCATACAATGGCTCTCCCGCCAACAATTCTACCACGGTGGCACCAACTGACCAAATATCTGAAGCGGTGGAAGTACCATCCATAGAGATAATTTCCGGTGCCATCCAATTCGGGGTACCTGCAATGCTATAAGTCTTGATTGTATTTGATGAGACCTTTGTAGAAACACCAAAATCCGTCAACTTGATATGACCTTCATTTGTGAGAAGAATGTTTGCAGCTTTAACATCTCTATGAACGACACCTTGGTCATGCAAGTATATCAACCCATGAAGAACTTGTTTGATGTATGAAATCACCGATGTCTCCGCCAGTGGTCCTGAGTTCTTGTAAAGGTTTCGAAGTGATCCGCCTGAGCAATACTCCAAAAAAATGAACAACTTCTTTTCGTTTCTGATGAACCCATGGTACTTGACGATATTTTTATGCTTGAGAACTTTCAAGAGGTCTATTTCAGACATCAACTCCAAGATATTGTCGTCATCTTCTATGAAGATCTCCTTCACAGCGACTTCATCGCCAGTGATCTTGTTGATGGCTCTGTAAACATTGGCAAACGCGCCCTTCCCCACGTTCTCTTTGAACTCGTATGTAGACAATATGTCATTTGTCGTGAGCAGTCTTCCTGGTCTCTTCTCAAGTCTCTGTGCAGGAGTGAGGGATACTCTCATCTCAGGCAGTATATTGTTGTTGCTGCTCTGTCTCTTCTGTGTTGTGGAATGTATCTTTGTCGGTGAGCTTGGAAGGAATTTGGACTGTGATGGATCTCTTCTATTATTGTGTTCCAGTGGTGTTCTCTTGGGCTTTGTGGGCGTCCTCAAGAGTTGGATATTGGGAGATTTCCACTGCAGATCCGGGATAGCCTCAAACATGCTGGTATTCTCGTTATTCTTGGACTTGGAAGGAGATGAAGGAGCAGATCTTGGTGGTGAAGACTGTAGTCTTCTGAACCTTGGAGATTGGAGGAGCTCCGATTCCTCGATCCTTGATATCTCCTCGATGTCTTCGTCATCCTCCTTGTAGCGGTCCAGAAGCAAGGACTTTGAAGCGTTGGGGTCCATGGTGGTATGAAATATGAGAAGGAGTTTGGGCGGCTAATAGTTCCAGTTGGTTGTGTGTGTGTGTGTGTGTGTGTGTGTGTGTGGCAAAGACGTCACTCCAAGCGCCAACCAAAAGAGGACGATGTGTGTCGAGTAGCTGACGGACAGTGCTGTGGTGTCTTCCACTCACTGTGGTAACTGCAGTCGGTAGTCTCACGTTAAGAGCATTTCACCTTATTAAGAGAATCTCGTTATACAAATCGAAAAGTAAACAAAAGGCACCAAAATCACGGGCTCACAACCGGTGTTTTCCTTATGTCATTTTTAGAACGATTCTCGTACAAACCTTACGTATTATAAGAAAGACTTCTATTAAGCTGATTTTGTTTCTACTACTCTCGCTTACCCTATCTATGTCTCATATACTGCCACAAACATCGCTGACTAGTGTATTAGGCGTTCCGCCTCACTTGACTTATTGCACACAACACATTTTCCATATCAGGACTGCCCCTCTGGTGCAATGGTTAGCATGGTATCCTCCGGAGATTCTGATCCGAGTTCGATCCTCGGGAGGGGCTTCCGCCTAAAATTTTGATGATTCAATACGACCGGCAGCGTTGAGTAGAGCTTGTTAGTTTTTTTGCTATTTGATTTATACAGTTACTAGTTAATATATACGATCATTATATATATATATATGGTGCGTTATATAGGTAAATTAGGGCACTAGCTCCAAATTATTGTACAGCTCAGCGCCTAGTTACGCTTTCTTGTTTGCGAGCTGATAATTCTAATTGTACTGTGATTTGCTTTTTTCTTTTTCCTCGCAGATCAGTGAGAAAGATTGCGTTCCGATCTTTCCTGTGTCATGGGCGTTGCCCTTGTCAACTATCACATGACTGAGGTTTAGCCCTAAGTATGAGACCATACGTTTCAATACACCCGCACACCACTTTTCAACAAAGGTTCGCGAATCTGGGTGAGAGGGCTCCACCCGCACATTCAAGACTGTGAGAACCGCAGTCACAGGCGCGCCACATAGCGAAAAATTGAAATTTACTTCAACAGCTTTGGACACACACAGAGAAGGTGAAGAGATACCACAGAGACAGCAAAAATGGCTAAGCAATCCCTTGGTATGTGATAGACGAACGACGGAACAAGTGATCGGTGTGTGTACACGTGTGTTGGAACTAGTGTTGAGTGCTCTCTCCCCGTGTGAAGTGTTGAATGTTGATATTTCAGTTATGAAAAGAGAGTGTGTGTGACCAGGTGTGTTGAAATGTTTTATGCCAGTGGACCCATTACCACTGCAGCAATGCTGAGAAGAGCACAGCAAGTATCCACAAGGGTCACCCAATGACACTATACTGTTGTTGATCTGCGAAGGAATAGGCACGCAACAGAAGGAGAGGATGAGACAAACACACACAGAAGCTCCCTAAGGATACAGGCGACATCAGGAAGCATCATATGGGCTGTGCACCAACATACACTCACTCACTCACTCATTCACTCACTCACATGACATTACACCCGATCGCTTATTTCTCAGAAACCAATCGAATAGAGTACTAACAACCCCGAACAGACGTTTCCAGCTCCAGAGGCAAGGCCAGAAAGGCTTACTTCACTGCCCCATCTTCCATCAGACGTAAACTCTTGTCTGCTCCATTGTCCAAGGAGTTGCAGGAGCAGTACAAGATCAAGGCTCTCCCAATCAGAAAGGAGGACCAGGTCTTGGTTGTCCGTGGTTCCAAGAAGGGCCAGGAGGGTAAGATCTCCTCTGTCTACAGATTGAAGTTTGCCGTCCAGGTTGACAAGTTGACCAAGGAGAAGTCCAACGGTGCTTCCGTCCCAATCAACGTCCACCCATCCAAGCTTGTCATCACCAAGTTGCACTTGGACAAGGACAGAAAGGCCTTGATCGCCAGAAAGGGTGGTAACGCTGAATAAATATCTCGACTTTTATAAAGGTTTAATGGTTTTGGCATGTATTTTAGCTTGTTCTGTAGTCCATTTGTGATTTGTTAGTTTTGGTAGTTGTATATTATATAATATATACATATACATATAAAGGGTCTTAATGGCCCCCTGGCATAATGTTAAGTAAATCCGGGGGGCAGGGGCCAGTCGGAAATAGGTTTTTATACCCCAGATTCAAAGACAACTCCACAAACTACTCTTCAAGAACGGGCAAACAGGCACACGCGCCACAACAACAGCAACAGCACCAGCTTCTCCGGCGTATATACGCACACATACACATACACACACACACACACGTACAAATGAGTGCCATCGTCGACTCCGAGGACGAGAACGAGATCCTGCAGCATCTCACGGGTGCAGAGCTCATCCAGCCACCAAAGCTCCCGGGTAACTACTCTGCCCGTACGCAGAAGCGCTGGTCCCAGAGCAGCCGCAACTCCCAGCAGTCCACTGCCGTGGAGACGGACGGAGTCCACTCCAGGCTCCAGCCAAACCACATCTTCCCTGCTCAGCTGTACTCCACTGAGTCCGGCCGCCTGTTCCACGCGGGCAAAGTGCTGATCTGCCTTGTCGGTCTGCCGGCAAGGGGCAAGACGAGGTTATCGGTGTCCCTGACGAGATATCTCAGATGGCTGGGTGTCAAGACACATCCCTTCCACGTCAGTGACTACAGAAGGGCGACCTATGCCAACTTTGAGGATGACATTCCTGAGGACTACTTTAGCGCGCTGCCATCCACCGAGGACGGTGTGCGGATCCGTCAAGAGGTCTTGAACCAATGTCTGCACGACGTGATGGCTTTCTTTGAGAAGGACAAGGGCCAGGTCGCTGTGTATGACGCACTCAACGTGTTGAAGAAGGACCGTGCCCACGTTGCAGAGCTGTTCAGCAAGACCAACATCAAGGTGTTGTTCATTGAAAGCATTGTCGACGATCCGCTGGTCATTGAGCGCAATGTTAACAATGCGGCATCATCTCCGGATTATGAAGGCTGGGAACCAAAGAAGGCCAAGAAGGACTACTTGAAGAGAATCAACGCAAATGCCTCTATCTATGAACAGATGAATGCTGATGGCACCGAGGGCGAATTGCGTTACATCAAGTTCATCAACTTTGGAGAGAGATTGATCACCAACAACAGCCAATACGGCTACTTGATGAACAGGATCGTGTTCTTCTTGATGAACTCAAGGATCAAGACTGGATGTGTTTATTTTGCACGTTGTGGTAAGAGTGATTTGGATAATTATATTGATGATGAGACGCTCAACGACGAGGGCTTGGAATTCTCTGAGCAGTTGGCCGACTGTCTCTTGGAGGTGATTGCAGAGAGGAAGAAGAATGCATTGCAACAGACTGCCAAATTACAATCTCCTTCCATGACCAGAGGCTCCTCAACTGATACTTTGGGTAAGCCCACTTTCAGACAGCCTCCCACTGCAGATGGCACTAACGACGATTCCTTCGTCGTTTGGACTGCGACACGTAAGAGAACTTCTGCCACTGCTGACCCATTCAGAAGACGTGGGATCACCGTTCGTGAAAGATACCAACTCAACCAGTTGAACCCTGGTGAGATTGCAGATTTGACTGAGGATGAAATTAGACAACAGTACCCTGATGAGTATGAGCAGGATTTGAAGGACCCATACCATCATCGTTATCCCCGTGCGGAATCGTACCATGACTTGGCTGTGCGTATGGAACCATTGCTCTTGGAGATGGAGCGTATGAGTGGCGATATGCTTATCATTGCCCATGAGTCGTCATTGGCCGTGTTGTATGGTTATCTTATGGCTTGTTCGTGTTATGAGATCCCATCTATTGAGTTCCCTAGGGATGAGATTGTAGAGATCTCATACTCTCCATATGAGAACTATGCAAGACGTGTGCAGATGGAGTAGGTTGCTTGCTATATATATATATCTTCACTTGGTTTTTGGAAAGCGTCTGTAAGAAAGAACATAAAACCGTGAAGCCTACAGCTAATCATAAAACCCGAATATTCAATTGTGTGTAGAGTGTAGAATGCCGCAGTGCACCCGATCCTGGGGTATCACTAGCACATCCTAATGTGTTCAAAAATTATACATGCATGCTTACTTCTTCTCCTCTGGCTTGGTCCACAACTTCTTCATGATACCTGTCAAACCAACATCCTTGGACTCAATCTCGTAGATACCATAAGCAGCAATACCGGTACCAAAAGTCAAGAGCCACATGGCATAAGCGTGCTGGCGTCCGTACACTCTCTCTGGGATGTAGTCGATGATACAGGACTGGAAACCGATCCATGCGTGTGCGAGTAGAAGACTGGCAAAAGTGGCATCGAGCACTGGGGCAATCGAGCCGGTGATAAATGGAACGGTGACCAATGGAACCATACCGATGGCGATGGCACGCTCAGCAGTCCAGTGGAGAGAACCATGGGATTTGGATGGCTTTGGAGGGACGTATGCGTCGTTAACAGTGCCCACGATGTTGCCCGGTGGTTGTGGGATCTGCTTGAGGAATGGGATGTCAAACTTGCGGACGGCGGAGGTGTGCAAGGCAGCTGTGGCTGCGAAGTTTGTTCTGGCGATTCTGGCTGTCTGGAAACCAATGGCGGAGAGCATCTTTGTCGTTTTCCCTGTGGTTGAGACCGTGTGGAGAGACCAGCTGTGAAGAGTGTGGGTTTTCGTCCTTTGATTGTTTTCCAAAACGTTCTGATTGGCGCTCCGCGAGTGCGAACTTCGGGCGGTCGATCGGATATTACGTAATGAGAACTGAAGTAGGTGTTTGGGTGTTGTTTTTTTTTTTTTATCTCGAGTCCGTTGGTTCGATTCTGCGCTTGTTCTCTTGCACAGAGCATTATTCAATATTATCATAGTCAATTAATTGCATCCACTAACGCTTTCTCAGAGTATCCACACCAGAGTTGTTGCCGCTCATGTCCGATTCGGAGTCTGATACAGCCTCCTCCGTCTGCGAGGCTCGCCAGCGACAGTGCTTCTCTAGTACGCTCTGCAACTGCCTCTTCACAATCGGCTTCTCCAGCACGTCATTGAAATAACCAGAAGAAACAGCCTCCTTATAGTACACAGTCGTGGCAACGATCGGCGTGTCGCTGTTGACACTCGACGTATGCTTCAACAGCTTCACAATGTCCACCACATCCATTTTGCTAATTCTCAACGCGGTAAATATCAGATCAAACTTCACCTCACCAGTCGCCCTTCTAATCAGGTCATCTCCAGTGAGAACAGTGACAACCGCACATCCCATACTTTCCAGCTCCTTCTTAATAGAGTATCTCAGAATAGGGATAGGCTCACATAATAATATGTCCAGCATTTGAAATCTTGTGCTGGTGGATGATCGATCAGACATCTTGGACGATTGGCGTCTCTTGCGAACCCTCTGCAGTGCTGACGTCCTAGGATCTTCATTGTCAGAACTCGATGGTGAGAACTCAGATAATGGTCTTTGAAATAGATTCGATCTGGACACCCTGCTTGGTTGATAGTTGAATGGGAACCCTGAGGCCAAAGGTGTCGATGGCTTGGAAGTGAAGTTCTTGGTACTTGGTGATCCAGAATCCGTACTTGGAGTAGATCTTCCAGAATGGTGCAACTGGTCAAAGAAGGAGTAATCATCTCCAGCAAAGTTCACAGAGGTTGGGGTTTGAACAAGACTATTCAGCCCCGGTGATTGAGACCTCAAAACAGATGGTGAAGATGACCGTTTCAAAGGCGTGGAGTTCGAGTAGTTCCTTGAGTCTGAGGAAGAACTCGATATACTTCCCCTATGTTCCATATGTTCGGCCTTGATACGGTTGATCACATCCTTATTTGCTTTATCCAACACTGGCAAGTTTCTGAACTGGAATGAACCAAACTCATTCGAGCCATCACTCAATTTACTTGGTCTTCTCTCTCGGAGATGCATGGGAATCGCCAATGATAAATGATGTTTCCCCATCGTTGGTGAATTCGCGGAAGATGGTGATCCTTGTCCAGTGGTGACATTGATCTGTGTGGTGACCGCAGCATTCTTCAACAACTCACGGTGCGATGACAAATTGTCATCTGAGTCCGAACCATCATCCATTGGGAACTCAATCATATCAGCACCTCTGGCTTCAAAATAATCAGTGCTCTCTGGATCTTCCACTTGTGGTACAAACCCACCTTCAGTCTGCCACAAAATGTCCCAATCAAGATCTTTGAAGTAAGAATGATTCTTAATCTCATCTGCTCCACGAGCTCCCAATCTCTCCGATGGATCCATACACAAAAGCTTGAGGATCAAGTCCTTGGCCTCGGTAGAGCATATGCTTTCTTCTTCCTCTGGTGTTATTTTCGGCCAATTAATCTCACCTTTCAAAATATTCTGGAAAACCTTATCAGGCGACTGTGCATGGAATGGTGGGTACCCAAACATGAACTCAAACAAAATACATCCAACGGACCACCAATCTGCTGCTTCACTCTCACCGGTACCGCTAATAGTCTCAGGAGCAAGATAGTCAGGAGTGCCAACAAATTTCTTATTCTTTGAAGTGTTCTCAGGATCGAAAAGTGCAAGGTTCTTGGAACCTGGTGTTGATGGAGATGATGCATCATAGTCTGGAAGAATGAATGAAGTGTGTGATGATGATCGTTGCATTGGTCTCACCATGGGAGAATCTAGTCCCGGAATGGAAACGGATCCATGGTTGGAACTAGTTCCAGATCCAGGTACCGAGCCAACAGCAGAACCTCCAGAGTTTTTTCTTGGGTCGTTCTTAGCCATTTCAAAAAAACTGTGGGTTGGACTTGATGCAGCAGAATCAACGTTTCCTGAAAGAGCCAAGGCACTGATAGAATCACTTCTCGGTTTGACACCATGGGAACTCATATTCGTTGTCGTTTGACCAAATGCCTCCTCACTCACTGAACCTTTGCTTAACCTCTCCTGACGACGAAGCAATCCCATTCGAGAAAGTCCAAAATCTGTCAATTTGAGATGACCATTGGAATCGATCAAAAGGTTATCAGGTTTCAAATCATGATGAACTATACCCTTTTTATGCAAATCATCAACACCAGCAATGACTTCAGCAATGTACTGCTTAGCCCAATTATCAGGTAATCCGCCAAGCATCTTCAACAAAGTGGAACAATCTCCGCCAGGGAGATATTCCATGACAAGGAAGAGATAGTCTTTACTCTGGAAACTTGAGAACAATTTGGCAACATATGGACTGTCGGACTGAGCCATCATGATTGCCCTCTCAGCCTTCACATTGGTTACCTGATTTTTTGCAATCATATCTGACTTCTTCAACACTTTGATAGCAAAATAGTCACCAGTGACTTTTCTTCTGGCAAGATATACACTTCCAAATGCTCCCTTACTGATAGGTTTAACAATCTCATAATCCTTGATAGAAGGTGCAATAGACTTTGGAGCCGGCATGCCCACTAGGAGAGGTGATAATGGTGGTTTCATTGTTGAACCAACGGACAAGAAATGTTCACCATGACTTCCCTTCTTCTCCATACTTACGGAACCACTTACGGGATATTCATGCGCCAACAACATTGGAGAGTTCAGCGGAGTGCCCGATGAGCTGTCATATCCGTGAGCTGATCTTGAATTACGTTGAATGGAACTCATTGGAGAATTATGGTACCCCGGTGCAATACCAGGTGAAGGTTTGCGTTGAGGTGTCAGCAGTGGACTTTTGATATGCAAATCAGAGAATCCTGGGAAAGTTATCTCATGTTCCAATGCTTCACCTCCAATTACAGCGGCTTCTGTCCCCGGTGTAATAGATCTTGCAGGTGAAAACCGACCTTTATTTTCGGTAGATTCATCCCTCATTGACATGCTTGGACTCGGAAGAGAATCCGTATCAAGATAGGCATCGGTAAAGATGGTTGAATGCATGGACATCGGTCTTGGTTTTGGATATACGAGTTGCGATGTACCTCCCTCTCGTTGTTGAGGAAGCTCTGGGGTTTGACTATGTGAAGAATGAGCAATTTGCTGTCTCACATCCGAAGTTTGGTTTCTCGCATGTTTCACAGTCTCTGTGATCGTTTGAAGAATCACATTATCCACTTCTTCCTTAATCTTCTGCGAATAGAGAAGAGAGCTGTTCAGTCTATCAACGGCGTCGAGTTTCTCTTTTGTAAGTTTCTCCGTGTCATTGGTCAATAGACTAATCGCAGGATCAGAAGAGTCAGGTATTGTGTAGGCATCAACCTTATCAAACCCTTGTTTCGTATTTGGAGAGAACTCAAAAGTGTTGAGTTCATCGCTGAATTCACTTGGATTAATGGCGATGGCGGTTTCACAGAGTTCTGAAAGCAGACCAAGAGTTTTAAATGGGAATCTCATAGTGGACATTATAGATCCGGATCTTGGTCTTCTTGACATTGGAGCAGATGACTTGTTCGCCTCAACAGCAGCAACGTTTGGAAGTGGTTCGCCTTTGTAATTGTCAATTAAACCAATGCCACCACCAATACTCTGTGCATTGAGGGACTCTGTGATAGCAGATATTATCTTCTTCTGTTCGATTAACATTTCATGTACCATCTCCACTTCACTTTGGCATTTGTGTTCATTGTAGCAGAGCTGTGAATGTCTCTCTAACCACCATGATGGTACTTGCTGCTCGCAAATACGGCAAAGGACATGAGGAGGAGTTGGAACCTCACTCTCGTTGATCACACCATAATCAGATAGAGATTGAAGATAAGCAGCAAAGATATCAGCGCCGAAGCCTAATGATTCTGCGAGCTTTGGCGGAAGTTCCACGTTCAGTGTGTTAGCATAGAAGGGTTTCAGGATCCACATTGAATGCGTAGGAATCCCCTTATCGTCATGGATGAGAATTCCCTGGCCCTCCAGTTCTATCACCTGGCCATTGGTTGAAAGCGAGCTGAGAGACTCACGGTCCGTTGAAGTGTTAGACTCCGCTTGAGAGTCAGTGTCATCGGTTTCACCAATGCTTGACTCCTGGTCGTCCTCCAATGCGTCAATCACATTGTCCGTGTTGTCAGCACTCGTCGTACTGTCATCAACATCCTCCGTTTCGGGCACCACGTCGTTCATTGCCACGACAAATCGTACCCTATAACTCTCATCATCTCCCATCATGATCCCAATGGCATCTACAAACACATTTTTATCCTCTTCAGAGCCCAAGATTATGCTTGAGATGGGGCGGTTCTCGATCTTCCACACAGAAGTGCCGACAACACCCTCCCATGCCTTACTCAAGTGCTTCACATACCCATCCAAGTCCAGTTCGAGGAGAATACTTGGGTTCTTACCACTCGCTTGATTCAGATCCTGTTGTGGGTCTGAGCCCAACTCAGCACCAGGGCGGTTCACATGATGTGGGTAGTCCACAAGCCCATTCACGCGCAGTGAGGGTGTAGAGGTAACAAGGTGTGGTCTCAGTGCTACCGGTTGGTCCATTCTTCGCTCTAGCGTCTAGCGTGTAGCGGCTGTGTCTCTGGGCAGATGGTGGTGTTGTTGGAAGACGGCTCAATCGGATAAGGTCAAACGTCCACGCTCGGTGTCTTGAATGAAGCCGTTTCCAGTAGGGCGGGCGTTGTTGGTGCAATGCTGCGCTTTATGATTATGGAGTCAGTGTTTTGTTGCTTGATCGCTTTGGAAGCATTTCCCATTTCAATCCGCTCCCCTTGATAACAATGACAATAAAACCAACCCCCTTTTCCTAACAGGCGAACGCCCCGCAGAGGCGGAGAAACCTCCGTGCGAGCCTCAGTGGGCTTCACGTGGCTGTGTTTAGCTACATACTGTGTAATTGAGACTTCCACGGGCTCATTTCTGCCCCGTTGGTTCCAGGACCAACCACGCGATACTGGCAGTGCTGGTTGGAGGCGGGGGTATTCCACTACCTGTTGATGAAAGTATATATTTATGTATTGAATATCATCAAGGCAGCAGCCCCATGTACAAGATGTTCTTCTCCTCGAGGAGAGACACCGTGTCGCCCACGCTGATCTTGTAGCCTTCGTCGTGGTGGATACAGTATTGGCCCAAAAAGTGGTAATTCGGTTCACCAGCATCAATCTTCCTGTATGAGGTCAGTGTCTTGGTAGCGGCATTCGTCTTGTCAAATGCACCCTCCTCCAGCTTCACATTTGGAATACTGCATCTTGGACACTTCTGTGCAACACTCCATTGATGCAGGCCTGAATCTGTCTCGATTTGAAATCTGTACCAATCGTCAAGAGTGCGGTCTCCTTGTAGTCCCTTGACAACCATATTAGGACGGAAATTCAGTGCTTCCACGCGACGGCCGTGTCCTTGTTTCTTCATCTTACTGTTCAACAGATCAATATCTTCCTGTGCCAAGAACTTCATGGGGTAGTAGTCCTGGAAGTTAGACGTACGGAAAGAGTCCAAGAAACGAGCAGGATGTCCTCCCTTCACCTTCTTCTGTTTGGATGACACCAGCAGCGTTGTACCTGGCCTGACCATGTTCATTGATAACCTGAATTCATCTGGAACAGCCTTACCGATGTCAAAAGATTGGAAATGCACATCCCAGAGATTAGTCTCATGCTCACCGCTGCGAATCCGATTCTTCTCTATGAACTCCTCTGAAATCTCACATGGTAATCTGAAACTGTCATGGCCAGAAGTATTTCCCTCCTCATCCATGATTGGATAAACAAACTCGAACCAATTCTCTTCGAGGTTGTAGTTGATCTTGACAAGACTCATTCTTGGACAGTTACGCAGTGTGATTGGTTCATAGATCTTTCTCTCACCATCCCAATAAGCCATCATGTACTGTCTATCATACTTGAATCCATGTTCATCAATCTCCCATTCGTCTGGTTCAATGTATGAACATGATTTCAAAGGGTACACGAAGATACGATCAACCTTTAGAGAGCACAACGGTTTGCCGAACTGGAAGAAGGCTTTGATCTTGTAACGAACATTCAGCAAGAATCTGAAGACATACCCAGCGTTGTCTGTCTGAGCAGCAGTGATCTTGAGTAGTCTGGCAGTCTGTGGGAGTGAGAGGAATGCAACGAGCATGCACGCCAGTACTGTATAAACCACAATCATCCTGTGTAGTGAAGAATGGTCTGTAGTTGCCTGTGGGAAAGCAGTGGAGAAGATGCGGTTCTCAGTGGACCGTTCCCCGTGGTCTGTGAAAAACTGTCAGCGGCGACCAGTCTTGATACGTAGACACGTACTGGTAATTAAATGACAGACCTGAGTCACTGTCATGAGTTTCCACAAACAGTAAAACGATCCCTCTCTCCCCAAGTTGAAGTTTTAATGTCCACAACTAAATTGTCATTCCGCTTTAAGTCGATATTATGCAATGATGAAGGAGTTTACTATGGTCTGTTGGATCGTTCGATCATATTATCCCGAATAGTGGCACCATTAGACAAGAGAAATAGCAATTTGACCATGCTTTTTACGGTATGCTCCAGATACTGGGGCGGCTGCTCATTTTCCACGCCATGTAATTGCTTCACTAGCTCAGTCGGTAGAGCGTCAGTCTCATAATCTGAAGGTCGACAGTTCGAACCTGCCGTGGAGCAATTTTTTTCTGTCCAATTCACAATTCCGCCAGTTGCCGTAGTAACGTTCTTATATAATATATTACAAATTAATAATACGCTGGTGTCCGGATGTAACCGCCTAAACACAAAAACAAAAACAAACAGGACCTTAAATCAATGTGCAACCCTCTGATCTGACAACAACAAACTACTTTCCCTTGGTTGAGGGATTTGTCAATTGCAGAGCCATTGTCTGATATTCCTTTATTTCGATCTGTCCGGCACCACGCTACCTGTTTGAGCTCCACTTGAAGAGATTCCCGCCGGCCATCGCTCTCGCAACATTTGTTTACAACTTCTGGCACAACAACAACAACAACAACACATACAAAACCGTTTCCTTGCTTCATGTCCATATAACGAGAGCACAACAACACCCACTATATACCTACACATTTGTTCACTCACAAGAGGCACAATGGCATCACGAGATCACCGAGATCCACCAGCCTTCCTCGGCCATGCAGATTCAGACGATGATGATAACAGCTTCAAACCGCCAGCGTTGAGTGATTACGCATTGGCTTTGTTACAAAAGGAGATGGACCTCGCGAATAAGGAGAACACATGCGCTTTGCAGTCGCAACAGGTACCCAAGAAAGTGAACTTCAGAAACTCGCCCGAGAACCACATAAGTTCAAAGTACCATCACGGAGAGGACCATATCCTGCAGAACAACAACAACAACAACAACAACAACAACAACAACACAGCACACACAAATCAGACCGACCATGAGTCTATGTTTACGAAGGATATCCCTGGAGACTTTGACTCTTATGGCACATCAGCCTCAGGCCAAGAGAAAGCCCAGAAGACACCCTTGAACAGATCATCAAGCTCTGGGCTAGGATCTGGATCGGGAAATGGAAGTGCAGGAGGAAGTCAGACACGTCTAAGGAGCTCTACGAGGCGATTGAGAGGGTTTGGAGGTCTAGGTCCACCAAAGAGAACCTCTTCCACTCTGGACGACTCCACTAAGAACGTTGAAAAGAATATGACAGTTGAAGATACGCCGATGGAGGATGCTACAGCTTCACCTCGTGACAAAAGACCCCCTACACGGTCACCAATGTATCAAACTCCACAGAAGAACGCATCTCACTCGGCTGCCACACAGGATCAGCCGACGCTGGTGAAAGGAATTGACTTCGAAGGGATGAACCCTTATCAGTACTCAAGAAGGTACAACATACCATCCACAGATCTACCCAGACTTGTCAAGATATACTTTGAACAACAGAAGAGTGCAACTAGGGAGTCGATGTACCTCAACAGCCCGATAAGGCTTAGGGAAGCCATCCATAACAAGATCGAGGAACAATTAAAGCAAGAGCCAAGATATTCTCCAAAACCACAGCAAGAGCTGTTCAAGAGAGAGAAGAGCACCCCAGTGGAGAATGTTATCTTTCATGATAAGGAAAATCGTGATCTGCCTCAAAAACGACTGCTGAGCTCGATTGAGAGACCCGCATCGGACAGACGACCATTGGCGTTGCTGAATGATGCCAGACAGCAACAGCTTCAAAACAGGGTTAAGTCTCTGACATATCAACATCAGCAACATTCGGGGCAACATAAGTCCTCAGATTACCTCGAGCATCACTATAAGCAAGTTGAACCTTTGAAAGGTGCAGATGAATCAAGAAGGTCATCCAAGTTACTCAACATTAACGGCAAACAATACGAGAAACTCGAGTTGTTGGGTAAAGGTGGTTCATCAAAGGTCTTTAGAGTGAAATCTTTGAGCAATAAGGTATACGCGGTGAAGAAAATCTCATTTGACGAGTTTGATGAGTCCAGTATTCGTGGATTCAAGGGCGAGATTGATTTGCTAAGTAAGCTTAGAGATCAAGAGAGAGTTGTTAGATTGGTTGACTATGCCCTTGGTCAAGGGTCTTTGTTGTTGGTTATGGAATGCGGCGAGATTGATTTATGTCATGTACTAGCTAGAAGACTGGATTTTCCGATGGATGTTGAGTTTGTTCGCTTCCACGCAAATGAAGTATTGAAGTGTGTCAAAGCTGTCCATGATGCTGGAATCGTCCATTCTGATTTGAAACCTGCAAATTTCCTCTTTGTCAAAGGTACCATGAAGATTATTGATTTTGGTATTGCCAATGCCGTTCCAGAACACACTATGAATATCTACCGTGAATCACAAATTGGTACGCCAAATTACATGGCACCAGAGGCATTGATTGACAATAACCAACATCTCGCTGACAGAACATCACATAAGAGTCAATGGAAAGTTGGTAAACCTTCTGATATCTGGTCGTGTGGTTGCATCATCTATCAAATGGTCTATGGCCGTCCTCCATATGGAGGTTATCAAGGATCTCAAAGACTTTTGGCGATCATGAATCCAGATGTGAGGGTTCCATATCCTGATAAGGGATTAGGTGGTGTTAAAGTCCCAGGCACTGCGATTGCCACGATCCAAGCTTGTTTAATGAGAGACCCAAGTCAACGTTTGACTGTTCAAGAACTTTTAGATGGCACTTTCCTGAAACCAAGAGTTGTCTCAGAACAATTTGTCAACGATTTGGTGAAGAATGCCATCACATATGGAGTGAGCAAGACCAAAATTGATGAAGATGAGTTGAAGACTTTGGCGGATGATGTCTGGAGAAGGGTGTCACAACTGACTTTGTGAATGCATGAGCATGATTCTCACTCAACTATAGAAACAACTTCATAATGAATTGATGCATGTACTATATATGAACAAGCAGCTAGTCGCCTACGTGTATTGATATATATTCAGGATGAGCACGGGCTGAAGTATCATGGGTTGAAGTTACTTAATCTTTTTTGTTTCGTCGATGACGTTTTTCTTGGTAGCCGGGATGACGAACAATCTTTCATACAACTTGAACAGCTCATCCAGGAAAATGACAGGAAACGACAGGACAAATATTGCGATCCACTCATGCTTATTTAATGGCAACACTTTAAACAGCATTGAGAACCAAGGAACGTACAGGATAATCAAATGGAGGACCATGGACAATGCGATAGCCAGTATCAAGTAGACATTCTTCCAAAGAGGGAAAGTCAGCAAGCTGTCCGATTCAGAGAGATTATTCATAGCGTTGAGCATCTCAATGACCACAAGGATCGACAACGATATCGTAGAAGCCCTTGTAGAGTGCACGTTAGTGAACATCTCGCACCCAATCTCTGGAAAGTCAGCTGAACAATGATGGAAGTGGGACAAGTTGTAAAATGAGATCCGTGGACCCTGTTCGTACTGGATGAAGTACCAAACGTATCCAGCAACAGTAGCGATACCAACATATGTCCCCACAACGATGTATCTGAACAATAACCAGCCACTAACTAGTGGATCATTCTTACTCTTTGGTGGTTTGTTCATGATGTTCAAATCTGGTGGGTTGAAGCCCAACGCTGAAGCTGGGAGGCCATCGGTGACCAAGTTGACCCAGAGCAACTGCACGGGGATCAAAGCCTCCGGTAGACCAAGAGCAGCTGTCAAGAAGATTGATACGACCTCGCCAATGTTTGAAGAGATCAAATAACGGATAAACTGTCTTGTGTTATTGTAGATCAAGCGACCCTCCTTCACGGCAGTGACGATTGTGGAGAAGTTGTCATCTTGCAACACCAAATCTGAAGCCAATCTTGCAACGTCAGTACCAGAACCCATGGAGATACCAATATCAGCCTTCTTCAATGCTGGTGCATCATTAACACCGTCACCGGTCATAGCAACAACGTGGCCATTCTGTTGGAGGAAGTCCACAAGGGATGACTTGTGGGATGGTTCAACACGGGCAAACACTCTAACTCTTTCAACGACCTGAGCCTTCTCAGAATCATCTAAGCGAGAGAACTCTCTGCCTGTAAGCACCAAGCCATCAGTGTCCTCATCCTCATCAAAGATACCAATCTGGGAGGCGATGTTCTCTGCTGTGATTGGAGAATCACCAGTGATCATGATGACTTTGATTCCGGCAGCTTTGCAATCCTGGATCGATTGGACAACCTCTGGGCGTGGAGGGTCAATCAATGCGACGAAACCGACAAACACCAAAGATGACTCCAGTTGTTCGTATTCCTCAGCTGTCGATGCCAATGAGGCAACTGATCGGTCGACGTGGTCCTTGTATGCCAATGCAATGATTCTGTAGCCTTCACTGGCCAACTCTTGGATCTTTGCGATTAATTCCAAACGATGATGGTCATTCAATGCTACAACTGAGAGAGAGTTTCCAATCTTTTGTGCCAATACTCTGTTGGAACGTGCAATGATGGTCTCTGGTGCACCTTTAACCAGCAATTCTGGTTGGCCATTGTGTGAATCAATGAGCACACTCATCGATTTACGATCTCTTGTGAATTCGAAAGTGGCCAAACGAGGGTATTGTTGTGTGTATAGGTCACAGATGGGAGTGATTGAGTCTCTAGCTCTTACCTGTGCCTCTGGTGATAATTTCTCCACGAGGATCTTGAGGGCCGCTTCGGTGGGCTCACCAATGGCCTTGTACACTTCATCTGATTGTCGCACAACGTTTGAGTTGTTACATAGGGAACTGATTTGTGAGATCTTGTGCAAGATTGGATAATCTGAATCTGGTACAGATACTTCGTAACCGTCCTCATCAACGACTTCACCCCTAGGGTTAAACGAATGGCCAGAGACATTGAACGTGGTCAACTCTCTAGTATTCTTGAAGAAGCACAAGTTGTGAACCACCATCTGGTTAGTGGTCAAAGTACCAGTTTTATCCGAACAGATGACATTAGTTGAACCCAACGTCTCCACAGAGGAGAGGCTTCTCACGATGGCGTTCTGTTTAGCCATCTTCTTGGTACCGAGGGCAAGGCAAGTGGTGATAACCACGGATAGCCCCTCAGGGATTGCAGCTACCGCGAGCGCCACTGCGATCTTGAAGTAGTATATTCCACCTTTCATTAGCCCACCATGTGCTGGGTCGTTGAAGTTGTTGAAGTTGATGACCCACACTGCGATGCAAATCAAGGTGATGAACTTTGCCAGTAAGTCACCAAAGTCGTCTAGTTTCTCCTTCAGTGGTGTTGGCTGTGATATCTGCGTGGTGATATCCGTGTAGATGTCACCAATGGCAGTTTTGTCACCCGTAAGCGTGACCAATGCTCTTGCATGTCCTGCAACGACGGTCGTACCTGAGAACACGATATTCGTCTGCTCCTGTGTCACAGCGTCGACGATTGAGACCTCTGAGACGGACTTGAGCACAGACTCAGACTCTCCTGTCAGGATTGACTGGTCCAGTCTCAGCGACTGCGAGAAGATCTTCAAGAGACGGGCGTCCGCAGGGACGATGTCACCCACTGAGAGATCGACAATATCACCAGGGACAAGCATCTCCTGCTTGACATGGATGAGTTTCGCCTCACGGAGGACACGTACATCGGAGGATGCGTATTCGTTCAGGGCGCTGATGGCGCTCTCTGCGGAAGATTCCTGCTGGACGCCCACGATGGCATTGAGCACGAGGATGATGAGGATCACCAGCGGGTCCACCATGCTCATCCACGAAAAGTCCTCCTCCAAGAGTGCCAGGGCAAAGGACACGGCTGCGGACGCGAGCAGGATCAGCGTGAGCTGGTCGTGGAACTGTTGGAGAACCAGCGTGAGCAGCGACGTTGGCGGTTCCCGTGGGAGGGCGTTGGCGCCGTACTGGCGTAGACGACGAGCGGCCTCAGCGGCTGACAGGCCAGTGGCGGCATCCACGCTGAGCGCTTCCAGACACTCGTGTATGGGCGTGGAGTAGTATGCCATTCCTGTGTTGTGTTGTGTGCTGTGTTGCTTTACGTGATGTTGTGTGCATATAGAGCAGAGAGAAGAGCAAAATCGGAACACGTTTTACAAAGACATACAATACAGCTGAAAAAGCCAGTTTTCACCTATTTACAAAAGATATACCTATACAATGTGCCTATATCTCACTCCTTGCTGAGCTCTTCCTCCAGCTCATCCATGAGGTCCTCGCCATTCATGATTCTGTTGATAGCGTCCTGCACCGTGAGTGACTCCTCGTCCATTGGCGCCTCGCTCAACTTCTGCTCGTTCACGTCGCCCCCAAGGAAGCGCTTCAGCTTGAAGCCGAACTCCTTGGCGTTGCTCACGTCCCACGTCCAGCTGATGCCCGTGATGGCCATCGCAAAGCCGGAGGTCGCCAGGCAGGTCGCGTGTGTCACTGCGAGCATTGCGTCCCGCTGGAAGGAGAACGCTGGCGGGATGTGATTGGCACTGAACAGCTGTGGGATGTCTGTACACATGTTGGTTTGTTAGCTTGTTTGTTCCGAGGTCTCAGCACATATTACGAACACACATACACCTTCTGGCTTGGACGCCTCTGTACGCCATTCTGGCAAACACCAGCGTTGCCGCGGTCACACCAAAGAACGCGAGCATCTGCTTTCTTCTTCTCTCCTTGTACCTGACGGAGATATCCGCCAGCTCCTTAGGCACGTCCACCTGTTGCAGACTCATTTTAATAGATCTGATCTGTATATATGTACTGTCTTCTTCTATTAACTCTTTTAATTGAATGAATATATCAAAATGTGGGAAAACTCCCAGAGAGAAGCGCTTCCCGATTCGGCGACTTCCGGTTCAAATTGCCCCCCCCGGAATAGTTATATATTGTGTTGGTGTTCGGGTGTGTCTCCGGGCTTTGCAGTTAAACACTTCTTTCTTCGTTATTAGCAGACACAAGGCCTACATAAGTGTTGAAAGCACGGGCCACTAGCACAGACCATCCACCCAGGCAGACGATGCACCCACAGCTTGATTCTCCACGATTCATTTGTGAGTTACCCACTCGTTTGTATGCGCTGATTCGCAGCTACTAACAACAACATCAACCAGCATGCTCGGAACTCATTGAGGCCCTCGAGAAGTGCCACCAGAGACCCTTTGTCCAGAGGGCCTTTGGCGTGTGTAACAACGAGAAGGAGGCGCTCTCTGCGTGTCTGCACGAGGCAAGAATGTCCACTCAGAACTTCCAGATTGTCAAGAACCAGGAGAAGCGTAAGGAGATGAAGCAGACGTGGAAGAAGTTGAAAGAGGACGAGTTTGGTGAGGATGAATTCCTCCTCAAGCTGCTCGAGAGGGAGCAGAAGAAACGAGGCGAGAAGTAACACGGAGTAGTAGTTGCTGCTCCTTCATTACCACCTGGAACGATAGAGATGACCTTGTACATAGAACACCAATTTATAAAAGAAACAGGTTTGCCTTGGAACGGTTAACCGACCAATGTTGTAGCAAACCATGGATGTGGTGTGACCAAGTAAGTGGTCAGTGACCATAAATACTACTGCACTGCCTATTCCATTCCCCCCACCTACAGAGTCATCGTAATAGCTCATTTCTATTCGCTCAATCTTGACGGGACTTGAGGTATCTCTTCACCACCTTGTCCTTCGTGATCACGTATACCACGGCACCCCAACCACTGAGGGCATCACGATCACATGCATTCAGCAGCGCCTGCGAAATCGTCTCAAACAGATCCTCAGGTGCCAAGTCAGGCTCGTACAACGACTCGCACATACCAAACAACTGGTCACTGGCGGTACCACTCACGATGAAGTCCTTTGCAAAGTCAATACATCCAATCAGATCAAACCCACAGATGAATGGCTTCTCGGTGATGGAATTTATACCGGCAACAACAGGCCCAATGAAGTAAGGACCAAATCTCTTTTCGTAAAGCGTCGACGACACCAGATTGGCAAACGACTCCGGCTCGATCGCCCTCTCCTCCCTGAGTTTGTACAAGTTGGTCTTCATTCTGAACACCTCTGACAGCGTCTGTGCGTCCGTGGCCAGACCTGTCAGCCCCAAGAAGATGTTGCCATACTGGTGCACCTTTTCATACTTGTTCGAAAGACCGAGCGACTGCTGGCCAAGACGCAGGTCAGAAGCAATTGCAACACAGTCTTTACCGACCATCGCCACGACGGAACCACCTATGCTCCTTGTTAGTATTCTCTCCAATCACCCACTGTTCAGTGGCGAGATATCTCCAGCGGTTTGGCGCTGTGTTTCCCAGCCAAATAATGGAAGACATCGCACCACCCGATCAGGTACAGCGACTCACCATTAAGGGAACTTGGATCAGACATTGTTTCTCGATGTGTAATGCGCTCAATTGGGTGGCAGTGAAGTGTTTCCCTCTGCACTGTGAACGCTCCCACTGTTTTCGTCTGTGCCCGTTCGCCTCTCGAAATCGTCAATTTTCCCGGGCTGCGTAACCCTCGAATCACTAATGAACTGAATACAACTGGAACAGGTAATAATGTACAGGGCTTACAGTGATCTACGGTGTTCGTGGTGGTGGTTGAATGCGCGCCCTTGAAGAGATTCCCTGTGCTGTGTTTATCCTAAACCCTCGTGGCTTTAGATGAGAGTGCGAGGGCCAAAGAGTCCAAATACGTCCGGTACTTTGTTCTCTGCTTGAGCAGATACACGTACTTCTCACTCCAATTCGTCATCACGGTGTTGTGCTTTTCCTTGAGTAGCTTGCTTTGGCCCCAAAGAGCATCCAGTTTCGGTCTCAGCGTGTTGTGATCATTCAGTGCGCGTGAGACCGCATCGACATAGCTCTTCATGTTGGCCAACTGTGACTCCAGGTCCAAACTAGACGGAATGAACGAGGACTCGATGGACAACAGACATTGCCATTCCCTCAGGTTCACATCCGACAGTGAGACTCCCTGCGTTAGGACCTCTTCGCTCCAGCCATACTCCTCGTTGGTCACAATGGCATCATCGGGACTTGGGATGGATGTTATCCTGGACGCCCAAAAGTTACACGTCTCAACAAAGTCAGTGGCAACTTTCAGGTTCGGTGCATAGTACACCACTTTCTTATCCTGTGTGTAGTCATTGGTCAATAGGTTCGGGACGGTCAAGATCCATGCGACGCCTTGGGTTTTCGCTGAAGCGTTAGAAATGACATTGTCCCCTCCCAAGGTTGCAACGGCAGAATAGAGGTTATACGTCACAAGGGTCTTGATGAAATCGTTTGACTTAGTCTTGATGAAATCGCTTCTATCGGACGCTGAGCTGAATGAGTACTGTTTTAATAAGCCCTTTGATATCATCACGATACTCTGTTTCCAATCCTTGGAATAGATGTCAAGTTCAGAGGATATCACACTCGAGGTCTGTTTAAACAGCCGACGGCTCAATGAACTGGACTTCTTCTGGGTTTGGTGTGATGAAGGTAATTGAGACTCACACTTCAAAAACCCTTCAATAGACCATGGTGGACCGAATGATTCCAGTTCTTCATCGTGTTCATCTTGTTTGTACGCAACGTCATAGTTCAGTTCAGAGTAGTTATCTGTAAGTGGGCTTATACGACGTATCGAGGATGGCAATGACACAGTGGACCCAACTGATGATAGTCTGTTTGTGTTCTTCGACACGAGGGAGATATTGGAGAAGCGCTTATTCTCAAGAGGAGAGCTTGATGAACGGTCAAACGAATGTGGAGTGGATGGTGATCTTGGAGGAGTGAATAATCGACGAATGGATACCTGACGCCGTAGTTTCTGCTGTGGCAAATGTTTTAAGATCTCCAGTTGCGATTCGAAGATGGCACTGTAGAACACCTTGAACGTTTCTATAAGTGTATCATCGTCCACCGCAGCTGAGCTTTTATCCTCCTTGATTGCGTAGATTGTATTGGTGACGAACTCGTCCATTGTGAAAGTAGTCTCCATGTTTTGAGAGTTATGAAGATCTGAATTGAGGATGAACAACGAGAAGCACACAATATGCACGCTTTTGTAGTCTCCAACCTGGTTTTTCGGATATGAGTGGCACCAACTTTTGGCAAATACCTCCAGGATCTGGTCAATCTGCGCAGCTTCACCAATCAAGTACAGCCTGGAACACAGCAACCGCAGCGCGGTGACCAGTTCCTGTGGCCATTGAAACAACAGCATGAATTCCGAGCATAATTCATAGTTCCACTGTTCGTTTGTTCCCAAGAGGGCCGTATATCTATCCACACGCTCCTCCGTGTACCTTAGATCATATAACTCCTGTGCAATAGTCCTGAGACTCCGTCCCTGCTTCTCCTCCTCTTCAGGCTCCTCGTTGATGACCTCTCGTGATATGTCTTTGTTCAGCTTGGCCGTGGCTGTTGTTGTGGTTGTGGACTGTGTGCTTGTTTCGTCGTGGTAGATGCTGTTGAGGTTTTGTAATTGCGGCGAGGGTCTGAGCATCACGGGCTGTTGTACAACTGGTTTCAGGTCGAGCACTGCGAGCTGGTCTCCTATGAGCGTACGCAGTTCTTCTGTGGAATCCATACGTTGTTCGCCGCCGAAAGCTCCAGGCATTTAGCTGCCTTACAAGGCTCACCAGTTTGTTCGTTTTTGGTAACCGTGGTGATTTGGGCGTTGGATAGATTTTGGTGGTAATAAAATTATGTGGTAATTAATAGATGACCGGCTCTCGAGGGATAACCACAGCACTCACACAAAAACTCAGAACTCCACATGGGTGCACAATGACACTGACACTCACTTACACACTGCACATTGCACAGGTTTCGACTCTCCAGGCCAGCCGAAAGGGGAAATCAGCTGCGGCCCATAACATAACGCGAAAACGCGAAACTCACGCGAAAAGTCCACGCGTACACAGCGGACAAACAGAAATGTTCTCCAAAACAACAACAATCGTGCGGGTGGCGAATTTTTAGTCCGCTCTGAGCATTCGGTGTTTCCATCTTTTCGGTCTGTCTGCATCCTTTTTGGCACCAGTGATTACAATGACAGAGTCTACAGAACCGGTAGTGGAACAGGAACAGGCGGTGCAAATCGAAGAGGACGAGGACGAGGCATACGGTCCCATCCCGATCGCTAGACTTGAAGTGAGTTTCATCTGCCTCCTCTCCAGCTCATAGCGAACTAAATGCTAACGACAGAAATAGGGTAATGGAATCACACCAGGTGATCTCAGAAAACTCGTGGAGTCTGGCTACAACACCGTGGAGGCCATCGCATATACGTATGTCCCTACCTCTTCTCTCTCCACCCCATGACCCCTCAGACTAACACTTCACAGCCCAAAGAGAGCGCTCATCACAGTGAAGGGGATCTCTGAGGCCAAGGCTGATAAGCTTCTTGCCGAGGCCTCAAAACTCGTGCCTATGGGATTCACAACAGCTTCGGAGTTCCACCACAGACGTTCCGAGCTGATCTGCCTTACAACGGGTTCGAAACAGCTGGACACTCTGCTTGGAGGTGGTATCGAGACAGGGTCCATCACTGAGATCTTTGGTGAGTTCAGAACAGGTAAGTCGCAGCTATGTCATACTTTGGCAGTGACGTGTCAATTGCCAATCGACATGGGCGGCGGTGAAGGTAAGTGTCTCTACATCGACACCGAGGGAACTTTTAGACCCGTCAGATTGGTGTCCATCGCTAGAAGATATGGACTGAACGAGGATGACGCCCTCGACAACGTTGCATATGCCCGTGCCTATAATGCGGACCATCAGCTGAGTCTTTTGAACCAGGCCGCTGCAATGATGTCCGAATCGAGATTCTCCTTGCTGATTGTCGACTCTATCATGGCTCTCTACAGAACTGACTTCTCCGGTAGAGGTGAGCTCTCCGCAAGACAAATGCACGTCGCCAAATACATGAGAACATTGCAACGTTTGGCAGATGAGTTTGGTATCGCCGTCGTGATCACCAACCAAGTCGTTGCTCAAGTCGATGGTGGTATGTCTTTTAACCCTGATCCAAAGAAACCGATCGGTGGTAACATCATTGCACATTCTTCAACAACGAGATTGAGTCTTAAGAAGGGAAGAGGTGAACAGAGAATCTGTAAGATTTACGATTCGCCGTGCTTACCAGAATCGGAAACGGTGTTTGCCATCTATGAAGATGGAATCGGTGACCCGAGAGATGATGATGAATGATTCTACTTTTGCACGCTTTCAATTATACCTTTCTTCTTTACGATGTCGTAATTCATAGTATATCATTTTCATCAACATCAGACAAATGTCATTATCGATCCGTGATATAAACAGTACACCGGCGCATCAAGACTTGGTACCAGTAGGATCAAAATTCTGGGGCCATGTTCATGTCAAACCAACCAAGGAAATCATCATTACCCTCAACCCAGCCCGCACCTTGTTGTTGGAAAAAACTGTCAAAATCAGCCCTGGATCCCGAGGCATTACCACCAACGAGTCCGGAAACTCCATTGTTTGCATTGATCTCAAAATTCATCGATGACGTGGGTGATGCAACTCCGGTCAGCCCGCTGAAGTCATAAGCAGCGGGTAGATTGGCTATGGAATGGTTCGTAGTACCCATAGTACTAGCCTCTTCCAGTCTTGGCGATTGGCTAGATTGGGTCAGGGAATTCTTGGACGCAATGCGCCTCAAACCCTCATGCGCCCCGGGCACAGGCGTCACATCAACATTGGTGTTTCCATTACTTGAATTGGCAGTGGACCCAGAAGCATTACCATTCCCAGGAATGGAACCAGTGGACTCAAGCATCGATAACGGGATACCTTTAATTTCCGTAGGCTTGGCCAAACCAGCTGCAGTGGCATCGGCAGTGGCGGTGGTCATGGCATTCTCAGTTGGAACCAACGTGGTTATGGTTGTACCACCCGGCGTCGTCGTCGTGATCGTTTGGAAATCATCCTTGTTGATCTGATTGTAGAAAGGTAGTGGAATTGGACGTTTTCTATCGCCAAAATTAGGAGACAAATGTGATTTCCCTTCCCTTTGTTCCTCCAATGTGATTCTTCTGGCCTCGTGAACACAGTAAACCAAATCATAGAACAATGAGCCTGTCAAATGAGATCTCATTCTTGTAATGATCCCATCATTCACAGTAAACAACTCTGGATGTGCAAATAGGACATAGTTTAACTTCTCCAGGACTTGAGCAGTTCTCGAGATATCATTTTCAACGTTCTTCCATGCAGACAACTGGTTTCTAAACAATCTATGCACGGTTACAATCGATTGTCTTGCAGAATCAATGTACTTTTCCAATAACAGTGGTGTCAGATGCAATTTGAACAAGATGAATGCTGAATATGTAACGGCCTGTCTGACGTAAATTGGTAACTCAATCAAATTCTTAATCTCCAACAATTTAGAAACCAGTGTAACAATTTTTGTGGCGGTCAAATAAGCAACAGTGACATATTTCGTCTGATCTTCAGTTGGTGTCTCTGGTAAAAAGGCAAAACAGCAAATAGTCAGCTTGACATACAAGTAATAAATCTCCACCGATAAATCATCGATCTCCAATTTGAAAACGAGTCTCTCCAACTCCCTCTCAAGTATCGACAAAGAACCAGCTCTGTTTCTAGCCTCCATCAACCCATCTGGACTTGTAACACTTGAGCCCATCACATTGACCAATTTTGCCTGAAAGATGGATAACGAAATCAATGATCTGAAACTCTTTGGTAAATTCTTATCGATCCGGGCATTTTCAACAAGATAATCCGTCTGACTCGAAGGTGGCATTCCTAATTGTGACGACCAAAACAATTCACTAAAGAAAACACCCAACCAGGTTCTCGTTCTCCATTTCTCTGCATCTTGTAATGAAACTTGAGTTCTGGAGAACTCTGTCATGAACTTACCTCTGTGTAAACCCAGTTGATAACCAAGACTTTTGGCAAGTCCAACAAATCTGTAAGAACAGTCATCTAAGACTTTAGCATTCGGCAATGGCCACATACAGAGGATTAACAATGCCTGTGAAATGTGTGTAGATCTTGGTGTTCTGATCCAACAAGTCTCGATAGCCAATTGCTTAATCAAAGATGACAGCTGGTTATACATCGTTGGTTCGGGATCTGATAGGCATGCAGTGAGGCACACCGTCCAAAATAACAACTGCGACTGAGAATAGAGCTCAGATGCGTTGTTAGAGGACAAGATCGGGAAATATGGGAGGTAATCACTGACAAAACGATCATGGAGCTCATTAGCCTTCTGTAGGGATAGGTTCACATCACCAAGAACAAATTCAGCGATATTTGGATTGGAATTTGAAACTGCAGACCTTTGTGACAATGGGGAATTATGTGCAGTGTCACTGCCATGAGGAACTGGAGAATTTGTTCTGACAGACATCTCCAGGAATGGCGGAAGATCTTTAGAGTCACTATTGACTGGTGTAGAATCATTCAACAGTTGCGGAATAGAGTTTGGTGATTGTGATTGCCTTGCCATTGTGTTTGAGTTTCTCCTATCCATGAGCAAGTGCGGCTCTCTTTTCAGGACGGTTTTCGCGGATGTCAGTGATGAACCTGAGGAAGAAACTTCTTGGGAATAGATGTTCAATGGGGACGATATCTGAGGGGCATGTTCATTCTGTTGTAGTAGCTTGTTGGCCACTTGATGGCTCGCCAATGCCTGTGCTATTAGAGATTCATTTCGTTGCAAGTATTCAATCCTCAACTTCAACTCATCAACATCATTTCGTAAACTTTGGATCTGTGAGCCCTTTCTTGGTCTGAATTGAGGATCAATCTCACACTGCAGACCCATCTTCTCGCACCTTGCGCATGCTGCTGGGAATCTCTCAGAAGCATTACACTTGATCTTATGCTGACGACAATGAGTGCATGACGTGACAGGTCTGTGCCCAGCATTCTGCTGTTGTTGGCCACTGCCACCCTTGGATGAGGACGGCTGTGGTGTGTCTGATCCTTGGTTGTCACTTCCCGGGGAGCTAGCGGCCACGTTGGCCAACGTGCTGAGCTTGTTGTTCTCCTCATTCTTCACGTTAGACTTTTTCCTTGACTTCCCCTGCGGTTTTGGCTCTGGCGCTGGTCTCTTCTTCGTCACCGGCAACAAAGGCGGAGGCGGCGAGGACTGTGTTCTGTGCATCGGCTGTGCTTGTTGCGGTGGGTGTGGCTGAATCTGTTGGAAGCTCTTATGGGAGGTCAACGGTGGGAGTTGAGTGCCTGGCGGCTGTTGGAAACTCTGTGGAGCGCCTCTCAAGTTCAGCGAGTTCACGTAGCTATTCGTGTCTGTGAAGTTGTCGCTCATAGTAAACAGTCTATTGCAATAGCATCCAACACGCTTAATTAGCCGCTGTGCTGTTATAACTGGTTGTGGTCACTCGTTGTTGCGCTCGTAATTGATGGCACAATGAAAATCGTTGATGCTAAGTACAAAAGCGTCTGTGCAGTGCAAAGGAAAAAGGGTGTACTATCAGTTGTTCAGGAACTGCGTGTGGCTCAAGAATCAAAGCCCTTCGTTGCGAGTTTGACCTTTGAAAGTTGATAGAGCCGAGTTTCCCAACCGCAGTTAACAATGTTAGCGATCAGAAAAAATTGAGACTGGTTGGCAGTCTCATTTTCTCCATCTTTTGACCACGGGGCACAGTGGCTCTAAAAGGATCTCTTTGGTATCAAGGCCCAAGTCAGTGTTCAGTCTCACTCTCCTTCAATCGGTTGTCAGCTTTCAGCTGCTATTAGCACGCGGTCGTACAGCGGACTACAACTTACAACAATCAGATGAATATCGTACCTTCAAGGCTGTGTATAGGGAAAGGCGCGCTTAGACCTTGGTGTAACGCAAGTATGGCTTGACCTCTCTGAACTCACCAAACTTCTTCTTGGCATCCTCGTTGGACACGGTTGGTGGGATAATGACGTCCTGACCGACGGTCCAGTCGATTGGAGTGACAACACCCTTCTTGTCGGCCAACTGCAAGGCGTCGACGACTCTGAGAACCTCAGCAGAGTTACGGCCACAGGATGGTGGGTAAGTGAAGGTGACTCTGATCTTCTTGCTTGGGTCAATGATGTACACAGATCTGATGGTCTGGACAATACCACCGTTCAAGTTCTTGAAACCTTCCTCATCAACCATGTCGTACAAGAAAGAGATGTTTCTGTCGACATCAGCAATGATTGGGAAAGAGAAATCCTTCAATTCGGCAGTGACATCTTCAATGTCCTTGATCCAAGCCTTGTGTGAGTCAACACCCTCAGCGGACAAACCAATCAACTTGACGTTTCTCTGAGCAAACTCCTCCTTCAAGGCAGCAAAGGCACCCAATTCAGTGGTGCACACTGGGGTGAAGTCGGCTGGGTGGGAGAAGAACACAGTCCAGGAGTCACCAATCCAGTTGTGGAAGTTGATGGTACCCTCGGTAGTGTCTGCCTTGAAATCTGGAGCAATAGATCCAATTCTCAATCTTGGTTGGTCCTCCTGCTTGAAGGTCTTGATACCTCTGACGAAGGCTGGGCCCTGGGAAGCAACGCGAGTGTTGGCCTTAGCGGCGGAAAGAGTAGATCTCAACAAGGAACGGGTGAACATCTTGGACTGGTGCGTTAATTGTGTGTATATAGAGGCGACGGGAGGCAAATTGAGAAGGAAGGAACTGGAGCGAAAAGAAGAATATTGATACAGCGGCCTTCGAGTATGGATGCCACAATCTTCCTCAGAATAGCGCATTATCACGTGCCACAGAACTGTGTATTTGTGCGTTGTCATGGTGATTCTTGGTCGTGTCCTTACCATGTCAATGGCTCTTTCATTTTTGGCAGAACTCGTGTGTCACTAAAATGTAAACAAAGGATGATGAGCTTACACTTTGGTCTTTTCTGCTCTTTCTGTTGGTTCTGTCACTCACTTTTGACCACTATTTGCTTTTCCACCTACACGGAGCTTAGCGTACAGAACCCAATGTCCAGTGAACAGGAGAAAAAACGTCAGCGTTTGTCGCTGGGGCTCAAGCAGCGTGCTCATCTGCTACCCGCCGACAAGAGCAAGAGGGCATCCATTTCCACTTCATCACCTTCCAACTCGTATGCTCAGAAAACTGCAGCATCGAACCAGAAGACTTCACGAGCACAGTCTGACCAAGAGTCCAATATTTCTGTGTACGTTCGTTGCAGGTCCCTTAATGAAAGAGAACTCCGAGAGAACGTTGGAAAGGTCATCCTCACGAAGGGACACATGAAGAAGGATGTCGTTGTCAAGACCACAAGGGAGAAATTATACACTTTTGATCGTGTCTTTGGTACTGAGAGTGACCAGGAGATGGTCTTTGACGGTATCGCAAAGAATGTCGTGGAAGAGGTGTTGCAAGGTTATAACTGTACCGTGTTTGCATATGGTCAAACAGGAACTGGTAAGACACATACCATGAGTGGTGATATCCAAATGACTGACAACAGGTTGTCAGAGAATGCCGGTATCATTCCAAGAACTCTTGAGGACTTGTTCAGGCGCCTAGAGAAGAATCCTGAGTTCACCGTGAAAGTGTCCTTTATCGAGTTATACAACGAAGAGTTGAGAGACTTACTCTTGACAAGCGACTCGGAAGAGCGGAAGGTCCGTATCTTCGAAGATCCAGAGAAGAAGACCATTGTTGTCCAGGGAATGGAGGAGACGTTCATCAAGGACGCTAGTGAAGGTATGCAATTGTTGAAACAAGGGTCTGACAATCGTCAAGTTGCCGCTACAAAATGCAATGATCTCTCTTCAAGATCACACAGTGTGTTTACCATTACGGTTCACATGAAAGATGTTGATCCAATCTCTGGTGAAGAGTACTTGAAGATTGGAAAGTTGAACTTGGTCGATTTGGCAGGCTCTGAGAACATCAGCAGATCTGGTGCTGAGAACAAACGTGCTCGTGAAGCCGGCATGATCAATCAGTCTCTTTTGACATTGGGAAGGGTCATCAATGCCCTTGTTGATCAGTCACCGCATATCCCATACAGGGAATCCAAATTGACAAGATTGCTACAGGACTCCTTGGGTGGAAGGACAAAGACCTGCATCATTGCCACAATTTCACCAGCAAGGGAGTCCCTGGATGAGACTATTAGTACATTGGAGTATGCAAACAGAGCGAAGAGTATCAAGAACAAACCGCAGTTGAATCAAACGATGTCAAAGAAGATGCTACTTGAAGAATACATTCAAGAGATCAAGAGATTGAGAAATGACTTGAACGCTACAAGAAACAAGAATGGTGTGTATGTATCTGATGAAAATTGGGCCAAGGTCAATTCTGAAAGTGAGAATAGAAAGATGCAAGTTGAAGATCAGAAGCTTCGCATTGATGTTCTTGAGGAGAAAATTAGAAACTCCAAGCGTGACTTTGAAGATCAAATGGAGCAGATCAAAGTGGTTGAACTACAGATTGCCAAGGCCAAAGATGAGAAGAACCAAGCTTTCCAGGCTCTCGAAGAATCAATAATAAAGTTGAACGAAGTTGAAAGAGAACTCAAGATTGAAACCTTGGTCACTCAGAATCAAATCGAAACGGAGAAACAGCTGCTACGGGCACATCGCTTGGTCAATTCAACATTAGAGGAAGTCTTGAAATGTAAGGAGGCACTCCACCAGAGGATTGAAAAGAAGACAGATCTTGAGACTAAGAATCTTGAATTTTTGGAACAATCCAAACAGCATATCTTCTCCCAGACAACTGAGCTATCAACCAATGCTGCACGATTGTATGAAGATAACAAATCACTGGCATTGGCCCTTGATCAAAGTTTCCAATCCATCATAGATTGTCAGCAGTCTAAGATTGAAAATAAGTGTGCTGACATCTCACAGTTGGGGAAGAACATTGTATCACAAGAAGCATCAACTCTTTTACTCCTTTCTGAGCGCGCGCAGTACATATCGGCTAATGTTGAGAGTTCCAAGTCCTTGACTAAAGATGTTGAAGATGGTATCACTGGTGAGCTTTCCAAGTTGAAACAAGGTATCATGGGCATGTCAGAGGACACCAATTTGGAGATTAGCGGTGTTGAGAAGCAAGTGAATTCTATCACTAAGGAATTTAATTCTGTGGTTGAAGAATCACACTCTGCTCAGATGGGTCTTCTTGAACCATTCCATGCAAAAGTGTCAAGCTTTGCACAATCCCTCATACACCAACACGAAGACACCCAAAAGAAATTTAACAAAGAAGTGGAAGGCTTGAGAATATGGCAGCAATCAGAGATTGAAGAGCAGAAGAAGGATAAGCAGGATCTTCTGTCACAGATCAGCTCATTACTCGAAGCTCATGAAGCTAAGAGGCAATCAAGATTCGAGGAGAAGTTGAGCAGAGTGTCATCTGCTTTCGCCTCCATTTCCAAGAGTCAAGAGAACCTAAATGATACTTTCAACTCATTTATGACTGGAGAGTGGACTCCAGGAAGTGAAAGAATTGTTGCTCAATTTGATAACGATTACACAAACTTCAAGGCACATACTGAGTGTTCTATCGGGCTCTTAAACAACCTAAAGAATTTGAAGCGAAATATCACTGAAAAGTCTGAGAAGCAATGCACAGAATCAGAAACCCTTGCTGAAGAGCTTCATTCCAAAATGAGTCTATTAGATGAGTATATCTCATCCGTTAATGAATCCGTTGGAGATGGATACAAATTCACAGAGGAACGTCTCCGTCATTTCACAACAACGACACAAGATGCACTTCAAAAGATCCAAGATTCATTCCAGAAATATGGCAAGGCCTTGGGTGATTGCAAGCCACAGTTGATTGATGCATATATCAATAAGCAGGATGAGTTCATGAAATCGTACAAGGATGCCACTTTGACGAACGTTTCACAACTTGATGATTGTGTTCAGGGGATGAGCTACATGAGGGATGATGAGCCTGTTATGAAGAGACAGAAGGTTGTTGTATCGGAGGACTTGCCAAAATCATTGCCACGTCATGAGATTATCCGCATGAATCAACAAGCTTTGAACAACATAAAACCAAAGATGCCATTAAGTGAAGTTGATCCAAATGCATTGTCAAGTGTGAGCGGGAAGACCAAAGCGTGCAATTCATCCCAGCTGTCTGTTGATGAGACAAGGTGATGTGTTACTATGATCATTGACTATGAATATTACGAGACCTATATTTGTACTTTAACACGCCCATTTGAGCTCAAAGGGTCATCTCTAATAATTAATGGAGCACATCGGATTCGAAGATTCTTGCGTCAGGTTTTTTTTGATAATTTCTTCGCTGCACCCCTGCGTTTAAGTTTGAGAGGGCTGCATGATCCATCTGTCAGCTGCTGCATAACTGAGGTAACGTGCGGAAAGGTACGCGAGGAATGAAAGAGTAGGTCGAGTCACTGGTTTGATTGATGTCTGTGTCATGGCCGTATAAATCTTGCACCAATGTTTAAGTACAGTGACCTCATTTACCGATCAGGGTTATGGCGTTCCCTGTTGCGCCTTTATAGCGTTCAAAACTCTGTTATAACTTTGGAGTTCAAGGTCGACGTGCAGTCGTGGCACGTGAGGACAGTCCTTGAGCATTAAAATGTTCGTGGCGGTGTATTCAAATTTGATTCACATATCACATATCTATCTGTATGTATCTGTATGCCGTGTTCAAGGATTCAATATGAGCCTGTTCCTTGCGCTCCGGTGTGTGATACATTGCTACTCCTTCCTTCGGCTGCTTAGAAAACACGCCCCGGTGCTAATTTTACACACGCGTCGGGCCGCATTGGGAACTGGAAGCGGGAGGGGCGTGGGTGGAGTACTGGTGATCCTTCCTGAGAACAATAGGGGAGGTTTGCAAAATTACAATAGCTCGCTAAGTATCCGCAGAAGGTTACATTCTGTGCAGTTGGAAGCGTGGCTAACCCCACCTACCTTGGAGCCAAAGCCCACTTTTCTGTTGCCCTAACATCAATAGATCAGTCTGTGAATCCAACTCTCAACTGATCTGATGCAGCTCTGCAGCCAAGTTCCAACCCTTGTCAGCCTTACACAACAACCTCCGACATTGACTCCTGACTCCTCACTGCTTGGAAGTTGGTACTCCCGCTGTAGCCTGTCGGAATAAGACATCCGAGCTCCCGCCCCTCCCCAGCTACATCGCATTTGAGCAAAGCATTCCCTTAATCCTTGTTCGTTTTTATTCCTCACCGTACGGACCAAAAAAAGTTGTACCTTGCCCCGAGGACTGAAACCACATCAGCGCAACCACCATTTCGACCTTCTGACCTTTCTCTCGCTACGCTCGCGACTTGTTATATTCAGTTGCGCAGGTTCCACAGTTATACCGTTAAAAGACCCTCTGTTTCCCCCATAAGATTCATCACAGCATCGCGTTTGTGGCTGCCGTTGCAAGCGTTTTTTTTTTTTGACATTGCATTGGAAAAATTTGGACTCTGAACCAAACCAACGAGTAATTGCAGTAATTGCCAGGCAGTGAAGTGAACTTTTAGGACGGGATCCAGTTTTGGCATACACCAGTCCACTCACCACACCCACGGCTTTGTTCTTGTCCACAGCATTTGAGACCGAGCTAGTTCTACACTCCACCCCAAAGATGGCCCAGACCCACCCGTACAGAGAAGCGACCATCATCCGCACGGGCCCACTAGAACACACAGCTGCTCCTTCAGTGACCGCCACGCCCTCTCACATCTCCAAGCCACAAACCGCTGAGGCCACAACAAAGTTGGTGTCGCATAACTCATCCTCAACGGGCTCTGGTAACACGTACCAGAGCCCCAACTCCTCCACGAAGCATACCATCAGTTCCGTCGAGGACAACAACTTGGTAGAGCCATACCCTCAACAGCAGCTCTCACAGAAGCAATACCAACAACAGTTTCAACAACCGCTGTACCCAGTGATTGAGCCTGTTGAGCAAGAGGGTCAGATGCACCAACCACAATTCGCCATGTACTCACCTCCACAAAATCCTGCACAATTCACCCACTCTGCACAGAACTCTCCCACTGGATCAAGGGAGTCGTTTTCATTAGAACCTCCAAAAAGGATGAACGGTCACCCGCTCAAACATTTCGGGTCAACTTCTTCACTGCCGAGAGCTACCGGCTCGTCTGTGGATATACGTTCTTTCAGTGTACCGCCGACCATTGCTAATGAACATACCAGAGGTACCTCATCAGATAGATCAGACTCTCCGACATCGTTTCACGGTAATACCAACTCTAGATCACACACCAGAGCTTCAAGATCCGTGGACTTGTCCC
This sequence comes from Williopsis sargentensis, assembly GCA_020995425.1. Classification (NCBI taxonomy): domain Eukaryota; kingdom Fungi; phylum Ascomycota; class Saccharomycetes; order Phaffomycetales; family Wickerhamomycetaceae; genus Williopsis; species Williopsis sargentensis. The sequence goes on from CP083469.1 coordinate 282,369, forward strand.
ATTTGTACCTCTTGGATGGTAATGATTCCACGCATTTCACAATGACGAATGAGTCCATGTCAGATCTGTCGCATAACTTGATTAAACAGTACTTGGGTGAGAATTCTCAATCTTCTCTTCTTCCAAGAATGAAGACCATTGAGATGTACAGAAAGAATGTTAAGAAATCCAATGATCCAAAGGTTCTCTTCCAGTACGCTCAGTACATGTTACAAACCGCCTTGACCTTGGATTCAAATGATACTTTACCTCAGAGCGATGATGCTAAGAAAGGTGAGAAAAATATCAAGAAGCAATTTCTGAAAGAAGCTGTGCACTATTTGAAAAAACTATCTGATAAGGGATATACAGATGCCCAATACTTGTTGGCTGATGCGAACAGTTCGGGTGCTTTGGGTAAAGTTGATAATAAGGAGGCATTCGTTCTCTTCCAAGGTGCTGCTAAGCATGGACACATTGAATCAGCATATAGAACTGCGTATTGTTACGAAGAAGGCCTTGGTATAACAAGAGATTCAAGAAGAGCGATTGAGTTCCTCAAGTTTGCTGCTGCCAAGAACCATCCTTCTGCCATGTACAAGTTGGGTATGTACTCTTTCTATTCTAAGATGGGTCTTCCTGATAACATCAATACGAAGAAGAGTGGTATTCAATGGTTATCAAGAGCAGTGACGAAGGCTAATGAATTGATCAATGCAGCACCATATGAGTTGGCCAAAATCCAAGATGCAGGTTTCTTGGATATTGTTATCCCGGATCACAAGTATGCCATGGAACTTTACGTTCAATCTGCATCATTGGGTCATATCAAAGCTGCTGCCATTTGTGGTAAGGCATATGAAATGGGCGATGAAGTTGTTCCACAAGATGCTGACCTTTCCATCCATTATTATTCCCAGGCTGCTTTAGGAGGTGATTCAGATTCTATGTTGGCTCTCTGTGCTTGGTATTTGGTTGGTAATCCACCAAATTTGGACAAGAATGAGAATGAGGCTTTCCAGTGGGCATTAAGTGCAGCCAATCTAAAACATGTCAAGGCACTCTACACAATGGGACATTTCTATGAGAAGGGTATTGGTTGTGTTGCAAACATAGATACTGCAAAGAATTGGTACAAAATGGCTATGGATCAAGGAGATGAAAGGGCAAAGATCAAATTAGAGAAATTGAACACACCAAACAGTGCACCAATTGCAGATGCACCAATCACAAATTTTCTTTCATCGAAGGAGAAGAAGCAGCAGGGGAGTGAGAGAAAAGATAAGAAGAAGGATAATGAAAAGGATAAGAAGGATACCAAAAAGGATAAGAAAAATGGTAAGAAACACAGAGCCTGTATCATAATGTGATTTGTTTCTTTGTGTTGTTAATTTACTTTGTGGGAAGGTTGAGGAATTAAGATGGCATTGCATATGGTTCTAGTGGATTACTTGACATAAGGATGTTCACGAAGAGAGAGATGTCATTAATTTTAGGACTTATCGTACGTTTGTCTTTGATATCGCTGTTTAGAGTATAATCATGCTGTAGTGAGGCAAATGCTCGAGCTGATCACGCCTAAAGACAGAACACATTTGTGCCTAACTAGCTAGTGAATGTCGTTACGGCTTACAACAGGCAACTTGCTCATATTGCCTAATTATTTACCGCTGAGTCTGAAAGAGAAAAAAGGCGCTCCTGATCTTCATTCTGATCTTAACATAGGCTAACAGCAGTAAAAAAAACTGTGTGGATCCATATGAGCCTGAAAACAGATCTGACATAATTATATTCTTAATGGGTTGAGCTGAGAAAGGAGTAGGAAACTCATGCAATATATCTCAAATGAAACACGTATTCACCAAAAAAAAAAGCAAATCAAACATTATACTTCTCCTCATCAAGTTGATCAGATTTTTATTTTACTCTGTTTATTAGCATAAGCACAAGAAATCAATACTCTTATTTGAAAAAGTGCAGTATTCTGGATATATTTTTGGTATTATCTGATTAAATGAGGTTCTATTTTCTAAAGTAAATAGTTATATGGTGATAGAACCAATTTAAGCTTAAATATCTAATTTCAAGATAATGTCCATGCAGAGTGGAGGCACCCTGCTCTCTCTTTTTTTCAAGATGAAGCGGTGGCTCAATGGTAGAGCTTTCGACTCCAGTTGGAATTCTTAGTGCAATCGAAGGGTTGCAGGTTCAATTCCTGTCCGTTTCATTCTTAATTTTTTTTTTTTGCGACCGTGAGCTCATTGACGCTCCCAATTAGGAAATATGCGCGAAGTACTACTTTTTTAGCTGCCATGCTCGGTGCTGGGACACAACGACAATATCATTGGTTTTGAACTTGTGAGACGAAACCGGTTGAAGTGGAACGAGGTTCAAGAGCAGTTAATACACACAGAGAACTGTCCCATCGTACGAGAATGAGCTCAGGGGAACGTACGCCAGAGGTGGAACAGAAGAGACAGGAGCCTGAAGAAGGAGTGAGCGGGTTGGTGTTGGAAAATTACTCCTTCACCACGGCGGCAGCAGTTGTTGGATACGTTGATCGTGAGTTTGTTAATGAAAGGAGTGAGTGATGACAGAAGACTAACAGAGAGAAAAGGTAAAGTCTATGCCATGTTAACTGATGGCCGCCAACTGTTTGGTATTCTCAGAGTGTTTGACCAATACGGTAGGTTTCTTTAATTGTTGATGGAGAAACCCCAAGAGGGAGCAAACTAACAAAAGTGGAACAGGAAGTATCGTTATCCAGGATACCATGGAGAGAATCTATCTTCCAGGAAACAGATACGGCGAAGAGTACATTGGAGATCTTCTCATTCGCGGCGAGAACCTTTTGATGATTGGAGACGTTGACATTGATTTAGAAGATGGACCAATTGAGAAAATGGAGAGAATACCATTCTTGGATGCTACAAAGGAACAAAGATCCACAAATCAGCAGGAAGTCATCCAGCATAAGCAAAAAACAAAGAGTCTACACAAATTTGGTATGGTTGCGGAGTCATTTGTTGGTTTTTGAATTTTGTTTTGATTTATGGTTATAATGTTACGATAAAGGCATGGTCATAGTGGTGTAAAATTGATCATACCAGGGATAAGAATAAAAATCAACAACGGCCAAGCAACAAGCAGATCACAACTTCAACAGTCTGTTCTTGTTACCCTCGACGGAGTCGTACAGTTCGTTGATTTGTTTGGATTTCTTGCACTCAGCCTTGCCCAATTGGTCCAGATGTGCCTCATCCGGGCCATCTGCGATTCTACACATTCTTGCATAGATCCACAGCCTTGTCAAAGGTGTGTCTTGAGAGACACCTTCGCCTCCATACACTTGGACCGCCCAATCAATGATTTCCAGTACCGTTCTTGGGGTGTCGATCTTTGCGATGGAGATTTCGCGTTTGGCGCCCTTTGCACCAACTTGATCAATTCTGTGGGCAGCTTGTAGGACCAGGAGTTTGACCCTCTCAAGAGCCACTCTGCGCTCAGCAACGTTGGAGATGAATGCCTCCTTCTCGATGAATAGTTTACCAAAGATTTTTCTGTACGAGGCTCTTTTGATAGCCTGAAAGATGGCCTCATCGCCCATGCCGATCAATCTCATACAGTGATGGATTCTTCCTGGGCCCAATCTGCTCTGGATCAACTTGAAGCCTTCACCTTCTTTGTCCAAGACGTCATATGGGACTGTGAGGCCATCGAACTGAATCTCACAGTGCCCATGAGGGGCGTCATCGAAGCCAAACACCTCCAATGGACGGACCACCTTCACCTTGTTCTTCTGCTCCAACGCCTTCTTTGTGTCAATGACAATGACTGAATGGCGTTTGTAAGGGTCTGGGTTCTCTGGGGAGGTCAATGCCATCACGAGCCAGACGGAGCAACGAGGGTCTCCAGCACCGGAGGCAAACCACTTGGTGCCGTGCAATTCGACGAGACCATTGCCAACCTTCTTTGCGCTGAGGGAAATGTTGAGTGCGTTGGAGGAGGAAATGCCCTTTTCCGTCATGAGGAAGGCAGAACGGATCTGTCCCTCCAGCAGGGGCTCCAACCACTGCTTTCTCTGGCGGCCATTGGCGTACTTGGCGAAAAGCTCCATGTTCCCTGTGTCTGGGGCAGCGGTGTTCGTTGCCTCTGGAGCAACGTGGGCTCTACCGAGGAACTGTGCCATCAAGCCATATTCCAGGTTGGTGAACCCTGGCCCGTCGGCGTATCCTGCAAGGAACATGTTCCAAAGACCGAGCTGGCGGGCCCTACGCTTCAAATGCTCCATGATTGGAGGGATACTGGCCCACCGCCCTCCAGGGGCCTGAGAAGCCTGTGCGAGTTGTGCAAAGTAGATCTCATCTGCTGGGATGCAGTCCTCCTCGACAAAGGTCTTGACCTTCTGCAGTGTCTCGTACGCAAAGGGCGAGATGTGCGATTTGACGAGCTCAGGAATGTAGTGGTCGAGTGGGAGGGTCATTGATACTGATATAGACGTGATACATATGAACAGAAGAACAAAAACAACAGAACAGAACAAACACCCGTCCTTTTATAACCAAACTTCTCCAACAAACACAACCGCGGGTTAAAAGAATGGAAAGTGACGGGTTTTTCCGGTTTTGTGGGGAAACAAATTAGCGGTGCCTGAAGAGGCAATTTTCGCGACCTCTCGAGAGTGAAAAGTTTTAGCAGCGATGAGCTGAGCGGTACTAAAGAACTAAAGACAAGTGCTTTGGGAAGTGGTTTTTGAGATAAGGAGGAGGAGAAAGAGAAAGAGACATATACAATGGCATTCATCGGGTACAGGGACACCATCTCCGAGGGCGACCTCGTGCTCGCGTTTCTTGGTAGAGACGCCATCAAGCCCATCGTGATCAGCAGGGAGGAGACGCTCAACACGCGCTTCGGCTCATTCCCCCATGCGCAGATGATCGGGCTCAGGTACGGCACGCAGATGGCCTCCATGAAGGGCTATGGCTTCATCCACCTGTTGCAGCCAAGTGCGGAGCTCTGGACGCTCTCGCTGCCACACAGAACACAGATTGTGTACACGCCGGACTCGTCGTACATCACACAACGACTGGGCATCACCGCGGGCTCAAGGGTCATTGAGGCCGGTACGGGCTCAGCATCCTTCTCCCATGCACTCGCAAGAACAGTCTCCACACAAGGGCACCTCTTCACGTACGAGTTCCACGAGCCAAGATTCCTCGAGGCAAAGAAGGAGTTTGAAGAGCATCAGTTGCTAGGAGAGCCAGTGACGATAAACCACAGAGACGTATGCAAAGATGGCTTCGAAATCACAAACTACGATGGCCCTGTGGAGGCCACATCGATCTTCCTCGACCTCCCAGCCCCATGGGAGGCTATCGCACATCTTTCCACTGTCATCAGCATGACGGAGAAGGTGGGAATCTGTTGCTTCAGCCCGTGCATTGAGCAAGTGGCCAAAACACTCGACGCACTCAAGGAACACGGGTGGACTTCGGTGCAAATGGTGGAAATCCAGGCCCGCAAATGGGAGGCAAGACAACAGATGGTACGCCAAGTGGATGATGCAGTGCTCAGGCTGAAAGACGTCAAGAGACGCAAACTGATTGGAATCGAGCGCAAGAGAAAATTCTATGCAGAACATGGTGAACCTTCTGGCAATGACTCTGAACAGGACATCGAGAAGAGAAAAGAGATTGAGAAGGAGGAGACCAGAGTGGACAAGACTGAGTTCAACCCATTTGGCCGTGGCCAAAGAATTAAAGATGGTGACGACAAGTTCAACTGGATCAAAGTGTCCAAGACTGAAGCTGAGGTCAAGTCCCACACATCCTACTTGACATTTGCATTCAAGCAGGTAACCACAGATCCTGCTTCTCAATAGACGCAATTTATAGACTCAAGTACAACGTAGGCTGGTAACATAAGTACATTGAAGAAAGAAAAAAAATAACAGAATTCTATCTTGGACCCAACTTGGCCAAAGCCTGAGCACCGCTCTCCTCCCATTCTTGCTTCGAGATCCACATATGGTCCTTATCGGCCATGATGTTAGCCAGAACAGCACCACCGATGAAAACCATGTGTCGTCTTCTTGGAGGGTCCTCAATTCTCACTTTGAACTTATCCAGTCTCGAAGAATCTCCGTGCAACACCCTGGTGAGCCAAAGTTGTTTCAACTCCTTCTCCAGTCTTGAAGGCAAGCCAGGATACATCGAAGAACCACCAGATAACACAATGGCCTTGTACAATGATGATCTAACATCAACCTCTGCGGATTGAATCGTGTTGAAGAGTAACTCACCCATACCTGGTTGTTCACAATCAACCAAGTTTGGTTGGAAGAGACATTCAGGAGCCTCAAATCTTTCAGAACCAACTCTAATGACACGGCCGTCAGGCAATTCGTAGTTTTCAACCAAGGTTGTAGTGTCGCGGGACAACTTGGCATCAAAGTCCAAGTCGTATGAAACGTAGCACAACTTCTCCTTAATCTGTCTCACCGTCTCAAAATCAGCGGTTCTGTTGAAGGCATACCCTCTTCTCGAGAGCAGGTCAATCAAGTGTCTAGTGACATCTCTACCGGCAACGTCCAATCTTCTCGTTAGATGGTTCAACACGACAGATTCATAGACTGGGATGACATGGGTGACACCATCACCGGAATCAACAACAACACCAGACGAAAGACCCTGGGCATACAGAGCAAGCACGGCTTGAATCGCAACGTAGACACCACCGAATTGGTACTTCTCAAACATCAGATCACACATCTTTTCTCTGTTCTTCAGAGGATTCATCGGAGGCTCGGTTAGTAACACCTTCTTGCCCGTTGTATCCTCCTGTAGTCTTTCGTAAAAGGCATAGTCCCACAAATGCTCCATATCCTCCCAGTTGCGGATGATACCGTTTTCCATCGGATACGAGATCTGCAACGCGGAACGCACAGCACTCGCCTCGTCACCACACATGATGTCCTTGATCTCAACGTCCCCCGTTCTCTCCTCCGCACGAAGGATTGGACGTCCGACGATGGAAGGGAACGTATGGTCAGGGAAGTTGTTGCCCGCATGGCCGATCTTCACAAAACCGGTACCCTGGTCCAACACGATAGGTGCGCTCATTGTTCTCTCTTGCTAGCCGTCAATTGCGTGCTGTGGGCTGTGGTGTCTTGGTTGAGCTTCCGGTGATGTTTTAGCGAGCGGGACCTTATGCCTTCAAGGAGGCAGGTGTCCGGGTGTTAATCAGGGGGCACATGATGGGAATGTATAAATGTGTTCTATATATGGAGGGATTGTGCATTGTGCGTTGCATGTACAGGGGAATGGGTATTGTTATGGTCATCTCCGCGACGTTCTCTTCGCTCTCACATTAATCACGGGCTGATCAGCGTACGAATCAGCGGTGTCAAGTACAACTTCGCGTCTGAACCTCAGTAACGGCTTCACTTCAATGATGGCCTTTTGCGTGGCTCTTTGAATGTTCAGCAGGGTTGTGACAGTCTGCGGCTGGAGCGACACAGTCACTGTACCGACCTTGTTGATGCCGCTCCCGGAGTCTTTATCCACAAGTCCATACGTGATCACTGCGATCCTCTGTGCCTGGTCCATCCGATTGTTCATTCTGATATCCTGGTCAATGCTCTCAGGCCCGGTGAGAACTAATCTGGAGCCATAGTCATGTCTTGTCTGCTCCATCCCCATGACACTGAGAATGTCCTTCTCATCCTTCTCAAAGGCAATCGCCACTCTCTGCTGTGCCCAACGTTCCAGCTGTTCACCATCCAATTCTGAACCTTGATATTCCAAAGTGGACTGTCTCAACAGGTCCCAACGGTGTGACATCCCTCTAGAACGTCTCCCCAACTGGCGCCTCATGTAGAAGAACCCGAAAACAAATAGCGGTGGCATAACGATGAAGAAGAATGGGCCAAAGATCATCAGGAACGCACATCCTCCCACGACGGCCAGTCCTGTCTTGAAGGCATCTGGGATCATGCTAAACAAACCATTGGAAGGACCAGTGTTGAATCGTGGAGGGTCAAAACGACCTCTGTATAGAGTAGGGATCGCCGTAGAGAAGGAGCGTGTCATTGGAAGTGCCCATTGTAAGGTTCTCGATGATTGTGGTATCTGCGGTGGCAACACCGGGAAAGCCACTACTGATCTGAGAGCAACGAAAGGTGACAGAGGCCTGAGCAGCGGTCTCACCAATAGAGCAGACCGTCTAATGCCTGTTAGTCCGAGCATCTTGCGTGGTTTGCGTTTGTGTCTGAGATATGTTTGTAGGCTTGTTTGTTCAATGTTCAAATATTCGTTCGTATGGGGAAAAGCACATAACGAACGGATGGCGATCGGCTTTCAGAACAGTTACACACAATCCCAACTACAAGATCAAAAATAAAGCAAACGTAACGTTAATATATTCATAAACCGATGTTGAACCCAATGCAACAGACATTATAATAAAAAAATAGAAGTGAACTCGTGAAACGTTATCTCCAATCAAATGTTGAATTATGATGGAGTTTTTGAGAGATTTGGTGGTACTGGAACACTTATTTAGCGTTCTTCTCTCTGTAGTACTTGGCAGCCTCAACCATGTTGGTCAAGGAAGCCTTGGTCTCCTCCCAACCTCTGGTCTTCAAACCACAGTCTGGGTTGACCCAGAACTTCTCAACTGGGTAGACCTGCAAGATGGTAGCGATCTTTTGGATGAATTCCTCCTTAGATGGGATTCTTGGGGAGTGGATGTCAAACAAACCGAGACCAGCGTGGTTTGGATAGTCTGAGAACTCACGGATGTAGTTTGGATCGTCCTTCTTGGAGAACTCAATGGAGACGACATCAGCATCCAAAGCCTTGATATGGTTTGGATCCAAGTCAGAGTAACAGAAATGGGAGTGGATCTGAGTAACGTTCTTGACACCAGCAGTGGCAATTCTGAAAGACTCAGCAGCCCACTTGTAGTAGTCCTGTCTCTCAGCACCGTCTCTCAATGGCAAACCCTCTCTCAAGGCTGGCTCATCAACCTGGATGACCTTGATACCGGCGGCCTCCAAGTCGTTAACCTCGTCTCTCAAGGCCAAACCCAACTGCAAAGCCTGGGTCTTCTGGGAAGCGTCAACTCTTGGGAAAGACCATCTCAAGATGGTGACTGGACCAGTCAACATACCCTTCATTGGCTTGGTGGTGATGGACTGGGCGTAGACGGACTCCTTAACCGACATTGGAGCTGGTCTGGAAACGTCACCAACAATGATTGGTGGACGAACGTATCTAGAACCGTAAGACTGGACCCAACCGTTCTGGGTGAAGGCAAAACCCTTCAACTGCTCACCGAAGTATTGAACCATGTCGTTTCTCTCTGGCTCACCGTGAACCAAAACGTCAAGTCCAATCTCCTCTTGGAATCTGACAACCATCTCAATCTCAGACTCAATGAACTTCTCGTACTCCTCCTTGGTGATAGTACCCTTGGTGAACTTGTTTCTGTTGATTCTGATGTCCTTGGTCTGTGGGAAGGAACCAATGGTGGTGGTTGGGAACAATGGCAAGTTGAAAACCTTCTCCTGCTCCTGGATTCTCTCAGTGAATGGGGAAGCACGACGACCTTGAGCGTCATCAATGGCAGCAACTCTCTTCTGGACGGCCTCATCGTTGGTGATAGAGGAGGAAGCACGAGCAGAGACGGAGGCAGCGTTAGCCTCCAAAGCAGAGGAGACGTCCTCACCAGAAACGTTCTTGGCGACAGTGACAATCTCATCCAACTTCTGGGTAGCAAAGGAGAAGAAGTCCTTGATCTCGGCGGACAACTTGTTCTCATTGTTCAAGTCAACTGGGGTGTGGACCAAAGAGGAGGAAGTAGATGCGATGACTCTGTCAGCACCCAACTTCTCAATGGCCTGGTTGACCAAGGCAGAAGCCTTAGCAAAGTCAGCCTTCCAGATGTTACGGCCGTCAACAACACCGACGGACAAAGTCTGGTCAGCGGTCAAGGCAGCTGCAACAGCCTCCAACTGCTCTGGAGCTCTAACGGCATCAACGTGGAAACCAGCAACTGGCAAACCCTTGATAGCGTCCAAGTTTGGAACAACGGTACCGAAGTAAGAGGCAATTGTGATCTTTGGAAGACCCTCCTGGTTACCCAAGAACTCGTAAGCGGTCTTGAAAGCGGCCTGGACGTTGGCTGGCAAGTCCAAGACAAGAACTGGCTCGTCGATCTGGACAGCGGAAGCACCAGCCTCGGCCAACTTCTTCAAGATCTCAGCGTAGACTGGGAGGATCTTCTCGACAAGAGAGATTGGGTCCAAGTCCAAGGAGTCCTTGTCAGCCTTACCCAAGTGCAAGAAGGAGACAGGACCAACGAGGACTGGTCTGGTCTCGACACCGAGGGCCTTAGCCTCCAAGTACTCGTCAACTGGCTTTTGGCCGTTCAACTTGAACTCGGTGTTCTTGGAGAAGGTTGGTCTGACGTAGTGGTAGTTGGAGTCGAACCACTTGACCATCTCCAAGGCGGTGACATCGACAGCCTTGGTGGTCTCGGTGGCCTTTCTCTGCAAACCACGACCCATGGCGAACAAAACGTCGATTGGTTGCAAGCCGTACTTGGTGTAACGGTCTGGGATGACGTTGAACAAGAGGGACAAGTCCAGGACGTGGTCGTAGAAGGAGAAGTCGTTGGAGGCGATGATGTCGACACCAGCGTCCTTCTGCAACTTCCAGTTGTGAGCTCTGAGCTCCTTACCAACCTTGAAGAGCTCCTCGACGGAGACCTTACCTTGCCAGTAGGCCTCGGTGGTCTTTTTGAGCTCTCTTTGAGCGCCGATACGTGGGAAACCAAGAACAGAGGATTGAACCATTGTGCAGTTGTGATGTGTTTTGGTAGTTGGGGAGAAGGAGGAAGAGGGATCAATTGAGAACGTGGGAATGTTTCCAGAGGCGCGAGGAGTGCTACTTATATAGTTTTCCGAGACGATCGTTTAAGTGGACGATGAATGAAAAAAAAAAAAAAAAAAAAAAAAAAATTGCATGTGCGTCTCTCCATTAATTGGGCCGGCCCGCCGGTATAGGAAGAGTGAGTGCTCGCTGTGATTTTGATTGTGGGGCTCAATTGAGGAGGGTTCAACTGGTACGCAATTGAGTGCGTAGCATATACACACAGTCATACACACATCCATGCACCCTTATCTCTTATCTCCCATCTCTCCACCTGCACACAAGCGACACACACCCCACAGATATAGCGAGCTCCTTTCCGTCCACAAGCACGGCCACCGAGCCTCATCGGCCCTTCGCGCCGCCTGTCGATTTTCGAAACTTGAACTGAAAAACGGTGTCAGAAAAACGAGTCATCGCGCCGTTTCGCGAAGCGTTTGCGCACACATGTGAAATTTTTTTTTTTTATGTATGCCGTTGACTGTGGCGCTTGTGCTTGTGCTTGCGGCGCCATAGTCTACGCAAAGATCACGTGCGAAGACGTCGTTGTTTTGTTCTTCCGGACACCGATTGATGTATGGACAGCAGCGGATTTGCACTACCGCATTGGGAAGTCAAGCGTGGCGGCTCTCTCTCTCTCTCCATCGCCGGTAAGCGCCACAGCGACGGTGTATAAGTGAGGTGAGTTTCAACAGCCAATGGTGAGTGGCAATTGGTCCCTCCGCTTTTACGCAGCAGACAGAGACGGGAAGGAGCGGCAGCAGCAGTAGCAATTGACACAAATGGATCATTCGGTCGCGATTGAGCACTTTGCAGCGCTGGCACAGGTGCCAGTGTCCGTGGCGGAGACGATTCTCGAGAGAAACAACTGGGACATCGAGGTGAGTGTATTGTGTGTCAATGCTTCCAGTTTTCAACGGGATATTAACAACAGGGACAGGATGCATTGAATGACTTCTACAACAGCGGCACACAGCAGAGCGAGACACAGGCGTCACGCGTTCCACAACAAGCGCCATCCACACAAAAGACCAAGCCGAAGTCCAAGTTCAAGTCCTTCCAACAGCTTGTCAATGAGGAAGATGACGAGGATGATGAACAGAACTTCTTTGCCGGTGGTGGTCGTGGATCTGGGCTAAACGTGGAGAACCCAGACAACCCTAAGAACGTGGTGAGAGACTTGTTGAAGAGAGCAGAGAGCCAGGGCGCATCTGGTCTGGAGGAGGATGACGAAACTCCATCAGCTCCAAGGTTCTCTGGTGTTGGTTACCAACTGGGAAATTCCACCACCGAGTCGCGTACCGTGGGATCAGCAGCACCAAAGAAAGCCGAGAAGACCACGAGAGAGATCACCTTCTGGAAAGATGGATTCCAAGTTGGCGATGGCAAGCTCTATCGTTACGATGATCCTGCAAACTCCCATTATTTGAACGAGTTGAACAGTGGCAGAGCGCCACTGGCGCTTTTGGACGTGCAGTTTGGACAAGAAGTCATTGTGAACATCCAGAAGAAGCTGGATGAGGAGTACAAACCTCAGAAGAAGAAGATTGGCGGATTTGGCGGCTCTGGTCATAGATTGGGATCTCCAGTGTCACCGGACTACGTTCCCTCACAACCACAAACAACAGAGGCCACTCCAGAGGCCCAGACAAAGGACGAGGGGGAGCAGGAGCAGCCGCAGGGAGATGCACAGGTGCAGATCCGTCTTGGTGATGGTCGCCGTGTCGTTCGCCGTGTCAACTCTGCCGACCCTGTCCAGACGTTGTTTGACTTTGTCGCAACACAGACGGATTCACTTAGAGGTTGGACCCTGAACCACGCATTCCCAGTGATGCCAATCGAGGAGAAGAGCAAGAGCATCAAGGATCTCGGGCTCGTGAATGCTGTTGTTGTGCAGAGATGGGTCTAGCTAGAGAATCCTAACTACGAAAGATGATCAGAATGTTCAGATATGTTTGTAGGTGCACTTCAGTACAGCTTCAGCTCACCAGTGACATCGTCCAACACCATCTTTGGTGCAGGACCCAGACCAAGAACAGTGGCGCTGCCAGCCTCTATCTGTGTCCTTCCAGCGTCGTGGACGATGTAGGAGTTGATGTTGAGGCTGATTGCTCTGGCAAAGAGCAGGTCCATTTCCTCTTTGCTCTTAACTTGTAGTGTGATCTTCGCCTGGCCTGTGCGCTCCCAGCGTCTGAGCATCGGCAAGTTCTGAGACTCAGCTCCCTCAGTCTGCATTAGCCTGTAACAACCAAGTGCAGCGTGAGCACACTGGGCTGCAGCCTTGCCCTTGGTCATGCCGAGGTCCGATCTCACGATGAGTGCCATTCTGGTCTCACCAGGAATATCGTTCAGTGCTGTGGAGTCCACCTCGTACTCTTCTTCCTCAGATTCCTCCTCCTCAGAGGTGTACTCGTCGTGGGAGCCCTCAGACGTGACAGAAGCCGGTGTCGTTGGCGACGAGCCCGATGGTCTGCCCTTCTTCTTTGGCGACCTGACCTTCTTGAGCTGTGCGAAGCCCAGCGGTAGCCAGTGCGCACACACGAGACCAGTGACGAACGACACCGCACACGCGGTCACGATCTGTGTGTTTGAGGCCATTTTGCGTGCCTGTGTGTGTGTGTGTGTTTTCAAAAGTTGGCGCCGCCGTGATGTTAGAGGACTTCTTTCGCTTTCTTTCACTCTTCCATCACCAAAACTCAACCATCAGAAACCACAACAAAGGATAGGAAAGCCAGCCGCCACACACAAAAAGCTATTGTTTCGCTATACAGATGAGCCTGCCGGACAGCTCACCAGAGCCGGAGCCAACAGGTGCAGCGCAAAATGTAAGCGCCTCGCCCACTTTCTCGGTCACAGACCTCTTGACCTCCCTGGGGGAGCGCACGCAGGAACCGGAATACCTCATTACCAAGGGGAACGACTTGGTGCTCTTGCTACAGAAGTTCCCCTACATCAAGGAAGACCTCATCTTCAGTGCCTTTGGCCACACGCTGCAGACGTTGCTCACACACCACCAGAAGGAAGTCGTCGCAACGGGGTACAGGATATGTCGCTGTGTTGTGTTCAACAGCGGCTCGCTACAACAGCTCATCTCGCTGAAAGTGGACGTCCTCATGATAATTACGCTGGCTAAGGGTTCACAGCACGACATTGAGCGTGAACAGGCTCTGAAATTGGTGCGTATGTTTGTGGACATCCCAGGAGGCGCTCTTGAGATCACGAGAGGATTGGCCAACGCCGTCTTGGCTATTGCGGAACAAGTTGACGACAAGCTGAGGAAAGTGTGCATAGAGACCATTTGTGAGATCTGCATACTGCGTCCCGACTTGGTGAGTCCACAATCTGTGTTGCAATTTGTACTGGACGGCCCGTTCGAGCTCTCGTCAATGTGCTCCACCGTACTGTTGGCCCTATTGAACGAACCTGAAGGACGGAAATATATTACAACGGGTGATATGCAGAAGTTGATATCCCCCTTCACCGAATTTCCAGTGAAGGGCCATCTCAACAACGAACGCTTACAAGCAAATGCGCATGTCATTTCAAGATTCATGAAGAATTTGGCCGGGTTGCATGGGCTTTGTCTTGATGATTATAGACCATTGAAGGAACTAATCGCCTGCCTATCATACACAGTGAATGTATTCGTCTCGAAATTGCTTGACTTGTTCCTTGACGTGCTTATGATGAAGCCATTGAGTAAGAAACTGAGTGTACATCCAACAAAGACAACTCTGATCCCCATGAGACTAGAGAATGAATTCGTCTTGAGCAATCATTACCTTGCACTTGTGACAGTGATACTATTAAAATCAGGACTTGTGCCACAACTGGTGCGTATCTTGAACACATCTACTGACGAGGGCAACTGTACAAAAGCGGGATTCATGTTGGCAGAATTGGCTAACATTAAGAACAACCTTGTTCCAGATGAGATCTATTTGCAAGGACCCTGCGAGATTATCAATGACTTGGGGTATAACACTCTGGACGTTAACAGGGCAGAGTATATCTTGGAGAAACTCACAAGAAAGTCAAACAAAGGACGTAACAACATTGGACTTCAAATCACAAAGATCCAGGAAAACTTCACAAACTATTCCAAATCTGGTAGGGATAACATTTCTTACAATTTCTCAGACATGAGGCTCAAACAGATGATTACCTCGTCGAATGTGATCACCACAAAAAACTACCAGAAATGGGACTGTGATCTTCTGACTGAACTATTCCGTGGTCCATTTATGACTGGTAGGCGTTTGGACGAAGTCAACAGGACGACAAAATTCATCAAGAGATTGCTATCTTTCTACAGACCTTTCAAACATAAATTCAGCAGTACCAAGAAGACCAAATCCAATCTCAGATTTATCAACTTGGGCTGTATCATATTGAGTTGTCTTTTGAGTACTTCACAGGGTATTTTGATTCTGAAGGAGAACAAAATCATCCCACAAATTGCGGAATGTCTTGCACAACTGGATCCGTATAGTGGACTTTACGCCAAGGATCAAATATTTTCAAAGGAGAGACTGGAAACGACGCTGACAAGTGGTTATTTCAAAATGCTTGGAGAGGTTGCAAGTCATGAAAATGGTATCAAATTGTTAGAACAGTGGAAGATTTTCAGTATTATGCACCATATCTCTGATGACCCCTTCCGCCGTGATGACTTAATCATCATGTTCATGGACCATATGGGATATAGCCGTCCAGGTCAAACACGTGTCTTACTTTCCAAGTTCTTACACTCTGACAATATGAGAATAAAAGTCAATGCTACTAAACTACTCGGGAGATTGATCAGAAATGAAGAGACCGCTGTGTTTGCGAGAGAGATGTTGATTGAGCAATTGTATGAACAGGACGAAGAAATCTGTTCTATTGTGATCTCGATATTGTCAGATTTTTGCAATGAGTGCGATGAGCACATGAATCAAATCATCAAGTTGAGCCCAAGTATCAATATTTTGAGACTACACGGAGGTGTTGGCGAGAAGCTCTTAATGAAGTTTTTAAGTACTCCTACGGGGTTTGAGTACCTTCAGACGAGTGGCTTCATAGACGAAGAGTTTGAGAATTGGGTCGCTGGAGAGAGATATTTACAATATGCCATCGACGTGGAGAAGCATCTCATGAAGATGGATAAAGATTGGAATGATGAGACGGTCACAAAGAGTATTGATCTTCCTCTGAACCTATTTGGCGAACTTGTCAAGACGGAAGAAGGCTTCAACATTATTGTCCATTCCGGAATTCTCACGGAGTTCGTCAACATGATCAGATTTTATGCTACTAGTCTCGACAGACTGCATGAAATTCAGCTTGACTATTTGAGACTGAAAGCAAGTTTGTGGTCAATCGGTTTAATCAGCACTAGTGAGTTGGGAGTCGAAACATTGGATGTGAATGGGTGCATTGAGGATATTGTCCAAATCGCCACACAGAGCCCTCTTCTAGATTTGAGAGGCACTGCATTCTATGCTCTGGGGCTAATTTCCAAGACCATGCAAGGTGTTGAAGTCCTGGACGAATATGGCTGGCTCTCCAAGTTTAATGTATACCAGAAATCAATTGGCATCACTGTTCCCCTTGATACTAAAGTGCTGATCGGATTCTCAGAGGAAGA
Organism: Williopsis sargentensis; assembly: GCA_020995425.1. NCBI lineage: Eukaryota > Fungi > Ascomycota > Saccharomycetes > Phaffomycetales > Wickerhamomycetaceae > Williopsis > Williopsis sargentensis. The sequence goes on from CP083469.1 coordinate 298,911, forward strand.
CCAAGTGCTAAATGATATCATTGACTTCAACGTCTTCGATGAGATTGACCCAGACGATGAGATTCTTCGTCAGTTGATGAAGATCATTGGTAATCTTTGTAATCATGTCTTTCTCAATTCTGCTTCCAAGGAGCTCACGAACTTTTGCAATCAACATCCAGAGTGCTTTGAAGACCCGGATGTTTTCTACCTGGTACTTCAGTACTTTGAAATGTACAAGTACCGTCATACGGTGCGCAAGTTCATCATTGAGACATTTACGGAGAATGGTTGTTTATTAGACGTGATTGTGAAGCGTGACAAGAGACGCATGAAGGAGCTCTTGGGCCATTAACAATTAGATAGAATTAACGAAGTTATGAAAATGATTATATCAATGCAGTGTAGTTTTTAAACCTGTAGAACCAAACCATTAGTCGTAAGTGAAATGACTCTGTTACAGATCAGCTGGTCGCCACAGAGTACTTCTTTGAATTGGGGGGAAAGCTGAACTTCAACCTCAATGCCCAATTCAAAGCAGTAAGCTCTCAAAGACTGGGGATACGTTGCGCTCCTAACAGCGATGCACTTGAAGAACACCCAAGAGTCCTCACCAGATCTCAAAGCCTCCAGAACCGCATGTTGGTGAGTTCTTCTTTCTAAGTTCAAATTTGCCCTCTTTAGTGGTGCAATGCTAAGCTCATAGAATTTTTGTAACTCATCAGATGACTTCATCTTGAAATTCCTCATGAAGAGCGTGGTCACGCCCATCTTGTAATCACTCTGACTGAGAACAAATTTCCTTTGTAAGTCGCATATGAGCTGCCATTGGTTTGCGATGGATTCCAAATCAGACAGACCATCGACAACGTTAACAAATCCTTCCTTCAGACCCAGCGACACAAAGGGTGACTTGGAAGTACCAACATTAACAGGCGAAAGGTATGAAATGGCGGCAATGTAGTTGGAGATTGGAGTCAACCCTGACGGGTCCTTTGAAAATGTCAGTTCTTGATAGTTATGGGCGTCATAAGATGGGATGACAAGGTTGGATGATTCAACGTGAAATGAATCATCTAGCGGGGACAAAAGAGGCTGTGATTGGATCAAAAGAGGAATGGATTCCCTTTGAGCATATTGCAAGGCGTGATGTGATGCAATGGTTCTTAACTCAGAAGTGATGTAACCAAGAAAGCTATCATCGTCGTTACTGTCCTTCTTCGGGAACTGCTGATCCATTGAGCACTCAGCACCCCTTTTCAAACACCAATAGTCAATCATGTTGATCATGTTCAGCAACAGAGTACGATCATCTGAATTCAAAGTATCATAATCATTTGACATGAACATGTTCAACAGATCACTCAGGATTGGGAATCTTGATCTCCATAACTCATTGAGGTCTTTCAGAGGGACATATTGAACATTTACCAGCCTTTCCAACTTGATTGAGGTGGTTGTTTTATACCATGGTCTATCCGTTGACTGTGGGTATGTGATTGATATTGTTAGGGAGTGACATTCCTTTCCGTCATGGAATGCAAGCCTCTTAAGGGTATCATGTGGTAGCAATGATTCGACAACGCTGGAGACATCCAAGTCCACCACTCTAGAAAGAAGAGAATTCAGATGCTTGGGTGACTGTGAAATCTCAGCACCAACATCAGGTATATGGATGTTGAAGACCCAAAAGTCATGATTTTTCTGCAAACTTATGCCAATCTCTGTGAGTTTCTCAAAGCCACGCTGGTCCAACTTTGTAGACGGTAGAAGGTAAACCTTGGAAGTATTTGTAACTCTGACGTGCTTGAAATGATCCCTGGTATCCATTGGTTCAACAAAGCCGATAGGTTCTGCAGGGAGTATTGGGCTTGTTATCTTCATCAAATCAAGTGCCTGAGAGACACCATAAGAATCATGCAAGAATAGAGATCCCAGGACACGTGTGATGACATCATTTAATCCTGGATGTGGATACGACTTGAAGTATATCAAGAAAGTGATGAGCATGTTCACATCCATGAACAAGATATCTTTCTTCTCTTGTGATTCCATGTATCGAGTCAAAAGATTGGGTTGCGGAATGCCATTTTGAATGTCTTGGAGACATGAGTTGAACCCATTAAGGATGTCATATTCAAAGCTCATCACCTCTCTGAGATCTTCGGTCAATTCCATAGAATTTGCGGTGTAGTGAGTGACGGGGACAGAGTCACTAGTCATCGTTTGTAACACCTCTCTCTGTTCATTAGTCTCCAATCGGAAGTTTAGGGGATCAGTGGACAGATGCATATGCAAACCATATAGAACACACTCAGGAAGTGTGTCCGTCATTTTTGAATGTCCCATAATAGATTTATAAACAGCCATGAGGTCCAGTTCGACAGATCTTGATTCCTTAGTATACCAAGCCTGGATCACAGGGATGAGATGCGCATAATGAAGTTTGGCGTCCCAAGAGCACTTGACAAAGCTCGATATCAGACGAGGTACGTCTTCTGCATTGACGACATCGTCCTGTATGAGTGATGCGAGGTGGAAATTCACCTGTGAAGGTTCAAATTGCATAGTGTCGCCATGCGCGGTTATCATGGACATGGTCTTCTCTTTGAAGAGTTTCCGCTGCGGCTGTGTAACAACGCCCACAGTTATTGTGTTTCCCTGTATGACCTCGACGAAGGATCCAAACGAGCATCGCGTATGCCAACGTCTGTCCAGAGGTGTCTTGTTAAGCATGGAGCGAAGAGTTGATCTGTTATAAAAGGCATCTCTGTGGAAGGCTGTGTAGAGCGCCTGTGAATCTGGGACAACCCATGGGTTCGGAGACACTGGAAGGATCTCCCGCGGTGCGCTAGATGTGATGTATGGGTTCTGGTGGAAGAACGTGGCCGTTGATCTCGTGAGTGCGGGTGAAGAAGTGTGGAGCCCTTGTGTGCCTCGCCTTATAAACAGTGGTAGAAGCATTGCACGAGGACCATTGAAGGGGTGGCAAGCTCCAGGTGATGCAAATTAGTGGGATGAGTAAGAAGAGACCAGGAGGACAATGCTTGGTGCGAGGGGCGGCTATTAGTGCTGATTGTTTGGTCGTCTCACTTGGGCGGCTAAAGTTGGTGATGTTTTTGATCGCGAAGTTTGGGGTAAATTATTACAATACATGGCATACAATTTCATAGATTCGCACAATAGTCAGTACATAAACACAGATAGTCAGTTCTGTTCTGCGATCCAGCCCTTGGCGTCGCTCAGTCCGCGCTGTGTCTTGTCGTTGGTGGTGTCCAGCCCGCTCTTGACGCTGTCCACGGCGGACTCTGCGCCCTTCCAGAAGCTTCTGTTCACCTGCTCGCCCCACTTCACGAGACCATTGCTCGCCTCAGCAACACGCTTCTGCGCCTCCTCAACGTCGCGCTTGGCCCGTAGCTCGACATCCTTGGAGGAGCTCTTCCACACCTGCCACCAGTGCTTGGTGTTGGCGTCCAGGTCGCGCTGCGCATCCGAGAGGGCGTCGTTGGCGTCATCGTAGTACTCGCGTGCGCCCTGCGAGGTCTCGTCGTACTTCTTGTTGAACCAGCGCCTCCAGTCCTGTGCTGTCTTAGTAGCACTCGAATTCAACTCGCGGCCCTGGCCTTGCACCGCACGGCGCTTGTCCCTGGCAGCGTAGTACGCCTCGTCTGCAGCCTCGCTGGCGTTGTCACCCCAGCCACGCACAGCATCACGGGCGGCACGCGCATGGCGCTCCTGCTCGTATGGCACGCCGCCACGAAGCCAATCGTAGAAGCCCTCGTACTGCTTGTTGCCGCCGCCCGTTCCCAAGGAGCGCGCGGTGCTCTGCTTCCACTCGTCAAACTTGGCGCTGGCATCGTCCAGCTTCTTCTGCGCAAGGTCGAGCTGTCTCTGCGCCTCACGGTGTGCACGCTGCTTCTGCTCGTCCGCGCTGAAGGAGAACCACGAGGCCTTTGTGTCGTCAAACTGGCGCTTCGCCTCGTCAAAAGCCTTCTTCGCCTCGCCGTACACACGGTCCGGCTTGGAAGAACCAAGCACGCCCTTCGTCGAGGTCACCAGGGAGTCGTAGTACTCGCTCGCGTTCTGCGCAGCGCTCTCGCCCCAGCCCTCCAGGCTCTTCTTCGTGTTCTTGGCAAGCTCAACCTCCCTGTCAGGGTCCGTCGTCTTGAACCATGAGCCCTTCTTCTCCTTCACCTCGTCCCACTCCTCCTTCAGCTCGTGCTCGAGCCTCTCGAGACGCGACGGGTGGTGCTCGCTGAGCTCGCCAGCACGGCGGTCAAACTGCTGTGCCTTCTGCTGGGCGCTTCTGGCGGTGTCGTCGAGCGCATCCTTGGTCGACTCCAGCTTGTCGCTGGCCCACGAGGCAGCTTTGCCGCGCTCGTGCTCCACAGAGCCCAGCGTGGAGTCGATCTTCCGGTTGGCGTCCGCGCGCAAGTCCTGGGCCCTGTCACGCGCATGGGCAGCGGTCTCGTCAATCTTACGGCCAGTGTACTGGCCCGGACCTTCTCCCGTGGTGTTGGTGCTTCTGTATGGATATGTCTGTGCGCCTGGGTGTTGGGCGGCATCCAGCCTGGATTGATAGAGGTAGTAGCCACCGCCTAAAACACCTGCGCTGATGAGAAACGTTCTTGTTGACATTGCTTAAATCGTTGGTGAAAAGATAGGGATCATAGTAGGACAAACCTGGGTGGTAAGCAAACATGGGCACATGGTCACTTAAATACTCTCCAGAGCCCAGCCCCCCACACCCCTCCACGTCCAGTATATCATAGCAATACACAGAGAATTGAAATAAGATTGCTCTCCGAGAGCAAGCGCGTTTTCATTTTTTTTTGGCACAAATCCACAATAGAAAAATCCAAATCTGAGGCAGTGTGTGACATATAAAGAAGGATCCCCACCCAATCTACAACAAACACAACAGCTTGTGTGTGAATTCGCTACTCCAAGATGCGCTTGTAATCTCTTTCAGTGGTCTATGTCGTGGTTGTGTGTGATTATACACAGTGTTGGGACCATGGGTGTTCGGTGTGTGCGTTGCTGTTGTGTGGAACGCCATTGTTGCTAACCCGCCATCCGCAACTTATGCAATGGGGCATATACATCGTGCATGCGATGTGGATCTCACGCCCATATGTCAGTGGGAGTGGTCACCGTTCAGTGTGTTCAGTATTCACCAATCACGCATGCGTGTGACGACTATATCCAGTAGAGAGTTATTGTCATAGTCATCGTCGTTGTCATAGCTATAGTCATATTCACGGTTCAAAGTCGACAGTGATGCCAGATGCAAATAGCGTCAACTACATCGACAAACATTAGAGAGAGCCATCATCGATTACAGATCCGATCACTCAAAGTTGGGGGGGATCTCAGAGGAAGATGGACGTCTGTATAAATATATAACGCACGGTAAGAGAATAGGCTAAAAAAGCCCGACATTCTCCGGGGAAATGAGAAGCCGTCGGGAAAATCAGGACAGAACCTCATGCAGATGCGTTCGCTGTTAAAGTAACAGCGAGAGAGAAAGCCTCATGCGCCATCTGATGGCCACCGGCCACTCTTTCTCTCTCTCTATCTCTCTCTCTCGCCGCTCTCTGTAAGGCAAACAGAATTCACCAATTATGCGACATTAGCAAAGTGTACTAGGTACTGGTTTTAGCTTGTCTTTGTAGTTGTACTTGTCTACAACCAGGGGCCGTGTGCAGGTGTACATAGTTCCATTTTGCTGTCAATTGCCTGAACCACACAGACAGGAACCAATTCACGTAATGCTTTTTATATATATACAGAAAACCCTTGGAACAGAGGACAGTAGGACAACCGTCAACACAGTCGACAATGCCTGTCTGTGTATAATAATGTAAATGTCTGTATCGCTAATGCCTGCGGAATACAACCCCTCAATAGCCAACCCATACAAACTCCCCCTTATCCGCCCCTATGTATGTGTATGTGTGTGTGTGTGTTGCCCTATGCCCTATCAGTTGAGTGTTCGTTAACGCCGTGATGGAACGGCGTGACCTTTTGTCAAGCCAAGCCAATAGAGCGCGATGGGGGAACCCGATGCATTCGTTGACAACGGACCGGCACTCTCATGAAGATATACAACGTCCATGGGCTCGAACTATGCCATAGGGAAACACTTGTCATAATCACGATTCACGCCTTCCGATTCTCTCTCAGCCCTCGGCTTCAGACCCACTAGTTAAGACCGCCCCACCCCCCCCTCCAGCCAGAAGAAAGTGATCATCCATCCGGTCTGGAAAATCAACCCAATTTTTTTGGTGCAACTAAACAGCGTTTACAACGGCTTGCACGCACACACACACACACACACACACACATAGCGTGCACCCCTCCGACGTCCCTCACACTGACTCCACCCATGTCCATTGCACTCTCTGTCCATCGCACACACTAATATCACCAAACATACACTGAGTGTTCTTCTCGCATCTGCCGCTACACACACAATACAACCGCGCTGTCGCTACCCACGTCACGGACAACATAAACAAGGAGCACACACACACACACACACACCAAGAAGAGGAGACAACAACACGGCGCTTAGCACAGATGCCCAACGACAAGGTCCCGCCATTCTTGGAGCTCTCGCATGACACCCTGCAGCAGTTCGACACCTCTGGGTTGGACCTGGAAAACGTTCTTGCAGTGTGGGCAGGGCTCACAAAGTGCTCGGGCTTCATCAAGAACGGAAAGAGATTGGAGAACATTAGTTGGCGTATCGTCAACAGGAACCTCGTGATAAAGGAGGATTCCGCAACGATACCGCATAAACAGGGCGCTGTGCCTTCAAGCCTGGGAAAGACAAGGAATAAGCTCAACGACGGCGATTTGTTCAGTCTTCTCTCCATCGTCTCTCAGCAGAACGTCCATCCACTCAGCTCACAGCTTACGAAGAGGAAGTCCAGTGGTAGAAACCTCCCAAGGAGAGCAAACAACAGATCATCAGAGTCATTGAATAGACCCTCAGTGTTCAGAAAGACATCTTCATCCAAATCACTAAAGAAGCTGAATCAAAAGAACAAGAAGTCAAGTACTGATCTGTCATCCATTCCAAATGATACAGATATGTTTGAACAACCCCATCCACGCTATGCTTTTGGTATCTATGACGAACCCTCAGCTTCTCCAAAGAACGAACAAGTGCAACATACGGGATTGACGAGGTCTGATACTTTCACAAGTGTGATAAGAGGATTCGATCCAAACGAAGTACCATCAACAGCGGTACCACCTAAGACAGATACACATACACAACACGAAAGGGAGGAGGAAGATTTGCGAAGTGATATAAAACCGCATCCGCAGACACAGTCCCTATTTGCCTCACCACAACCACAACCAGCACCATCACAAACACAACAAACACATGCCAAGGAAGAACAACAGAAGGGTCCCACGAGGGCCGGTACACTCTTTGCAAATCAATATGATCGTGTGAGATCTCCACTCTCTCATGAGAGCACATCCGATGTTCTCAAGGGTAAGGAAACACATTCGCTGTTTGGGAATAATAATCAACAAAAGAGATTCTCACTATTTGATCAACACCCAACATCAAGCAAGTCATCCTTACTCTTTGACAACGTGAAGAAATCATCACCACAGCCGCATCATCAACCAGTGAGATCACCAAGTTCCGATTCATCAAACGGTTCATCGGTGCAACTGTTGAGACCACAACCAAAGAAGAGAAACTCTGTCTTGAACAACTTGGGAATGACATCGCTATCGAGACCAGGTAGCAACGATTCAACGAGGGAGAAGAAAATGTTCTTCATTGAATCATCTCCATCCCCAACCGATCCAAAGATGCTTGATTCTCATAACCTACCTCAACAGAAGTTAAATCTTCAACGTCATCACCATGGACAGAAGAGATCTCCTGGATTGTTACCTCAAGAGAATAACAGTACAACTTCATTGTTTGGGAATCAACAACAGAAGGCCACAACATCAAAGCCATCCTTGTTTGAAGGGAAGAAACCCATCAGGGAGATTATGTTTTCCTCTGATGATTCAATGAGTGATGAGAGTGATTGGTCTTCAGTGTCCGAAGATTTGGCATCTGAAGATGAGGAAGATCTGCATGACCAGTGGACGAGAAGCAGCTTCAAGAGAGATGAGTCTCTTACTCAAAAGCCACAGATCAAGAGAAGTTTGTTAAGTGGATTGTTTTTGAATGAAATGCATCAAGAAAATGCAATCCAGCCGCCACAACCGGTGTTGCATTCACAGAAACATGACACTCATATCAAGTCCGTGAAGTCCTTATCCAAGAGCTCGTCCACAGAGGCTAATGACTTGTTGAGCCCATCTGCAACACCATCTAACTTTGTTAAGCATAGATCAGATCCAACGACTGATGCCAACAAGTTGGAGCTTATCACCTCTGAACCTCTAACTTCGATCTCCACTACACATGTCACAGCATCTGGTTTATTGAATGATTCTAATACGACCAGCACCACAGATTTCAAGAAGTCGTTGGATCAACAGGTTCAACCGTCTTCCTCGCTTTCGCAATTGACGAAATCCGCATTACATTTGACGAACTATTTCTCCTCGCAGAGAAAGAATTCCTTCTCGTCGATTGCATCGGATCGGACCCGTGTTCGTTTTAACAAGCATGAATCCAATGCACCGCCAACCGCATCTACACTGCTTCCAACGGCATTGTCTACTCATATGTTCCTTCCTAATGCACATCAGCGGGCGAAATCGAGACTGACATCCGTCTTTGAAGGTGATAGTACGAGTGAGGAGCCAAGTCGTAAGAATTCTGAGACTGGTAAGAACTTGAATCAGCTTTTCGAGAAGAATCCAACAGGTACGGACATTTCACGCACCCTACACTCTGAGGAACCGATTCAATCCAAGCCTATCAAATCACCAACGATCAATATTCCAGCACCAGCACCAGCACCAGCACCATCGCAGCATGTTGACGATTTAAGCAACAGCAATAATATCTCTAGAAGGTTGTCGCCCAAGACGACGAGGAAGCAGATGCTGGCGACTGAGTTGTCTGATTCCTTAAGGAAGTCGATTCTTTGGGACAGGCAGTATGCATTCCCTGGCGATCAACAAGGGCTCCTGAGGGTTGTATATGATGGTACGACGAAGGAGTTGAATGAAGAGTTGATCGACGAGGAGAAGTCAAGCCAAGGTGATGAACCTAAAGTGTTGAAGAAGGAGTTCCAGGGGAACGACCACGATTGGGACAAGGAGAGTTTCTACGCACGTGGCTGGTGAGCGTGCTATGTTATGTATAACACGATATATCTACTACCGCTATGTAATCTGCTGACTTGTTCATGTTGTTTCAAGTGGCAGCTTGCGTTGAAGTGATGAGCAGAGAGACAGGGAGAACGTCAATTGTCCATAGTCCCCATCGGCCATGTGGCCATGCCGTGGCGTTGAAACGAAGTTGCAATCTTGACACAAAAGAAAGGCCTGTGCGGGCACACACAGTGCGAATCGGGTAATTCGGCCGTTTGTGTGTGGGCACTGGCCGCCCCCTGGGTGCGTGCGCTAGCCCGAAGACCGCAGATCCATCAGTGGGAGTGTGATCAAGGGCTTTGCCTCCTTGAGGTGCTCTCGGGAGTTGTAGACATCGGTCGGCTAGAGCTGTAGAGTTGTATAAACTACATGCGGAATGCGGTTGTTGTTTTCCGCATCTGTGGACATACAGGAGGATCCACGTGCGGATTCGTAACGTCCGTGGGAGGTGGGAATACCGGAGTCTAGAATGTTGAGGGTGTCTCGGACCCTCGAGATAATAATAATCGGGATTCAGGCTTCAGCGTAGATGACCCGCCGTTGCTGGGAGTGCGTTGACATCATGAGCGCACACTTTGTCATGAGCTTTAATGGGTTTGGTCTACCATCTGTGACATAGGTGTCAAGGGACTCAAAGTGGTCCATGGCCAGGCAAACCCAGGCAACACACCTTGAACATTCCTAGACACAACGTTGTAACAAACAAGAACAAAAAAAGAAGCCGTTGGTATAACAAATAAGGCCTTACACGTTAGCGCTTATCCTTATCCTGGTCATTTTAGCCACATTGCACAACACAACAACAAAGAACACAGCCACAGCAGCCACAGCGCGCTGACGTAAGTGCTTACGTGTGCGCACGCTGATTGGCAGAAGAACGACGTAGCCGCGCACTTGAGAGCCGCCCCAGCGCTAAAAGAGAGAGAAACTCAGAAACTCAGAAACTCAGAAACTCAGAAACTCAGAAACTGAGGGGAGGCGACCGGATTTCAACTTCTTCGAAACAAGACAACAACGGCAACGGGGCGTTTGGCATTACAGTACACGCGCTAACACACACACACACTGCTATCCAGCCACACCACACACCACACATCACACGCCACACACACCATATACTCATACATACGCAACCCCTTACGCTACCCGCTTCACACCCCCCCTCAACAACACAGAGCGAGCGCTTACTAACTTCGGATGGCCAACCAGACATCAGACAAACTCAACGACTTCCACTTTGGGGGCAGCGGCAACCGCCGTCTGTCGAAGCAGCGCACAAACTCGCAGTCCCAGATGGACCCAAGCACCCGTAGTGTGCGTCCATCCATCGACACGAGCGAGCCTGACGACATGTACCCGCCAGAATCGTTCCAGTCGCCTATCCAGTCCCCTTCAGAGTCGAGTCTGATCTTTGAAAGGTCAGTCATGGACCCTACACAGATCTACCAGCAGACGTCGTGCCCGAGATGTGGCCACAAGCCTTCTTCACAGGGCGGGATCAACTGCAACCACCAGAGCATTGTGAATCTTCCCTCGCACTATTCCATGGAGAACTTTGTCTCTCCCTGCCTGGATGCAACAACGCAGATCCTCACCGACAAGAATGCAGACCTGGAGAACGTCGACATGGTCTACTCCCGTCGTCCCTCCTCTGTCTTGGGGCTGAACATGGCTCTGGGTAGATCGAGATCGTCCCTGGCTGACCAGGGTCAGGGAGGTCAAGACCAATCCTCTCCACCAAGAGCAGTGCCAAAGACCCACTCCATGGCAAGCCTGCAATCGGCAGACCAATCAGACCGCCCACCAGCAGTGTCCTTCTACTCGTTTGCTGACATGATGCAGTCGGAGAACCCAAACCCTCGTCGCCCTTCCATCTCACAGTCCTTGAGCTCATCATTCCTCAACTCACGCTCAAACTCGGTGTCAAACCCACCGGGAAACTTCAACATGGGCGCCTCCATCACCCCACAGCGTGCGCCATTGAACCTGCGCACCCAAAGTTTCTCATCCCCATTCACCCTCAACAGGCATAGATCAGCCTCCAAGAAGTTTACCCTGAATGGCGACCATTCTCCAGGCTCATCAGATTCAGAGAGTGACTACGTTCATACGAGAAAGAACTCGACGACGTCAAGATCATCAAAGATATCCAACAGATTGAAGAAAACCTTATCTGGTGCTTCCAATATCCAGAGAACAAGCACAATGGCTTCTCAAGATGATGCCACCTCTTTAATCAGCGAGGAGGATGGCGATGACAGCTTGGTCATCAGTTCCATCGGTGAAAGATTAAGAAAGAACACTGGTGAGATCAACTCTGGAGTGCTGGCTTGATTTTTTTTTATCTTGATTTGTGTTCCAAGGGGGCTCTCACTATACCACCCTCCTCCTCCTCCTCCTTATGGATCCCTATCCTGTTTATGTTTGTGTCTTTCTTTTATGTCCAGTCTTGCAGTGTTACAATTTATTGGTTATATGGTTGAGTTGATCACAATGTGTGATGACTCCATGTGTTGTTAGGTATGATTTTTTACGTTAATATTTTCTCATTCTACACGGTGTAGTGGTCGACCTGGGAAATTATAACAACTCATTCAGCCAAGTAATCCTTTCTATTGGCAGTCCGCACAAATCTTCTCAATGCCCATTCGACATCAGCGTCCTTATTCTCCAAAGTTCCCAATCTAAGTTCATACAATCTCATTTCAAATCTTGGGCCAACCTCGGCAATCTCAACACCATCCCTGGTCTTCACATACACGTGCTGTCTCACACTGATGAAATCACCATCGTTGGAGAAAGTAATCACTCTTGGACTATCCTTCTTCACACCGGGAGGGAACATATGCTTCAGTATCGTCTCAACACGTTTACCAAGCTTACTCGTAAAGTTCTCAAAGATCAAATGTGGATGCGCCTCACTCTGGTTTCCTGCACCGATGATGTCGTGTCTAAGGACAACGTTGTGCAACGTGAAGAATGCCGTTGGACCGTGTGGGAAATGTGAAACTGTAAGCGACGTTGGCACACCTCTATGTTCATGGACAACGACAAGATCCGTGGTTCCGGAGGATTGACAAGCAGACACCAAGTTTGGCATGATGTAGTTACCTCTGTTGAGTCTCACTGCGGTGGGGAATAACAATTTGATCTCCTTGGTGAATTGTGATAAACGGGAACTTGGATCTCTCGACGTGGTGACAATCACCTTTGGATCAACCAATCCACTAAGAGCAGAATATTCGTCATCTACGCTCTCTTGGATAGACTCGTCAAACACAAAGTCCTTCTGAAGCTTCTTGTCATCTGAAATCTCCTTTGGAAGAGCTTTACCAGAAGCCAACGCAGCCTTCAACTGTTGACGCTTCTGATGTTGAGAAGCCTCTTGAAGTTCAACAGCCTTGCGGTACAGGTATTCACGTCTCTCACGGGCTTGCTTTCTGATCTTTTGCAGCATGTTAGTAATCTTCTCGCTTGATGTCAGGGAGCAAAGAAGGAACATACCATCGTTATTGCAATGTGTATCTGGTATATTTAATCGTTTAATATTAATGAAAGTTTCTTTCGCCAAAGACGCTATGGAATTTTTTCTGAAAGCTCATCTCCGAGGGGCAGATAAATAATTTGCAGGTGATCAAAGGTCGGATAAATGGCGTGTTACCCGGCAGATATTGGTAACACTGAGTAAGGGCAACTGTGAACAAAAGTTTTCAAGAAATGGATCTTTGGCCGAGCGGTTTAAGGCGCTTGACTCAAGATCAAGTATCGTAAGATGCATGAGTTCGAATCTCATAGGATCCATTAATTTTTTGACCATATTTGTTTGAATTGGTTTGGACACGCCACGCAGCTCATATAACGGCCTACGTGATCATGAATATTCAATAAATCACTAGTTCATATTAGTTAGAACACACATACAGAGCATCAGTTGTATTCATCGACTCTGTTAGTGACAAACATTGGACAGCATGAGCGATGACCTGGACAGGGAGCTAGAGAAGATCCAAGGACAGCTGAATACCGTAAGCAATTGCACCGTTCATTTTCCTTTGCAAAGTATTAACGTCAACCAGGAAGAGCAGATTAACAGGATTCTTACCACAATAACGCTTGATCCTTACTCGATTCTCTCACTAAGACACTCAGCAACTGAGGAACAGATAAAGAAGCGGTACAGAGCTCTCTCACGACAGATTCATCCTGATAAGACAAAGCTTCCCGGTGCTTCAAAGGCATTCGATCTGCTAAAGAAGGCCGAGTCCACTTTGATGGATCCGAAGAAAAGAACCGAGCTCGATGACGTTTACAGAGAGGCCGAACTACAAGCAGCACAGCAGAATGTTGAAGTGGATACCATCTACAAGGAGTTGTTGATCAAAGATGAGTTCAAGAGAAGAATGGATATTAAAAAGGAGATGGAGAGGCAAGGTGCGATGGAAAAGAATACTGAGGAGAGAATACGGATAGCAAAGCAGAATAAAGAACAGGGAGATAAATGGGAAGGGGAAAGGGACGAGAGAGTGAATAACTGGAGAAAGTATAAAGGCGCAGTGGAGAAGAAGAAGAAGAAAAAATCAAAGCCAAAATTGTTGGCGTGAGGAGTGAGATTCTAACGCACAGGGGCGAACCTATGATGAATTCAACGATTCAAGATATCTGTATGCCGTGTAATAAACTATAAGCTATTAGTGAGTGTCATTAAACGATGACCATTCATCATGCTCTTCCAGTGGCCGGGGGTGCTGGTTTCATCTTTTTCTTATAGTCTTTGAAACTGACCAGCCTCTTTTTAACAGGAGCTCCACCTTGCTCATCATTCTTTGGTGCATCGGGAACCAATTGCACTGGAATTGGAAGGTATTCATTCTGTTCAACCTCAGGTTGAGGTAAGGTCCGTTTCCTCTTTGTGAGATAGTGATAAAGGAATGGCCTCACCATGAGTTGTGCCTCTTCAAGAGCATTTGGCACAGAGGCCAGCGGTGTCGCATTGACTTGCTCGAGTGCATCAGTGATATCTGCAGTCTCCTTAACGATCAACCTCTCCTGGAGTGGAACGAACGGAGCCTCGGGCTGCAACAATTTGAGACCTGAGGTGGAGTTTCCCTTTCTGGTCGCACGATAGATATGTGCACTGGCCTTCTTGACCTTGGAGAGATAACAGTCTGAGCTATTAGAGGGACAACCGCAATCGACAAAAGTAAGGATGGATTCAACGGATAGAACCAAGATAGGTTTATCAGCGTCAGCAGTAGAATCAAAAGTATGACCTTCCAGAAGGTTCTTGATTGGATGTAATGGATCCCAATTCCAAGGTAATGTCAACTCAGTGCCGTCGGACACGGGTCGTATAGTCTTGATGACAAAATGCATAGTGTCCTCAGTTCTCATTGCTTTCAGTTCACAATTTGGATGACATGAACGACGAATATAACGAACGTTGTTACCAGACGTTCGGGAATCAACGACAAATGGTGTTCCTGGAACGAATGCAACGTGTGGTTTTTCAACACCCCAGATTCTGTATTGGTTTCTAGGATCTGTGATGTATCTCTCTTTTAACCCAATCTCTCCCAAATAATCTGAAACGATATGGCCTGCATCCATGGAGTCTTCAGTAAAAAGACCCAACCTTGTTATACCGTTGAACTTCTTACTGTTGACGTCGGTGTACGATTTCACTTTGAGTCTGGGATGGTCGTAGTGTTTCAAGTCTTCCTGTTCAATAAATTCAATCTTTGGAGATTGATTGTTCACCAATCCTTGTGCAAAGTTGTAGACGACTGAATCCTGATAGTCAAACTCCTTAAGGGGATAAAACACAACCTTCCAGGCATTCTTTGGCTCTGGGACAAAGATTTCACTCTCGTCAATGTTCTTATTATAAGCAACCAATTCTGGTTGTGGTTTCGGTTTCGTCTTTTGTGTTTTATCCTTCTCAGCAGCAGCGGTTTCTTCATTGTCAACGGTCTTAACTTCAGTATCAGGAGTTATATCTGCTCTCTCCTTCTCCAAGTTCTCTATTCTCCTCTGCAGGGCACTTCGTGCCTTCTTGGCGTCAATCCTTCTTGGTTTGCAAACATTACAGTAGTACTCCTCTGGAACCTGGTCCTCCTTGATACCCATACAAACCAAATGCTGCCATCTGTAGCATGTATCGCACTGGATAGTAGACCCATCATCTGTATCTATGCGACAGACACATGTGATTACCACTGCGCTTGGATCAAGGATCCAGCCTTCTGGAAGCACAGGTGGAGTTGGTGTCCTCTTCTGTCTTTTCACACGAGGCACATGATCCTCCTCTTTCTCCGTCTCTGTTTCGTTGAACTCTTTCTCATCAGCGGTGGTGGCATTTTCATCAATGTCCATAGCATCGAGCCTTGGCTCCTCCTCTTTCACACCAACTGGAGACTTTTCAGGAGTAGTTATTTGAACCGTCTTTTCAGTAGATTGCTCTTCAGTATCCGTTTCAACATCTTTGTTCTCTGTGATCTCCTTGCGAATCTCAGCGGTCATCTCCTTCAAGGCGTCAACATGTTCCGTTGTGAGTTCATTTTGAAGTGTGTTAGCAATGGCTTCAGACCCCGTCTGAGACTTTTCCTTGATCGTTGCACGAAGAGTCTCATCCACGCTCAGAGTCCTGTTTCCCACGAGCGGCATTGGGATTCCTGCAGCAGCGGCGAGAGCAGCAGCAGCAACCATTGCCTTTTGAGACTTATTATTCTCATCAGAGTCCTGCCCTGAAAGTGTGGCAATAGCAGGGCCTGGAGAGGTCAGATGAGCCATTCGTGCCGGCGCTGGCAGCAACGATTTGAGTGGCACCGTAGGGGAAGGTGTATGTTTGACCTCAGCCTTCGGAAGAAGTTGTATTGTTGCAGTAGCAGGCGTGGCAGTCGCAGTAGGAGGTGTGATTGTGGCAGGCGTTGTGACGGCCAGTGGTCGGGCTTCCAACAGTGGTTTCGTCTCTTGTGGCGACTTGTGTTGGTTTTGCACAGCGACGCTGTGGAACATCAATAGCGTGGATGCATCCTCCAAGAGCGAGGCGTTGGTAGCCAGCTCCTGAGGGTTCTCCGCCTCTTGTGTCATGTAGGAGTGCTTGCTTTCGTGGTACTGTGGTACTGTTGGTTAGGGCCTTGAAGGAACGAAGAAGCGCTGCTGGGACAAGTTGTGTACGTGGCGGCTCTTTTAAAAGCGGTCTAGAATGGAACACACGGCTGCAAAAGGACACTGGTAAGACGAGCAGGGGATGAAGTACGCGGATCACACACAGCGGCAGCAGAAATGCTCTGATAAACGCTTTGTTTACCTGGCTCACTCGTAAAGGCTCTGGAAATTTGCTTATACGAGCATCTGATGACATCAGCGCTGATTAAGCGAGCGGCGATGCGTTTCACAAAAAATGCGGTTACCCGGCCGCACTTGTTACGTTCGAAGTTCGGAGGAGTGCGATTTTCTTTTTGGCGGAGAGGAACTTCGCAAATGAAGATGATGGACGGGGGCACCAACGGACGTTGCATTCACACGGAAATGGTGCGTTGTTGTGGTCTTCCACTGTACCGTCATATGTACTAACAACCATACAAGGCTCACAGACTGCTCGTTCAGGTGATTTTCACGGGCGCAAAGGTGTTTGGTACCGCCTTCAGCACGGCGTACCGTCAAGCTGCTACGCAGACCGCTAAACAGTCTGCTACCCAGGCCACCAGGGCACCAGACATTGGCATAACGCTGGATGAGAGTGCCAAGATCCTCGACATCGACCTGAAAGAGGTCACACTCGATAAGATTGACGACAGATACAACAAGTTGTTTGACATCAATGCTAAGGATAAGGCTGACTCTTTCTACTTGCAATCCAAGATATACTGGGCTGCAGAGAGGCTAAAGGGCGAGTTGAAGGCGAAGGAGGCAGACAGAGCGGCGCGAGAGGCGGAAAAGGAGGCGCCAAAGACAGATACTCCGGAGACGAAACAGTGATTGTGGCTTGCAATGTATTCACTCCGCAGATCATGCACTGACCATGACCAGATCGGCAAACTGGAGAACAGAACGACAGACAGGGCAAGACCGCAAGACGAGGAGAGTATTGCATTATAATGATTCGTGTATATATAGACAATCGGACGTACGTTGTTGTCAACAAGACTCCTCGTATCACGTAGAAGTTTATGGTGTCTACAAGTATGATCAGAATGAAAAAGTTCATCCGTGTGGAAGCTATATACAACTATGTACAAAAGAATGTAGCGACATGTTAATGGGACAATTCACGATAGCCAGTGCACTACACACTGACCATGATCATCAAATCAAACCATTGCATAACGCAATTCAATCTAAGAACCCGAAACGAAATCTCCCCTGTGGCAAACCTGTTAAGAAAGTCAGGATTGGAGATTTAGCTGATACGTACAAAAGGGCCGATGTATCCAATAACGAACACCTGGCCCCGTACTAGGCTTCTAGGGGCAGCCGCCGAAACGAACCACCCCATAGTGTATATTGTTATATATCTTAAATTGAGATAGTATAACCACTACTGATGATGAAGAACTAGAATCAGATTAAACGTTTTCGACCAGAAAACAAGCGGACGCCCCGAGCCTTTTATACCCGTAGAGCGCGCCAGGGCAAAATTTTCACTTCACAGCGGTTACCCGGATTCTTAGGGCTGGATCAGTTCTGTCAGTTGCCATGGGACAGCGTACTCGCATGGCACATGTATTGGCATTGAACATGTACTGGCCATGTTCATATATATAATATATATATACTAGAGCCTAACTGTCTAGAAGTGCACAAAGTCGGCATTCACCTCCAAGTCCTCCGTCTGGTCCAAATGGCTCTCCGTATCGCTCTCGTCGGTGTCGCTCAGATGCCCCTCCTCCTCGATGTCATCCTGGATGATTCTCGGATCCCCGTGAATATCGTCCAACGTAGTCAAGTCCGGTAGTTGGAACCGTGTGCTGTCCAGCGATTTATACTCTAGTTTGGCACCAACGGTGTCCTCGCCCTGGCGATGCGATAATCTGCATCCACGTCCTCTGGGACACTTCCCTCGTAACTGCCAATCTGGACAATCATGCACATGCTTGAACTTACACTTGTTCCCTCTGAAGCAATACCCACCCACGGCAAATCTTCGACAGATCAACTCCGATTCAGGTTGGACGTGAAGAAACGGACAATGTTCATTCTTACAATTGCCACTCAGATAGAAACGGCACAATGCAATGTTGAACTCATTAGGTTCATGTGATAAGGGACATTCCCGCAAGGTGCACTGACCCTTGATGAACTTCGGACAGAGCATCACTTTTGCCTTGTTATGGGTGTATTTGCACTTGCCCATCTTGGCACACATACCGGTCTTCTCAAAGTATCGACATTGTTCTTTCAGAAACACCTTCTGGTTTAGCATCTTCAAATTCCCCGCTGGAGTTCTCTTGTACTCGTGGTTGTTCCACATAACGCTAGAACTTCTCTCGCTGTCATCTGGGATGTCTAACAACACCAATCTAGCACCATACCTGGAAATGGCAAACGTTTGACCATCAATCAGACACCAATCGCAATGGTCCAACTTCGCACGGTTCTTGGATACCCTCAACTCCATTTTCCTTTGCGTTATCAACATTTTTTTCTCATTCAATGCAGTCTGTTTCTCTTGTTTTGTGAGGTTCTTAGCTTTAAGCTCCTTCTCGTACAGTTCCCTGTTAACCAGCTTGTTGCCATTCGAAGTCATAACGGAGACATAGTCACCACTGGAATCACCCTGGACAATGAGAGTACGGTTACGGACGGGGAATCCTCCACGGGCTCCTCTGTAAGCCCCACGGCCACGACCACGACCTCTGAAGCTACCACGGGTGTAACTGGCAGCATAGGGCTGATTCGAGGTGATCTCTTTCTTATAATTGGAGATCGAGCCTGTTGTTATTAGTTGGTCGTTCTGCAAAGGCATCACACACTCACCTCTAAGCTTGGAGATCTCTTCTAACAGGTCTGATGGCATGCCAGATTTGTTACTTGGTAATTGTCCTGTCTGTGATGTTTTGTGGCAGCGGTAATATTGTTTTTCCAAAGCTGCGAATTATTTTCCAAAGCGATGAGGGAGGGCAATTCAAGATTGGAAGTTGGTACACAGGCCAGGCTACAACCAGTAACAAACGTATTATACATATAACATTAGCAACAATAAAACAAAACAATCCAAGCAAACCGTGTACGACAATGCAATAATGCTCTACTTCAGTACTTCCTCACAGTACTATGGGCACTTTCCCCTTTCTAACGCAAGAAGTAGTTGTGCTTACCCTTTTGGGCTCTGTACTCATCACCATCGGCCTGGAAATCCCATTCTATCTCAATGTCCAACTCACGTGGGTTGGTTTCATTTGGACGATTGGCCAAAGTCACGGCAACGGTTTCGCCCTTCTTCATGTTCAACACGTCGTCCAAGTAAAAGACGGTCTGCTTCCAGTGGGTATACTTGGCATGAGGACCAGTGGAGAAGTAAATCTCGTGCTTCTCATCGACACCTGGGAACCAGATATCGAACCAGGCGACCAGACCGTGAACTTGATCGTCTCTAATGGCCTTCAAATGGAACTTGTTGAAGAAGGCAAGATCCTCCAACTTGACAGTGTTGATGTCAATGTCAACGAGGGCACCAGAGGTGGTAGCAACGCTTCTCTCCTCGACACAGTCAACCAATGGCTCAGCCATGGCGATCGGCTTGAATGGGGAGTAGTCGAATCCGTAGACGTTGTCCCAGAAGTTGATCTTGTCCTCCTTGTATTCACCATCTTCAATACCAGCAACATGCATTGTGGCTCTGTCAGGGAAGATCAAACCACCTTCCTTCAAGTAGTGGTCTCTAGCCCAGAGCACGGTGTCAAGCATACTCTCGTAGAGCAAGAAGTATCCCATCCACTCGGAGATGATGATGTCAACCTGTTTGTATGGCAACTCAACGTCCTCCAACTTACCACGCACGAGGGTGATCTTATCGCTGAATCCGTTGAGATCGACAATCTTCTGTGCCATCTCGATGATGTTGGACATGTCAACGGCAATCACGTGCTTAGCACCGGCCTGTGCTGCAAACATGGAGAGCACACCGGTACCACAGCCCACATCCAACACGACCTTGTCCTTGAAAAGGGCCTTGTTCTTGAGAATGGCAGAGCGGTAGCTGAGAGTACGCACCTCGTCCTTGAGCATCTCCTCGTGGATACCGAAATGGTCATAGGAGGAGAAGTAATGCTGCTCGGAGAATGGGAGAGTGCTCTTGTCAGTAGCAGAATTAGATGCGCTCATTGTGCTTGTCTTCGTTTGTGCTTTCGTCGTTCTGTAGCTGAAGAGAGAGATCCCACACAGTTAAGAAAAGTTTTTTTAGGCACTGCGCAGTGCGCGTACCGATGACCTGAAAAGCAATTTCCATTCTGCTGTATGCATATACCAGGATAAGTTGAGATACGTTATCGGACATTGGTCCAGCTACAAGCTACAGACATGATGGCTCATGGATGATGCCAGATGGTTGATGTGAACATTGAATATGATATGGTTACTGCAGCCACGCTTTCAAGTTTCACTTTACCTGTAAGATCGGGAGGAACTGCCCCACGATGAGCATTGGGATGTCAAACACGTCTCTCTTGACAGTCCACGTTGAGGCACACCGTATTGGCTCGCCCATAGGGCTTTGCAACGTACACTCGGTGATGATAACACCGTGAAGATCGCCAAATGCAACAGAACTGAAGAGTCTGAAGTAGTCCAGTGCACTCGGGTCATCCATCAACTCGATGATGAACGTTCTCTTCGAGAGTAGTTCGGTCTTTGTGTGCGATGTCAACGACGAGAACTCCGTGGAGACAGCAACCACCTCTCCTGTCCGCCTCCACATGATCGTGGGTGAAGACGACAGCGAAGACATTGACTCGTACTCGAGTAGCGATCTCTGAAATGATCGCTCTGCGAATAGAAGATCCAATTCCACCAGGGACCTCGTGGCAGCGATGAAGCTTGGTCTATACGCAGCCATCGTTTCCGCAATCTGCATAAGCTGGATTTTGTCGAATCTTCTTCTCAGGTAGTCCAACAGGGCATGGTATGCCTTTGGGTAGTTGTATGGTTGCAGGTTTGAGGTGTACACCTCCTCTGGACATTTGATCAAATGACGCAGGATCAAAGGCGAAGTATAATCAGGGCCACTAGACGCGTCCATCATTATGTTTGGTTCGATGATGCCTGGAGTTGAGTTATCAGAGAGAGAGATAAATGGACGAGTGTTGTTGTCCGACTGGAATGCGGTCTGGAACTCGGTGTTGTATGTGACACTGCTCTGGCTAGGAGACTTGGCACTGTTATTATCCAACAGATCTGCAAGTTGGGAGTATTCCTGATTGGCAAACAACGAGGAAAACACGTCGGGTGATTCAACCGTGTTCGTTGCTAATTGGTGCGCTTGTTGGATGATCTTGTGCGCTGTGTGAATGTGGTGTTGGTGTTGGTGTTGGTGCTGGTGCTGGTGATGGTGTTCATGGAGAGTATTCACTCGGGGGCTCACGTTCGGTGCCGTGGATGGATGAGAATCCAACGTCTTCAGAGGAGTACGGAACGCAGTGACAGTTGCCAGATCAGGGAACATTGATTCACGCGTGATCGCCATTGGCGTTGCAGAATCGCTCTCACTATCGTCCGGGAGTATCGAGGAGCTCGTTGCACTCGCGAGAGAGGAGCTCTTGTGCTTCCTTTCCTTTTCCAACTTCTCTGCCTCGCTCAGGTACTTTGCCCTCTTTCTCTCGACATTCTCGCATTGGTCTGCAACGCCTCTCTTGGTGCAATTCTTGCAAGGTCTTCCAGGGTCACATTGCAGGTGCTTCCTGTGGCAGAACGTGCATGCCCGTGAGATGGGCTTGCGTGTGTTCTTCTCGTGTGCTGGCAGTTTCTTCGTCATGCTTCCATGTATGTGTTGTAGCGATCGTACTCTGGGGAAGCCTCTGCCTGTGGGGGTAGATGATTGTTGCTGCGTGTGTTTATGGGTGTGTGTGCGGGGGGCGGGGGGAAGAAGCACGGATGTCCAAAGGGGGGAACAATGACCAGCAGAACAGCAAAAAGCTCCAAGCTTAGACCTCAAGGCTCACTTTCTCCCTAAACAGCGGACAGAGTACGGGAGTATTGAAACAGTAACAAAAAGACGTCAAACCCCACCTTTTTTTTTTTTTTGTTTAGCACCAAGATGAATTTTTAAGATTTCGAACGCACTGCCAAACGGGAAATGCGCGCCGCTGGGGTAAAACTGCCTTTGGTGCTCGGATGTTCTGACGCCTCGGCTTTTCGGGCCATTGTTTGTTTTCTTGTTTTCTCGTTTTTCTTCTTTTGCTGTAGTTCAAGTTTTCCGTTTACTATGGTAAAAATTTCTTGCCTGGTGGTGCGATGGAGTCTCGAGGACGTGGGGATGTGGAGAGTCGAGACTTGAGAGTGGGGGGCATCGGGGGTGGGATTATTATTTGTGCCTGTATTCTATGCACTTTCTATAATAAACACATGCATCACAATGTAGATATTACTATTTTATTCCATCCAATCTTTTGTTGGTCTGTAGATCCATGGATTTCCACGGACCACCAATCTAATCAAAGAAGGTGAACCAGTCTGGCTCCACCAGATACACACCTGTGACTGTGATGTAACCGATCAATTGAAACACACCTGGTGGCAGGAAGGTGATTGCACCAAGTATCCAAACCAGGATCGCGGGAAGTTGGAAATATTGACGCAGGATAAAGAAAGCTGGAAGCTTCCAAAGCATGACAAAGTTTTCCCACGAGTAGCGTTGATATCTGCGCTTGAACAACTGCAACATCGTGCGTTCGATGGACTCTGTCATGACCTTTCTCGTGAATTTCGATTCAACTTGCTTCAGCCCATTCTCCTTGACCTTAGATCCATCTAGAGACAGCGCAGTATTCATCTTTAAGGACCATTGCAAAGCGTCATCTGGACATAACCAACCGGTGCCCTCGTCGGATTCATCCAACGAGATGATCGTCTCCAGGGGACCACCGTTATCAATTGCCAGGGTTGGGATACCAAACTTCATTGCCTCCAACGGCACGATACCGAAGTGCTCGAGAGGCGGCGTGTAGAGCAAGAGCTCGGCATTGGCCAACAGCTTCTCCTTCAACTGCGATGGGATTGAAGGAAGGAACAAAACGTCATAGTCAAGTTCAGTCTCAGTTTCAGGATAGTTCTTCTGGAACAGCGTTACGAATTTGAGGCTTCTTTCCTCGGTAAGACGTTCCAAATGCTGGAGATACACCTTGTTATCATTGTTCAAGTTGTCATAACCGCCAGTGATGACCAGTTTGACACCCTTATTCTTCGAGGTCTTCAAGAATTGCGCATAGGCATCAATCGCGAGATCAATGTTCTTCTTTGCCTCGAATCTGTTGATACTGAGGAAGTACTTGTTGTTCTGTAGCATGTTTGTGTACGTTGTTTCCGTTGTCTCATCGATGGTCAATTTGGTGAGATCGACACATGGGTAAACAATGCCAGGCTCCTTGATCTCCCTGAGATATGGAAAAGTGTCATTGTACACAGATTTGGTGAATCCAGAGTTGACCACGATGGCGTCCGCAGCACTCATGCTGAACTGTTCAAACATGTCAAAGGGCAGCCTGTACAGCTTTCTCAGAAGGGAGTCGTGGCGTGCGAGCTTCTGGTCAGGGAAGTGGCAGTAGAAAAGGATTCTGGCACGGGACTCGTGGAACATGTGGAGCAGCGGCATGCAGAAGGATAGCTGGTCGACGATGAAGAAGTCGTATTCGCTAACCTCGCCGCTGACCACCATGAGCAGCACCAAGATGAGCTGCCTCAGTGCGGCAAACACGATCTTGAACCTGCCAAAGAGGGAGGTGGGCAGCCAGTCCGCGTACACCTTCACCTTCAGCTTGTCTGTGGAGATCTCCTCGAAGCAGTGTGTGCGGTCGCAGTGCGAGGTGAACACCTGCACCGTGTGGCCCTCCTGGATGAGTCCCATGGCAGCGTCCACGATGAGACGCTCGGCACCACCTATTCCCAGGTCTGGGTGAAGGAATGCGATCTTCATGGCTGGTGTTGTTGTTGTATAGTCACAGCTGGAGCGAAGTGGGCGAGGAAGAGAAGAGAAGAGAAGAGAAGCAGAATCCTTGGTAAAATATCAAAGAGATTGCGTATTTTGTGCCCACGTTCACTTGGCGTTTATACTGAAACTTCGCGGGTTTTCAGTTGATCCCACAGCAGTGAACTAGCAGAGCTCAGTGGTCAGGCGTGGTAAGAGACTAGCAAGTCAAGCAATCAGATGGCAGAACAGCTCGTCAGAGAACTCGGCAACCTGCTGCCGCTGGATGAGGAGTCCCTCGGGCAGATGGTGCACAACGCACAGCAGCTGCCGTCCCACGGTGCCATAGCGGAGTACTGGCTGGGCCTCCTGGGCGAGTCTCCAGGTGCTCTGGACTTCATCACACACTTCACAAGTGACAGCAGCGCCAGAAGCTGCCAGTCCAGGCCCGTAAGCAGGCCCGTGAGCAGGCCACAGAGCACGCCTACGAGGTCCTTGTCATTGGCAACGAGATCACAGAATGCCAATGTGAACACCACTACGAGCACCAGTAAGAATGCCAGAGGCGGTACTACTACGTCAGAACTACTGGATGAGCCCGTGGAGAAGCTCTGCAAACAGTCTGCAAAGAGAGAGAAGCAGCGGAGAGTCGACAACTTGAAAGACCTGGAATCCATCCTGAACCAACTGGATTCCCAGGCCGAAGGCTCTGGTGGAAGTAAATGTGACTGTCAAGCTACAAGACATGCACTGTTTGAGGTTGTCCCCAACTGTCTCAATTGTGGTAAGATCATCTGTGTCAAGGAAGGGTTATCGCCCTGTTCGTTCTGTGGACATAAACTCGTCAGTTCAGAGGAAAAGGCCTCGATTGTTCAATATCTGGAGACCGAGAGGTCCTCACTAGAGGATGTCAAGCCCAAGGAGGTTGTTGAGAAGAAGAAGAACAAGAAGAACAAAGTCACGCTTGCCTCTGGTGCTGGTGTGAATCTGTGGAAACAGCAAGAGGCATTGTTTAAGAAACTGGACGCTGAAAAGTCCCGGAGGGCCGAAGAGCAAAAGAGAAAACGGGAGGAAGCCAAACAGGTGGAAGAACAGGACCAAGAATTGAAATTCTATGCAAATCAGCAATCCCAGGATCCTGATCTCATGAACGCACAGGCCAATTTGGAAAACTTGTTATCCTTCCAGGCCAATTCTGCAGAGAGAACGAAGATCATCGATCAGGCGTCAGACTTTGAATTGCCAACGGGCTCGAACTTGAACATATGGTCGAGTGGGGTGGAGAAGGCATTGCAATTGAAGAAGCAACAGAAGCAGCTAAGGAAGCAGGAGAAGAAGGAAGATGCCCTGAGAGGCAGGGGAAAGAAGGTGCTGGACATCACCATCGGCCGCGACGGCAAGGCTGTCATGAGAGAGGTCAAGGCCGTGGAGGAGAGCGACTCCGAGGACGACGAGATCGACAGGATGGTGAAGGACATTGAGCAGCAGAAGAAGAAGAAGAACGAGCAGGACTTCCAGGCCGTGTGGGACTACAAGAAGGACCAGAACAAGTGGGAAAGACCGCAGTACAGCGGCGAGTCTGCTTCTGAGACCTCCGACAAGAAGACATACCACTGGGGCAGAGTGCAGCAGGCACAACCGACATCGGGCGACCTCGAGGAGCTCGTTGCTGCTATATAAGTGTATATCAACGTAAAAGTAAAGTAAGAAGAGGTGTCCAAATGAGGAAATAGTCGCGGGCACATCGCGATGCTCCACTGTTTTTTCTTTTTTTATATCCAATGAGCACTCGAGAATTTGTAAGTGGCACAGAGAAGAATTAACTTATAAACAGATTCCATTCCCTCTGCCGAGAGTACGAGGACACGCACACACACCGTGGGAAGAGAGAAAGAGATGCTTACACACGCCCTGCTTGCTGCTGCCCTTGGTGCTTACTATCTTTCCGGCGGACGACTCTCCGTGGCGCTGACGCTGGGAGTGTTTGCGGTGCTCTTCATCAGAGAGCAGAGGAACGTCAAGAACACTGCTAGCGCTGCTGCTGAGCCTCAGGAGAAGGAGCACAAGCACAAGAAGGAAGGCGGATGTGGTAAGCTTTGTACGTGTAAGAACAAGGGAAAGGAGCAGAAGAAGACGCTGTCGGCACTGAAGTCCAAGAAGGGCTTTGGTACGGCGTCATCCGCTGGTAAGGATAAGGATGTGGCTGTGGACTTCACCACGGCCTTTGCCGCGAGGCCAATTACAGTGAATGACTCTGACGATTCAAGTATCCAGACCAGAAAGAAGAGGGTACCAAAACTGTTCAAAGGTGTGAAGAAGAATGCGACAGTGCCCGAGGGATCAATGACAAAGGCTTCAACGTCACTGTTAGATTCCAACGTCATGATCATCTACTCGTCACTGACAGGCTCTTCAAAGAGAGTCGCAACCAAGCTGTTTGAAGAGTTGTCCGCACTCCCAGAGTTGAAAAACAAACCACAGTTGTTGAACTTGGATGAGATTGCAGATCTGGATGACTACTTCATCAAGACTCCAAAGCTCGAGAACCTCATATACTGTCTTGTGTTGCCATCTTATGACGTTGATTCGCCAATCGATTACTTTCTTTCGACTCTCGAGGACACATACCAGGATTTCAGAGTGGATAAGTACCCGTTGAAGACCCTCACGGGATTCGCTGTGCTTGGACTCGGTGATTCTGAATCATGGAGTGATAAGTTTTGCTATCAGGCCAAGAAAACTGATTATTGGCTCGGAAAACTAGGTGGAAGACGTATCTTCCCTGTTGGTGAGGTTTGTATGAAACATGATGGTGATACAAAGGTTCTTGAATGGATCTCAATGTTCTCGAATGCCTTGAAAGATGATGAACCGATCTTATACAACTACGTTGACTCGGATAATGAAGGCGAAGAGTCTTCAGATGACAGCGAAAAAAGCGAGCGAACACTCGTTGACGTGGAGGACATGGGTAAGATGATGAAGAAGACTTCCGCGACAACCACTGAGACCAAGGAAATGGTTGCAAAGAATTCCCCGACGTATAACTCGCTCACAAAGCAAGGCTACACCGTTGTCGGATCTCACTCAGGTGTCAAGATCTGCAGATGGACCAAATCAGCACTGCGGGGACGTGGTTCATGCTACAAGTTTGCATTTTATGGAATCAGATCCCATCTATGCATGGAAACGACCCCTTCATTATCTTGTTCTAACAAGTGTGTCTTTTGCTGGAGACACGGTACCAACCCAGTGGGAACAAACTGGAGGTGGCAGGTGGATCAACCTGACGTCATTTTGGAAGGTGCTTTACAAGGTCATTATTCAAAGATCAAACAGATGAGAGGTGTCCCAGGTGTCGTTGCAGAGAGATTTGCAGAGGCATTCAGAGTGAGACATTGTGCCTTGTCTCTTGTCGGTGAACCGATTTTCTATCCTCACATCAACGAATTCTTAGGCATGTTACATGAACGGGAAATCTCGAGTTTCTTGGTGTGTAACGCTCAACATCCAGATCAATTGGAGGCACTCACCATGGTTACACAGTTATACGTCTCCATTGACGCACCAACAAAATCGGAACTCAAGGAGGTTGATAGACCGTTGTTTAGAGATTATTGGGAGAGATTGTTGCGTTGTTTGGATATATTAAGAAGTACTCAACAGCATCAACGTACCGTGTTCAGGTTGACTTTGGTTAAGGGTTTCAACATGGGTGACGTTTCTGGTTATGCCGACTTTGTTGAACGAGCAAGACCAGCATTGATTGAGATCAAAGGTGCAACTTTCTGTGGCTCTTCTGATGGCAATGGTAATCCATTAACGATGCAAAATATCCCATTCTACGAGGAATGTCAACAGTTCGTTCGTAACTTGAACGATGAGCTGAATAAGAGAAACTTAGGATATGGTATTGCAGCTGAACATGCTCATTCTTGTTGTATCCTCATTGGCTCTAACCAATTCAAGATTGATGGAGAATGGCATACGCATATCGATTATCCAAAGTACTTTGAGCTGTTGAGGGCAGGAAAGAAGTTTGATAAGTTGGATTACATCTCAAAGACCCCTGACTGGGCGTTGTGGGGGAGTGAAGGAGCAGGTTTCAATCCTGCAGATACCAGAGTGAGAAAGAAAGGAAAATATAGGAAGATGAATCAGGAGGCAAACGTTGAGGTTACTGCATAATGTAATGATACACCGGCATATGGAATTCACTGTAGACTATTATAATTGCACCTTGTAGTCGACTGTACTTGGCTGGCCGTGTAACACGAAGCAACGACGAAAACAACTGAATCAAATATGCAAATGGCTTAATTATTATACAATCAACTTTTATTTTTAGTCCAAATATCTGTCCAGAGGTTCACCAAGAACTTCTTCTATCACCTTAACCAAACCGGAGCGAGCCTCCAACTCAACATCCTCGTCATCATCCTCAAGCAACTCGGCAATAATTGGAACCAACTGTGGCAACAATGGGAGCCATTGGTCTCCGACCTTCTGGTAGACACTCTTAAGGGATTTGGTGGCCCAGTATCTCTCCCTTGGCTTACAATCAGCCTTCATATGGGACAAGAACAACAGGTTCAGGGCCTTGTTGTGATCATCAGAGGAGGCATTCTGAGCCAATGCTGCAATACCCTTCACCAAGTACTTACCAATACCATCCTCAATGGAAACCAATTGGTCCATCAACGCAGTGGAGATTAAGTCAAATCTTGCCTGTGCTTGCCAGTACTCATCTTGGTCATACTTGAAGGATGAAGTCAAAGAGTGCAACACAATTCGACGCAGGTTGATCTCAACAAGGCTCTTGTCCGCAAATCTCTCAAGAATGGAACCTGTTTGTTCCAAAAAGTATGTGTAATATGATGTGACAATGGATCTCAGGTTCTCTTGCAGCTTGTTGAAGAACTTGTAGAAGGAGGTTAATCTCTCTATCTCGGTAATCTTATTATAGTTCACACCTTCACCATCAAAGGCCCAGTGAACAAGGAGCGCAAACAATGGTCTGAAGGTCTTATCGTTCAACTTCATAACGTACTTGTTAGCAATGGAGTGGAAGAAAGCTTCAATTCTGTGAATGGCGTTGTTGTCAAAGTCACTCTGAGCTCTGAACTCGAACAATTGGATAAGCAACTTGAAGAACTTAGCAGCCTGGGAAGTGGCAGTCTTCTTATCCATAGCATCCACGGTGGAATCAAGAGCATTCAAGTAGAGACCGACAGAAGAAGCATCTAGCTTGGAAATGGAGATCCACAAGTTGGACAATGCTTTCAAAATGGCAACATGATCCATGTTACGAACAATTAATTGGATAATGGAGGATCTGATTCCCTCAGTAATACCAGAAGCGGTAAAGATGACCTTGAAGATGTCTTGCAAGTTTGTAGTCACAAAAGCTGGAATACGCTTGATGAAACTGGAGAGTAAAAGCAAGACAGCAAGTTCCAAGGTTCCTCTAGCCTCATCATCTTCGACGAGTTTCGCATCGCCAAAGATTCTCAAAGCCGGTGGAACGATCTTAGGGAAGAAAGAAATAGTCTTGATACCCAAGACAGAGACAATGTTGGTAATCAAACTCAAAGAGGAGACAATAATCTCACCGTTGGAGCTCAACAAACCGGACTTACCAGTAGCAAGTTCAAGAACCTTCATCAATGCAGCACTCTCAACCTTGGAACCAAACTTGTTAATCAAGGAGGACAGTGTGTCCAAAGAAGCCTGTGAAAGAGCAACGGATCCGCCCGTAGCGTTACCAAGAAGAATGGAGAGTAATTGTTCAGCACCTTCCTGTGCAACCTCGCTGTCAACGGACTCGAGTTCAAACTTGTCAGATGACAAAGAGGTCAATTTCTGGCGGATAGCCAAGTCAATGGACTGGTTGACCAACAAATCAGAGATTGAAGAGACAAATTCTCTGATTGGTAACAAAGACAAGATGTCGCTTAGCAAACTCAAGAGAGGAAAGACAACGACGGAATCGTTGGACTTGTCATCGTCTATCAGACTCAATAAGCACTGGATCAAAATACCGAAAGACTCCAAGATTTTGGACTTGTCGTCTTCAGTAGACTCGGAGTCAAGGAGAGCAGCTGCAACCTTAAGCTGCAATGGTGCAACAGAAGAGGTTTCACCGCCAATAATAGTGACATCGATAAAGCCAATAAGGTTTGTCTTTAAGGCCTGCAATTCGACAGCGGTTAGTGACAGAATAGTGGAGTTGAAGATTGGGTTAGCAATCAGAGCTTCAGAGTTTGCTGCTTCTCTAGCGGCGAGACCATCTGGGACGGCCTTCCAAGTCTCAATGAAGGACTTTAAAGCATTTAGCTGTTCAACTGGGGTGAAGTACTTCAAGAAAGAGGTACCAAACTCAGCTAAAGATCTTGACTCGGTAGCACGATTCTTGGCAACAGCATTGGAATATTGGACACCAATCAGGTACAGGATGATATGGATGGATAACTCCGGACCCAACGTGGAAGCCAGAGTGGTAAAGAGTCTGACTCTTCTGTGTCTTGGGATGTGAGAGAAAGCAGAAGCAAAGCTTGTCAACAAGAACTCAACCTCTTCAGCCTTGTTATCCTTGTTGGAGTTGACCAACGCTGGAATAACATGGACAACTGTTTGTTCAACAATGTGCACAGAGAATTCATCATCTTGTCGGATGGTGTGAGCACCCATGAAGGTAAAGATCGGCATCACGGAGTGCAACACAGTCTCTGGTGCCAAGGAGGCAAGCTCAGAGACAACAAGCAATAATCTGTTCTGGACCTGAGGAGACGGAGAAGCCCTGATAGTGGCAACAACAATGTCAGTTCTCACAGAATTGGTGTCCAACTTGATGTTCTGTTCCTTCAAGGCTGTGATGAGCTTAACCATGGTAGTAGCCAATGTCTCCTGAGTGTACAAGACTGGGAGGCCTGCATCTGCACCAAGAGTCTCAAGATCGGACAACAGGTTGAACAACGCGGTCAGTAATGTCGAGGTTGGTAGAAGAGTCTTCAAGTTATTGTCCAAGGTCTCCAATATGACAGTGATCTTTTGTAAATGGTTCTCAGCAACCTTAGCAAGTTCATCAGTAGCCAATGCAGCCCTGGCAGAAGCAGACGATCTTCTTCTTCTTTTAGCAACACCCGGCTCTTCATTTGGCTGGTTGATCTGAGAGTCTTTCAATAAGTCGACAATCAACTCAGAGGTCAGCGGAATGGATTGTAAAGTCAAGGCTGCATCGTACGAAATATTACCATCTCTGGAGAAAGCATCAACAATAGCTTTAGCGAGAGCGATCTGAAATTCGTACTTCAAAGAGCCAAAGATAGCAACAACCTTAGCAGCAGCGAGCTCGGCCAAACTGTCATATGGAGAGTTCAAACAGTTGATGAGAAACTGAATAGCAAAGAGGTTCTTCTCCTTTGTGGAAACTAAGTTGACAATCTCAGATTCAAATTGATCCAAGCTGACCTTGTTCTCCTCCACGGAAGCTCTCCATGATTCTCTGTCAGTGACGTAAGATTCCAACAACTTCTGGAACACTCTGGATAAGATGGCGTTCTTCACAGTTGGGACGGTGCCTCTGATGATCTTAATGAGAACGATCTTGGTGGCTGGAAGAGATATCAAGTTGGCTTGGTTAGCGAGGAACGCCAAATACAACTGCCCATTCTTCTTTGAGTTGACCAGGATATTTGAAACTTCACAATTCTCAACGAAATACTCCTCCAAGATCAACTTAATCAAAGCATCACCGTCCTTTGGAGAAATGAGTTGGATGTCAATGGACGTTTTTCCATAGATGGCTTTCTCAAGATAGAATGTAGACGTCGGCTTTCTGCTGGCAATGATCTTAAGGGCCTCAACTGTCAAGGTTCTAATGGCGCGACGTGTGTCAGCCAAACCAGTCAACAACACCGGAACCAAAGTCAGTAGGTTGGAAGAAGGGTCAACTCTCTTCAACTCTTGGTTCAAGAGTGTGAACCCCTGGACACGGGCAAATGCTGGAATTGATGGAGAAACAGAGGCACGCACAAAGAAAGTGATAGCAGACTCCTTTGATTCAAATGCAGTCTTCGCAAACTCAGTGACAAACTTGTTTTGAACAGCCTTGATGAATTGAGCACCGATAACGTTGAACTCAGAGGTAAGACCAGATGCCAATAATGACTTCGTGTTGGTCTTGATTTTTGTGAAACCTTTCATGAGTTCTTCTTTAGATTCAGTTGCGGAAATCTTAACATCACCGATGTTGACAACATCTTCAGACTCCTCGACATCGTTGAATTGGAGAGAAGTCTGTAATTTGATCTCCAACATGTCGACAGTGAGGTTCAGCTCCCTTAGAACATCCAACAAAAGGTCATTGTTGTTCTGGATGTAAAACTCAAAGAGGCCAGTAATGGAGGATTTATCCTTCTCCAAAGAATCAATAATCTCGACAGAGTCTCTAATGATGTAACTCATCTCATAAGCTGGAAGAGAGATCTGTTTCAGGATGTCCAAGACGAGCGTGGCACGATCCTCAAAGTCGTATGCGAGGATGGTTTTCACAAGAACAGTGGACAACTTATGAGATCTAACGCTCTTTGATTTGAGCACATCCTCGAAGCGGGCAATGTCTAATGTCACCAACTTGATCAACAATCGGTAGATTCTCACAGGCAAGTTCTCAAACTTCGAGCCGTTCAAAGACTGGAACAGCTTTGCAATGGCAACCAAGCCGGAGGCTTCAGCTTTCTTTTGGATCTTGGAAAGAATGGTCTCAGTAGCTGCATAGATGATCTCCTGGGAAAGTGGGACAGCTGTTGCAAGCACAACAAGGATAGTGTGAGCGGCAACATGAGCATCAGAGTTAGCACTAGTGAGGAATTTAGCACTAACCTCTAGCACAAGGGGAACAAGGGATCCCATCTTTTTTTCGTCCTTCGACAATGAGGCAATGACGTTCACTGCGGTACATGTGAAGAATAGCAATTGGCTGGAGTAGATAATAACCTTAGAAGTGGAGTCCTCCAAGTACTTGATGTACAAGTTGAAGAATTCGATATCGCTGAACAGCTTAACCATTGAGACACTGGTTGGAGATCTCTCACTGCTCTTGAAGCCAGCCAAGCCCGCAAACAATGGTGGAAGCTTGGTAATATCCAATATTCTCTTGAATACTGGAGTTTGGTAGTAGTTGATGGTGCTCAACAACAAGTTCTCAGCATTGTGGACATGTATTTGGAAACGACGAACCAACCATTCAGTGGCTTGCAAGGCTGGTGCCAAGTGCCATCTTGGAGAAATCAAAGACAAGTAAGCATTGATGGCATTGTCCAGATCCTTGTTCTGGTCAACGGTCTGGACGTTTCTGTCAACATTGACAGAAGTGTCACTGAAGAGCGAGTTCTTGAAGAAAGCAAATCTCTTTTCCACAGTGATCAACTCTTCAAGAGCCTCAAAGGCGTTGGAATAGATGATCTCATAATCCTGGGTAACTGCAACCTTGGATGTGTAAATCAGAGAAACAGCATGAAGTTTCTGTCTCTTCTTACGGTCGAAAGCAACAGTGCTGCCTCCAGCAGCAATGCTGCTCAGCTGAGATGCTAATGAGGACATGATGTAAGATGTATTGGGACCTCAATAAACAACAAGAAAGAAGATTTTGTCTGTGGCCGGGAACTTTTCAGGTGAAGTCCAAATGTTTATGCCCAAAGAAAAAATTTGAGATGAGCTGCGCAAAATCCTAATCGAGATATTATTTTCACTAATTGGCGCAATAATTTCGCACATTGGCGCACTTGCTTCCCCTAGATACCTTCCACAAAAAGAGAATCAGAAATGGATCTTTGGCCGAGCGGTTTAAGGCGCTTGACTCAAGATCAAGTATCGTAAGATGCATGAGTTCGAATCTCATAGGATCCATTAACTTTTTGACTGTATTTATTTGAATTGGTTTGGACACGCAGTACTATAATGATGCAGATGCATGAAAATAATTATGATTAATCAATAAATATTCAGTTAATGCATGGATCATGATCAGATATTCTGCTTCATGCCGATATTTATGGGTCGACGACGTCGTATATATTATATTATAATTGAGCGAAATGTACAGAATGAAACAAAGAAATGAATTTAATAATTCCGCGGGTAAAATTAATATATATAGGGTCTTAATATGGTCTTAATAATTTAATGGCCAGCACCTAGCTGGCATATAGTCATGAGATCTGGAATCTACATATTAAGGTCGCGACTCGCGCTGTGGAAATTCGGTTGCACAGTACGATTGCTCTAAAACTACCGTAAGCATACTTCTCAGATGTCAAAAATGCAGATATTTATTAAGTATTTTCATTCATCATGCAAAGTGAGCCAACACGATGCCCTATGTATCAATCATAGATTTCAATAGGAGGGAGTCTATCCATGTTGTAAAACCAGTTACCTCCTTCAATCTCCTTCCAAAGCCAATCCGTTGGGAATATAATCAAATGTCCCTGGACCTCGCTCATGATTCTATCAGCGGTCTCTCTATCAAAGACTCTCTCTTGACCGAGAGGAGATCTCTTACGGAACCCATACTCACCACTTCTTCCTCTCTTTGGTCCATCAGAATCTGGTAAAAAGTCGTCACTCAAATGTTCCGGCGGAGCATTTCCTAAGATTCCCTCCACTGGGTTGACATCATCAATGTCCTTGAGACGGATAGAGTCATGACAATGACTTCCAATTTCATCCTCAGAGCTATCAGGGTCATGGGAATACCGCTTCAGCAACTCTCTAGCTTCACGTTCTTGTTCCTGGGCCAAAGCGAATGCAGTACTCAACTTGGAGAAGTCCTTGTAATCCTCCCAAGTACCAACTGTGTCATCAGGTTGGCAATGGAACACTTCTCTGAAGATCTCGGTGTTTCTATTGGCATTGTCAAACCACACATCCTCATAGAAGGCATCATCCAACGGATCTCCGAAACCATACGGATCAATGAACTTGTTGAACTTTGTTCCACTTCCAGTTTCATTGAAATGTTCAACAATGTGTCGAATACCAGCGTGATCCAAGTTGCTGACTGGAATGTTTTCGCCTGGCAATTCCTCGATTTCTTTCATCTCAGTTTCAGGAGATGATTGGTTTGTGGATGATCCCGGAAACTCGGATGGAGACGAACAATGCTCGTTAGAAGACCCCAGAGTCGCTGTCGCATTGTCACTCTTATTATCGACAGAGGGCTGTAAA
The DNA here is from genome assembly GCA_020995425.1 of Williopsis sargentensis. Classification (NCBI taxonomy): domain Eukaryota; kingdom Fungi; phylum Ascomycota; class Saccharomycetes; order Phaffomycetales; family Wickerhamomycetaceae; genus Williopsis; species Williopsis sargentensis. The sequence continues at coordinate 334,549 of CP083469.1, forward strand.
GGTGAAATACCAACCTTCGAGCGCTTCAGATTCTCCTCATTGATCTGATCTCTCTGTTTGGCAGCAACTCTTTGCAAGTACGCAATTCTCTTCAACATTTCCCACCTCTCCTCGTTTCTATCATTCAAAGCCATTTCTTCATCGTTAGTCAGTATTGATGGATTCTTAATGAGATCATCATCATCCAAGAATTCAAGGACTTGTTCCACGTTCGGAAGGAAAACGTGAGTTGACTCGTTAGCCAGTGATTCCAGAGCCCATTTTTTCAAAGTACGTGCAGCATTGAGCTTAAATCCTTTGTACTCTTTAGCTCCCATTCTATCAGCACCATTACCCTCAACATCGCGCTTATGCTGTTCATTGTTCTCAATTCTGGAATCCGAAGAGAACTGCTTCTGGTCACGAATTCCCATGTTCTCCTCTCTAGCACGGTTGTTGAATGAATGATAGATCAACGAGAGTGGTTTGTGCGATTTTGCTTTCAAATGATCTGGTAAATTGTGCTTGTCATCGTTCTGATTAATTTTATCAAACATCGGATCAGAAGTAGGCAGTGTATCATTAGTAGGTATATTCTGGGACCTCTGAAACTGTTTCCATCTCTCAGTACCAGAAGGCATATTCAAGACATCTCTAGAGGCCAATTCAACCATTGAAGACCGTGCTGCAGCGTCATCATCTGAGAAGTTATGCGTCTTGGAGTTCTTACCAGTATGAGTCTCTCTGGCAAGCTCTTCAATTTTGTTGAATCTCCTCTCCACAAGGTCCAATATATCAACATCAATACCTAAATGCTCCCTCATCAATCTCATTCTCAAAGTATGGGCAAATTTACCGGCCTTGAATGGCTTGCAGTCCATAGTAGTGTTAACAAGGTCAGTATCTCTGACAACAGCAGCCACCTCTGAATCCCTATTACCTCTTTGTGATCTTTCATTGATGTTTGCAGATCCAATAAGAGCGGTACGATCATCAACAATCATGATCTTTGCATGAATGTAAAGTTGTTCGCTGACAACAGTTCTGTTTGGTCCAATTCTTCCCCATTTTCTCAGAGAGTAGAACTGGATGTAATCATATGGATTGATTTTCATCTTCTTCAATTTTGCAAAGATAGAGGTGGTGCCTCTTGAGATGGACTGATATTGACATTGCATGATCACTCTGACAGAAGAACCTTCAGCCTCATCAACTTGACTTTCGAACCCAGGCATCAGCGGAATAACAATCATAGCTTTCCATTTCTTCTTCTCATTGTGAGCACGGATGATTCTATCAACAAGTGCATCTCCAATTCTGTTCTCAATGACAGTGCCGTCAAACGCTGATGCAGTGATGAAGAACTGATTTTCAATATAAACAAAGTGTTCAGACGTCTCAATGAGTTTTAAATATGCATTTTGAATGGACTGTTCATGCTTCTTCAAACCAAGAGACCAATTACCAGATGATCGGAGAAGTTGCACTTCGCAAGTACCGTTAAAATCAAACTCCTCCAATTCTTCCGGTGTAAAATCTGATGGTGGTGTCAATATTGGAGTTGGTCTAGATGGTCTCTTTTGTCTCAACAAATAGTTCCATCTCTGAACGAAATGTCTCGCCAAATCTCTTGCGGGTTGACCAGCAGTCATCATGTGAACATCATGCCATGGCATTCGAGGAACCACACTTCTGTCATACATTGACTCGTAAGGCTTATCCAATCTATCAAAGTCCTTCACTCTTGGGTTGGAGTAATCCTTACCGGGAAATGTCTGGAACTGAACTGATTCCTCAGTTGCATCTTTTCTAGTTCCAAAGTCACGTGGGGAGTCATCAGCCAATACATGATCAGGTGTATCATATCTGCCAAAGCACAAGTCAATTCCACCAACAAATGCAATTGTGTGATCAATGATACAGAGTTTCTCATGGTGAGCCCAGAAGTAAGTATTTTGAAGCCATTGGTTTGGAGAACGAAGAACATGAACATTTGGATGCAAATCGATTAATGAATGCTTCGACCATAGAGAATCTGTAATAACAGTTGAGGCCACATTTCTGTAGATAATGACAAAAACCTTAACACCTTGTTCAGCCTTTCTCTTCAAGAGTCTGTCAAGCCGCCATTCCTGATTACCATTCGCAGGGCGTCTCATGTACAACTCAGGAGATAACCACCAATCATGGATATAGATTACATCCTTTGCCATTTCCATAGCCGAACTGACAGCCCAGAAGTGGTCTCTGGCATCGACAAACCATTGAGCAAATGAGTTTTCTCTCACTGGTGCGAAACTCCCAAATCTATTTGACTTTGACCAGACTGAGTTCATCTGCATGAATTGGATGGACTGAGCCCACATCAAGGCTTGGTTCTTTGATTTGGCAATCATTCTGAGCTCTCTCTCACCATTCTCAAGCTTGATAACAAGGTGTGGGATGGAGTTACGTGAGCCACGCAGTGCAATGTCATCATCCATAGATAAAACATCGTCGTAAAAAGACTCATTATCGTTGTCAAATTGAATTGGACCAGCTGAGGTGTCCTCACCAGAGTATGTCATCTTGAATTGGTTATCAACCATGAAAACTTCGAGTGGGGTCGTGGAGTAAATATCGGAAACGTACATGATGTAGGAGTCCCTCACCAAGAACCACTTGTTCGTATGTCTCACCACCATCTGTTTGAAATCACTGAATTTCAAATGACCAACTCTCCAGCCTTGTGCCTTCGAGGAGGAACCAACGATCATATAACCCTGTTTCCCTTGGAGTCCGTTCTCATAGCTTAGAAGAACACCAAGTGGTGATAGCTCAAAGAATTGAAACAATCGATTGGCATCTGGTTTCAAGCACAACACAACGAAGAGTTGTTTCAAATACGTTTCCAACTTCTTTCTAAACTGAGCCTTGTGCTCTTGTGTATCATTCATGTTATCATTGCTATCACCAAGGGAAATCCTTGAAGTCATCCTGTGGATTCTACCAAGCAACCCAGAGTGCTCAGAATGGTTAGAAATCGATGAAAGGGATCTGATCCCATCTGATGAATGACTTCTTCTATGCCCCGTATCATTCAAGTGGTCAGCTTCAGGAACGGAGAGGTATGCCTCGTTAAAAGTTGGTGGTTCGTGTGAGTCGCCAGTTTCTTCATCGTCCTTATTGGATATTCTTGGGAATTTTGGGAGATCCATGTTCTTCTTACCTCTGAAACCTTTTGATTGGAACACCGAGACTTTCAATCTGGAGTGTAAACCAACAAAATCTCTCAAGTCCTTAATAACGTGCCATCGTAATCTACTGGGACCAACGCCGTACTCCAAGTTGATGCGGAATTTAACATGCTTATTACCAGGCTTGGAGACGTCCTCGATATCGATACCAATCTGACTCAATAACAACGGTGCTCTTCTCGTGCCGTGGTCATCCTTGAGGAAATTCGACGCGAGGAACAAAGCAGCGGGTGAGCCCGCGAGCAAAGATGTGACAAGGTTGGAAGCCCTCATTCTGGCAGCCTCGTCCGATTCATCAAGATCTGGGCGCTTCTGCGCTTGTACCTTACCCGGATTGGACACACCTCTGGATTTACCAAACTTCAAGGCCTGTTTCCAGTCTTTCCATCTTGCCGAGGATTCTGGTCCTGCGAACGTGCGGCTTGGGATAAGGGAGAATCGACGACGCCATGTAGGTGTGTCCTCCTGTGACTGAGGAACAGCTTGACCCGATGCATTCACTCTCTGTGGTTGTACGTTCTCATTCAGATCAGTTGCCTGGCCATCGCTCATGGCAGTATGCCCATTGGCCTGAGGTTGTAGTTGCTCATCGTCAACAGCGTCATTCGCATTATTGGAATGTGTCTCTGGCTTTACTGGCTGTGCTTCTGGAAAGTGCGTGCCGCCTTCACGCTTCTCATCGTCCTCGTTCCTGTGCAGCACATGGGATTGCCATGCGAACTTGTTGTTCACGTTTGTGGGCTGGAAGAGCTCGCCCTCGTCGTTGTTCTCCCTGCGCTTCGGGTCCGCCTTGCGCTGAGCATTCGACATCCTGAGCGATCTCTGTGCTGACTCCTCCGTGGCGTTTGGGTCAAGAATATCGAGAGTCATGTGAGAGTGGGAGTGTGTTATTCTGGCGGGTGGTCGTGAGGGCTCGAGCTCCGTGTGTTGCTGATGTGTCAAAACCACGGGCACAGAGAGGTGGAACTGGCTACCGCCCTGTGGTCTGCTGAGCGGGCGAGGAAAAAGATGAAGTGCTTAACAGCTCGCAGTGGCAGCTCGCAGTGTGCGGTGGTTAGCGTCTCTTTGTGTGCTTTCCGTGGGCTGTGCGCAGCGGGTTGGCGAGAGAGCAATGTGGAGACTTCGAGCTGAATGCTTCTGGGCCATTTTTTCGCTGGTGGGCGCTTAAAGCGAAACATTGCAGAACAACATCAGCAGAGAGCAGCGAGAAGAGCAGGCTTCAGAGGCCCTTGCAAAACAGAAAGAGACAATGACCAACGACAAGTGCAGCGCTGCAGTGGTGGAGATAAGCGCCGCCGTGCTGGTGAAGTACAGCGGCCTGGGGCCTGCGCGCAAGCTCAAGCGTAAGCGGCTGTTCGAAGGCGTTGACAGCATTGGCGAGGACGGTGGTGAGCCCAAACCAGTGGTCGAGAACGCCACTTACATCACGCTCGCAGACACGGTTCTCACTGCGCGGTGTGCCCTGGAAGATGGCTTTGCGGGCCTTGGCACGGGACCCGTCAGCGTTGAGGTGATACCCAAGATCAGGAAGGGCCTCGTCTCCATATCGACCAAGAAGCGGGGACAGATGGCAGAGCAGATCGTCCTGGCACTAAAGCTGTCGGACCAGCAGACACTGGAGAGAGTCTCGCAGGAGCTGAGGATTGTGGGGAGAAACAAGCCGGTCTATTCGCAGTACTTCAATCTCAAGCTGAAGCCAACACTGTCCATTGAGATCGACGGGCAAGAAGTCCTTCTCACATTGAGATACATCATCCAAGCGCTAGAGACGCTGTATCTTGAGTACCCTGTTGATGCCTCTGGCTGCCTTGGTGGTATAGTGGAGCAGATGGCTCAACTCCCGCATCATGACACTGAGACGATAACGCCCAGGATGTTCTATGACTGCATCACGGAGAAGACACAGACGTACCCATTGTGTAACAAACCACCTTTGGTGCCAGAACTCGATACGGATTTGCTCAAATTTCAAGAAACAACTGTAAACTGGATGCTTTCAAGAGAACATGTACGATACAGTGACGAAACAAAGACCGTGGAGGATGTGCCTTTGTGGTCTGAAGGGGACGATCTCAACACGATACAAGAAAGACTGGACAGCCTTTCGTTTGGATTTGAACTTCTAAAACTCCCGAACCATGATCAGCCAGTGTGGTATAACAAGTACTCGAACAATATCTGTTCTCAAGACGCTGCTTTGCACTTCCTTTCGAAGGAAGACCGTCCCAAAGGCCACGGCATCTTGTCTGAGGAGATGGGTCTAGGTAAGACCGTTGAGCTTGTTGCTCTCATTCTGTTGAATCAACGTCCATTTGAACAACTTTCAGAAACTCTGTTTGACCACTCAAGAGATAGAGTGATACCAAAGGCAAAGACAACCTTGATTGTGTGTCCAGACTCTATTTTGACACAATGGCAAGACGAAATTTCGCTACATGCTCCCAGCCTCACAGTGATGATCTATGAGGGGTCATCCAAATATCCATCAAAAACCCCAACTGAAGTTGCCAATGATATGACACGACATGACGTGGTGATCACGTCATACTCTGTCGTCTCACGAGAAGTTCATAACGCCATGTACAACCCAGCGAGGGCTAAACGGTCAAGAAGAGCTGTCTCTATCAAGAGGGATTTGTATAGCGAAATGGCAACAGAACCTGGCGAATACGACCAAGCCGCTCTCGATGCCTTGAAGGAAATTTATGACGATATGAACCTCTTGACTGATATGGTCGAGGAACGCCCTGATTACTCTTCTCCGTTGGTACTTCTCGAGTTCTGGAGAATGGTCCTTGATGAAGTTCAAATGGTAGGGAAATCATTGTCAAACATCTGTAAAATTGCCACTTTGATTCAAAGGCATCATTCATGGGGTGCCTCAGGAACCCCTATCAAACACAACGTTGATGATTTGAGCTCATTGTTAACATTTATGAGACTAAGTCCCTTTGGCTCTATTTCCACCTGGAGAAAACTCAAGACAAGTTCGCATGACTTCAAACAACTCTTTTCCAACCTGACCATGAGACATACAAAGAACATGGTGAAGCAGGACATTGATATCCCTCCACAGGATCGTGTGCTGTTGAGTGTGCCATTTGGGCCTATTGAACAGAATAATTATGATGAGATGTATAAACAGTTACTGATAGATGTTGGTTTGGATGAAATGGGTAATCCTATTGTGCCTGAATGGGAACCAAGTCCATCCTACTATGAAACCATGAGGTCTTGGCTCACTGTCTTGAGACGTCTTTGTTGTCATCCAAGTTTTGGCCGTGAATCTGGGTCTATGGGAAACAGAAATTTTCAAACCATGGACAAAGTCCTTGATCGTATGATTGAAGATGCTCGAGAGAAGTTCAGAGAAACAGACAGGGCTTTCATCACTTCAAAACTTGAGATTGGTCAAATCTATGAATTCCTGAAGGACCCTACGGCAGCACTTTCCATCTGGTCTGCGTCTTGCTTTGAGATTGAGTCTAAGCTTCGGAATATTGAGGAAGCACCAACTGAATCTAGTGTCCAGAATCTCAAGAGTACCCTGGAACTGTTGCACAGAGCATACTTCTTTATCGCATCTGCTCATTATCAGATATACACCCCACCATTGAGAGAGCTCGTTCCGGGTATTGAAAGACAATACGCTGACCGTAATGACGTTGATCCTGAGCTGATCAGTGAAGATGATTTGGTATCTGACAACATTCAAGTGTACAGAGTACTAACGAAGGAAGAGTCTGCTAATCAAGATCTTGAAAGAGAGTTCTATGCTAAGGCTCAACAAGTGAGAAGAAGACTACTCGCTGAGCCTATGGAAAATGTCAATAAGTCTATCTTCAACTTGACGGGATCCATTAAATTCTCTCCAATAACAATGCAACAACATAAACCATTCGGAGAGCTGAGTATTCAGGACTTTGTTTCCAGATTGGATGCTGTGATTATTGGACTCAATAGTCAATCATTTATCATGAACGATTGGTTCAACGAAGTGATTAAGATGTTGAAGACGCCTCTCTTGGATACCATTACTGATCCTAGTGGTGAAGAATACGCTGCTTCTTTGAATGACCAAGAGCACACGTCCACGTTATTAGCGTTGATCCAGAGATTAATCAAGGATAGAGAAATCTTGGTTATGGGTAAGGATTCTGGTGAGACCTATGAAACTCTCTCCAATGCTGCCTTGTATGACGATGAGTATAAGAGTTCTCTCGAAAGTGTGTATCCAACAGTGAACATTGACCACTCATTGAGACTGTTATTGATCAGTTCAAAAGAATTGGCCTCGAGAAATAGCACATCTGCAGAGTTTAGAGCGCTTACTGATGTGATTATTAAGTTGAAGGATGTATTTGAACTACAAAAGGGCCTTTGTGATAAGGCCAAGAAGCTCTTTAGAGTTCTCAACAATGTGTACAATACCAAAATCAACTACTTCAGACAACTACAAGAGATTTCTGATAGTGTGAGACCATTTGACAAGAAGACACACAGAAACTATAATGCCAACAATAACATTCGTGAACTGGAAAACACAATCAGCATGGCAAAAGCAAATGCAAGGTCCACTGAATCCAGAATTCGCTACCTGAAATCACTTCAATCCGCTGCTATTGGTGATGAGTCAACAAAGATGTGTGTTATCTGTCGAAGTGCAATCACCATTGGTTCACTGACTGAATGTGGACATCAATATTGTAAGGATTGTTTGAGTGAATGGTTGAAAAAGAAACAATCATGTCCAGTTTGTAAGGTCAAGATCAAGCAGAGTGACGTTTACACATTCACTTTTAATAGGCCTGAGATCAATATCAAACTTGCCACTCAGGAAAAGACGGACGAGCTTTATCAAATCTATCAGCAGTGGGATCAAGAGAATTTGCATAAACTCAATGAGATTAAGTTGAAGTACAACCATGGGTCCAAAGTGAATATTATTGTGAGACAGGTTCTGTGGCTGAAGAGACGTGATCCGGGCGTTCAGATTGTGATTTATTCACAATGGTCGCAGCTTTTGAACATCATTGGGAGCTCCTTGAAACATAACGGTGTTGAATCATTAAGTTCATTCAATGCCTTGGAGAGATTTGGTGCTGGCGCAAGATCATCAATGAGAAAGGACATTGCCCTGTTCAAGAAGGATCCAAGAATCACGTGTTTCTTATTGAACGCCCATGCCGAAGCCTCAGGGTTGAATCTTGTCAATGCTACACATGTTTTCCTTTGTGAACCGTTGGTGCAGACTGGATTGGAATTACAGGCAATCAGTCGTATCCATAGAATTGGTCAAAAGAAGCCTACAACCGTGTGGATGTTCACAATTTCCGGCACAGTTGAGGAGAGCATTGTGTTGTTATCCACAAGAAAGCGACTGGAGTTTAAAGAACGTTTGGAAGAAGAGGAATTAGCAAAGAGTGCTAGTTCACTGGTGAAGACAAGTGGAGAATACGTCGATTCTTCTGATTTGTGGAACTCCTTCTTCAGCCATAAGATTGGTAGACTGGTTTGAGTGCTATCGGTCGTGGAAGCGATCGGCATTGTATTGATATATTTATATCTACATTTACAGGACACGGATGTCCATATTGAAATTAGATGTTCAACTTTGATATGATGGAATGATGGCTTGCTTAGTGATCTCTCAGGCCCTCGTCGCGGCGGATTACAACAACTACTTCATGATGTGGTGGTAGATTATGTTGCCCGATGAGTACAATATCTAAGAGTGTACTTTAAGCCACCAACTTTCTTTAACGACTGGACGGTGCGTGCTTATGTATCGGCTCTGACCCAGTTGCCTGGGTGCGAAATGTCTAGTTCAACATGGTGGGAACAGAGTGAACACATAGAGCAGATGCAGTCCTAACCTGTACCCGCAGCGTCCTGCGTGACATGAATTTCTAGCTTTTGCTTCAGCTTTGGATAGTCCGTAGGGCTTCTAACGTTTGTCTCATGAATAATCACAGATTTGGCAAACACTGTAAGAAGATATAAAGCTGGCAGCACAGGGTTGATCACCACATTGAGACCACGGCAATAAATGTTCAGAAATTCCAAATTGGGAAGAATGATGTTCATCTCGAAGTCAATCTCGCTATTGATACCTAGTGTCTTGAGCTTCAAGAGCGTGATCTTGTTTTGAAGAAACTCAACGTCCACTCTATGTATTCTCAGTCACTTCAATCTACTGGACAGCATAAGGACACTGGCTATGATGTCAGGACGTTGGTGCACTCCATGAGTTGCAAAATTGGCTACTGATAACTCCTCCAGTTTGGGATACATCTCCACAATCCGCATCACTATTTTCGGTGCTTCATCCACTGATACTACCTTTTCGTTCAAAGATATGAAATCCACACCCAGAGATGTCAAATGAGGTGCATAAATTCAGGATGTGAATTGATTCAAACTCCGAATGGTTCCTTTCAATTGAAGGTCCGCCAGATTGGGAAGGACTTCTTGAATATTTTCATGGAGCTGGATCGTCGATTTCACCACAGTGGAAAGACAGTCCAGCGTCTGCAGTGGCTGGTATGTATTGTATAATTCGAGTTCCATGACAGGGAAATTCTTAAGGAAGCTGCTCACATCACCAAAGTCATAGCAGCCAAATTTACCGCCTAGACCACGCAAAGTGACAATGTTCAGATTTGGAGCATTTATGTCGGCAATCACAGGGTTAATCCCGTCAATGTTGTTGCTATCGATAATGAGATGTTTTAGAGTAGCAGAACATATGTTGGTGATCAAAGGAGTGTGAGGGAGCAAATATTTTTCATAGAATCTGGAGTTGCAGAACCATTTTAGTCTCAGCATAGAAGAGTTGACGGTCCAGCGTTCCATTGAAGCAACATTTTCAATATCGAGGGACCATACTGGCCCAAGCAGCTTATCTCTGAGTACCAACCGGTGTGCTGGATCTCGTTTCAGTGAGATTGAGGTGCAAAGCACAGACTCAATGATCTCAAATCTGTCATGAAATGATTGTGAACACCCTCGAATCTCCAGTTTCACACCAGTGTATCTTGACTCACTAGGTTCTTTCTTCGCCCTGGGATCACAGTTGGGTACAAAAAGTGCAAGGTGTTTGTTGATGGTGCAATTCGAGAACACAACCTGTGTGGTTGTGCACTTCTCGAAATACAAGACTTTCAGGTCAATCCTCTCACAGAGTATCCTGCCATCACTGGTTGAAATCGTTGGAATAGCCTCATCAGATTCCAAGAACAGCGCACAATTGGAAGTGAGTACTTTTCCAAGAAGCCTCCTTGCATATGCCTGTATTGACTTCTTTCCCTTTAGTATCACCAGCACCGTACAGCTAGCCAAGTTGACTTTCCGTATCAACCTGTAAAAGTTCCATGAATCAACTCTGTCGATCACAACGGTGACAATATTGATGTGATAGTGCTACAGCAAAACAGCTTCATGGCATCCAGGTCCTCAGGAATGGTAATGCTTGCTCGCGTCGGCTTTAAGATCTGAACGGTAGTTGATGGAATACTCAGGAAGTTCAAGAAGCTGTCAATATCCATGTAGTTCATCACAAGGCGTTGCAGCACCATTGGAAGGTCCGCCCGTGAAGTTCAAAGCACTGCCAGGAGAGGAGTGTGATCGAGTGCTTTTGTGGAGCAGCTTCCTTAGAGACATGAGGATAACTGAGCCCTGCCCCATTGTTTATGGTTAATATTGGTGGTGTCGTGCCTTGAAATATTTAGCTAAGGAGTGTAAGTACTGAGATGCGGTCATATTTTCACAACATTGCTATCAACCTTGCTGTCAACGTCTGACATAAATATGGTGTGCGGGTGTTTTAAACTGCTGTGTGATTTCATAGTAAGGAAAGATTTATCATAAATCATGTACAAAGTTAATACTAGCGAATACAATTCATGTGGTCAGTTGCTGTCCTCCTGTTCAATCTAAGGAGTTTCCTTCGAAAGCTGTGTGATCAACCAGTTAGGTGGGAGCCCGATATCCAATTTCCTCTCTGTAGACGGCCATGAATACAAGCTAAAATAGTGTGATCATGATCATGTCATCATGAGTGGAGTATACAACAAGTGTCAATCACACACGCAAAATCATATATAACGTATCAATAACGTAGTATGGGTCATATGACAACCAGTTCCCACTCGAGAACCATCTTCTAAAGGAATTCAAAGATTAATTGTAACAACCTGGCAAGGACCGTTACCCTCTGGAGTAGAGTCCTTTGGTGCAGTTATGGCCTCGGACGCTTCATGCTCAACAAAGTTACCAGCTGCTAGTCTTGAAGGAAGGGCTGGTGATGGAATTTCACCACGAGCATGGGAAACGATGACTTCTGGGACGAAAGGATGGTCAATGGACTCTGGTTTAGCAGTATCAGATTTGGAAGTTGTCGGGCTGTAGTGGCCGATGTAAGCAGGGCAAAACCGACCAAGAGAGCAAATGGGGTAGGTTTAGGAGCCTCTGAGGCCACTAAGGATGATGCATTGTCAACGAATGCCCTTTTTGGGTTGGATCGTAATCGACTCTGCAGCAATGCTCCTCTGGAGGGCGAAAGCTCACAATGGAGATCCTTTCGATAGAGGCACTTGGTCCTTCGAGTGATGGGGGTGTCTGGAAGCACTCTGAAGACATACTGGCCAGCGTTGGCGCTTCATGTCAAATCCACTGCATGCCAGTGTGTGAAGCTGCCCGCAATCTGAACGTGCTCCTTAGAAGGGTCAACCCTGTAGAAGATTCTCGCTTCCATTCTATCTGTTTCCTCTGGTATCAAGAAGACGGTTATTAAACAACTGCCAAAGAATGATAAGCCAATGAGAGTCTGATCCAAGGGCCTGTGCAATGAGAAGATAGAAAACTGCACTTTTATGCTGATATAGGACATGGTATTGGTCTATATAGATGTTCCTCGGAGAGTGTTCAGCGTAGTATAATGGGAAGCCAAAGTGCTGCTGCGGTCTGCCATTCACGAGAAGCTCGGAGGAGTCATCGCAAATGTGGCAAAGGCAAAGCTGGCAAGTGAGCTCCTACAACGAGCGCTGACTGATGACGAATCCATGCTGTGAGCACCATTCGCCTGTGAGTACGTCGGAAGTTGGTCGACACCGCTGGTTAAATGGACTTGCAAGAGGTCAGCCATGTCCTGCACTTTGAACGGCTCATAGTCAATCTCTGGTGGTGGAGGTATCGTTCAATCTCCATAGATCCTATTTCTACCCTCTTCTGAGATTGACAGCCTGTGATGAATATATTCTGCGAGATGCTTAACTGTGGTGGAATCTTGAACCATGAGTCTGGCGTAGTGTTTAATTTCAGTTTCTGCTGTAACGCGTGTCCGAATTTAATGTTGCAACTCCTGAATGTTGGTGTGAGTTTGGAGTCTGGACAGATCAAAACAGTTCTGTCCGAGCAAATGCGTCAGGTCGAACTGTGACTTGAATTCCAAGCTCTTCGTGTAAGCGGTACAGAAACGCAGATCAAGAAGTCTTGTATCAGTAGTTTTTGTGAAACCTGTTATCTCCTTGGCCAAACGTGTAGTTTCCAGATACGCACTATGAGCGATGCAAAGATCAAGAGACTTAACAAACAGAATCGGAGATGTAATTATGAGGTTCAATGTCAAAATGCGCCTTCAATTTGAACTTCATCTCACTGGTAGGGATCAGCATTAATGGAGTGGTCAGCTCCAATCTCATCTTCAAAGGAATTGCGTCAGCAGTTGATAGCAAGGCTGACCATGATGAGGTTGATGCCACGGATCGTGACTTCCTTGAGATGGGGATCTTCAATGTGATTGATCATTGCTCTTGAGATCAGTCTCACCTCTGGAATCGTCCCCAAAACACTACTTATTTTTCTTTTTTTAATACATATAGGGTCTTAATGTATATTTCAGTATATATTTTGATGTTGTCTCCAGGTATACCGCTTGATTCACGTTGTTGATTTCCGAAGTTAGTTCAATTTTTGTCCTACTTCTTCATCACTGATTAAACATCAAGCACATATGAAATTCCAGTAAAGGTTGTATAGTGTAGTGGTCATCACTTTCGGTTCTGATCCGAACAACCCCGGTTCGAATCCGGGTACGACCTTTGTTTTTGCCCAACGTCACTTCAAATGGTAGGGGCACTTGATTTATTAAATATATAGAATACAAAGTCATGATCCGATCCACGCAATGCTTAATGCTCCTTTTCCACCGCAGGTGATAGAAATTTGCAAAATTCTATGTGTTAAGCGCAAGTGAAAATGCAAGTGAAAATGGGTCCATTACCGCGCTATATATAAATCCACGCAATGCTTAGTGCTCCTTTTCTGTGATGAGGATCTATATGTAAACTTTCGCTAGAGATACGGAATCGAAATGCTTTGTGCTCATCGTGCGCAATGATCAATGGCAGCCCTCATACTTTTTAAGAACTTTGATTGTCAGGCTAATGAGAGAAATTTACACGCGCGATGTTCAAATCCTGTCCCTGTCTGTCTCCTGGGAGAGCAACTATACCTCAAACCCGTGATGATAAGTTGAAGTCCGTTAACCAAACCTTCTGATGGTAGAACGAGATTCTTCTGTCAATACAATTCGTACAAAGTCAATTGTATTGGCACACACCCCAACTTCCAACGGCCTATTGGAAGTCACCATGGCGTTCTCTGTCAATTTGAACACTGCGATTAGTTTGGAAACCTTGTACTGTTGAAGGAGCGATGGAGACTGTAGTATCACTTAATCCTGGGACCACAGGCACACATTGTCTTGAAGATTTAAGTCACCGTTGAATAACACCACGTTCCACGCAACCACCAAATGGAGCACTGTCAGCACCTTTGATAATTGATTTATCTGATTTATCACACCAGAAGAATGATAGAGCTTGCATTGAAATCTCATCCCACACAATGACCCAGGGAGAAGTCTCTTTCAGGAAAGCCCATCTATCTGAGCCCCTCTTCACTTTGCAAATGCCCATTGCCAAACCATCAGCATCCTTGGAAGCTTAAACAGCTTGTGAGCTGTGCAGTACCGTCATTGATTGCAACAATCACATCCAACATGCATGAAGGCAAAGTCAAAAAACATACAAAAAGACTCCACAGAATGGGAGATCCGAGCAACTCAGTCACGTGCAGCCAGATGGGGTCATGTGACCGAAGAAAAAATCAGGGGTGAAATCTGCCGCGAAAAGTGGAAATGAAGATGGACCAATCAGAAGACGGGATTCGGTGGCAAAATGTCCTCACAGGCGGTTTTTGAAAAAACCGCTCGATAGAGTTTGCTCAAACTTGGCTCATGTTCTGATTTGAGTGTGATGTACAGAATGGAACCAAGAAATGAATTTGATAATTCCGCGGATAAAATTAATATATATAGGGTGGTAACACTTACGTCATCATGATCATGATTTACAATATCATATAGGCCAGTTCTATGCCAGGGACCTACAATACTTCCATGTTCTCTTACTAGCATTAATAAATTTATTAGTGTTCTTTACTTCAGCGTCTAAACAAACAAATGGACAACAGCAACAACAAACTGTAATCCAAACTGAAATTGGAAGATGATCATATGAATTCAAGCGGATCAACTCAACATGACGTCTTTATTCTTTCTTCTATTGATGATAGTTGAAGTGTTTAATGACAACTCAAACGTCTTACTCTCCAGATGGCACTGTTGTGGATTTGATATTCTAGAGTTGTTCAATTTCACCTCTTTGATATATCTGCCACTTTGAGTTTCGACATCACCAATTGTTGGGATGCCCTGTTGTCTAATTTCATCTTCCTCCTCTTCTTCCAGGATTTCATCAGTCATCATCTGCATTGCAGTTGGTTTAGCATTGAGCAAGTTCTCCTCGCCGATTCTATGCACGGCGTTCGAGATGTCAAAAGCGTCTCTCAAAGCTCTAGCAGCAGGTGAATAAAGAGGTTCTTGACGTTTGAACTGAGAATGATAAGTTGCATGTTTCTGCGGTCTTTTGAACGGAGTATGGTTCAACCAAGGATCATCGAGCAATTGTTCGATTGTGTATCTCTTCTGCGGATCAACCGTCAGTAGCATCTTCACACAATGTTTTGAGCCATCACTGATTTCATCCCACCAAGGTCTAAGGAATTGATATTCACCACGGGCAACCTTTTCAGTGAGGACGTCTATCTTCTCGTCGTAGAAAGGTGGGAACCCACAGAGAAGAGTGTATAGAACGCATCCAAGGGCCCACATATCCACAGCCTTGGAATAATGCTGGTCCCGAACGATTTCCGGAGCCGTGTAACCCACAGTACCACAGGGAGTTTTGGTGTCATCGAACCAGATTTGCTTCGAGAGGCCAAAGTCAGCCAGCTTGACGATACCGATACCACCACCACCAACACCATTGATGAATTCTCCCTCGTCAAGCTTGGTATCCGGGTCATCACTTTTTCTCAAATGTCTTTGTTTGGAAGGGACGATTGGAATTGGTTGGAACAGCAAGTTCTCCGGTTTGATGTCTCTATGGACGATACCAACTTCCTCATGGAGGTATTTGATAGACTCTGCGACTTGCTTGAGGATATGACGAGAGAGGTCCTCTGAGAGATACGTGAACTTGACAATCTCACTAAAGATCTCACCTCCTTCCACAATTTCCTGGACAATGTAGTAAAACTCATCAACCTCCTTAAACTCGATGAACTTTACAATGTTCTCATGGTTGAGTTGTCTCATTATTGTTGCCTCCTTAAGCACTGCGGTCCGTTGGTTGCCATCCATCTGGAACTTCTTGATGACCTTGATGGCCACCATCTCCTGTGTCTCTAAGTGGAGGGCCCTGTGGACGGTGGAGAACGCTCCTTCCCCGAGCTTGTCAATGATCTTGTACTGCTCCAGCCCTGGGAACTGCTTGCTCTGCTGTCTCAGCTCCTCCTTGACCAGCTCGCTGGCAAGCTCGTTGTAGTCGTACGTGTCTCCACGGGCGTGTTGCTGGTCGTGCTGCTCACGGTAATGGTCATGGTCGTGGTCATGGTCGTAGTCGTGCTCATGGGCCTGGCGACCCTGGCGGATGAAGTTCTTGATATTCTGCATCGTTGTTAGTGCTGTACTGATGCAGTGTGATGGTAGTCAAAACTCACTTTAAACATCTGAACGCGTGTGGCCCAAGCTTCGTGATTGGCGCCCCTTTAGTCTTGGGCGGATAATTTAATATTCGGTTGCTGCGCGGGGTTTTCATGAGTTTTTCTGTGGTGTTATTTATTCTCTCTAAAAAGGCTGCTGAAGCGGTGTTTCAGACTGTGTTTGTGCTTTGTGCAACGTTTACTGGCACTATCCTCAAGCCTCCTGAAGGGAGACTGAGATAAATCCTCAATCACTCTCAGCGCTGGTGGTTGAAGTGAGTAGGTACCTCCAAGTCTCACAAGCCAGGTAAGTTGACTACACTTTATATCTACGAGTCGCTTGGTTGAAAGGATTTATGAACGATTGATAAGCCAACAGTTCTAAGCACAATGCACGGTGCACATCAGCACGTCCCCTTGAACGTGCTGTGGTGCTTCTTCTTGTGCTCCACCTTCTGCTCCTGCACACTATAGTCCTCTCCGCCGCTGGCAATGGCATTCAGCAGCTGGTAGATATACCCTTGCATCTCCTCCTCGGACTTGGCCTCCACGGACTTGTTGTACATCTCGTAGCTCTTGATCAGGCCCTCCGTCACTTTGATGATGTCTGTGATCAGTCTGTAAATCAGATCATTGCTCAACTCCACACGGCACACCACACGCAGGATCTCCTGATCTTCTTCGGAAGGTGGAAGTGGATAGTTCGGGATGATCCACCCGTCCTTACGCAGAAGCGTGGAGATGATCGCCTGTGGAATGTTTGGGTACGTCTTCTTGAATACGTCCGTCAATTTGAAGGCAACCACTGGTAATCCCGGGTTGAAGTACTCCAACGAATCCTCCTGATGGTGGATGTTATCATCGATCGAGTCGACAGAGTAATCATGTGCACCCTTCTTTCTGTGGATATCGGAAACCACCTCAAAGTACTCGCATTTCTCCAAGTAGTTGGACAGCATACGTGCATTTCTCAGAGACTTCGCATGAATCTCCTTGTACCCTTCAAATCCCAAGTGCAGGAAGTTGAAGTACTGCTGGATGGACTGATACCCTGGTCTTGAGAAATTCAAATTGTAACTCTCCTCCACGGATCCAAGGTATCTCAACTTGAAGATCAACTCCTGTGGCAACAGCGACGCATTTCTCCAGATGATCCAGCCGAGACCAGCGGTGGTCAGTCCAAATTTGTGGCCCGAGGTGTTGATACTAACCACTCTCTTCACCTTGAAGTCCCACTCCAGATCTGGGAACAAGAATGGTGCGACAAAGGCACCAGACGCACCGTCAACGTGGATCGGCACGTCAAAACCCTTGCGTTCCTGGATATCATCCAAAAGGGCACTCACTCCAGCAACGTCCTCAAAAGTACCAGTGTACGTAGACCCAAGAATCACAAAGATACCAATGGTGTTCTCATCAACCAACGCCTCAATCTTAGTCAGATCAAGCACATGGTGGGATTCAGGAGAAACGGTCACCAGTCTGCATTCAACGTCAAAGTAACGGGCAAACTTCTCCAAAGCCACCTGTGCATTGGCGCCCATGATGATGTTTGGTCTGAAGTAATCCTTTCCCTGCTCTTTCATCTTAGCCTGCCAGATCTTCTTCATGGCCAACCCACCAAGCATGATGGCCTCCGAGGACCCCGTGGTGGCAGTGCCGATTGGCTCTTTACCCTGACCGTTCCACAACTTGCCCAAGATGCTCACGTTACGCTGGGTCAAATCCACCAAGGTCGGGTATTCATCCGCATCGGCAAGATTCTTGACAACGTTCTCCAACGTGAGCTTGTTCATCTGCTCCGTCGTGAAGGTGTTCACGAACGAAGCGAGGTTCAACGTCGGGTTACCGTCAAGCACCAAATCATTGTGAATAAGCCTGTAGGCGGTCTCACCACGGAGTCCCTCCTGCGGGATCCTGTACTTGTTCTGCGAGACAAACGTCTCATCTCCGCGTGTACCAACGGTGTTGTGGTAATGCGACTCGTGGAACACGGTGCTCTCAAGCTGTTCCGGATCGATGATGGCAGTGAGCATGGTTTCTGTGTGTGTACTGGTTTGTAGTTTGTCAATTGAGTATGGTACTCTCGGCTGGTCTGGAAAAGGGGGAATGGCCTTATATGTACAACTCATGCACCCGTATAAATAGCAACCGAGAGAGCAAAAAAGACTACAATATCATGGGCCACGGCCCACGGCGCAGCGTGGACTATCACTTCATGAGAGGGAACAGAGTATCAAGGTGACAAGGTAGTGGCATTGAACAGCTGTGCACAACAAGTGAGCACAGAGCCATCCCTTGGAGCTTCATTGTGCTTGACACCGGCTTAGGAAAAGGCTCGAGAAATTGTCCAATGCAGTAATTATCGAGTTAGGAGTATCTTGTGTTACCCGGCCGCTAAATATAAGGATCAATGGATCTATTATCGATTCAGCGTTGGTATAATACTTGGTATAATACCTGTACAATTCACACACATATACACACACACACAGAGCACGACAGTCTACAAACACACATAACCCTATGCAGTATTTATTCGATCAAACAATCAATCAACAGACAAATCAATCAGTTTATTCGACCTCAGCATCAAAGTTCTCACCCTCAACCAACTCTGGGATGTCCTCCTCCTCGTGGTTGTGACCGTCGTGGTCATGGCCCTCGTGGGAACCCTCAGCACCTTGGTTCTGTCTCAACTGGTTGGCCAACTGGGTCAAGAAGTCCAAGTTCTCGGCACCCAACTGTGGGATGATGTTTGGCAACAACTCCTGGATCTCCTTCTCCTGTGGAATACCGTAGAAACCGTAAGTGTTGTTGTTGGCAGCGGCCTGGACACCGACTCTGTTGAAGTGCAACACCTTGCCGTCCTCCTTGAAGAAGTTGGCCTCGGTGACACCGTCCAATGTCTGGACGTTCAACTTCTGCAGAGTGGCCTGCAACTTGGAGTCATCGGCAGAAGGCTTCTGGCCAGTCTTAGTGGTCTTTCTTCTGACACCACCGACTTTGTTGTTTCCCTGCTTCTGCAGCTTGGCGAGTTTCTCCTGGTCGATTGGCATCTTTTGGCTGTTTGTTCGAGTGGTGGTGGCTTCTCCTTCTCTTTTCTCTATTGAACGACGGAATTTTTCACTTTTTCGTCGACGAGTCCTTCACGAAAAAAATAAATAAAAAAAAAACGGGCGGTCGGGCCACGCTTCTAATGGCTGTTGTGTTTAGTACTCACCTTGTTTGTATGCGTCTGTCTCTCTTTTTGTGCGTGTGCTTGTAAGCGTTTGGTTGAAACAGCGACAATGCCCAAGATCGAGGGTGTGCATCGCTACGCACAGACCCTGCGTCTGCCCACAACGGCATTCCCCAAACGCTCGTCCCACGAGAAGGCACTGGCGGATCTCATCCCAAGATCCTCCCAACTGCTGTACAAGCACCAGTACAACACCAGAGAAACAACCAACGATATCTTCATCCTCCACGACGGACCTCCGTATGCCAATGGACCCTTGCACCTCGGGCATGCGCTCAACAAGGTGCTCAAGGACATCATTGTGAGATATAACGTCCTCAAGGGTCGTAAGGTCTACTACCAACCAGGGTGGGACTGCCATGGCTTGCCCATCGAGCTCAAGGCATTGGAAAAGTACAAGAAACTGCACAAGGACGCAAAAACCAGTACCTTGGATGTGAAGCAGGTGCGTGCTATCGCTAGAGATCATGCCACCACCACGATTACCGAGCAGCTGAACAAGTTCAAAGAGCTGGCCATCCTTACTGATTTCAACAACGTCTACAAGACTCTGGATCATAAGTTTGAAGTGTCACAGCTGAAGACATTCCACAAAATGATGCAGAAGAATCTGATCAAAAGACAGAAGAAACCTGTTTATTGGGGATGTGAAACTGTCACCGCATTGGCCGAATCTGAATTAGAATACAACGATCAACACAGGTCCACCGCTGCCTACGTCAAATTCCCATTGATTACCCCCTCTTCAAATCTTGCCGCTATCCTTCAAAAGAATGGCATCGAAAAGACCAAGCTCTTAATTTGGACTTCCACGCCTTGGACAATCCCTTCAAACAGGGCCATTTGTATCAATGAACAGTTCTCATACACGGTCATTTCATCGCCTTCAGAGAACCTCATTGTTTCAACCGAACTTGCTGAGAAGATATGCTCATTATCACAAGGCTACACGGTCCAGGGCATCCATATCCCAGGGCATGCGTTAGTTGGATCCCATTATACGAATACTCGTACGGCAAAATCTTCATTCCCAGTGCTTCATGGTGATCATGTCACCGAAGGTGCCGGTACTGGACTCGTTCACACTGCTCCAGGACATGGTAATGATGATTATTTCACTTGTTTGGACAATGGAATCGATGCCTTTTCACCAGTGGACCAGTTCGGTAAGTACACGGAGGAACTCCCAGGAGGTTATGAATGTTTGCAAGGGATGAAAGTGTTAGGTGATGGTACAAAGAACGTGTTATCCCTCATGGAGGAAAGTGGCATGTTATACGCATTGGACAGAAACTACATACACTCATATCCATATGACTGGCGTTCGAAGAAGCCTGTGATCATAAGAGCTACTCCACAGTGGTTTGCCAATGTTGGTGAGATTAAGACCAATGCCATGGATGCTTTACACCAGGTCAAATTTGTACCAGAGAAGGGCCATACGAGATTGGCCTCATTCATCAAGAATAGAAACGAATGGTGTATCTCTAGACAGAGATCCTGGGGTGTCCCAATCCCTGCATTGTACTCCAAAACTGATGAGAAGATTGTCTTGATGGATGAAGAATCAGTGACACATATCATTAAGACCATTGATGAATTCGGAGTCGAGGCCTGGTTTGAGGAGGAATCTGACGTTGAGAGATGGCTTCCACCGTCCCATAAGGGTCAAGGAAAGGATTTCTACAAGGGGAAAGACACAATGGACGTTTGGTTTGATTCTGGATCGTCTTGGAATTTGATCGATCAATACTGCAAGGAGAATGGCCTAACGAGAGACGTGCTGTCGGACGTCTACCTCGAAGGCTCGGATCAACATCGTGGTTGGTTCCAATCTTCAATCCTGACAAAAATTGCCACTTCTGATGAGGATCATCCAAGGGCCCCATACAAGACGATCATCACGCATGGATTCACACTTGATGAGAAGGAAAACAAGATGTCGAAATCTTTAGGGAACGTCCTTGCTCCAGATCATGTCATCCTCGGCGGTGGCAAGGGATCACAAAAAATCCCTGGAATCGGTGTGGATGGTCTCAGACTATGGGTCGCACAGGCAGACTATACCAATGATATGACAATTGGTCCGATCGTTCTGAAACATGCTGGCGATGCATTGAAGAAGTTGAGATTGACTTTTTCATTCATGTTGGGAAACATTGATGAACATCTAACTCCACAATCATTGGTGCCTCATGACCAGTTGTGTAAAGTTGACCAGTACGCACTGTCAAAACTGTACACGATGCAAAGTGAAGTTCTTGCGTTGTACGAGGAATATAACTACAGCAGAGCGTTCAAAGTGTTCAGCAACCATCTGAACGTGGAGGCGTCTGCCATTTACTTTGATGCAGTGAAGGACAGATTGTATGCTGATTCTGTGGACTCCATGAGTCGTCTATCCGCGCAGACTGTCCTCGTGGAGTTCTTGAAGGTTTACTCGACGTTGCTGTCTCCATTGTTGCCATTGATCACGCAAGAGGTTTGGGATTTTACCCCAAAATGGATCAAGAACGAACAGCCACATCCTTTGACTTATGGTATAGTCGAATATGAGCCACAGTGCAGAAATAAGCAATTGGAGGAAGACTTTGCTAAGCTGTTCGAGATCAAGGGCAAGGTGTTGTTGTTGCAAGAGCATGGCCGTAAAAATGAGAAGACCATCAAGAACTCCCTTGAGAATGACATCTTCATCAGTGTCAACCCACAGGCTGAGCTGTTCAAGTTGGTGAACTCTATGAAGTCTGAATTGGCAGAATTGTTCCGTGTCTCCGCTGTCCATGTCAATGATCAGACTCCAAGCGAATACGAATATAGGTACGATGATGAATTGAGCGTGGATGGAACTTCAGTTCAGATCTCCGTTTTACCAGCGCACGGAGCCAAATGCCCAAGATGTTGGAATTACACAGCACAGGACAAGGAATCACTCTGCATCAGATGTGAGGAAGTGGTGAAGCAGTAAGAGTATTGAACATAGAAACTAGAAATAATTTTGTACATAGCATGATTCCGCCATAGTTAAGCTTCGTTCCACAAACGTTCCCCGGAGAAATCAGAGCTCACCCTCTGAAAGAACAAACACACGAGCCACGATTGACATAAACTGGGAGCACAGTTACACTCTACAATGATGCTTCTTAGACATACCACACTGCTCTCATTGCGGCCAGCAACGCTGCTCACTGCACGGAGCTTCCATTCCGCGAGGTTACTCCTCCAGAAGGATCCATTCAGAGATCTTGAGAAGTCACCACAACGCCCTCCTGAAGACCCACTGGTATCCAAAGCACCACTTGTGAAACCAGTGGCCAATCCAAAACTGAACAGGATCATTGAGAGACTACCAAAATGGTCGCAGAAGTACGGGAAACGTCTGGTGAATGCTCCAATGGCACACATCACCTCGTTTATGATCCTTCATGAATTCACGGCAATTGCCCCATTGTTTGGTCTGTGGTGGGTGTTTCACAACTATGGCTTCTTGCCAACTGATATACCCTCGTGGATGCTGCTAAAAGGCTCAGCTGTGGTGGAAAAGATCGTATGTGTCCCTATTCTCCCTTCCCACCACTCCATTATTTACTAACTCTGCACCAGCTCGGCGACACCGTGGCAGATCTCTCGATCCAAGAACGCACACGTCTGATCATCGAGGGTGCCACTGCATATGGAATCGTCAAGGCAACGTTCCCAGTGAGAGTAGTCTGGAGTATCTTTATGACCCCGTGGTTCTCGAGGGTTTTTGTCGAACCGGGGATGAACGGTCTGGGGAAGCTGTGGGTGATGATGAGGGGCAAGAAATGACCACAGTGTGTATTTAACGATGAAGATGGTATTTATTATAACAGAACTGGGTTCCACGGGGCAGTAAAAGAAAGAAACAGTGTTCATTGTCCAATCCAGACCACAAAATGACCAAATTGGGAAGCGTTACGCAGCCCGCAAAAAAAGCTGTAGATTCCCCAATTTGATCCCTCATATTTAGCGAGTCCAATGGAGCTTTTCTTTCCCAATTGAAGGAGTTAGCCCCCTGCCGTCTGCTATTGGTATCCTCTTTGCATCCCCCTTGCATCCATTAGCAGTGGGAGGAGAACAACACCCGAGCGATGATCAAGATAAGGACGGTTGTGCCAGTTAGGGCCATTCACACAGGGAGACAGCTCAAAAATTCCCAGGGCGGTAAGAAGAGAACTGTCAAGGACGTGTTGAGTGTTGTTGGTGAAAAGAAGCATGAGGACTTATTTGCAGATGCTAGACAGATAATCAGAAAGAGGGAACAGAAGGATGGGACTTTGAAGAGCGGCAGCACTATTAAGTCCCACGCGAGAAGTGCCTCAAAGAAGAATAAGGAGCCTCATAAGACAAAACCCCAACAGCTTCAGTCCTTAGATCGAGAAGTGCATTTCAGGAATGTCTCCACTCCACATCCGGCACAGAAGATCACACCCATTCGCAGTGCCAATGAGATCAATGAGATCAAAGTCCATAAGGGTGATCACA
Source organism: Williopsis sargentensis (assembly GCA_020995425.1). Classification (NCBI taxonomy): domain Eukaryota; kingdom Fungi; phylum Ascomycota; class Saccharomycetes; order Phaffomycetales; family Wickerhamomycetaceae; genus Williopsis; species Williopsis sargentensis. The sequence goes on from CP083469.1 coordinate 358,615, forward strand.
CAGAGACAGTGGAGGATATTCTCAGGGTTGTGTCACAAGAGATGGCATCGCACGTCGATCCCACACGACTCACTAAGGATATCAATACCAACGTTGCAAAGATGAAGGAGATCCAGGCAAGCATAGAGGAATCCAAGAGACGTGACTTGTTATTGACAAGAGATGATCCTGCGTTGAAAGAGTTGAAAGAGTTGAACAGAGAAGAGCTAGAGCACTTTCTCCGAGAGGCCAAATCTAGCAAGGAACGAGATGAAGAGATGCACTTCAATGAAATACGTCGGTTTGAATCGATGCAGAACTTGAACAGCTCGCGAACGCTGGATAAAAAGAACTTCTTTTCACCAATTGATGAGAAGCTCATCCGTACTGTTAGGAGTGAATCAATCCCAAGAATGATCAATGAAGTTCCCAAGGATGATTTATTCTTCCCTACTCTGCCTCACACGCTGCAAGGAGCAGGCTCGGAAAACATGACGCATGAATTCATGGTACTCGTTGATGGGAAACAAATCATCACTGGCGAAAATCCATTTGGACCTCATTATAGAGCACCTGATCTTGTTACCATTTTCCAAGAATTGGGGAACGAGAAGAAGTATTGGAAACAAGTTAACAAGCTGGAGGGTGCAAAGTGGAAACTGATCGGTATGCAACCCTTGGATTCTTCGAACATTCTTGTCTTCGAGAGGTTTATCGATAAATTGCAAGAGAAGAGAGATAAGGGATGGCGAATTGCAAAGAAGTGGTCTATGATCACTGGTTTGTCACTTATAGTGATGTATGGTTTGGGTGAGTGGATTGATGATGATCTGTGACCTCTGGCTGGCCTCTGATTTCTTGCTCATGACTACAACAATACAACGACACAACCATATAAATGATTCCCATCTAATATACAAATGCAAATGAACAAAGTTCTGCTTACTCCATCTTGGAGTCCTTGGTTTCAGGAAGCTCGTTAGTGGACTCAGCCAAATGGATGTACTTGAACTTGTTAAGCATTCCACTCGTACCATTCCAGGATTTAAGCAATTTGACAGTCTGTTCATCTCTCAAGTCTGGAATCTCATAACCTGAAGAGTACTCTGACTGCTCGTACTTCCTCTTATTCTCAAGCAACAACTGTCTATTCGTTGGTGGACGACCCTTACGTCTTTCGCTCTGTAATTGTTCAATCTCCTCGTCGTCTCTCGTAAGGAATGCCTCCACAAACAATTTCATGTCGTCAAGGGTAAAGGTGTCATGCTCTGGTCTGTTTTGTACTGCCTCCTGGAGGAAGACGTATCTCAGGTTCTCCATCTCACGACGCTCCAAGTGTTCCGCCTTCTTGTTCTGGATCTTAGTCTCTCTGAGAGTGGCTCTCGAAAGCTGTTTGAACTTTCTTCCCTTTGGGTGCATTGCACCTTTAGACTTCTGGATCGTCTTCTGGACTTTAGTGAGAGAGTGTTGGATGGGCATTGGTGGATGGTGTGTGTATTATAGACTGTTTTCTACGTATGTACCAAAGCAAAAAGACACTTAGAGAGAAGGCATAAAAAAAAATTTGAGAGAGCGCATCGCATAAAATTCCCAAACAGAGCAACTTCCTAATTCGGATAAACAAACTCACAAAAAACATCCATCATAGGAAGTTGCCTATTTGAGATCTAAAGAGGAGAAAAGGCCGAAAACAGACGCATCCCGAAAAGGCGGTTTTCGCGAGTTTTTCTCGAAATTTTTTGGAAATGTCGCTCGACACACAAAAATCTGGAAAGAAAACGAAGGCCGGTTTAGGTTGGCTGAAGCGCAAGTTCTCCAATTGTTCCCAGAGTCAACTAAAGATGAAGAAGTACACACAGGAGGAGCTCATTGTCTTGCGCGAGCACGCCGTTGTCCCAACCGAGGTTGACTTTGCGCAATTCACCCAGGACATTGAGGAGCAAAGAACTCAACAAGCCACACAGGACGAGCACCACGACGGTCAAGGACGTCGTCGTTCCTCCCATCACATTGTCAGACCAGTGTTCAAACCAAGAAAACCAAAAGCTACTCCACCACAGCCAGATGCTGACGGCTGGGTCACAATGACCACCAAGAAGAACTCTGTTTCTGGAGAGGAGGCCACAGAGTCCAGAGACCAATTCAGAGAGTCTGCTAAGGACAAGTCCTCTACTGGGTTTGTTAGACCAAACAACAAGAACATTGGCTCGAGCAAGCCAGCTGACGCCAGAGACATCACAGCAGACAAGCCAAAGTCTAAGTTCAACGCATTTGCTGCCCTTGGTTCCGATGATGATGAGACCGAGAGCGAGGAGGATGACGAGTAAATCAACGTCTTTAAGTCATGTGTGTGCTATTTTCTATAAATGATTTTACGTTAGTTTTGATTGCTTGTAGTTGTATTCATCCTTCTTTTTAGGCTCTCCTTCTTCATACGTATATATATATATCACAAACGACACGCGCTAGCGTCTCACACTCAAAGTCCCTCTATCATCAAGCTCTGTATTAAATGACAAGTCGTTCAACAACGTTGCCGCATCGGTTTTTCTCGCGGATGCACCAGTTCCATAGTCACGTCCTTGTCCATTTAAACTTGTGGTTCTGTCTCCTGTTCCACTGATCGCATTGCGCAATTGTGAAACTTTTGGGATGTTCAATTTACCCATCATCAATGACCTTGCACTCAGTGGAGCAGAACGAATCGAACCGCTCTCATTACCAGAGAAGTACTGCTGTGATTGCGGCAACATAGATAATGAAATGTTTTGAGAGCCATTCTGTGACATGAATGAAGCCTCAGGATCTTGTCCTTGTTGTATCCCGTTTTGGGAGGTGGCATCCCCATCATCAAATGTGATCTCAACATTGCTAACCAAATTCTGATAACGATAATGCGTGGAAAACATTGTCTCCTGATATCCTTGCAACATGGCGGTCACTTCTGCAAATGGTCCTAATTCCTCTTTAGTTAATTGGAACTTTGGAGTCAATGTACTCTGTTCGCTGGGTAAAACGTCAGAAATTCTCCACAACAGCTTGGATTTACGATAATCAACCCCAGAGAGAATTTGATCCTTCAATTCATCAAGCTTCAAAGTCTTTGATGTTGCATAGACGATGTACAATCCCAAGTTATCCTTAAGCATCAAAGAAGTGTCATTGGTGTTCTCATCTTTCAATTGCCATTCGAAAAAAAATGGCAAGGCATTGACAATAGCATTAACACCAAATTTCTCACTGACCAAGTCAATCAATTTGGTAATGGCAGTGAAACTCACAGTGGTGACAAATTTACAAGTCGGTTCAATTGCCTCATACAATCGGTTAATGACACTCGATTTAGCATTTGTAATCAGATTATCATAATCTGCCTTGATTGTCTTATCGCCATCGTACTCCAGTTCGAGTAGAGTGTTCAACACATCGGCATATTTCATCTGGATGTTAAAATTGACACCACCAGTGAACGCATTATCGTTGAAACTCAAGAGACCAAACGTCTCTGCAAAGATCTCCAACGGGACTTTTGTTCTTTGTAGTGCGGAATGATTGTTTGCAGTGACAAGAACTCTCTTGATGTTATCCAGCAACACCAATATTCCAGAGCTTTGATGCGCTTTGTAGTATTCCTTCAAATTAACAGACAACTCGCCAATCATGTCAATGATTTGATCTCTGTAGTAGATATGCATTGCTAGTGAGCCAATTGTGTTGGAATATCCTTCGATGAGTTGTGGATATGCCTTACCAGAGTTGACAAATTGTACTTGTAAATCAAGCAATTGACGTAGATGATCAATGACCGACAATCCTATCAAGTTCACGGATGAGGACAGCAATTCAGATATGACATTCAAGATATTGACCTGGCTATCCATCTCGGTTTCATTTTTCAACTGTCCCATGAGGATGGTTAGGACCAAGAATCTCAATTGTACGGGGATCCACTGTGAAATCATCTGAACAATGGCTGCGCCCCATTGATTAGTAGTCTTGGTGGATATCAGATAGCTTGATACTGCACGAGTGGAGATGTTGATCTGCGTGGCTGAGTTGGTAGAGAAGAATGACTTGAGCGCAGCCATGGCCAAATCGTCATTCTTCGTTTCCTTTTGTTCTGGGACTTCATCGAACCTCGATGTTCTAGCAGTGTTGAACCGTGAGAGGTCATGCTGGGACGACGAATGCGACATCGTCCTCTTGATCAAGTTGTCCGCTGAGAAATCGTCCTTGATCTCATTCAACACGAGCGGAATCGCATATTCAGCCATGGAACGGCCCTTGCCTGTGATAAGGAGTTTTGAAGATGCAAAGCTGTCAACGGCTCTGAACGAAATGGACCTCCACTCCACAGGGTTCGCGGCATGTGCCTTGACCGCCAAGCTGAAGAACTGGCGGGTGACCTTGCTGAAGCTGTCGATGAACTCAAAGTCACCGGTGAACAACTCCGCGTCCAAAGTCTTGCAAAGCGTGGAATAAACCGGAAGTGCATGCTCGCAGAGGGCCAAATCGTCAGTCGTCAACACGGAGAGGAGGATGGCGTTGATATTCCCGGCAAACACGTTCACGTCATCGGGACACTTCTTCATCAAGGCGTCAACAATCTCCAACGTCACCTGGACGTTGCCCGGACGGCTTCTGGCAACGTCCGTGGTGTTCTTCTTCTGGAGGAAGCGGCCCACCTTCTCGAGCTTCATGCGGCGCGTGGAGGCGTAGTAGAGCAAATAGCTGAGCTCCGACGAGTTCGGCTTCTTATCCGCGCCCCTTCCCGATGGGTAGCACTGCAGAATCAACTTCTGGTGCTTTGGAGTGAAGAGCATGGCTGTGAATGAAGCAGCGAGTGTGCAGGTGTGTGGGTGTGTGGGGTGTATGCTCTTTCTGCTCGGGGCGGTCGGTGCGTCGTGTGTGCAAGTGCCACTGGCGAGCGTCTCAGAGTGATTTCCGTGCAGCGGTGCTACGTTCTCTTCCTCTTTCTTTGTCTCTCTTTCTCTCTTGTCAAGGTTGTTGTTTGTTTGTTCCACCGGCTCTTTGATTTTGCCTTCAGAAAGCGCTGGTGTGCGGGTGTTCGAATGTGCATCGAAAATTATAGTGTTATGGCTTGTGGCTTTTGGAAAGTGGAGTATTGAGGTTGTTGAAGCTAGTGATGGTGCCCGTGTACGTGAAGGGCGGTGCGTGGTCGAACGTTGAGGGTGAGTGTGACTGTGACTGTGACTGTGGCTGTGGCTGTTTCCTACGACTATGTTTTCAAGTACTAACAACCGACCCAAGACCAGATCCTCAAGGCAGCGATATCGAAGTATGGGCTGCACCAGTGGGCCCGTGTGGCGTCGCTGCTGGCAAAGAAGACTGCCAAGCAGGCCAAAGCACGCTGGCATGAGTTCCTGGACCCGAGAATACACGCGTCTGACTGGAAGCCCGAGGAGGACGCCAAACTGCTGAACCTTGCGCGTTTGTTACCCAACCAGTGGAGATCTATAGCGTCAACGCTGGGGAGAACCGCTACCCAGTGTGTGGAAAGATACCAGCGTCTGTTGGATGATACCGCAGGCATTTCTGGTGAGGGAAATGACTTGGGGCTCTCTGGCCCTGGCATTGAGACTCTTGCCTCGGTGGGCGGCTCCAAGGAGCTTCAAATCGGTGACCTCAACGTCGATGCCGAGACAAAAGAGGCAAGACCTGACTCTGTCGACTTGGACGACGACGAGAAGGAAATGATCTCCGAGGCTAGAGCAAGGCTCGCCAACACCAAGGGAAAGAAGGCAACGCGAAAGGCTCGTGAGAAGATGCTTGAAGAGAGTAAGCGTATCGCTCTGTTGCAGAAGAGACGTGATCTGAAACAAGCGGGCATCACAACGAAGCTCAAGGCACCAAAGAAGAATTACGCAACGCAGAAGGATTATAACGCAGATGTTGTGTTTGAGCATAGACCGGTCGAGGGATTTTACGATACTTCGGAGGAAACTCAGACTAATGTTAATCAGTTACACAATTTTGAACGGAAAGTGAACTCTTTAGGTTTGAAAGATGAATCTACAAAGAAGGACAAAAGACCAAGAAATCATGATAAGAAGTCCACTGCTGGTGATATTGAGAAGGCTCCGGTGTTGGCCAATGCTGAACAGTTCAAGAGACGCAAACTGGAACTACCGGAACCTGAATTCAACAAGGATGAAATGGACCAACTGGCAAAGAAGGACGATGTGGAGATCAGCGTAACCTTAGCTTCCAAGGTCACGAGAGAGGAAACTTCGGAGAATAAGATCAAAGCTGCTGCAGAGAAATTGAAAGAGTACACCTCGGTCAAATCTTCCCTGCTGACCACAGAGGAGCCGGACCTGGAAACTGTTACAACTGATGATACCGTGCAAGATGTTGTCGTCAAGGCAAAGAAGGAGAAAGCAGTGTCTCTTCGCGATCGTCTCGCAGCATTACCGAAACCAAAGAATGACTTCGAGATCATCCTTGACGACGAACCTGAAAGTACAAACGCTCCAATCACCACCAAGCCTTTTATTGTTGAAGATGAAGGTGAGAAGGAGAGGCTAAGACAGGTTAAGGAGTCGAAGGAGAGAGAAGCTGCTCTTTTGAGAAGGTCTCAAGCTGTTCAAAAAGGCTTGCCGATCCCAAAGCTCGACGCATCCTTCATCTTTGAACAACAGTTGGACTCGGATAAGGAGTTTATCAAAATTGTGAGATCTGATTTCGCCAAAGCCTATAAGGTCTCTGGCGCTCCACTCGTGGCAGACTTGGACCAGACCTCAAGGGAAATCGTCATGAGTGAGATGAAGGAGTTGGTGAAGGAGAAGGAGCTCATGGACTTCCAGAAAGACTTCATTAAGTATCACCAGGAATCCTACAAACTGGACGTGAACACCTCATCGCTCATCACTGAACTGCAGTCACTCGTCGAGAACTGCAACGGCCTGGAGAAAACCTTGGGGACACAACTTGGTGGGTATATTCAGCGTAATGATATGCTCACGGAGAAGAACATCACCCTGCTCGAGGAGCTGAAGGACGTTGATAGAGCCCAATCAGCGTTCCAAATGCTCTATAGCAGTGAGCTCATCGCCATTGAGCAACGCCAGGAAACGCTCAAAGAAGAAGTGGACAAGCTGGTGAACGCAGAACAGAGGGCACAGGAGGTTCTTCTGGGTCTCAGACGTCAAAGAACATCAACACAACCTCTCCATCCTTAATGAACTAATTAATGACCCTTTTATAAACTTGTATGATAAAGTCGGAACTTCCCAAATGCGGTACTAAATGTGGTCGGAAGTCTTGCTTTTGTTTACATTTTGCTTAAGCCATAAAATGATCACTTCTTTCTGTCTTTTATTTCTCTTTCAAAACCCCTACAGCGAGCGGCCCTCAACATGAGCTCTAACCTCCTCTTTGTGCCCTACAGAAAGACAGAGCGTATCGACTTCTCTGGTGCACTCCGCGACATCATCGCAAAGGAGTACTACCAGACCCCAGCCGCCTTTGAAGGTGATTTGCAGGAAGTTGACACCTTGCGCAAGGACATTGTTGATTTGGGAGTGACTGCACATGACCTTGCGCTTTTGAAGAGGTATTACGTTCATCTCTGCACGTTGGAAACTAAGTTCCCGAAGGATGTGGTGGAGTTCCCCTGGTTTGGCACTTTGGGATACAGAATCACCGGACCTGTGAAGGCAAAGAGCTTCCTCTTCGAGAAATTGAACTTGTTGTACAACATTGGCTCGTTGTATACGCAGATGGGGTCTGCTCAGGATAGGTCTAATGACGAAGGCTTGAAGAAGGCATGCCTCTACTTTCAGTACGCTGCTTCGCATTTCGGTTTGCTCAACAAGTTGGCTGCGGAGGATGATTCCCTTGTGTTGCCTTTGGATATGCAATTATATACCATTGAAACTTTGAGATTGCTCTGTTTTGGACAAGCCCAGGAGGTGTTTTGGCAAAAGGCCTTCTCTGATAAGGTGAAGGATTCCCTTGTTGCCAGATTGGCAATGCAAGTGAGTGCCTATTATGATGAGGCTTTACAAGCGGCAAATAAAGGTGAAGGCTTCAGAACAGAGTGGATCAGTCATATGACAGTGAAAAAGTTGCACTTCGAGGCAGCCGCTGAATACAGAGCCTCATTGAACTCTGTCGGTCTGGCCAAATACGGTGAAGAAGTTGCATATCTCCTGAAGGCACAACGTTCAATTGCTGCTGCATCCTCAAATATCAAGTTCGTCTCTCAATCTGTGAAGCAGGACTTTGATGGTCTTTCCAAAGTGATTAACGACACCCTCAGGACCGCCGAGAAGGATAATGACTTGATCTATCTCCAAGATGTCCCACAGTCCCCACCAACGATCACCAAGGCTTCAGTAACGAAGGAATTACCGATCCATGAACTCACATCTCCATTTGAAGCCATAAGGACCAGCAATTACGGCAAACCACTTTTCCATGATCTGTTGCCGTTTGATGTTATCCAGATATCTCAATCATTCCGTGAACGCCAGATTGAATACGTTCAGAAGCATATCGTTACACCTGTGAGGTCATTGACCAAGATCTTGCACAAGTTCCAATTTGAAAGAGATTTGCCGGTGGCGGTGGACTCGGTGGACAAACCATTACAATTACCATCGTCATTGATCGATCACCATCAAGATGTCCAGGCAAAGGGTGGAGTGGCCAAATTGAAACAGGCATTAGTGGACATTGAGAATTTGTCACAGGATGGCGAACGATTGTTGAACGAGGCAAGTGATAGATTAAAGCTTGAGTCTGAGGAGGATGAGTTGTTGAGACAAAGGCAAGGATCGAAGCATTGGAATAGAGCCACGTCTGAGGATGCCGGTTCCACTTTCATCAAACGGGTTGCTGATCTGGAGAACTATTTACAACAGGCTAGAAATAGTGATCAAACTATCAGAGAACAGTTTGAGAGAATTGAGGGAAGTCTAGTGATATTGGGGTCATCTGAGGACAAGATTCGTGATTTTATTCCAAATTCCAAAGCTCGTCAATTAGATCCATCTTTGAAGCGTGTTGTCAATGAGCTAAAAGAATATCTCTCAAAGGCACGCAAGTTGGAATTAGAACGTGAGAATTTTGTTGAGATTGTGGAAGTCAAGAGTGAGCAGTACAACATCTTCCCAAAGATCGTCTCTCAGTATAAGGCAATTCAATCAAATTTCAAAGATCTGAAACTTGATGCTGCCACATTTGAGCCTGTCTTCTCCAAACATATCAAGAACTTCCAAACTGATTTGGACTTTATCGAGAAGCAGAAAGATGCACAACAATCATTAGAATCCAAGATTGATGAGTTAAACATCAAATTTAATCATCTGAACACAACACAAGGATCCAACACTGAACGCGAACGTGTCCTGAAACAATTAGAAGTTGTCTATGCGGAATTCATAAATCTGTTAGACAACGTATCTCAAGGATTAAACTTTTACAACGATTTCAACTCTCGTTGTCAAGAATTAATTCAAGAGATTGATAAATTCATCTATGAACGTCGCATTGAAGCTCGTGCTTTGGAGGCTGAACTTAATAAGAATTTTCAGCAGATGAGATTGAATTCATCTCCTTCGCCAGCTGTGGTCGAACAGGCGCGCAAGTCAATGACTCCCGCAGTCCGTCCACAAACACCAGCCTTGGTGGCACCAAATGCCAAACCGGCAAAGGGCACCAAGCATAGTGGTCTTTGGAACCCACAGGATGGTATTAGATTTGGTTGAAATGCATGTCTATATATTGTTAAAAGATCAGCTATGTAGACTATTCCTTGTCTTTCTTTGCTAACCATGTCTCGTACTCCCTTTTACGTTTACCTCTATCTAGATTTGATCTGTGTCTCTTACTCTTCAAATGAATCTGATACTGCTGATCACCCACCAGAACCAATTGTGTATCATCCGGATTCCGACACACAGGACAAGTTATGTGCTTCCATTGGGTCGACTTATCCTCTGTGATCTCATCCTTTGGTAGTATATCATCGGGTAAAGTCTGTGGTATTTGTGTTGCTCTTGGTGGAGTGACACCGTTAATGAAATCTTCCGTGATCTTAACGCCACGTTGAGAGACATTCTGGTCCCATTGTTCCAAGTCCGTGGCATCAAGCACAAACAATCTACCGCCATTGATATACTCGTGCAATTTTTCCTTCTTCAAATCAGCTGCAAGTGATGACCTGATCCATTTAACCTGCTTCTTAGCATATTGTCTCGTATGAGCCTTCATCGATTCAACACATTCCTTTAACAACATCTCATCGGTCTGATCTGTTGTCAACCAAGGTAGGAACTCCTTGAAACCAATGACTTGCCACACCCCTCTTTCTAAATCCGGTAGTTGTGGCTGCTGTGCGTAGTAATCGTACAGCTCTTTAATCTCTGTCATTCCCCCAAGGGAAAGCATCTTGTCCACACGATCATCGAGTCGTTTGTCCAGTTGCGGCTTCTGCGAGTATAACCAGAAGGGGAGTGTGTTGTACTTCAACGTGGTGTTCCTGGTGGCCGCTTGTGATTGCGAAGAGTAATGTTGAGATGCTTGTTTGTTCGTCGTGTATAAAATCTCTAGCGCTCTTCTGATACGACGAGTGTCATTAGGATGAAACTTCTGAGCAACTTGTGGATCGAGAATTTGCAGCTGCTCCAGTATGTGCTCAGAGGGACCATCCAAGATGGCCAGTTGTTCCGCTGTCAATTGTGCAGAGATATCATCCACTTTCTCACCACTAATGGTCTTGTTGTTGAACAGCAGTGAATTCAGGTAATAATGCGTACCCCCAACGATAATGGGGAGTTTGCCTCTGTTGTGTATATCATCGATCTTATCACCAGCTTCCTGGGAGAACCTATGGATAAAGTATTCTTCTTCCCACTGTACATGGTTCATGACATGATGAGGAATGCCTGCTCTTTCTTCCATCGGATGTTTGTTGGTGATGATCGGCACACCGATGTACATTTGCATGGAGTCAGCGTTTATGATCTCACCGTTAAACCGCTTGGCCAATTCAATGGACAGCTATGGGTGTTAGTTCAATGTCACATCATGTCATCTATGTCGAACAGGAGAGCAGACTTACCTGGGACTTGCCTACGCCCGTGGTGCCAACAATTACAACCACACTCTTCGGACCTCCCATAATGAACCTTTGGAGCCTCTTCAACATGCACAGCCATCGAAAGCTGTGTCTAGGGCACTCAAGAGCTCCGAACAATTAAGTCCCCATCGCCAATTTGGGAAGGCTCATCGAGAAAATGGTGACCGGGTGTTTATTGATTATGTACGTATTATATAATTTCACAACCGAACACCAGTTGATGGATTGTTCGTTACCAAAGGGGGAAATTTGATGGTTCAAATTGAAGGATGATGGCACTCTGAGATGTTTTTGGGGTTTGGTTGTCTGCTACAAAAGGGAGCTGCTGTGCCACTCATTCAGTTGCCCCTCTTGTTGATTCCTCATTGATTTACTGGACTTAGAAGAACAAGGGAGAAGATGGTGAGTTTCTGGCCCTTGGGCTAGCACTGCACTGACTAACAGCCATCAGGAACAATACAACTGGGACGACATCACACCGCTACCACTTGTGGTTGAGGATAACAAAGTTGCCACAATCCTGTACTCTGATGACTTCAAGCACATCATGGGCCTTTTCAGAGCGTTGCAATCCAAGGAGGAGTACTCTGAACGTGCATTGTTCCTCACATCCAAGGTGATCGAACTCATTGCAGCTCACTACACCGTCTGGCAGTACAGGTTCCACAACATTGTTGAGTTGGACAAGGATATCAACGCCGAGTTGGATTGGGTTGAACAGATTGCCCTGGATAACCCAAAGAACTATCAGATTTGGGGGTATAGACAGCTGTTGTTGAAGCATATCAATCAAAAGACGATCAAGAGAGAGATCCCAATCTTGGACGTGATGCTTGCCGATGATTCTAAAAACTATCACGTTTGGTCATACAGAAAATGGATTGTCCAATGGTGTGATGACTATTCTCATGAGTTGGACTTTGTTGAGAAGTTGCTCAAGGAAGATGTTTACAACAATTCGGCCTGGTCTCATCGTTTCTTTGTCATTGCCCATGATTTCAACAAGTCTAATTTTGCCTCAGAGTTGGAGTACGTTAAAGATCAGATCAAATTGGCACCACAGAACGAATCTTCATGGAATTATCTCACTGGGTTGCTGGAGCTTAGCAAGGAGCCATTATCACAAATCAAAGCGTTTGTGGAGGACTATGCCACTTTGGAAGGGGAAACCATTGCCAGTGTACCAGCGTTGGAAATGCTGGTGAAGTGCTACAAGGAGCTCAAGGATACTGCTAGTGCGGTGAAAGGGTATGAGTTGCTGGGATCGAGATATGACAAGATGAGATGCAAGTACTGGGAGTACCAGGGAAGTCTGCTGGTGTAATTAATAGTTCTATATCCTAAATATAGTAGTCTGTAGACCAATAGGAGAGTCCCCGAGATAAGCAGGAATTGTGACACAATCACGGATCAATCATTCGAGCATTGTGACAAATCCCCTGGGATTCTCTTTATCAAAGTTGCAACTAAAACGGTTTATCGTTGCGGAAATTCCTACGGGATTTTGTGTCAAAAAATTGCTGCGGAGTTCCGTCTTTCTGTCTTTGATGATAAGCAATGCAAGGTATAAAAGGCTGTACTGTTGTGCCGTGTTTTCAAAGGACTGTGCTGTGGATTGTAGATTACCCATCAAGCTCCTCCCGGTATTATAATAGAAATGGCATCCGCTGCTACCGCACCTGTCACCCGTCCTGGAGAGGAAACCACTCCAGCTGAGCTCGTCAGTGGCTCACACACTTTGCCATCTTCATGGTGGTTCTCCCAGGATATTTTTGAGTTGGAGAAGCGTGCAATCTTCTCCAAGTCCTGGATGTACACTGCACATGCCTCCACTTTCAAGAAGACAGGTGAATACTTTGCGTACAACCTGATGGGGATGCAATTCTTCCTCATCAAGAACAAAGAAGGTGAGATCAAGGCGTTCCACAACATCTGTCGTCATAGGGCATACCCAGTTGTGAGAAAGCAAAAGGGATCCAGTGCAGTTCTCGGCTGCTTGTACCATGGATGGTCTTATAACACCGATGGTGCGCTGACCAAGGCTCCACAGTTTGACAACGTGTCTGATTTTGACAAGAAGCAGAATGGTCTGTATGCTATACACACGCATGTCACCGACCAGGGACTCGTGTTTGTTAACTTTGACAACTCTCCTGAAGGACCAATGCCATTTGCGGAATTCTTCAAAGGTTTGGAGGAGGAGTTCCGTGAGTTTGACTTTTCTGACTATGAATACCACATGTCGTATGAGTTGGATGGTGAGTTCAACTGGAAGACGTTGATGGACGGATACATGGAGTGTTACCATTGTCCTACTGCACACCCAGGTCTTTCCCAGGCTTTCCAGATGAACACTTACAATGTGATCCCAAGAGACCGTTATGCGCGTCATTTCTGCGAGATCAAGCGTACTGAGGCACCAAAGCCAGTCGAGAAGAAGGAGGATTCCAAAGGTTGGTTCGGTTTTGGTAAGCCAGCTGAGGTTGAGCAGAAGGAGGAGAAGAAGAACGTTGGTGGTGAGTTTGACGGGTTGTGGATGTACTTGTTTCCAACAAATGGTATCAACTGTTACTCTCCAGCGTGGTACTCTATTAGAGTCTTGCCTATTTCTCCGTCTCATACGATCTTGCAGTACGACATCTTCACCAAGAAGGGATTGCCAGAGGCTGAGAAGAAGGAGTTTGTGGAGTTCTTACAACAGGTTGAGATTGAAGACTACGACTTGTGTGTCAAGACTCAGCAGAACCTAAACCAGGGGATTTATTCCACCGGGTACCTGCATCCAGAGAAGGAGAGAGGTGTTGTGTTTTACCAGAACCTTGTGAAGGACATGGTGAAGGACCACTTTGCTAAGGAGCAGAAGTTGGGACAGCAGATCAACCCAGCCAAGGTTGGTGCTGACCGTGGAGGAGAGGAGACGGATGCGCTGGAGCAGATCTGCCAGACGTTGGAGTGCCAGGGCACCAATCCTGAGACGTATGCCAAGGAGTTGAACTGGTGAAGGGCTTTTGTGCCTCTGGTTAGGTACCAACAAGTAAATTTATAAATATTATGCTATTTTTATTGGGAGCCTCTCTTGTGAGTGTTTATATGTATCTAAAGCTCATCTCTCAAGTACTTTGCCTTGTCGTTGATTCCACCGGGCATCACAACAACGTATTCGACGTACAAGTCGCCAAACTCGTCGTGGTGGTCGACTGAGGGCATGCCCTTGTGCTTGACAACCTCGATTTCGCCATCCATGACGCTGTGTCCCGCTGGTCTGTGTAGCGTTAGGGTCTCGTCGTCCAAGAATGCGATTTCACGTGCCCAGCCACCTAGCAGAGACTCCTTGAGCGTCAAAGGTTCCGTTCTGTACAAGCTATTCCCACGGCGTCTGTAGCCCAAGTTGTGCTCGTTCTTCTCGCCAATTTGGATACGCAGGTCTCCTGCAGTCCAGTCAGGCGAGTGGTCACCTTCGCCGTGTAGAACGTGGCGATGATTTCTCATGGTGCCAGGCTCCACGTAGATCGAGTACGATCTCTGCATTCTCACGACACCATGGCCAGCACACTGCGCGCACTTGTGCTTGAACGTCTTTCCCTTGCCACGGCACGTCTCACACGTCGTCTGCATCTGCTGGAACATCCCAGGGGCCAGCTGGTGCTTCACTACACGCACACCGGACCCGCCACAGGTGCCACACTGATGTGTCTGGCCGTCGCTGGAGCCCGTTCCAGCACAGTGCTCACACACGTTCTGCATCTCCACGGAGAAGCTGACGTCTGCTCCTTGGAAGAACTCCCTGAGCGTCACGGAGAGCCCAACGTCCGTGTCACCGCCACGGGGCTTGCCACGCTGTTGCTGTCTTCCAAAGCCAAACAGGTCGCCGAACGGGTTGAAGCCGTGCTGCTGCTGGTGCTGCTGGTGTTGGTGTCCTCCTTTCAAGCCCTCAGCGCCAAACCGGTCGTACGTGCTCTTCTTCTCGGCGTCGCCCAGCACCTCGTACGCCTCTCCGATCTCAATGAAACGCTGGTGGGCCTCGTCGCCCGTGTTCTTATCTGGGTGGAACTTCTTGGACAGCGCTCTGTACGCAGACTTGATCTCCTTCTCCGAAGCTGAGCGCGACACCCCCAGCACCTCGTAGTAGTCCTGTGCCAGCGCCACGGCCAGTAGCGTGAACAGCCACAAGTAGTATGGCCTCATTAATCCTATATTGTTCTCTGTGTGCGTGTTCTTTTCCACCAGCTGGAATTTATAACGTCATATGTGTCATCTAATTCTCGTCATTTCTGGTGAGATATTTAATACTGGCAAAATTATTTGATTGCACCGCCGAGGGTTCGACCGTTGAAAGTGGAATAAATATATATAGCGAAGAACGCTTACCCACTGGTCCGCAGCTGCTGGTTGTCGGCTACAACGAGCAAAAGGAACAAAGGGACAAGGGGACAATGCACGAGGTGCTGACACTGGCACACGGACAGAGGACGGGCCATTTGGCAGCGCACTTCTACAACCAGCAGGACGTCTACGTCGACTACACGGACTGGAAGCACTCGCAGAACGATACACAGGTCCACTTCAAGCAGACATTCAGGCCAACGACAGTGGACTTCACTCCCAGGGTGTTGCTGTGGGACTTGAACGGGGGATACGGTGCGCTGGGCCAGTACGAGTACGAGCATGTGAATGAGCATCAGCATGAGAATGAAGGCAATGGTGCTGATGTAACGCTCACGAGGAGGAGGAGGATACCCAAGAGCGCGTACCAGACGGCACTGGACATGGGCACCGCGGTGCCCACGCTGAACACGGACAACACGCTCTACTGGTCGGATTACTCCCGTGTGATCTACGAGCCCAAGTCATTCAACGTGCTTCAGCACTGGGAATTCGACCCCGTTGACTACCCAGAGGGACGATTGGCCCTGGGACAGCAGAAACAGTTCAAGGGCTTTGACGTTGGTGTGAACGAGTGGAAGGACGTTGGTGTGGAATACATGGAGGACAAGTACCGTGTTTCGCTCGAGGAGTGCGACCTGTTGAACGGAATCAACGTGCTCACGGAGCTGGATTCATCGTGGGGAGGATTCACCTCGGAGATGGTCAAAGCATTGAGAGATGACTACAACCCAAAGAGTTCGTTGATTACTTGGGCCCAATGTTCGAATGATATTCAGGGCACCAAGGGACAACTACTCGATAGAATCAGAGCTTTTGTGGAGTTACAGAGATCATCATCATTGCTCATCCCGCTCAAGATCATGGATGAGAGCATGTGGACCAATGGTGCTCTGCAATGTCTGCCCTTTGATTCGTTCCAGACGCTCAACTCTGAAAACACGCAGAGTGTGAACTTCCATGCATTGGTCGATTCCCTAACATTGGGCACAAACCGTCATCTGATCACTAACGTCTCCGTGAAGCATGGCAATAAGGAGTGGGAATTCGGTGGGTTGTTCGCCAACAGGAGTTCCATGCATCAATTCAGTGAGCTTGGCATACACAGACCTTCAACATCCGGTGTTGTTCCAACAAACATCAGCGATGATAGGAATAATAGAAATACCACCACAGAATACACGATGAAACAGGCCTTCACTCCTCCAGACTCATTCCCGCAGGACTTCATCTCCGCCAACGACACGCTCTCAGTGTCGTTCACAACTTCATCCTCAACGAGGAATGTATTGCACAATTGGAGACAACTCGTGGGTAAATACGCAAGAGGTGATGACAGAGAGGAGCTCGCTGATGAGCTCGACACGCTGGCAGAGAGGTTCTCGCACGGCTGGTCAGATGATGAGGACTATGACTGACTATATGTACATATATATATATTTATATATATCATTAATTCATTAAAAGCATGCAGCAAGTTTTGTGTAGATCACATCTCAAGGTCATCGTCAATGTGCGCATCCTCGTCCTCAAGGTCGTACAGAGAATAGTTCACGCTGATAATGTCCTCCTCATGAAGGTGGTAGCTCTTGTTGGTCAAGCCACGGTAGCCATCCACCATGTATCCCTCCGCCTCTGCAGAGGGTGAAGGCATGCTGAAATCCTGCGCCTTATCACCTCCTCCCTGCTGGAAGTGTTGCAATGAGACCCCGTTGTCAATCACCGCCTTCTGGGAGGATCCCTCATCGGTGATCTTGATCATGCCAAAGGGACTCTGCTGCACAACCCCACCCTGTGGGAGCTGGAACGTGGGCCATCTCTCCCCCTTCTTTGGGCCATCACCATCAAGACCAGACTCAGCACCTCCGTGCGCCCTCAACTTCTTCACCTCGTGCTCGTCGCCACTCATCCGGCGGCGCCTCTTCACCTTCGTAGGACTCACGTGCTGGTTGAACCCCTGGTGCTGGCCCAGGTGTGTGGCGCTGTGTGGATGGCGCAGGTGCACTTGTGATGGAGACGGTGATAGGAACTGCGAGTGCGAGTGCGAGTGTGCGTGCGAAGGCGACGAGTAGCTCGGGGAGAAGAACTGCGAATTCTCCAGGAACCACGCCTCCTGGGAGTGCATGTCCTGGCGAGGAGACGAGTGGTCGAGGAACAGCATCTTGGTGCTTTCCAGTGGCTTTTGGTGTTCTCGGAGAGTTGAAAGAAGTGGAATGAGACTTTTGTTTACGCTTCCCAAAGAGGAAGTTCCAGATTATGTAATCTAAAATGCTCTGCCGAGGGGACTATTAGTCTTCCTGGTTCGAGACTCAGAGACTCGGTCTTTTTCTCTGAAATTTGTATAGAAACTTGCCTGGAAATATTAGGTAAAGGCATTTGAAGAGTATTCTTGTCTGGGTTGTTTGTGACTGGGTGCATATGGACCTTTAAGTGTTGACTGATGATTGGGACCATTTATCTATCGATTATATCCAAAATTTGGTCTATTGAAAATATGACTTCAAGCTCTCACTCTAAGAACGTAAGATGAAAAAAACATTGATTGTTGATTCCTGCATCCAATATTATAATAATTCTACACTTATCTATAGCACTATCATGATTCATGACCACATCAGCATTAGATCACCCACAAGCTTATACCTGTCAGTACCGCTAAATTATACACACGCTTTACCAATCAAATTTGATACATTACAACTTGGTGTCCGGGTGTTCTCACCACCCTACAAAAAAGCTTCAAATTTATTATATAGAGAGAGGGCCACACGCATCAGAGCTGCAAGATCTGGGAACTCGGATTATAAGCTGCTCATAATGATGGAAGATGACCCTTTGCTGCAGATGACTGGGGAGTTCAAAACTGCTGCGCGATCACTGGCGACTATGTACAAGCTTTCCACGCAGAACGGGGCACAGATGAAGAAACTGGGTTATTTGGAGTGCTTGGAGGACTTGTTGCTCGTCCTAAAGGACAATGAGAACGTTGAAGATTGGGCTCTGAGGAAGAAGCTGGAGCTGATGGGATGCCAGAGTGGCGTGAGTGTGAACAATGTTGACATTGTCTACGACAAGGTAATACCAAGTGATTTCTCATTCACGATGTCCTCGCCCATGGGACAAAAGTTCCCACCTTCAACGCCCAGCGTGGAACGAATGGCTCTTGGGCGACCAAAGAGAATGGATGTCAAGGACGACGACAAGGTTGTGAATACTGATGAAGATATCATGGTCGAACAACTGGACGATTCGTTAAAGAGACGGATCATCGAAGAGAATGCTTCGAAAAAGCCCAAGCACTGAATGAGCTACTCAACAAAATAACGACACGGGTCTACACTTTAATGGTCAATGAAATAAATTGGAACGAAACGATAGCCCATAGCATCAACTATTCTTCCAGATATTCTCAAAGTAGTGCTTGACGTAAGCCAAAGGATGATCTTCGTCCTTGGCACCCATGGTGCCAATTCCAGGACTGAAACTTGTGATTGGCAACACCAAGATGTCACTGACAAGCTTAGGAACACTCAGCTTGGTAAAGTCCTTCCATGTGATTTTGGAAAAGATACCACTTTGAACATAATCGTTGAAATAGGTGAACACCACGTCGGTCCAGATACCAGCACCAGTCCATTCCAAAATGTCCAAATTGGTATCAATTTCCAACTCACCAGCCTGTTTTTTTTCCAACGTCAGCTCGGTGATCTTGGCAACGACTTCTCTAAGGATAGGATGCCCAGGTTTGGCCTGGATGACCCACTGACAGAACTGTAATCTTCTAGCATACGTCTTTCTCCAATCAGCAGTGTCCGGGTCAGACTCAATCCCAATAATCATGCCAATCTCGTTCGGAGAAACGTTCTCAGGAATCCAGTTTGGTACCGGTTGTAAAGGCAATGTGTCCACATCGGCATAGATACCACCACGGGCAAGCAAGATCAAGTATCTGAAGAAATCCATCTTGAGGATAATCGAAGGCAGCGCCTCGTAAGCCTCCACAATTTCCGGAATAGACATGTACAAGTAGTGGACAATCGCGTGGGAGGTGTCATCGTTGAACAACTCATGTACGAACCCAGGGTTCTTCTGTGCCCATTGCATCTCGCCCTCTTTAAACTTCTCGCCAAAACGCTCGTCGTTCAAACCATACTTCCAGCTCTGCCAGATATAAGCTGGGAACTTCTTACTTTGGTCGTATGGGAACAAGAATGCCAGCTTCTCTCGAAGTGTCGAATCAGAAGGCGGACGACGTAACTCTTGGATCTTCTTCTCAAGGATCTTTCGGTCACTCTCCAGCTGTGCAATACGCTCATCCTGCTGCTTCATCATTCTGTCGGCAATGAGCTCCAACTTATCCACGATCTCATCATCCTTGTTCATCGTCAACCCAAGCATCTTCTCGTTGGGGATCTGTTTGAGAACGTCCTGGAAATCAGAAGCATTTGAGGACGACAGCTTGTACAGAACCACGAGCAGCGTCAGAATGGACGCCGCAATCAGTACGATGCGTCTGAGTGGCGTTGTGCGGCCGGCCATCACTTCGAATATCCACTGTTTAGGGCACTGGAGATATGATCGGTGGAGTGTGCTTTCGGTGGTTGTTTTGTTAAAGGCGTTTTCTAAAAAAAAAAGAGCGCGTCGGTCGCGAATTACGTACAACTTTTTTTTTAGGTGGATCAACGAAATGGATCATGAAATATATCATTTTTGTATCGACCGAACAGTGACCAACGCTATATACAACAGACAGATCACTTGAACTGCATGACAAACTGCACGAAGTACTTCTTGAACTGCTTCGTGTCCAAATTTGCCAATTGTAGAAGCAAATCCTCCCCCACCTGTGCTGGCAGTTGGATGCGAGGAAAGTACGAGTCCCTCAAGTATGAAACCAACTGCTGCTGCTTCACAACGAACAACGTTTTCAAAATGTTGGCCAACTCGTCAGCCACAAATCTGTACTGTGCGTCCTTGATGTCAAACTGTGCATTCTGGAATGGGATTTCGAATGATAGTTGCACCAAGTTCTCCAATAAGAAAACCGAGATACCCTCAATAGTCAGCCCAGTAGCATATTTATCCTTTGGATCGTTAACACTGTCGTTGCCGAAAACAGTGGTGAAGTTCACCAATGCAGTCAATGCAAACTTAGCAACTTGTAAATCGTCTAGGTTGTTGGCATCCAACAACAAGTTTTGTAAAATTGATGGCAATCCGCTCTTATTAGTCTCTGTGACCATCAAACTGGAAACGTTATTTGACTGAAGGGCAATCAATAATGAGATGAAGGCCTTCTTTAAGGCAGACTTTTGTCTTATGATGTCTGGCATCAATTCATAAATATTATTCTCACCCTTGTCTGCCAGCATGATGGTTACTTTATCACACAACGGTGTGAACAAATCATTCAACAATTGATAAATCAAATCATCCTTGTTGAAGTTATGCACAATTTGTCCAATGAAGCCCAAAAAGTCAGTCATTTCACTGAACTTCAGATTCGACGAAGCCAAAATCAAGGAAATCAATCTTGAGAGATGAGAATTGATGCCATTCTTCAAGATTGGAATGAATCTTGCAAATGAAAATCTTGCGGCATCTCTAATGTTCTCCAAAGAGTTGAAGTTCTCCAGTGTAACAAGGACAACCTCAGCGATGTTGTTGAATCTTTCCACAATCTCTGCTGGATAAACCTTGTTCGGACTTGTGTCATTTTCAAATCCACGTGCAATGGTTCCAATTGCCATCAAGAGATGGTGCGCTTCTAAAATTGTCTTTGGTTCTCTCTCAGCGCTGGAAATAATTCTTTGCAGTCTTTGGAAGATTGGTTCAAGTAGAATGTCCATCAATTTCAGCTTCATAGTGATGTTGCTATTGTCAAAAATCGAAATCAACATCCCAAGAGTCTCAAATAAGTAGAGCTGATTGTCGAACTTGGATGAGCTCTCAACCAGTTCGGAATCGTCATCCTTTCTTGGTGGTTCAGCTTCAATTACCAATAATCTTTGTGACATGTCACCGACCAATTGTTGGATAACGTCTTCATTCAAATCTGGTCTGGTCAGTTTGACAAATCTAAAGAACAAGTACCAGCATCGCATCTGCACTTTTTCATTCGAGTTGTGTAGACCAAAGGAGGTAAACAAGCCAAGGATATGATTTGTCAATTCACTCTTATTAGTTGAGTCGTTGAAGAGAGTGTAGTGACGAATCAATAATTCAAAGAACAAAAGATGAATCAATGGATGATTGATCTGAATGACATTTGAATTAATTGTCTTTAGCAACATTTCTTGGAATAATAAATGTGGTTTCGAACCAATTAGCTGTAGCTTAGGGATATTCATAGTGTTCTGTCTTAGTCCATCAGAGAAGCATGTCAACTCAAATAATCCTAATTCCACCTGTCTCCAATCTTGACCATTGGATTCAAAGATGGATTGATTGATAATAGAGACCATCTGTTGCATGTAAACATCTGGACTGATTGCAGCAATGGTATCTTGGAACACGCTCAATTTGCTTCTAAATTCATTGAACTCAGAAATGGTGTCTTCATCGTCACCATCATCTTCTGAGTCATACTTCATTTTAATAATAATTTTTTGGATCAAAGTGGTCAACATCTGGACATGCACTGGTGTGATCTCACCGCCAGACTGTTTCATCAATCGCTTGAGAGCAGAAAGGAAAGTGGAAAGGAATGGAAACACCTGACATGACACGTCATCATATTCATTAGAGAGCAGGTTCAAGATGAATGGGAAGACGGCAATAATCTGATCGTTGGAAGCTGACTTTGTCTCCGTGTTAGCCTCTGCAGAATCCAAGATGTAACTCAATTCCAAGCCAATGGCATTGTACAATTTTGCGACACTTTCCACAATGTCTAAATCACCATCTTCAATATTCAATGAGCTCACAACGGAGGTCAAGTTTAACATTGAGAGCAGTTGTAATTTCGAATCTGGTTTCATTTTCTTAGAGATAATCTCCACCAATGTAATGCAACAAACTGACTTCTGCCCTTCCATGCTCAAAAATTGTAGAATCAAGTTGATATAATCAGATGGGATAATCAAACTGATCTCGATCCATGAAACGTAGCCACCAATGACTTGCAAGCATTGTTTCAAGATTTCCTGGGTAAGGGCACCGGAGCGGGATTTGAATTGTAGTAAGATATTCTTCCAAACCAGTGTCAAATCAGTCATATCGCTGCTTCTGATGGCATCTTTTAAGTTGTTGTTTCTCTCAATCATTGGACGTTCTCTAATGATCAGCTGGTCACCAATTTCGGAGTGGATCGCCAGTAGGATTCTTAAGTACTCATCCACTGCGATTTCGTTCTCTTCTTTGATCAACTGGTGCATATCCTTGAAAAAAGTAGTCCACGTCGTGAAGTACATTGCACAGAACGTGGCGGCAAACGCCTCGGCGAGCTTGTTCTTCAAGAAGGACTGGTCGTACTGGTTAGCCGCGATCAACGCCTGGAGGTACTGCAACAAGGTAGTCCTTATGTATTGTTGTCCTTCTTGCGTTAGCGTGGGAATGGCATCGGTGAGCGCCTGCAAGGCGACAAAGCGCACCTGTTCATTGGTCTGCACGTCTTTCAACAACGGTGCAAACGCCTGCCAGCCGTCACTGGAACTCTTGACCTCGTTGAGGAACTGAATTGCCTGCTGTTTCAGCTGGTAGTCCGCTGTGCCGCTGATGGCGATCTCCACAGCTTGTCTGATCTGTGTGTCCATATGCTGTGCTGTGAATGCTTTGGCCTTTTTTACGGTGAGTGTAGAGGGTGTGTTGGCGGTAGGTGGGAAAAGCGGTGTCGGTGCGCACGGCGGTGTTGTTCTGTTGCAAAGCGCTCTATTGGGTCGTCTGCTGCTGCGTGGTTCTCTGCCTTCTGCGCCACTGTTGTCAGATCGAACTTTTTCGCTTTTTCATTTTTTTCGGCCTCTCTGGGGGGGGGGTCGAAAGTTGTTGGCGATGGGCGATGAGCGGTGGAAACACTGGTCTGTTCAGCTTGTCGGGGAGCGGTGGGAGCAGCGATGGTGACCATTAAAACCAGTAACCACAAAAACCACTTCTCAGAACCTCCAAGTATGAACACCCCACAACAACGCGCAGACAATGCAACAACACAGAATATAGTCAGTGTCATTCCTCACGGCTGAAGGGCCGGGTAACGCCCCACACAAATGCCACACACAAACAAACATCAACACACTTGGCAGTGTGCACACACAACCAAAAGAACGTTCGGACAGCCGCAGCACACGCAATTGCACACAAATGAACCTCAGACAACAGCTCCAGCAGGCCCTGTCGCTGCTGTACATCGCCACGTCGGCGTACATGTTCTGGAAGGGCCTCTCCGTGTTCACCAACTCGTCGTCTCCAATCGTCGTTGTCCTCAGTGGCTCCATGGAGCCAGCATTCCAACGAGGCGACGTGCTCTTCCTCTGGAACCACAACGACCAATCCAAAGTCGGCGACATTGTGGTGTATGAAATAGAGAAGAAATCCATCCCAATTGTGCATAGAGTACTGAGGGAGCATCATAACGATAAGAAGCAGCTGCTATTCACAAAGGGTGACAACAATGCCGTCGATGACTTGGGACTGTATGCCAGGGGACAACAGTACTTGAACAAACAGAAGGACGTTGTTGGTACCGTCTTCGGCTTCTTCCCTTATGTCGGGTACATCACGATCTTGATCACAGAGAACCAGTATTTCAAGTATGGAATGTTGGGATTGATTGCCCTGTCATCGTTAGCTGGTGATGAGTGATATACTGAATAACGACTACTACATCACAACTGAATTATGCCAACTCGTAGGTATCAATAATCTAATTCCACCGCAGGCAGAGGTTCCATTTGTCTCTTTTTCTGATTAACCACATTCGCAAGAACCTTTTTCACATCAAATCCACTATTCTCGGCCCTCGCCTCTTTCAATCTATCAATGAACTTATTAAACACCAACTCTCTGTCTTGCTCATCCACAGCCAAGTATTCTGGTGCCAGAGACATCTTTGGTTGAACATCCTCCCATTTAGTGTCAATGGTGATAATTGGCACGAACAGACGAAGATACGTTTTGAATTCGTCCTGGTATCTTCGTTGTTGCCTCTGTCTTGCAAAACGGTCTCTTTCCTTCTGTGCGAGAACTTCTCTGATCAATCTTTCATGGATGATCTCCACCGTATCCTCATCAATATCCTTGGTTTGTTCCTCCTTTGAGAGAACACCTTGAATGAGTGAAACTGGGGAATCTTCCAACACCGTGATATCGTTTTTGATCAGAATCTGCTCTGCCAATGCTTGTTTACCTCTGATGATAAGCTCTTCCTCATCAATCGCATCTTGGAACAGCTCCATCGCTGTTGAGCCATTACGATCCAGCAATTCCAAATATCTGTCATCTTCTTGGATCAACTCATAGACTTCAGACCATGGTGTATTCACTTTAAACAGCCCACTTTCTTTCAACTCTGATAGCAATTCTCTGAACCCATCACGAGCTTTTCTATCAGATCTATAGTTCTTTCTTGAGATCTGCTTGATCAGTTCCTTTTGACTTGAAACGAGATCCTCCATTGTGCTCTCAAAAACGGTAAGCAGATCCAATTGAGTCAAGATGGTGAAGTGCTTATTCTGTTCGAATCTTGGATCCTTCTTGATCTGTTGCACTGTGATGGACCATGTGGATGACACGTTCAAATTCATTGATTTGAGATAGTCAGTCAATTCACTCAAGGCTTGAGTCTTCAGCTTATCATGAGATTCATCATGTGCCTGTCTCAATGAATCAACGTACTCTGTAAAAGTTAATCTTTTCACCCTTTCTGAAATCACTGAATGGGCATAGATCGGTTCATCTTGAATCAACTTCTTTGTCGTTTGCCATCTAGTATAGTACTTGATCTCAGGCTTGCTCTTCAACAAATTAACAAATGCAAGTTTGAACTTTTCCACTGACATGTTCTCCTTCATCAACTCTTCCCTTGTTCTAGTGGATAAGTACTGTTCAAAAACCCGCTTTTTATGCAATGAATCCTCGAGAGCCCAATACTGAGGAGTGGAGATGAACGTATCCATCACTTTGGAGAATGACCAGGTGGCATCAACGCCACTTTCTCGCAACATATCAATGAACACCTGCTCACCTTGTTCCAGAGTCATGGCAGTGGACGGCTTCAACAACTCCGAGGAATTATGATACTTCTCGTTCTCATCCGTCAGCTTCGAACGATCGTTGATCTTCACCTCTGGCTTGGTCTCTGGAGAACGAACGACCTCCTCCTCCTCCTCCTCCTTCTTCTTCTTCTTCACAGATTCAGCATCAATGACTGCTTGAATGTCCTTAGGGATCTCCCACACACTCTCTTGCGACTTTACGTTGTAGTAGTACTCTCTACCATTCTCTGCCTTGTACTCTCTCCAATCACTACCTGCCAAAGCCCTCTCCAGCGGAGTCTGTAGCTCCAGCGGCTTCTCCCACACAGACTGCTGTGTCTCATCGTTGAAGTAGTATGTCTTGCCGCTCTCGTGCACCACCGGTCTCCACATGCTCGTCCTTCTCCGCCGAATGAAACATCTGCATATTGTCTTGTGTTTACGGAAGTTCAAAAACTGAGCTGTTCGAACACACCTGAACACCATTCATATTAGTGAGAACTGACGTAATCGAAACACACCCGAACACCTCAGACTGAGGGAACCCCTGTGCGCTGTACACTCGAGAACAGCTGAACTACGCAAACAACAGTAGCAGAGGAACAACAAACAGCGAGCCGAGAAGGATTCTTTCTGTTCTGCTGTGCTGGTATCATGGTGGGTTGCATTGTCTTTTCCTAATTTGTGACTGCAGATTACTAACAATTGATCTCGCATATGGGCTATCGCTCTGGCTAGGTTACTCCCCTATATAACGGGAGGACCATTGGCAATGTCAATGACAGTGTCAATGTCAGTGAGATAGCTCGAAGAGGTCATAAACAGTCTCAATCACTACGTCCATATCTTTCCGCCGTGCGCACGTCGCTCACTGCCACGTTGTGCCTTGAGGACTTCGCCTCGCAGGTTGCAGAGAGACACAACAACCCAGAGGTTGAATCAGGGAAGACGCTTGAAGCCCTTCTGAACCCAATGGTCGTTGCAAGAAACGAAAATGAGAGAATATTCATCGAGCCGAGCATCAACAGTGTGAGAGTGTCCATTAAAATCAAACAAGCGGACGACATTGAGGAGATTTTGGTTCACAAGTTCTCGAGATTCTTGACATCAAGAGCGGAGCATTTCTTCATCCTCAGACGCACTCCTATTGAAGGGTATGACATTTCATTCTTGATTACGAATTTCCACACTGAGAAGATGTTGAAGCATAAGCTTGTGGATTTCATCATTGAGTTCATGGAGGATGTTGATAAGGAGATCAGTGAGATGAAGTTGTTCTTGAATGCTAGGGCCAGATTTGTCGCCGAGGCTTACTTGACACCATTTGATTGAGACCCGGCGTCAAATCAGCTACAATAGACTATGCCATGATCTCGTTTGTATATGTAGTTATGTAAAGCTGATGCCATCTGTGGCTATTCCAACTTGGACCAACCCCATTTGTCCAATTGTCGTGACGATTTCATCTGTCGTATTGGTGTCCTTCTTACCGTTAGCCATCTTGAGCAGCGAATCATAGTTTATCTCAGATGGCTCCCTGTGCTGTAAGACACTCTGTAACTCCACTCGGAGCGTTGAAGAAGCCCTCAGGTTGAAATAAACACCAACGATGGGGAAGAGCACCTGAGATTGTAGAATCTCCAAAATACCCTGTGTGACACCCAGAGCATGTGGAGGGATACACACGACCTTGAGCAGATTCCCACTGACTGAATCACCAAACATTTCCTTGTTGTCATTCCAAGAGATCAACTCACTTAGAACACTGGTATCCATGTTCTTCGTCTCGACATTAGAACCACCTTTCAACTGTTCAACACGCCGTACCAAGCCATCCGTGAACATTCTGTTCGTCACAGTGTTCGAATCATCCCGAATGAAGATCAAAACACAAGACTGTTCGATCAAGTGCCTGTGTGAATCGACGATCTCGTGCCTTTTGAACTTTGTAAAGATCTTGTCCAAGTCTTTGATGCTGAAAGTCGTGGTCTGCTTCACAACGCCTGGCAGAAGCACTTTATCTACGGGTTCATACAGAGGCTCCAGTTCCCTCTTCAACAGCGGGTCCAGGTCGACATGATGCAGGATGGTTGACGATTGGACACCATGGACATACTGCTCGATGAACAGCTTTCTCTGCGTCATTTCCTTTGTGAGAGGGTCGATGTTTCGAAGTAAGCTCGCCAACTTCGATTTCATCTCACTCTTCTGGTAATTCCACCTTCTGCTGATATCTCTGGCAACGCCTGGCCTGACCGAGGGCATCTTAATGGTGTTCTTGCCGGTGTTCTTAGTGGAGTTCTGAGGCTCTGGAGCTAAATAGAGAGCGAAAAGTTCTGAGGTGCTGGTGGTGTGCAGGTGTTTATGGGCTCTTATACTATACACATCTTTCTGTATGAAAGGGCCATTGTGTGATGCTCTTGACACATGCATGAGGCCCAAATTAGTCTATAAACCGAGTTTAGAGAGAACAGTGCCTGAGAGGCCAATATATCTCTCCAGCCGTTGCTCTAGAGAAGCACCGTTCCAATGGTCGTTATCATACT
Source organism: Williopsis sargentensis (assembly GCA_020995425.1). Lineage (NCBI taxonomy): Eukaryota > Fungi > Ascomycota > Saccharomycetes > Phaffomycetales > Wickerhamomycetaceae > Williopsis > Williopsis sargentensis. The sequence continues at coordinate 386,817 of CP083469.1, forward strand.
GGGGCATCCCAATCTGCTCAATCGCAACAGCTGCACCGATGTTCCCGCATATGCTTGCCACCTCCCAGTCACCCTTTGAAAGCACGAAGGCCGTTGTAAACGCTCCGATGAACGTGTTCCCACCACCCGTGGGGTCAACAACGCCTACAGGGTCAGTGTGATACGCTTGGAACCATTTGGCCAAACCTGTTGTCGTCAAGGTATAGCAGCCCAGAGAGCCACACCTCAGCACAATTCCATTGCCATATGCGCACCCAGAGGTCAAATAGGGAAGAAATTTGGAAGCAAGGGCCTCCAGTTCAGCTTTGGATTGAAGCTCCGACATACCAAAAAACCGTGAGGCCTCCTCGGCATTTGGCGTGAAGATCTGGATGTACTGCAAGTTGTCCAGGCATTGAGACAGGTTTTCCGGGGTGCACAGGTCAGGAACAACCTCCCAGCAGATCACTGGTGCGGTTTCACGATGTTGCGACAAGAGCCCCAGGATCTGCTGGCACCTTTGAGGAGAGCAGATCAAATGGTACGATTGGGACGAGAGCAGCGAGGGATGGTCCAACACATCGCAGACTTCAATCCTGAGCTTCGGGGTGAGGTACTTGAACTCCCTGAAGTCGTTGTCGCCATACATGTTCCAGCCTCTTGTTGTTAACCTGCTCTTATCCTCCCTCCACACGACACCCGTCTCCCAGCTGTTCAGATACTTCTCCACGTCACACGGGAAGTCCGATCCTTTGTCGACGACCCATCCAATGGAGCGAGACTGCCTGCTGGTGGTGATCACACGCGCACCGAGAGCGCCATAGGTGCCTCCGCCCCCAATCACACTGTACTGAGCTGCAGTGTGAGAGTCTCTGGGGAAGTGGATCTCGTCGAGGATGAACATGCCCATCGAGACGAAGATGGTTGTGGGGGAAGTGGAGGTGTTGGTGGCCATGGGCTAGTACTTTTGTGCTGTGTGTATCTGCCTCACCGTGGAACAGCAGAACTGACTGTGAGTATGGACATGTTCTTATCGCTTGGTTATATAGATCGCCAGTTCGCGAACTTCGACTGCTTTATGTCCGACGCGAAAACGCGAAACTTTTGAACTTTTTGCGCGTGTCGGAGAGGGACCATCAAACCTCACAGCCGCAGAACAAGCCCAATTGAACAATGGCATCATTCTTTGCTAAGAAGGACAATACGAAACCGGTCGAGGCTCCGGAGAGACTGCTGCCCTGGGTCGAAAAGTACAGACCAAAGAACCTCGACGAGGTGAGCGCACAGGACCATGCGGTGACGGTGCTTAAGAAGACGCTGGAGAGCGCCAATGTGAGTGGTCTTGGATGACTCTGTGAATACGAATGTGCCACTAACAACAGACAGCTGCCGCACATGCTTTTCTATGGACCACCTGGAACGGGTAAAACATCCACGATCCTCGCCCTCACAAGAGAACTTTACGGGCCATCTCTGTCCAAATCACGTGTTCTGGAGTTGAACGCCTCCGATGAACGTGGTATCTCTATTGTCCGTGAGAAGGTGAAGAACTTTGCCAGATTGACCGTGTCGAACCCTTCAAAGGAAGATAAAATGAACTATCCATGCCCACCATATAAGATTATCATCCTGGACGAAGCTGATTCCATGACTGCGGATGCCCAATCAGCACTGAGAAGAACAATGGAAACCTACTCCGGTGTGACAAGATTCTGTTTGATCTGTAACTACATCACGAGAATCATTGATCCTTTGGCCTCAAGATGCTCCAAATTCAGATTCAGACCTTTGGATAACAGCGATGCATTGAATCGATTGGTCTACATAAAACAGGAAGAGGGAATGACTGTGGAAGAAGGCGTCCTTGAAGAGCTACTCAAGATTGCCTCTGGTGATTTACGTAAGGCCATCACCCTGCTTCAATCTGCCGCGAGACTCCACCAGTCTCTTTTAATCGCGGAAGATGATGGGGATACAAAAATGGACACTACAACAGACCAGGTTAGTGTCGCATCGATTAGAGAAATTGCTGGTTCGGTGCCTACAGCCGTGCTTCAATCTCTCTTGGTGAACGCGGAGTCGAAGGAGTTCAGCAAGTTGTTCAATGCAGTGGAGAATGCAGTCATGGAGGGTTGGTCTGCCATTGAGATCGTAAACCAGTTGCATGACCTTTTGGTGCTCAATGACTCGTACACGTCCGCTCAAAAGAATGAGTTTGCCAAGCTCCTCTTTGAAACGGATGCCAGATTGACAAATGGTACAGAAGAACATGTCCAGTTATTAAACCTCATGACAAAGATCTCACTGGTTCTCTGATGAGCTGCATTACCTACAACCAAAAAATACAGATCACAAAAAAATTCTTGTACTTGCAAGCATTTGAAAACATCAATAATGACGTAGCTTAAAGAGTAATGGTGATATATGGCACCTCGACATCCTCACCTTCCAGATCATCAGTACAAATCTCCAATATCAAAGTCGTGATGAACTCGTCGAGATCCTTCTTAGTCACAGACTTGATCAACTCGGTCAACTTCATAGACTCCTTATCTTTGATCTTCTTTGGTGGGAAGAATGAAGCATACAACAACGAAACATCATATGACAACATTGTGATTTCCAACCCTTCGTTCTCCTTGAAATGATCCAAGAGATGTTTCAACGTAACATCACCTTGAATGTCAAATCTATCCCAAATCTTGTCAAACTCCTTGTCATTGTACTTACTCTTTGGAGAGGCAATTGGTTCAGAAAAGGCGAAGAATGGCAATGCCAAGTTGATAAAGCCATTCTTGAAGTCCTCCAACTTGGTACGACCGTCAACAAGCTTGTACAACTCCAATTGGACCAAACCAGTCACAGCAGCAGTAGTTGTGGCAATGGCTGGGATAATACGACCAGCGATGAATTTCGTCTTTGCACGGTCAGCAACATCAATCTGATAGTTCAAAGCACGGGCATTTGAAGCAGCAGTGATGAACTCAATGTGATGGTTGCTGTCATCATCCTTCTCAAATTCGACTGGGTTTAATCTATAACCAGCCAAAGTGGAAGGCTGTGGCAACGAAGAGGCCAATGCTTGTAGTTCATCAGTCTCCAGCTTCTGCTGAGCATTTGGATCTGGATCCTCATCATTGACTTGGATCTGCACACCAGAGCGTGGGGCCCATGGTTCAATCTTAAGGTTGTGCAATACCTTCTGATAGTAAGCCTTATCAGGCTCACCGGAATCGCCCTTAAGACCATAGACATATGCTCTCAAGTTGGCACCACCAACTACAAAGTGGAAATGCTCTGGGTTGTTGATGTCAAAGGACAATGGTTTTGGTGCACGCTTAGCACCAGACCAGAATGGCGAACCGTTACCAGTGGTAGCGTCCTCTGGGAATGTGAACAACAACTGTTCAATCTCTTGGTTGAATTGCTTCTCAAATTCCAATCTTGCCCATTTGATACAGTCCTCAAATGAATAAGGTCTGTTGTTTAAAGAGTCAGAAATGGATTGCAAAGTACCCTTGACATCACCACTTTGCTTCAACGTAGCCTCAATGAAATTTGGTTGAGACAAATACAGGTTCACATTCTCCGCAGCATCTGTGAAATAACCTTGAAACAAACTCTTTGCCCAGGCAATCGTGTGATCAATCTTGTTTGGGAATGAACGTAAAGTACACAATGGAATGGACTTCTCTGGTGGATCCTGGGATGAGGAGTATGATTCAGTGACTCTTGGAACGACAACTTGAGTATTACCCTTTGTACCCAACGTACCAGATTCCAAGAGAGCCTTGCCGAAAAAGACACAACGACGGTCGACATAAGTACGTGCATCAATGTTATCCAAAGCATTAGTAACAAAGTCCAACTCGTTCCAGAAGGCATTGTCGAAGATATTCTCAGTTTCAGGGCCAACTTTCTCTAATCTAGCATCAATGTGACCCTCCAAATCCGGATTGATAGCCACGGCAGCTCTAGCTGCAACTTCCGATTTTCCCTTACCAACATCCTTTGGTCTGAACAAGAACTGACGGTTCAAGTTAGACTTCTCAATGGAGTCGTTATCCGTGACAATGATATTACCTCTAGGACCCGAACCCAACCCCATCAATGCCCAATTCTTCAACATTTCACAACCAATGGCACCTGAACCAACCAAGAATGTCTTAGAATTGGCAATAGTCTTCTGGAAGTCCAATCCAAAGACAGCAATCTGAGAGTCATAACGTGACTGGATTGGTTTAGTGTTCTCAGCGTTTCTTGGGAACGAAGTTGGTAAAGATTCAAGGGAATCCAAGTAAAGGAACTGCTTGATTGGAACAAATTTACCAGAACAAGCCTTCAAGACCTCCTGGGCAACCATACCACCAAGGAAACCAGTTATTGCTGGAATATCACCTGTGGCCTGATAAGACAATTCTCTCAATAGATCTTCATTCAAATCGCCTTCAAAGTTCGTCTGAGTGGCCAAGTTCTTAACCAAATGGATAAATTCAGCAAAGTCTTCCTCGTTGAATGGTCTTGGGAGATGGGATCTTTTCTCCTGGAATTGGTGCAATGCCTGGAAACCCAAATGCAATTGCGCTGGACGGTCAAACTTTGCCAAATCGGAGTAAACGAAATCTGGGGTAGTCAGCTGTTCAATCAATGGCTTGTATGACGTTTTTGTTGGAACCTTGACCTGGGTGAACAAACCGCCCTTCTTGTAAGAGCCTAGCTTGGAGACATCACCAATGTTGAACGCATATGGCCCTGGAACGGTGATCTTGAAGAGCTGGTCATCGTTGATGTCAAGACCTTCAACCTCTGAGAACTTGACATAATCGCCGTCTTCTAAACCGTGACGAGAATCAACCAACACAGAGACAGTACCATTAGCCTCGATGTCAGAGACAATACCAGAGGCTGGTTCTTCACCGGTGGGGTCGATGACGGTGAACTCTGTGCCAAAGTCAACAAACACAGACCCGAATAAGCCCCTAGCATCGGTGGCAATGAACTTTATGTTGTTTGCATGGGTGAAGTTGTTCAACTTGACCTGTTGCTCCAGACTCAAGTCAGTGGCAACAACGACTTCGTAATTTCTCACCGTGGCCTCCTCAATGTCGTCAACGATGGAGATTGGCACGTATGAGTTCAACTCCGCAAGTCTTGGAGCGGTGGCATGAGCTCTTGGCTGGCCAACATCAGCCGCCGTAAGGAAAAACTGCGTGGACAAGTCCTTGAGCTCGACCGTATGTGGATCGTAGATGGAGAGTGACTTCACGCCGGCGAGTGCCACGTTCTTTGCGATTTCAACACCCAAACCCTTCAGACCAACTATCAACACGTTGGAGTTCTGCATCTTAAGCATCGCCTCCTTACCCAAAACGTACAACTGACGCGAGTAAAGCGACTCGTCGATTTCGCCGTGTGGCGACGGAGTGTCCACCTGCATTTTGTCTGCCATTTTACGCTGTTTCCCCGTGGCGGCTGTCAGTTGAGTTGCTGACGGGGGGGCTCCTGTTGTTTTACAAGCGGGTGGCGGGTGTCGCGATCTAATGGACTTAGCTGGTGTGCGGATGTTTTTCAAATGGTGGGCGGTGTGAATATTACGTCAGTGCTGACTGTGTGGCGTCACTTTTCTGTAGTTAAGAGCATCCATCTTCTAATTTAATACCGATATTATTCTGTGATAGTTCACTTCAATATAGGCAGTACGGTCATCATAATGAGTGCAGTGAGGGAGCTCTGGGGTGGTGCGATCACCAGTGAGGTTCCTACTTGCGTTCTTGATGCCTCCGACTTCCGTCAGGTGCCAGACACACAGGAGGTGTTCATCCCTGCAGACGATGCCACAACGACGAGCATGGACTCATTGAGAACGGAGGACTCGTTGATCTTTGACTTGATGGAGCGCATCGATGGTGACGATATGGAGGCAATCAAGGAGCACTTTACAGAGATTGCCACACTGAATGGTGCGGCACAATGGGAGCTTTTCAGAATCACCGAGTGCGTGAACTCCCTTGGAGTTAAGGCGTACGTCTGTGTGGCACTAGAACCTGCACTGAAGTGGGGTAGAAGTGAGGCCATAGACGCTGGTAAGCAGGTAGTTGAGGGTGATTCCGGTGAATACAGACCAGCGCTGGCTGTCGTCCTTGGGATCGTGAGACTGAGCAACGTTAACACCGACCTTCTGATCACCTATAACGCCCATTTCAGCAACGTTGAGGAGCTCATGCACTTGGAGGAGCTGCACCACGCGCAAGATGAGGACCAGATAGCGAAGAACGTTGCCTTTGAACGAATCTCATATGCCTCTGCTGTGGTGGAACTTGCGGTCAAGACTCTTAAAGTGAAGAACTGGGAGCTTTTCGGCTGATTTCCCTAATGCAAACACAGTAAACTGATAACTATATGATAAGAAACATATAGAAACCGTAGTAGTGTGCTCAACACTCCCATACTGTATAGAAAGCGCAATTGCCTGTATCATATATGTCCCACTGACTAAGATAGAGTCGGAAATCCCAAATAGGAAACAAGTGCCCTCGAAATTCAAATTTGCTCCACTCCTCCAACACTTCTTCCGCTGCTAAAAAGCGGCCAAATAACAGAGCGTTGGACGATAAAAGCGAATATAGTGGACAAAGCGAGCACATAACAGACAAAGATCCCCGCAAAGATGTCACTGGATGACCCGTCTATCATCAGCAGCACGCCTTCCCAGGCGCCACCGGCCCAATTGTATGAGAATTTGCAACAACCGTCCAACGAGGGCGGCAATACCATCCTCAACTTGTTGAAACAGGGCGAGAAGAAGAAGGAGTTGGAAGAGAAGGAGAACTTGCTGAACCAGTCGCTTGAAGAGGGAGGTGGGGTCATGGATGACGATGCCGCAAAGGAGGAAGCGGCAATGAAGCTCAAAGATGACAATCTCTTACCCACTGGTGGCTCAAGGGGAACCATCCTTAGAGATTGGCAGGTTCCTGACTGGGAGTTTGCAAAAGTCGAATTCAACGACACCACTGTGAAGAGATATCTTCCATCAGAGATGCTCCAGTACAGACTGTCCCCTCTATCTATCGCACCAGAGGGCTTGCCTCCAAAGAGCTATTACGGACTGGATGCAAAAGTGCTACAGGTTCCAAACAGAAGAGGCGCATACGGCTATCAGAACACCAGGAACTATGAAAACACTGGCTCTATGGGCAATTTCAGCTTGGGAAGACACCAAGCAGGCAATGGGCGGTCGAAACAGAATAACGGTCGTAATAAACAGAGAGGCCGCGGAAGAAATGAAGAGGAGACGATGATCCCAGGCGTGGAGAAGGGTATGGCAGCTCCTGCGAGTGCCGAGGATTTCGAAAAGTTGAAATCATCATGGAGCACTAGTGGTACCAAGCCCCAGAGGGAACAGCGCTCTACTGAACCTCTGTCACAGGGGTTCCATGAGGAGCCGAAGAATACCGTTGACAGTTTCTTTGGAATGGCTGCCAAGTCTTCATTGGCGCACCAGGAGAAGGGCGAAGCACATGAGGCAAAGAATTCCAGATTCTTTTCCATGTTCACTGCTCCAGAGAGCCAACCAACCACTGCTAAACAAGATGATGCCACAGAAGGAACTTCTAAGGAAGGTATGTCTAAGATCATGTCCTTCTTGGATAGAAGCGAGAGTGCTGTTGCAAAGGAGAAAGAGGCACAGCGTGCGTCTTCTGGGTCATCAGCACCTCCAGGCTTGTCAAATCCAACGCAAGAGAGATCCCAATTTTTTGCAGACTCACCTTCTTCATCACCTCAGCAGGAGAATGACAAGCAAGAGCGCGCCCAACCACAGCGTTCACAACCACAATTCCCACCAGGTTTGACACCACAGGAAAGACCGGAATCAACAGGAAAGTCTACGCCATCCCAACCACGACAGAACGCCGCGCCACAAGACGCCAAATCGTCTACAAGACAGCTGTCCAATGTCTCTGACTCCCAACCTCCACAGCAGATGCACTTCCAAGGCCCACCACCTGGAGGAATTCCACTTCCACCATGGATAAGACAACAATTCCCGCATGGTTTGCCACCACCGGGCCATCCTGCTTATCAACAAGGACAGCAGGCCTTACAAGCCGCAATGCAGCAACACCAGAGATTTATGGCACAGTTGCCACCAGGCATGGCGCCTCCACCAGGCATGGGTATGCCTCTAGCTGGTCCACCGGGCGCTAACCAGGTGCATCCAGGACATTCACAACTTCAGTTCATGCCACCGCCTCCACACATGAGGGGCAACATGCCACCGGGGATGATGTATGCACCACCTCCAGGAATGGGATTCGGCATGCCGCCAGGTCTGCAAGGTCCTTCTGGCCAGAGTCCAAACCAGCAGCCACAAGGACCAGGTCAACAGAGCCAGGGCCAGGATGATGGTCATTTCCCACCAGGATTCCAACGAGGCTCTGGTGCTCCGCCTCCAGGGTTCATGTCAGTACAACAGCAGCAACAGCTACAACAACAGCAGCAGCAACAACAACATCAGAAGCGTTGATCGTTGAGGAGTAAGAGAGAAGAGTGTTATTAATGTTATCGCTAAGTCTCGCGTATTGCTTTTTTTGTTATTGTCTTGTAGTGAAATGAGCGCCTCTGTGTGATTACTGCTCTCCATCCTGAATCATAGCATAGCGTTCCAAGTTCACTATCAAATGGCTATATAATAAGTGGAATTCACTGGGGTGCGCAATGCAAGGGATCATCTGCCGTTCGCAGTCTGATTGATCCGGAATTTTTTCTGGTCTGTGATTAGAAGAGCCAAGAAGCCGCAGCAGTAGTACTGTCAGATTTCACTGTTTTTGCGATGGAAAGATGGTATAGAGAGTGGTTATTGATGCTTTGTTTGAAGCTAGTCATTGGTCAATATAAATAGCACACTGCGCTGAAGCAGGGCACAATTCTGTGAGCTCATAGATAATAGCAGGGCCGTATCACCTCCAGGGTGTTTGTGCCACTTTTTGCGCCTTCTCAATAAGTAGCTTCAGCGAATATGAACGGAGTTCTGGGCGGTTGGTTGAAAGTCGTGAGAGCATCCAGTTGCTACCTGGTGCCAGCATGCCATACTAGAGTCTGCCAGATGTATTCTACAATGAAGTATACAGCTCATATATCCATCTTGATGTAGTAGTAATTTCTCGTGTGATTTCGGCGTGTTGCCGAAATACTTTGTGCCTCTTGATGCACATCATAACCACGAGCACTTACCAACGGCCCCACACAATACACTGTACACTGTAAACACCCCTCGCGCAAAAGGACAAGGGCGCACCAACAAGTTAACCTAGGCTGATCAGGCCACTGCCACTGATCAGGCCCAAGGAGTCTGTACGGCACATTGCCGTATGCCCTATATAAGCTATAGCACTAGCTAAACAAGCCGATTCACAAAGAAACTCCATCTGGCCAACGAAAAAAAAAAAGCAAGACGTCATGCACTCTGACGCATGTCACACAGACGAGTGGCATTTTCATAAACAAGGAAGGAAGGAATCAACGGCAACAGGTACACGCCTCACCGGAGACGCCGACGGTTAACGTTTACAGTAACACTTGCTGTTCTGGTGTCTTCCTCTCTGGTATGATTTATCCCCTGTGCTCATGTTGTTCACGTCAATGTGCTCCTCAATTCCACACGCTCACAATGGACACCTCCACCAGCAACAAGCCAACCGGAAAAAAGTCCTTTCTGAGAGCCGTTAAAGCCAGCTGTTCCGAGGAAGCGTTGATCCGGTTCCCGCAGCACTCGTAATTGTCGGCGCATAATCATATGCCGTGCCTCATGTATAGCCAGCCGAAGAAGGCTCTAGCGGGGATTCGGGAGGCTCTGTGAGAATGGACGAAGAAGCAAGGAGCATAGCCAGGGCACAGAGGTACCTGGACTGGCCAGTGGTGGGCTGTCACCCTTAGAACCACCGTTCGCAGCTTACAAGACATTCGCTCTTGGAGCCAAGCAAAGACCAAGCCATCCTCTGGGAGTTTCAAAAGAAGCAAGGCATACAGACACGACAACAACGGTCAGATGTGCCATCAGGCGTCCAGGTGCAGAATCCAGATGACCAATGTAACGTCATCGCCACCCCACTCATCCTTATCAGCACTTGTAAGTTGTGGAAGAGTATAAAGTTCGCCTCGTCCCTCAGATCTGGTATCTCTCCGACATCTAGCTCTCGTTCAGAACATTGTATCACCCTCATAATGGGTAAGTCTTTACACTCTCATTAAAATTACAATAATGAAACATGCTAACACTCTCCAATAGTAAAACTGAACTTCCTTAAGGATAGATTCTCCTATAAGGACGATACACAGGTTTTTGACATCGAGAAGACCAACTCGTCGGGTGCATTGCCTGAGAAAAGCATTGGTCAACAGTTTGACTCACTCGCCGCTTATAATGAGCGTTTCCCAGAACCAACTGAGGAGGAGTATCAAACTCTTCCAAGAACCCTTGGTCATGCTCCATATGCTACGTACTTGATCTGTTTGATCGAATTCGCAGAGAGAGCTTCTTTCTTTGGTGTCAAGGGTAGATTGAACAATTTCATTCAGTTACCATTGCCAGAAGGTGGTAATGGTGCTGGTGCTCCACCATCAGGTACTCAGTTGAACGCTGGTGCTCTCGGCCTTGGTCTGCAAACCGCTTCCGCTTTGACTTTGCTGTTGACTTTCCTCTCCTACTTGACACCACTTTGGGGTGGTTACATCTCTGACAAGAAATGGGGTAGAATGAAAACAATCTGGTACGGTGTTTGGGTTGGTGCTCTCTCGCACATTATCTTGATTATTGCATCCATCCCATCTGTTATCAAGGAGGGCCATGCCTTGGCCCCAACCATCATCTCTATCTTGACCTTGGCCATTGGTACTGGTCTCATCAAGCCAAATTTGTTGCCATTGCTCTACGACCAATTCCCACATAAGCGTGATGTTGTTGAGACCAAGGAGGACGGTTCCAGAGTAATCATCATGAAGGAACAGTCCCTTGAGCGTATGACCTTGTTTTTCTACTGGTCTATCAACGTTGGTTCTTTCTTGTCTTTGGCCACTTCTTATTGTGCTAAGAGAGTCGGCTTCTGGCTGGCCTTTTTGATCCCAGGTATTGTTTACTTCATCATGGTTCCAGTCTTGATCTTGCTTGCTCCACTGTTGAAAAAGGAAAAGCCAAATGGTGTCTCGGTCATTGGTGAGGCATTCAAGGTTCTCAAGATCGCCTTGACTGGTAACTTTATCAAGAGATCAAGAAACAATGAGTTCTGGAATCACGCTAAGCCAACCAACATGATTGAGCGTGGTGCCATCACCGATCTGGAAGAGACTAACAAGAAGGGTAAAAAGAAGGTTTCTTGGACAGACCAGTTCGTTGAGGATGTTAAAGTCACCTTCAACTCTTGTAAACTTTTCCTCTTCTTTGTCATCTATCTGGTCAATGACGGTGGTCTTGGTGGTATTCAGAACTCTCAGGCTAATTCTATGACGAACAACGGTGTTCCAAACGACTTGTTTGACAATTTCAACCCATTGACCATCATTGTGTTTATCCCAATCTTAGATTACGGTATCTACCCACTTTTGAGAAGATGGAACATTGACTTCAAACCGGTCTACAGAATCTTCTTTGGTTTCATGTTGGCCGCTATTTCTCAAGCTGTTGGAGCTATCATCCAGTGGAGGGTGTATGAGACTTCCCCATGTGGATACCACGCCACTGACTGTGACATCGGAACCGGTGTTTCTCCAATCTCCGTCTGGGTTGAGGTTGTGTTGTATGTTCTCCAGGCCTCTTCTGAGTGTTTCGCCATGACTGCCGGTTATGAAATCGCATACACCCGTGCCCCAGACCACATGAAAGGTTTGGTCATGGCTTTGTTCTTGTTCATGTCCTCCCTTGCTGCTGCCTTGTCTGAGGCTTGTGCTGGTGCCCTTGTGGACCCAGATTTGATCTGGCCTTTCGTTGGTTTCGCAGTTGCAGGTGTGGTTTGTGCATTCTGGTTCTTATGGACTTATAGAGATCTAGATAAGATCATGGATGCTGAGAGATTGGAGAAGGAGCAAAAGATGAGAGATGCATACATGGCCCACCTGGCTGCAGAAGATGCTATCAATGCCAACTCTGAGGATATCAAGTCTATTGTCTCTGGCAAGATTGAGAAGGAGCAAGAGGCACTTGCGGTCGAAGCCGTTGCCAGTGTCATGTCTAACAGAAAGACTTGATGGGTGCTCTTTCGAGTTGCTGTTCATATTAACGTTTGCGCTTACTTAATTAATGACCTTTGTTTATACGGAACCTTTAGATCTCTCTCTGCCAGGTCAATCGACTTCATTGCACACGAAGCTCGGCCGTAAACGATAAGGAAGTGAGTGGTACGAATGTGCCAAAATCAAGAACCAGACCATCTAGTCCCATTGGTACTGGTCCCCAAGTCCACGATCAGTGCAAATTTGGGACTAATGTGGTCGGATTTCCGGCGCGTTCAGCGGGGTTTCAACTTTCGACTTTCCGCCGAGTTTTCGCGAAGAAAATTTTTGCTTTGTCAGAGGTTAACAAATCCCGCTTACAAACAACAACACCGACGACTCGAGCAACGTTTAGCGCATTGAACGAGTGAAATCGACGAGGAAAAGTGAGTGTTTTGACTAGTGGTGTGCATTGTGCTTGGTGGTGGTTCAAATGTCTCTCAGGCTTTCCATGGGACCTATGGGGTGCTTTTTGCGTGGTGTTGTTGCCAGGTTTGTTTTGATTTGGATGCATTGCCCCAAGACATTAGCTAATCGCTGATGATGGCAGACGTTATCGAGAGCCTGGGGTGGATGCAGCATGCGAGCTGAGGACGGCACATTTAAGTCGATTCGCCAGTTGTTACCTGTGGATAACTTGCGCTGCTCGCTTGTTGATGTTTCACTAGGGTGGCCTCCTTTGTTTACCATGAACGCACCCCCTTTTCCTGACCAGACCTCCAACCAACATAAAGATGGGTACTAACAACTTGACAGATGAGCAACAACACTTACAACTGGGAGGACAAGAAGGGCAAGTACCACTTTTATTTTTGCCCCAAACACCAGTACTAACAGTGACCCAGCTTTGGAAGAGCAGATCGATCCAAGTTTCAGCAGACAACAAGAGGCCTTGTTGCAGCAACACGCTCAACAGGGATCTGCCGAGGGTTTCGACGTCGCCGCTGCCGCTGTCGCAGTTTCCAATGATAATGCTGCTGCGGATGCCGTCCAGCAACAAGTTGCTGAGTTGAAGGACCCAAGCGTCGAGAACAATGGACCGCCTTTGTCTCGCCACGGTAGACCTTTGACTGACACCAAGCGCGCCCAGCAGAACCGAGTGGCACAGAGGGCATTTAGACAACGCAAGGAGGCCTACATCAAAGATCTGGAGGAAAAGTCCAAGGAGGTTGATTCTCTGAGGGAGACCATTGACAGCCTGAAGCAGGACAACATGGAGCTGAGAGACTACCTGTTGGCCGTTCAGGCGAAGCTGATTGATCAACCTGACGTCCCTGCGCCTTCTGCCCTTTACGGCAATAGAAGCAAGAAGGAGTGATGTTGAGAACAATCCATTTTATTGTTTGTATATTAGAGGGGTTTTATGGCTGTGGGCGTCTCTCTTGTGTAAGTACTAAGGGGAGGGGCGCAATTCCACACTGGTTGGTTTCTTTGTTCTGTTGATGGTGAGTGTATAATTAGGATGTTCTTATTGATTGTTTTGCTCGTTGTAGTCTCAAGCAAGGGCCTCTCCAAGATTGCTACGCAGTGCAACGCCACGATGCATGTTAGCCTATAAAAACCGATGGCATTTCCCATTTTACTGCTTCCGACTCAGCAACGCTAAAGAGGGGCAGTAAAGAGACCATTGGTGATATACAAACGATGTTCTTGGTCAATTGGGGTCTGAAGTACATCACGCAGCGTGTATGTGTATAGTTGTGTTTTTTTGGACTTGTGTCCACGCTATGTGTCAAATGGCAAGCATGTAATAGATACTGACAGCAACTGCAAGATTTTCAGGGAGAACAAGTGGAACCGGTTTGGCACGGAGGATCCATACTACGAGGAGGTGAGTTGTTGTTCTATCGCGCGTCGGTGCTGTATTGAAGACTAACGATTAAGCAGTACCAGGTTGAGCAGAGCAACTTCTTCAATGGCACAAAGCTCAAGACGTTGAAGAGGCCTCGTGAGCCGCCAGAGGGAATCTCGCCAAATGATACTTCGGTGTTGAAACAGGTGATGCGCAGGGCATACCACCTGGACATGCTGTTCAACGTGTTCGGGTACAGGATTGGATGGAGCGGTCTAGTAGGCATCGTGCCCTTTGTGGGCGACGTTGCTGGGGTTGTGTTTTCGCTGCTTTTGTTCAAGTCTGCTCGCGAGGTTGACGGGGGTCTTCCCTGGGACATCCAGGCGCAATTCTTGTTCAACATCCTCATGGACTTCCTACTCGGGCTCGTGCCTGTTGTGGGCGACATGATTGAGGTGATGTACAAGGCCAACTCCCGAAATGCGCTTGTGCTGGAGAAGCACCTCGCTGAGAAAGGCCAGATGAACATCCGGAAGTTGACGTCCACGATGTCTGGCACAGTGGAGAGTGCAAGCGACAGCATTTCCATCCGTTCAAAGGGCTCCACGCCTAAGAAGCGAAGTGCCAGATCCAACAGCGTTGCGAGCTCGTACACCGTGGGCAAAGACCCGACTCGAGTGGACAACCTGAAACAGCGTAACCTGGACCTGTGAAGTTCCAATGTGCCACTGTCTAACGGCCTGGCTAAACGGCCTGGCTAAACGGCAGCAACTTGTATAACATATAACCAGCTTTGATGTACCTCTTGTATTTCCGCATGCGGCAATCAGCCGCATTCGGTTGTTTCAAATTTCCAAACAAGAAAATGGCTTTGAAATCATCAACTTCAAGTTCGTTCTCACATACATAAACACTGCGCAGAGCTGTAACACAATGGATACGGCAGCGACACTCGATCAGTACACGCAGGACCTGTCGAATCTCCCAGCGGAGTTGCAGTACCTGCTTGCGGAGATTGGTACAGGGGACGGCAATCTGTACGACAATAGGAAGCGCATGCTCCAGAGGGATGCCATCATCCACAAGTTCATCAAACAACACGGTTCGCTGACAAAGAACCCGAAGGAGGGACAGCTGTACCCGAAGATCAAGGAAGACTTTGAGCTGATGGAACAGATCCAGAAGGAGAAGTGCATTACCGCCAACACTGCCCTGTTTCTCACTGCGAAGCACCTGGTCAGGCTGGAGGCTGACATGGAGAAGCTGAGGTCTGAAGGACTGCTCGTAGTGGAGGACCTGGACGTTGACCTGGATGAGGTGTTCCTTTCGAGCAGAACGCCCAGCCGGGCAGCTACAGATGGACTCGTGCTTGGTGGAGAGATGCTGAGTGGGAGTAATGCCACAATTGCCAGTGTTACTGCTACTGCTAACTATGCCCATGTGATACAGCCGCAGAAAAAGGCCTCGAGGAAGTCATCCTCCGTGAAGGCGACGACACCAGCCTCTGTCCTTGCGATGAGACAGCCAAAGAGACAGAAGTTGGACTCCAAGACCCCAGAACCTATGGATGGTGTCACGGCTCTTCAAAAAACCATGAAGTCCCACCAATCTCCAAGGGTCGGTGGCGCTACTGACAGCAAAGATGAGGACTTGGAGCTGTACTGCTTCTGCCAGCGTGTCTCCTTTGGCGAGATGGTGGGCTGTGACAATGACGATTGCAAATACGAATGGTTCCACTATGAGTGTGTTGGTTTGAAAGAGCCACCAAAGGGTAAATGGTTCTGTTCTGATTGTACAGAGAGGTTGAAGAAGGACAAGAAGAAGAGAAAGTGACCTGTATGTGTGTGTGTTTATTATAGCCCTACGTTTATGAATTTTGATGACCTTTATTGAAGATGTTCTGTGTAGACAGTGGTTTGAAAAAGTGGTCAACAGTATAAACTCAATGCCCAAATCAACAGACTTTGGCCGACAAAGGCGTAGAGGAAGAGGAAGTAGTTTGAGGATTTGACAGACTTGCCACTCATCTTCTGTGTGTTGATTCCGCCAAACAAATTGAATCTGATTGCTCTCAATTCAAAGAAGCCGTAGGCGATGATGAGGTAAATATAGATGCACCAGTTGAGCCATCTCACTGGAGAGATGTTCTTGATCAGCACTATGAGCAACAGCGGGACAAACTTATAACCCATGTACGCCACCAGGTCATATAGGTTCGATGAAATACCCAGCACGTAAATTCCACCCTTCAGTACTGCAAGGTCCAGTAGCAAGTATGCGATTGTCATTGTCCACTGGTTCCCGAGTAGTGCAGGCGAAAACTTTCCTCTAAGTCCCGCAAGCATCGCAGTGAGGATGATATAAGTGACGATTCCCATGAGTGGGATGTAGAAGTCTGGAGCGTTAGTATCCTCGAGAGGGAAAGCGTAATTCACAGCGTCGTCACTCGCAGACCCAGAGGAGTCCTCCCGTCTGAAAGTTCTCGTCCAGTTCTTGTTCTTGAACGGGAATAAGATGAGCATCAACTTCTTCATCACGTACGTGTTGGACACCTTGAAATAGTACTTGAATTCGCCCGGGTGTACGAACTTGTTGATGTTCTGTTCGACATAGTGGGAGCCCGCCATCATGGCGTTCTGGCCCACTTGGAACGTCATAGCAGCGCGCTGGTCGTTGAACATGGCAGACGGGTTGAAGTTGAGGTCCTGCTGCTGCCCCTGCACCTGTGGCTGTGTCTGCACCGGTGGTTGTGGTTGGAATTGGCCCTGTGGTTGCTGATACTGCTGGCCATACTGCTGGCCATACTGCTGGCCATACTGCTGCTGCTGGTGCTGCTGGTGTGGTGGCTGTGGCTGTTGATACTGCGGTTGTTGATACTGGTTGAACTGGTTGGCGTTGTTGAGCTGTTGTGGCTGCGGGTGATGAATTCTCTCCCTCTGCTGACCGTCCACTTGGTTGGCGTATGGGTTATATGACATTGTGCTCGCTCTGCCCTGTTCCCTCCAAGTTGTACTTGTTAACGGTGTTGTGAATCGCCATACAATCCAAAAAAAAAGGCCGAAAACGCGCTTCCGCTGCTGGCACGCTCAATAAAATGGCAGAAAGCTGACATAATATGGGTAATGTCTGGATGTTTCTGCCGATTAATGACACGAAAATCAAAATGGCAGAGCTACACCGCTCTAATTTCCTCATTTGGCTAATGGGGCGCGAATCTTGCCATTTTCGGTTAAATTTTTCCTGCATTTCGTGTTTTCGCGTTTGGTCTGTTGAGGCAAGTTTCGGTGATGGACTCCAGTTTCACAAGCATTTGCTACTACTGTTACAGTTGGCTCTTACTGCTGGTTATAAGTTGTCTAGCTTAACTGACTGTGAAATTTATGCCTCCGAAATCGTTTGCCACGGGACACTTCGTCAAGAACGATAGGCGCAAAGACGCGTACACGCCCGTGAACAATGCTTCCAACTCAAAATTCACAAGAGAGGATGCTGCTACGCGGATGGAGCGTGTGAAGAAGAACGATGCCATGGACTCCATCATGGGCTTTGATAGGTTTGACTCGGGCCCAACGAGAACTGGCTGGCTGGTGAACATGCACGCCACTACGATCCCTTCAAAGGACTTTGTCAGTGGCATCGCTGGTGCTGATTACTACTTCTTGGATGAGGAAGGTGGCACCTTCAAGGCCACCGTGCAATTGGATCCATACTTCTTCGTGTGCTGTACCCCTGGGTACGAGGGTGAAGTTGAGGAGTACATGAAGAAAACTTTGGAGCAGTACGTCAAGTCGGTGACTCGTGTTGAGAAGGAGGACCTTTCCATCCCAAACCATCTCATCGGAATAAAGAGATCGCTGCTCAAGCTCAAGTTCCCTAATCAGACAAACCTCACAGACGCTAAGCGTGTACTACAACCCATAATAAAGGAGAACGAATCCAAAAGGGAAACGAAGGAGATATACTCAGCTGTCAACACAAACTACAAAGATGAGTTTGATTTCAACAACCAGGTTATTCGTGACGTCTCAGAGTTCATTGAGGACATCAGAGAGCATGATGTTCCATATTGTACAAGAGTCTCCATCGATAAAGGTCTCAGAGTGGGTAAATGGTACAAAGTCTCCGCTGACCATGGTGATGTCTCCTGTGAAGAGATTCCTGACAAGATTGACTTTGGTGATACCACTATCCTCGCTTTTGACATTGAAACCACAAAGAGACCCCTCAAATTCCCAGACAGCGCTACTGATCAAGTCATGATGATCTCCTATATGATCGACGGTGATGGTTTCCTCATCACAAATAGAGAAATCATCTCAGAGGACATTGAAGATTTCGAATACACTCCCAAACCGGAATATCCAGGTCTCTTCACGGTGTTCAACGAACCTGATGAGAAGGCAACCCTTGAACGATTCTTCGAACATATCCGCGAGGTGAAACCACAAATCATCGCAACTTTCAACGGTGATTTCTTCGATTGGCCCTTTGTTGAGGCAAGAGCTGCAGTCCATGACTTGAACATGTTTGACGAGATTGGATTCGCTGTGGATAGCGAAGGTGAATACAAATCCACATACTGTGCGCATATGGACTGTTTCAGGTGGGTCAAAAGAGACTCTTACTTGCCACAGGGTTCTCAGGGTTTGAAAGCTGTCACCACATCCAAATTGGGCTACAATCCAATTGAACTGGATCCTGAACTCATGACTCCATACGCATACTCCAAACCAGAGATCCTTTCTGAATATTCTGTCTCTGATGCTGTGGCAACGTATTACTTATTCAAGAAGATTGTCAACAATTTCATAATCGCTCTTGGTGTGATTGTCCCTTTGAACCCTGATGAACTTCTTCGAAAGGGTACTGGAACTCTTTGTGAGATGTTATTGATGGTTCAAGCGTATACCAATGAAATTCTTCTGCCCAACAAGCACGTTGATCCTCCAGAGAGATTCTATGATGGTCATTTGATGGAGTCTGAGACATATGTTGGTGGTCACGTTGAATCCCTGGAAGCTGGTGTCTTCAGGTCTGATTTTGATTATGATTTTAAGATTGACCCTACGGTGATTGATGAACTCATTGGTGATTTGGAGAATGCTCTCAAGTTCTGCATTGTTGTTGAGAGTAAGCAAAAAGTTGAGGATGTCACAAACTTTGATGAAGTCTACAATACCATCAAGGACAAACTCCTAGACTTGAAGCACAATCCGAAGAGAACAGAGAAACCATTGATCTATCACGTTGATGTCGCTTCAATGTACCCGAATATCATGTGTTCCAATCGACTTCAACCGGATTCTATGAAGACTGAGAAGGACTGTGCGGCTTGTGACTTCAATAGACCAGGAAAGAACTGTGACAGAAAAATGACCTGGACTTGGAGGGGAGAATTTTATCCTGCCAAGATGGATGAATACAACTTGGTCAAGAGATCCTTACAGAATGAAAGTTTCCCGCCTAAGTACCCCGGACAGCCAAGACGAACTTTTGAAGATCTGCCTTACGGTGAACAAGTCACTATGATCAAGAAGAGATTACAAGACTACTCCAGAAAGGTTTATCACAAGGTGAAGCAGACTGAGACTGTTGAGAGAGAGTCCGTTGTCTGTCAAAGAGAGAACCCATTCTATGTCAACACCGTCAGAGATTTCAGAGATAAACGTTACGAATTCAAAGGTCTTGCAAAAGTCTGGAAGAAGAAATCCGTGGGTCAGGAGAAACATGAAAAGGAAGAATGTTTGAAAAGAGCCGTGTATTATGATTCTCTGCAATTGGCTTTCAAAGTTATTCTGAACTCCTTCTACGGTTATGTCATGAGAAAAGGCTCGAGATGGTATTCCATTGAGATGGCTGGTATCACATGTTTGACTGGTGCCACGATCATCCAGATGGCAAGATCCCTGATTGAAAGATTAGGAAGACCTTTGGAGCTTGATACTGATGGTATTTGGTGTATCATACCTTCCTCATTCCCTGATAACTACACTTTTGATTTGAAGAACGGTAAAAATGTCTTTGTTTCATATCCTTGTTCCATGTTGAACTATCTGGTTCATGAAAAATTCACAAACCATCAATATCAAACCTTGGCTGATCCTGTCTTGAAACGTTATGAAACGCACAGCGATAACTCTATCTTCTTCGAGGTTGATGGTCCTTACAAGGCCATGGTGTTACCAACTTCTAAAGAGGAAGGTAAAGGCTTAAAGAAACGTTACGCTGTGTTCAATGACGATGGTACATTGGCCGAATTGAAAGGTTTCGAATTGAAGAGACGTGGTGAATTACAACTGATCAAAAACTTCCAGTCTGATATCTTCAAACTTTTCTTGGAGGGTGAGACCCTTAATGAATGCTATGGTGCTGTTGCTAACGTTGCTAACCGTTGGTTAGATGTCTTGGACACAAAAGGTCGCAACTTGGAAGATGATGACTTGTTTGAATTGATTTGTGAGAACAAGTCCATGAGTAAGAGTTTACAGGAGTATGAAGGTCAAAAATCTACTTCTATCACCACCGCAAAGAGATTGGGTGAGTTCCTTGGTGCAGAGATGGTAAAGGACAAGGGTTTGGCTGTGAAGTACATTATCTCAGAGAGACCTCTCAAGGCACCAGTCACTGAGAGAGCCATCCCTGTGTCCATTTTCTCCTCTGAATTGTCTGTGAAGAAGAACTTCTTGAGAAGATGGTTGCTAGATCCAAAATTGGACGATTTTGATCCAAGAAGTATCATTGATTGGAACTATTACAGAGAGCGCCTTGAGTCTGTTGTGCAGAAGATCATTACTATCCCTGCAGCTTTGCAAGAAATTGGCAATCCAGTTCCAAGAGTTGCTCATCCTGATTGGTTACGGAAGAGAATCTTGACGAAGAACGACAAAAAAAAACAATCCTCGTTGGCTACTTTCTTCTCCAAGACCGAGGAGAATCCAATCAACATTCTGAAAGATCTTGAGGATATTGGTAAAGATGATAGTTTCAGAGGCAAGCCAATGGTTGGCAAAGTCACTGCAAAGAAGAGAAAGCAACAGCACCAGGAATCAGAGGAACCGACTGAAGAGGAGATCAACTTGCTCAATGGTCCTTGCCCATTGATTAATGATGACTACACTGCGTTCCTACAATATCAGAAGCTTAGATGGAAAGTCAATCAGAAGGAAAGAGTCAGAAGAAAGAAATTGTTTGGTGATTCTGTTGAATCAAGTCATCGTACTACTGTGGGAAACATGGTGCGTAACCAAGCTGAGAGTCTTGTTGGCTCTACCTGGGAAGTTCTTCAGTACAAAGTTGGTCCCAATCCTGGTGATATAAGAGCATTTGTGCTGATTGATGGAAGAATCCAATCTTTCATCTTCCACGCTCCCAGAAAGATTTACTTAAACTTCAGAAAGGAGGCTTTGCCAGATGGTTCAATTCCAAGTTGTGAAGTTGAAAAAGTCACCAGTGTATTGCCCAATGGTTCCAAGTTGGAGAACTTGTTCAAACTGACCATGCCAGAAACTATCTACCAAGATGAACTGAATAAAGCTGGCAGTTTATTCTACAACTCAGACGTAACAGGAGTGTATGAATCGCAAGTTGAACCTACTGAGAGAGTCATCATGGAACTTGGTAACTCAGTCGTGTTTAGCAGCAACAAAGTTGGTGCCCTGGGTAAGTCCTTGAAGAATGGGTTCGATTTGAAATCTCTCGGCATGGCTGATACGACCCACTATTTGAGCAGACTGTCTTTGGAAACTGCTTATCTGTTCCACATAATGACCAATGAATATCAGGTGTTCTCTCTTTTCAACACTTGGACTCACAAGGTTCGTTTGTTTGTGTTGAAGCCAACTAGAAATGCACAGGAGCTGTCTGGAAACTTTGAGAAGGTCTACAAGGAGTTATATGAGAAGAAAAAGAACAAATTGGAAAGGTTTGAGGGAATTATCAAGTATAAGGAGGAGCTGGAGTTTGAAACTATGCACTTCGACGATTTGTCAAAGCTATACAGAAAGTTGAACAGCTTCATCAGCAAGATCAACGACGAAACACCAACTCGTCCATTATTTGTCTTGCAGTCTCAACAATCACACAAGCTCTTAAAGACCCTTAAGGGTCTTGCCGAGTTCCCAACTGTGAACATGGCTGCCTCTGAGGTCCATCTACCAGTCATCGGCTGGCAGCCAGTTATTGTTAAGAGGGTGTGCAGTCATTTCCTTTCTTTAGCGCCGTGGATTGATCATTTGAGGAACTTGGCCAAATATGGTAATATTCCATTGTGTAACTTGAAGACAAGTGATATGAACTATTTGATTGATATTGAATATGCCAGAAGATTGAAGAAGAATGACATTGTTTTATGGTGGTCTCCAAAGCCAGTCCCCGATTATGGTGGAATGGAGAGAGATACTTTGACCATTGAGAACGAAGAATTTGACTTCCCTGTTATCAACAATCCAGAAATCTACGAGAACGCTGCCATTGAGATTGATATTGACAACTTGACAATCAACACCATCTTGACATCTGCCCTGTTAAACGATGCTGAAGGTACGGATATGGCCGATGTTGAAACCATTGAAGGTCAAGAGAAAGGAGGGTCTGTATTAGCTGAAAACTCGTTTTCTGGTCCTAGCTTGAACGTCTTGAGAACGATGGTGAAGGACTGGTGGGATGATGCCATGAACAACAATTCTAATGCTGATTCCATGATTCATTCTTTTGTGTCTTGGATTCAGAGGAGTCAGTGTTACTTGTTTGACTCGTACCTGAAGTATCACGTTCATAACTTGACCAAGAAGGCCCTATTGCAATTGGTTGGTGAATTCTCAAAGCTGGGTTCTTCTGCGATCTTTGCCAACAGATCCAAGATTGTTTTAAAGACTACCAAGGTCTCAGTTGAGAACTCTTACGCATATGCTCAGTATATTGTTAAGGCTGTGAGATCAAGACCCTTGTTCAACTTTTTGGATTTGAAAATTGATAAATATTGGGACCTGTTGATTTGGCTTGATCAGTACAACTTTGCGGGGAGAGCTTGTCTTGAGATATCTGGCGAAGAAGAGCAAGAACTTGTTGGTATCTCCAAGTGGCAAATAAAGAACTATTTACCACCTATTTATCAGCCTGAATTTGAAGACTGGTTGGTGATCTTCTTGGACTCCTTGGTGAAATCAAAAACCAAGCTCGCTGAGGACTTATCTGGTACCCCAAGAGTGACGCAGATTGCTCAGATCTTGAAGATGAACAAGTCAGGTGGTGAAGAGATTCCTGTTGAGGCTGAGACCGAAGAAAATCACATCACTGAGATGTTCAGAAAGCCGCTGCTCAAGAGATTGAAACAGTTGTCCCGTACCCAAACTAGTGCTATCCTCGATTCTAGCATGAGTGTGGATTATGAATTCCCACAGCCTCCGGGATTCCACTTGAATCCAAAGAGTCCACTCTTGGAGCTTGTAAAGTCACTCTGTGCCGTCTTGACATTGTCCAAATCCCGTATCTTGGAGATGAGGTTACTCAGAAGAGAAATGCTTGGAATCCTGGAGGTCAAAGAATTTGCCAGAGAGTCTATCTTTCAAAATCCAAGTACCTCTTTGGTGTTACCAGGGGTTCTGTGTGACTACTGTCACCAAATGAGAGATCTTGACTTCTGTCGTGATGATGATAAAGCTCTATGGGCTTGTGACGTCTGTGATAGATCTTATAACAAGGCTCACCTGGAACAGAGATTGATTGAACGGTTGGAGAAGCTGGCGGTGAATTTCTTATTGCAAGATCTGAGATGTGAGAAATGTCGCACTATTAAGGATGATGAGATGTCAAGTTATTGTACCTGTTCTGGTAGATGGATTGAAACCATCACAAAGGACGATGTTAGGAAGACTGTGGATACATATGATCACGTTGCTGACTCTTATGACTTGAAGTTATTGAAGGATCACATTGAGGAGGTGTTCTGATTGTGGAGCATTTGCATAGATTGCATGATTAATATGACCTTGAATGTCAGTGAAATGAGATAGAGTAGATTGTAGCTACATTAGAACACATCGAACGACTAACATTGGGACATCAAACTGTGTCATAAGTTGGATGCTTCGGTGGAAGTTCATACAACTTGTAGTAATCAACAGGAACACCGTCCAAGTTGGCCTCGCCCTTGACGGGTGTCTTCAGAAAGTTTCTGAACTTGAGATGATCATCGCCTGTAGCGAACCAGAAGTCCGTACAGTTCATCTTCACGCCGTAGTCTGTTGGGATTCCATATACGGTGGAGCTGTCTTTGATTCCAATCGTTTGCTTCAAAGCGATCAAGAATTGATCCAATCCGGTGACAAGACAAAAAGTGCTCCAGCACTTCTTTTGACCACGTGAAATGATTGGGCCTTCCTCTGATCCAGCCATTTCGGCAGGTACACTGGAATAGTGTGGATTTGGGTTCGTTGAATCAGCATACTTTGTAAGGTTGGACAACTCCAGTGTTGTTACACCTTTGGTGATTTGGAAGAATTGAGAAAACAATAAGAACGTCAACCAAAGCCCTTGGAACAAAGTCCAGACCCCAAGAACAAATGTGAAAGGAGTATATGTCAACCCAGAGCAAAGCTCATCGTCAAGCAAGGAACATTTTAAGTCATCATCATCCAGTTTGTCAAACATCTCAAATATGAGAATAAGAGCAGCGATGATGCTAACCTCCAAAGAAACCACGAAAAAAATAAACATCTTATGGTTTCTAACGCCAATATCGTTGTACACCCATGGGCACGTGTGGTCCCATCTGGCGATCAAGTTCTTGGAAAAGTATGAATATTTGGATCTCAAAGGCTTTCTGTTGAAGGTGTTGATACAGAAGTGTTTAGCATCGTACTTGCCAGTCTCTAGAAGGCTCTGAATGATTAACTGAATGTCTTTATGGGAATCAAGTGGTTCGATGATACCTGGGTCTTTGAACATCGATCTTTGGAAGAAATATAGCGTTGAAGCAGTGGCCAATAAAAAAACCAGATTGGTGAATGGTGCCTCCAAAGCCGTGTACGGCAATAGTGTTGTGAGCCAGACAAGGATGATCCAGAAGGCGGAACCTGAAAAGATACCTGCAAACAGTGGAGAATTGAGCATTGCATTGTCCGTGCGGATGTAGCATGGGAACAGATACTTCTTCAACAACTTCTGAGAGATGAAGAAGATCGCTGAACAACACAATAATGAGACCAATGGGTGTGATTCTCCCACGATCTTCATGATGACACCCATTACCACATATGGGTAGAAGAATGTGATCGCCTTTGCCTGTTTCTCATCCAGGTATCTCTTCAATGGTTCACCAGTTGGCTGGAATCCAGCCTCATAGAGGGCGTCTTGAAGAGTTGACGTGTTGTTCATATCAGTGGCAACGTCGAAGCACGTCTTGTTTTCATAATTGGTCGCACTTAGATCTGATCCCTCCTCGATTAGTCTCCTTAGACAGTCCTTCTGTCCACGAATCAAAGCCCAATGCATCGGAGTGAAGCCTTGAGAATCAACACTTCGCACGCTGGCCTTAAATTTGAGCAGGACGTCGACAGAGAGAGCATCACCTTGGTATGCTGCCCAATGAAGCGCGGTTCTCCCGTTGGGATCAGGGACGTTGACGTCAGCTTCACACGTTACGATCATGTAGATAATCAGCATGATATTGGATGAGTGCACCGCGAGGTGGAGGGCGTTGTAACCTTGTGAGTCACCCTTTAGAGGATCAGCACCCTGCTTCAGCAAGTAGTCGACGATGTACACGAGACCATAGCGACATGCCCAGTGCAACGGTGTGGCAACTATCTCACCACCTTCTTTATCAACCTGTGCGCCGTTCTCCACCAAATACTTCACCACAGTGAGCCTATTGTTGATAGCTGCCCAGTGCAGCCCGGACACGCCGTTCCTGTCCACGTCCTGGCCGATCTCCACGGCATGGGAGACAATAAGCTCCTTGACAGTGACCATGTCGCCCTTCTGGCACGCCTCCACGTACTTGTCAATGAGAACGTTGTTCTCAGCCTCCAGCGTCTCCTGTGCGGGCTTCATCGAGGAACTTGGGCTCGGTGGCTCCGTGAGGGACACCTCTGACAACTGTGGTGAGTCTGGCATCGCAATTGGCGTCTCAGAGTCCGCCATTGTGTATTTCTGTGCGAGTTCTGTGCGTGTGTTTGACGCCTTTCATTGTGGGCGGTGTCTGTTTGACGTTCGCTGCGCCTATTTTTGACTTTTTGACCGGAGCTCTGAACTTCGCGGAGGAAAAGGCTGCGGGTTCGAATCCGCGGACGTTCTTCTTATTAAATAGTGGCTATCCTATCCCTTCAGCAGTGACTTCACCTCGGTGAGCATCTCGAGAATGCCCCGGTGCTGGCACTGCACGATGATCGCGGTGTCCAGTGCTGTTGTGAGCGTCTGGTTCCCCTGGAACAGTTTCATGTTCTCTGTGCCATCTGCGTAGAACAACAGGTAGTACAGTACAATGGCACATCTCTCGATCAGCGGTGTCTCCTGAGTCTGTTCTTCCATGATCTTCACCAGGCATTCTCTCAATGTCGCATCTTTCAAGAGCATCTCCCCAATGAATTCAAAAGTGATGGCAAATGATAATGAGCTTATAGCGGAGCATTGGGACTTCACGTCTGGAAGTCTCGTCATCTTCACGATGAGATCGTACCTTTTTTTATTCTTCGGTAGTTCCCAGTTGAACAAAGCCGGAAGATTCGTCTTGTGCTGCATCAGATTGGAGATCAACTCCAATGTGGCTCTCTTGATCAGAGTGTGGTCGCTCTGTGTGAGTAAATCATCGAGCGTATCCCACTGCTCAGTGGACAAGGGACCGTTATCCAAAACGCTCAGGTTTGTCAATGAAAGAAGGGTTTGGAATTGATCCTTCATTGTCACTTGTTCGAGTTGGAGGAATTGAAAGAGATAGTTCACGGCCGTTTTGGAAGAAATCTGTGGACCAAACACCAAGTGTGGATCACAAGTGGTTAAAAGTGATGATAATGATTTGTATGCCATCACTTTATACTCCGTGTATTCCGTTTCTCTTCCAATGAATTCCAGTATGCGTACCAGTGCACCTTGTTTTACCAACTCCTTATGATGGTTACGTCTTTTGGTGAAGTTATAAAACACTCTGATGACTTGATCCATACACTGTTTGGACATTTTTGAGAGGGAGCAAATTTTTGAAACAGTTTTCAGTTCAATAAGATCATCAATGAACTCTTGGATTTCCTCCTTGGATTCTTCGATACCTTCCTCGATACCCTTCTGGGCATGCTTTTTTAACTCGTTCACCTCGCCATCCTCTTCCAAGGCGGACAAGTTGGCGAGTATCACAACGACACCATACAATTGGTCACCGGGGTTCTCCAGCTTCTGCATCAATTCAATGAGGAACTCTCCATCTTTCCTCAGTGTACCCTTGATAGACTTTTTCATTGAGAGGTATGCCAATCCTTCGATGGAGTGTTCATTTAGGTTTTCCAAAAAGGTATCCAACAGATCTTCCAGTTTTATCGATTTGTCTTGTAATGATTGGAAATTCCACGTCTTTACGATCACCAAAGCTGCCAAGGACCTTATGTTTGTGTCCTGTTGTTGTGTTCCCTTTATCAAGAGGTCAATGTAAGTGTTTAGGATTGTCTTTCTGGTTGGTTCATCCACACATGCGGTAGATAACAACAACAATCCATTGCTAATCGCCTCCTTGGAGTTGAGTACGCCATCACCAGAGGCCTTGTATAACATCAGTCTCACTGAATCCATGTCAAACATTGTGGCTGCCTCGTGAGCGTCCAGTTGAAACATCAAAGTGATGAACTTGCAACATGCGATGAAACGGTGGTCATCCAAGGAGAGCATTTCCAAGTTATCAGAAAACACGGGGATGACCTGGTGTTTGTACAATGCGTATAACTTCACCAATGTCATCGTGACGATTGGGTAGTCAGCGATGCGTGGAATTAGCAAGCTGATCATTGGTTCGAGATCATTGAGGTTGTACTCAAAGTTGTTGATCAGGGAATCAAAGAGTGTGAGGCAGAACTCTTCAGCGGTTGACTTCTTTTTGATTATTTGCGTTAGCAGCGGGAGGTATTTCAGCGATGTCTCTGTGTTGATGTTCTTGATGAGGGTCTTGGAGTCGATGTCATTGTTGACAAACAACTCCAACGTCTTTGCAGGGTTGTTTTCAAACGCAAGTTTAACATCTTCTTGAGGAGATGATGCGATGATGGCGGCAGCATCATCAAGATCAGAGGTTGGTCCTTTGTACAACCTCGTCAATGGGCTTTGTTCAAGGCTAAGCTCTCCGAGCTTATTCTCCACTGACTTCTCGCCCATCGTGTTCCGTTGTTTCTGGTGTGCGTTTACGAGTCAACAGTACGTAATGCTCGCTCATCAACAGAAAAATGTCAGAGAACTGTGGCTTGGCTGACATAACGCACTTGCGGTTTCTGAGATGTTTTACCTTTTGATCATGGATGATGGGACCGAGGACGAATCACCGAGAATTCAGTGTTCATTATAATTTATTCAGGACAGTGGACACCGGTCCCCGGGGTATAAGACACAGGACACAGGACACACAGGGACGTGACTCAGAGAGTGAGAGGTCGCTTAAAGGACAAAACGAGTAGTCATGTCCGGGCCACTCTTTAGGGACAACCCAGTGCAATACTATTACTTCGGCAATCATTGCCCATGGCCCGTGGCACAAGGGACAAGGGACAAGGGGACAGAGGGAAACCGCGGGCAACGGTCCCTGGGGTTGGAGGGGGAGGGGGCGACCCCAATGGCCAACTGCACTACACCATGGGCTACGGTTTGTCCCGAGGGAGCGCCCTCCTTGACCTTCTCTTAGCGGGATGGCGCTTGTCCTCAAGTACCCCTCCAGCCAGTCCCTCTGAAAGCTACCGTTGTGGTTCCAGCTTCCGAGTTCGATAATAAGTATTAAGTAGCGCGGTGTTTTACGCAAAAGTCCAGACCCACATGCGGGACAAGTTTGTCACAAAAGATTTATAAACCACAAAGGTGAGGGGTTGTCCAACCCCGCGGCAGGGGTGTTGTGTGGTTCGTACCGCTACACAAGAGGGACACGGGACACCTGGGAGGAGGGGGGGGTTCCATATATATATCTCGTTTGTGTGTGTGAACAGTAGTCCGTATCATATGATGAGCATCAGTTACAGGGATCATTCATATTATTACAGTACGTAGACACACCCACAGATACAGTGGACACACAACACACACAACACCTGCCAACGGCGGAAGCGCAAGGCTCTGAGAAGAATATGTCTGCCACAAATACATGCGGCTGAATGTCCCGTGTGGGTCAGGACTCCGAGCCCGGCTGCGTCTCGCGGCGCGGTGGGGTTTGTTCGTGTAATTGTCCTGAATTTTATTTTGTATATAACACCCGCCCGTTGGAGCTTTGACGCTTTGCAAGGCGCTGCTTGTGTGGGGGGAGCGCACAACGGTTCAGTTCTTATCTGATGCCTCCACAACGCCGCTACATCTGCTCCTTCTGCGCCAGGGCGTTCTCGCGGTCTGAGCACAGGGCGCGCCACGAGCGCTCGCACACCAAGGAGAAGCCCTTTGGCTGCGACCAGTGTGACTCGGCCTTTGTGCGCAGAGACCTGCTCCAGCGCCACGTCAGAACGGTACACTCCCGCGATAAGAAGAAGAGTGCGGACGATTCACCACAGGCAACACCACATGCAATACCACAGGCAGCACTTCACACAACGCCTCAGGCTCAGGCAGCTCACTCACCGCCCGCCAACGCAGAGGCGGCACCACCAACCTCAAACCTGCCAACGCCCAATATTACATCGACAGCAACAACATCAACAACATCAACAACATCAACAACGTCCTCAATAACAACGACTGCAACGACAACACCACTCTCAGTCGTCACAGCGGATACCACACAGCTTTACAGGTTCACGGAGAAGAACATCGTGGCACTACTCACGCTGTCGCAGAAGTTCCCCAGAATCCACGATCTCGAGCTCAACTCCAAGATATCATCCCTGTTCCTCGTCTGGGGCACCATGTCAAACCTCAACCTCCCAGTGGTGCAGACGTCGCAGATTGTGGGCCTGGACTGCTCGTGCAGCTTGTTCTATGCTCTCCTCGCCTTTGGTGCTGCTGATTCCAACCAGTTTGACGACTGTTTGAAACTCCTCAACAAGTCATGGCTGCTTACGCTCAAGTCGAACTCCGACCCTCTTGCGGTCATCCAGAGCTTGACCATCATCTCACACATATACTTGCTCAACTACCAGACTTTGAAGAGACACAATGTGGATTCCCAGAATGAGCTTGTCCCTATCGAGATTATCATGGACTGTCTTGACCAAACTGCTCTCAGAATCCTGGAGCTCAATCATGAACCACTCTTCAACTACTGGAATATCTTCCATATTCTATCCAGCTTTGTCCTCACCTACAACAAAAAACCACCAGCAGTGCATCGACTCTTCCTGTCTAAATCTCTCCCAAATAGAGATTCAACCCTGTTTGACGCACTGGACCAATTGACTCGCTTACCCGTCTTGCCTCATGATGATGAAATGTGTGCCAATTGCTTAATAATGGGACTGTCTAATGAGTTGCAAACTCTCAAATTCAACCACGTTTGTTCTTTCAAGTCCAAGGCTTTTCTCCATAATGCTATCATCATGGCAAACAGATCGTTCATCCAGCAGAGTAACGCTATCAGTTCTTCAGCTGACGCTGATGATACTGACACGTTGAACAACTTGATCTTGATCTCAAAACGTAACATTCTACTGAACTGTCCCCTTAGATTCCAAGATTTGATCGTCGACTACATCGTTGTACCTAAATCTCACCATCATTGGAACTTGCTGAAGATCACCCTAAAGGAATTCATCTTTGAGTATAACTCCACAAACTTACAACAACTCCTCCAGGCTGGTTCCTCGGAGGATATTACCACCGCATGCTTAAACTACACTGATGCTCTTAACATCAGCACCATCAACAACAACCTGGGGTTGATCTCCCACCCATTGCTGTTCATTGGATTCATCTCAAACTCTAATCTCAAGTCGGACTTGGATTCTTTGTTAAACCTGCCAAAGGGATTCACGCTGTCCATTATTGAGAACTACATGTGTCTTATCAAGATCTTTGTGACTATGAACAGACACCCGGACTTTATGACCAACCCGGTCTTCCAATCCATCGTGTATCTTATCTCTGAAATGGGCAGTGCATCCTCACAAAACCTTCAATTGGAAATCTCCTCGTTGTTGCAAGGTTCAACTTCATCCATCTCTGAGGAGTTTATTGCATATTTCACAAAGAACTTGTATCAGAATTTGGTGTCATGGATCTCATCTTCATACTCTGGCGTGAACAAACTTGAAATCATTGAAGGAATCCAGGGAATGATGTCACAGTTTACCAATTCACACAGTGGTTCTCCAATCCAAAGTGGTTCTTCATCACCTGGATCAAGATACATGTGTCAATCCACCTCGATCTCTTCGATCTCATCAACAGTCTCATCATACCTACCAATGCAGCACAGTCTCAGCTCATCATCTTTATCACAGTCCACATTCATCAGTTCAAGTGCAACTTCTAACGTGAGACAATCTTTAGAATCTGGAAGGATCACACTTCCACCGATCAACTTGTCCATGAACTCCGCACCAACGTTGATGAACGGGCCAGGCGAGAGATCGATGATATTACCTATGCCTTATAACCACCAGAGCTCTGGGTATAGATACAGCTATTAGAATGCTTCAGTGCCTGATTTTATTTATTTATTAATGACCCCCTCTATGACAATGACAATATCAGTAGCAGGAACACAGCTCATAAACACGTTGAATTACTTCATAGCTACAAATACCAATCATCAAGACCATACAAACAACAGTTGCAATATCATTCCAACTGAGTGTTTGGAACGTCGTCATCCTCTTCAATCTCATCATCCTCTTCCTCATCTAGTTGAACAATCCCTTGAAACAAATCACCTAAGAGTTCACAATTCAACGCGAATCTCTTGACGTTATCCTGTGTGAGAAGTTTCAGCTTGTACAATCTCATCAACTTAGCGGTGAACACCACAAGATCACGCTCGATCTCCCATTTATCGGCATCAGGTGAGCACTTCATGCTGTTATAGGTTATGTCTTCATCGTCTTCCCTCTCCAGCATCACATCGAGTACACTGGCAAATAGGGCCTCTTTCCTAAGGAAAATATCAGTGAATGCACCCAATGTTGCATCTGAGAATTGTAACGATGATAATGAAAGCTCTGTGAACCGGGTAAAATGTGACAAGTTGTCCCTCTTGGATTCGTTATAAGTCACAATGAAATTCTTCAAGATGGTGAAGAAGTCCATGATGGTAGATGCAACTTCAGAACGGAACTTCAGAGGGTATCTAACCTCTCTGATGATCTCACATCCTTCGTGTAACAGATCTGGGATGAACTTCAATTCAACTTCAACGTCATAGACTTCGTTAGATTGTAGCAACCTGTTCAATTTCCAAGAGGAGCCTGAGAGGAACAACTTGAACAAAGATTCCAAAGCCCTTTGTAGACTAGTTGAGGAGGACTCAACTCCAGAATCTGGCAAGACTGTGAATATAGAATCCCTTAGTTTCTCAAAGACTGGTAACACAAACGAGATGTTGAAGTTTGTTCCAAGGATGAGTAGCTTCAAGAAGATATCATCTTGCAGCTGCGAAGCAGAGTCTTCATTAAACTCAAACTTTTTATTCGTTATCAAGTTTGTGAACTCCGCCATCAACTCCTTGACAAGATCTTGAAACAATGAACTAACCTCGGTGATGATTGTAGATTCTTGTGAAGTTGGCAGAGACTTCAATAACAGGATATATTCAGTCTGGATTGTCTCTAAGAGATTATTCTTGAAGAATTTAGCCAAAGACTTAAAACAGCTGAGATATATGTCTGTCTGATTGTGACTCTGGAAGAAATCCACAGGGAATAACATGAAGATTTGGATAAACGTTGCCAGTTCTGCTGTTGATAACTCAGAAACTTTCAAAAGAGTTGGAAATTTCGATATAAGTTCCAAGCAATCTTCATCCGACGCTTTTGAATCCTTGAATGCGATCAAGGAACCATGGGTCAATGATAACAGTGAAAATTTCTCCTTTGAATTCAGCTTCACCAAGTTGGAGAGACTCTCATCCAAATCATCGATATCACTCGTATCCAATGTGTAGTAGTCTATCAGAGAGGACCATGAGTTGGCGTATCTCTTAGTGCTAGCGAGAAGCTTACCAGTTGTGGCAAATGGTGAAACTCCGGTGTCATTTTTCGATGATGGTTCCATGCAGCCATGAGCAGAGCACAACAGGGAGATCAAATTCTTGTACTTAATCAGCTCGTTCAAATCTTGTGAGAATGATTCTTGTTCCATATCAATCAATGCAGCATGACCCTCGACGAGATCATCGGTACGATCAATTTCCACCTGGGAGATGAAAGTGGCAACGAGTGGTTGAACTTTCAAGTTCACATCGCTGAAGATCAGCGAGCTCACTTTGGATATTTCCTCGTCTCCCAAGAATCCAATACGGTTGATTTCAGTCAATAGGATGACTGCATTGTTCTTCACGTGGACATCAATGTCATGAAGGGTCATCTCCACAATACGATCTTTGAATCTCTCAACAAATTGTCTGAGACCAGAGACAACGACGTTATGCTTGAGCAGACGCACTAGGGTCTTGATCACTTGAAGTCTCACGCTGGGGTTCTCGTCTGAAAGGACCCATCCTAGGTATTTCAAATATGTGACTTTGTAAAACATCTCTGAGTATATCATCATCCAATCTCCAAGTGCATTCATTGCTTCGACACGGATATGATGATCAACATCTTTAAACCTGTGGATGAATGTCGTGTTGACTATATCCTGAATGAAGTTATCCAAGATCGATGCCTGGTTTGTGTATAACTCAACGTTTTCCTCGATCTGAGCGACACGTTTCTTCACTGCAGTTGATTGCTTCTTCCCTTGTTCCAGGCTCAACTGATGTTTGAACTTTTCCAGAGAAGCAGTGTTCTTCTCCGTAGTCTTACACAGAGTGGTTTCCATGGTGAAAAGAGATAGTGTAGCGATGTATCTTAGGGATCTGACCCTCGATACGGAAAAGGAAGAAAGCCAGATGAGCATGTCTTCAATGACATTGGTGCCTTCAGGCTCTTCAATCTCTTCATCCTCCTCAGCGATGGCAATATTCTCATACAACAGCCCCTTCTCATCACACGTCTGGATCATTTGGGTGATGAAATGGGTAAAGTTCTTCAGTAGATGCTTGTACTCTGGCTTCTTTGAGAGGAGGTAGAACTCGTGCACATTCTGGCGTTTAAAGAACGTTTGGATCTCACCCACGGTTTCAGATGCACTTTCATTGTTGGAGACATCGTGCTCTTCGATTCTCGTGAAACATCCAACAGCGTTCAAGATCATGTTGATCAAATCCCTCTTTGCGAGGTCCTTGTCAGTCTTATACAGGTCAACCCAATCCGTGGCAAGTTCGGCAATGGAAACCTCAGGATCCACCATGGCCTGGAATAGGTAATTCTCCTCAAATTCCTCCCGCAGCTGAGCATAGGCATCACTTCCAGTGGCAACAGGCTTTGCAGTTTTGCCAGTCTTCCGGTTCTTCTTCTGCGTGGTTTTGCGCTTCTTCATCACTGGCTGTTCATCGTACTCCTCTTCTTCCTCATAGTCATTGCCGTCGATCTGTTCGTCGTAGTCCACAGTCTGAGATGCCTCCAGTTCTCTGATTCGTCTAGAACGTCTTCTAGGTTCGGTTTCCGTCATCTTCGCGCGTTCACTGCCGTTCAAGAGCTTTAAATGGCTCCAGATCAGAGCCAAATCACTTCTTTCGCACGCCAAAAGTTTCGCGTTTGTTATGTTGTTTTCGTGTCCGTTTCGCGTACCGTCGGAATATTTCGCACAGATGTCGGAATATATTCGCGAACTCGTTTTATAAGTCGGGACCTTGTCCAATGGACGCTGCCATTCGTCAATTGAACAGATAGTGTCCATGACTGGTGCGATACTCGGTACGGTGACGTTTCACAATGCTCTCTGTGTTTTGATTTTTCCTAAAATGCACATTGCTAACGTGTGTGCGCGGTTTCATTCCGTGCCCTTTCCGTTTTGGGATGACACAATGGACAGGCTGATGCAGATTTTTGTTGATGTTTTCCCGGCCGTTTGGGGCACCGTCATAGGTGCATCAAGGGAAGCATACCGTTGGTTGGACTCTGTGTATAGTTTAGCTTAGTCCAAGGCCCTTGTTTGTCCCGGTATTGGATTGATTCGCTTTGCGAGCTGCCTGGTCGCTCCCACTTGATTTCGAAAATCTCCATTTCTCTACTTGTCTTTCTCTATTGTTCTATCCTACCATGGGCACTTGTGCATAATGCCATGATCTGCAGTGAGACACGCATATTGTTGAATGTTCCTTCTAAGTTCTCAGTATCAATTGTAAAATCTTTATTGCCTCTTCGGGCATAATTACATGTTTCATCTCTTGTGGTCAGACCGGGGGATATACAAGGCACTTCCATCCTCCCCTTCACTGGGAGGCCGCCTATCTCTGACATTCGTTCTGGAAGAGTTATACATTTCCATAAGAATGAAGTGCTCGCTGGTTTTCCACTCGTTTTTACTCTCTTCTTTGGCTGCTGGTGCTCCTCTTAGGGTGTTAAGACGTTCTGTTCCTGGAAACGTTGAGCAGATCAACCCATCAGAATTTCTCCTCTTCACAGGTCAGATCGAAGTTGGCACTCCGCCACAAAAGCTGGTGGCTCTCTTTGACACTGGTTCCGCAAACGTGGTCGTGAACATCAATACAAACTGCCCGCAGGGTGGTTGTATTAATGGCGCTTTTGATCCATCAAGGTCTTCGACAGCTGTCAATACAACAGTGGACTTCGATATCGAATTCATGGATGGCACTTCGGCTGTGGGATACGTATTCAATGATACACTCACCGTCGCTGGTCTGACGCAGAATGCCGTCATTGGCGTCTCTTCCATCTCTGATTATTCGAACGTCGTTGGTCTCACGCACACTTCCAAGAAGCCATCTCCAGTTGTGACAGATAGATTCAGAGACCAAGGCGTCTTGGAAAGATCCGTCTTCAGCACCTATTTCGATGGATCTGAAGGTTCTATCGTCTTTGGTGGTATGGATAAGGGTAAGTTCTCGGGTACTTTGGAAAGAGTGCCAGTTCATTCCGATGGGTTGTGGACCATTGATCTCTCTGGTGTCTCCAGTGAATGTGGCTATACTAATGATAATGTTCTACCTTTGGTACTTGATACTGGTGCACAAGTCAGTTTTCTTCCAACTTATCTTTACAGCCAAATTCAACAACACTTCGGTGGCAGGGTTACTCAGGAAGGTTCTTATTTGTTCAAGTGCTCTGACGCAACTGCGTTGACTTTCGACTTCTCCGGTAAGTCCATCGTCATGGATCCAAGGACATTCGTTGTTCCTGCTCTTGATTCTCAGGGAAATACACTCTCTGACACAAATAGTAATGAAATATGTATGACCACAATTTCTCCAACTGATGCAAACTTTACTCTTGGCCTTGACTTGTTGCAGAACATGTTCGTTGTCTTTGACTCTGATAATGCTGAAGTTGCCATTGCTCAGTATTCTGGTGGTCTGGAAGAGATTGTGGAAATCACTGGCGATATTCCAGGTTCAATTGATGCTGCCAATGCCGGTAAAGTGATGCAATCCTCGGAGAACACCTCATATGATACTCCAGCTACGACTTCAATCCAAGGCGCTAACCCAGATATGGCTTTCTACCAGGGAACGTTCGCAAATGAATGTCCTAAAACTTCTTCTCCTTCTGGATCCTCATCTCAAGCTATTTCTTCCAGTTCCAATCACATCATCACAAGCTCTATCACCATCACAAGAACAACCAACGTTGCAACTTGTTTCCCATGTGTCACAAAGATCCCAACTCCAACCAACACATTCATCACATCCTATCACACAATCACAAGAACTACAGGATCACCAGCATGTTTTAATTGTGCCTCCACTATCGCTGACACTGTGACTTCCTGTCCAGGTGGCTGCTCAATGGTCAGTACATATTCTTCAAAGACACAAGCACGTCATAATGTGACAGAGCATTCTTCAGTGCCATTGTTTGAAACTTCCTCTCATTCGGTTGAATCATCATCTTTTTCCACTTATTACGCTACATCACCTTCTGAGGAGACTTACTCCAGCTCTTCTACTCCAGCCTTCTCTACCGTTGAATCACCATCTGACAATAATACTTCTGTGTTGTCATCTACCTTTGAAGCTACAAGCTCCTCCACTGAAGCACAATCATCAGCAACTTCGACCACTACTTTAACCACTATGACTACTGATTTCATAACAAGTGTCACTGTCATTACCACTGTTCCGAGCACGACAGCATCTCCAGCATTTGACGTGGTCTCTACCACTGAGAATGCATTCATGTCGTCTGAAGCTCCAGATTTCTCGTCTTCTGAGGCTCCTGCCGTCTCGTCTTTTGAAACCTCAGTACCATATGCAATGGAAAAGACTTTATCTGTCTTGCCCATTTTGTCACAAGCGGATTTTTCTTCGGTTGAAACTACACTTTTGTCAATTACACTGACAACTTCAATTAGGGTTGTCACGACTCCGTTGACTCTAACGGCGTCTGTCGACTCTTCTTCCGCTCTGAGAACGGTTCAACAGCAAATAAAATCGAATTCTTCTATCTCTTCTGTCATTTCTACGCCAGTCATCTCCACTTTTGAAGGTTCTGCAGCTCTAGTGGCTTCTCCTATTGTGATACTTCTCTTTTCCTTCCTTTTGTAAGGATGGACTCCTTGAGATTGATAACAGCTGTTAATTGACGCCTAACGTAATGTTACATCCATGTAGCTTTTCACAGCTTATATGTACGAACCATGATTCAAGACCATATTGATCTATAATATATTGCTCTTCATATGAGTTAAATAGGACGGAATTAAATTCAGAGAGACATCGAATTGTGACAACATAGATCTTTGTGCCACACAAAGTAAACATGGATTGTTGCAGTACCGACGCTGTGAGAATGAATACAAACACTGGATAATGTGTTTGATGAAATTAATATCATGGACTCATAGATTGTGTGCTTATACTAAGAAATTGACCTGTCTACTAATAAATTCTCATTATAGTATTAATTTCTAATGCTTTCAACTGAACGCACGCTTGGTTAAAGCGTTAGAAATTCTGATGAAAAAAGGCTAATAGTGGTAATTTCTCTGGACAAAAAGTGTAAAAGGTCTTGAAAACACGTGGAAGTATCAATAGAGGCATCTAACTACTAACTACTAACTTACAAATTACTATTTTCTAACTTAGAGGTAAGAACTGCCATATCCCTTAAATTAGAGATTCTCTTTATTTCTGTTTCACAGGTCAAGGTCCATGTTGCTCACTGAATTAACCAAACATGAGAGATCGAAGCTTTCGGACACAGAGGTAGCTGGCTGAGATAACACGAGCCAAAGTGGCATCAAAAGGCAGGGATTCGGGAAGGTTCAAGCTCTTAGCACAGGAAGAACAAGAAGACAAGTGGAAGATCGGTTTGATATTTAGGTATTATAAGTTACAACTATTAGATAAAAAAAAGGGCACCGTCCGACTCTCGTTGACATCGAGAATAGGGGAAAGTTACTAACAAAGCCACCTATTACTATTAGGTAGACTAGATTCTAGAATAGCGGAAAAGGGGATCCGCACAATCATCAATGCTTAGTGCCTCTTTTTGTGATGTAGGTGACAGAAATCTACATGTTAACATTCTTTAGCGACTTCTCTCTATGTTCTGCGGAAGAAAAACATCCAGACACCAGATCAAGAGAAGACTGAGGCTTTGGGGTAAGGTACGGCTCACTGCACGAAACACCAAGACAGTGCAAAGCTCGTATGGCGCAGTGGTAGCGCAGCAGATTGCAAATCTGTTGGTCCTTAGTTCGATCCTGAGTGCGAGCTTTATTTTTTGGATCCGAAGACAAATGATATTACGTAATAATTAGGTCATCACGGCTAGTTATACTAGTAGTACATAATCGTATTGATTTATACTAGTATTAATGGCTCGTCGCAGCTCAGAGGGAAATGACATAAAATATCTGTTATGGTAGCCACAGTGCACATGAGAAGGTGGGGAGGATATGTGGTGATGGTTACTCAATGATTCGAGAATTGGTTTCAATATTGTTCATCTAGTGATTTCAAAATCGCGCTCTCTCAATCTCAAAAAGTTCGGGATTATGTTGATCAATAGAATTGCGGTGAGGAACTTCATCGTTCAATCATCGTCATACAAACATACACACATACAACGATGGTCTGGCCATTCTCGCGAGGATCGGAAGTTTCTGCTGCGGACAGCTCCACACCACGTCCAAAGAGATCATCGGAGCGCAAAAGGGAGGATACACCTCAGCCGAAGGAACAACAGTTGTTATTGGAAGACACTGAGCCTCGTTTCAACAACGGTCCGGCCAATCCAAATCAACTACCGATTCAACAAGCGATGGACAGAATCACAGTGGAATCGTTCACCCTTAGCAGTCTTGCCAAGATGCCATGTTTCAGAGAAGCTGGACTAACGGGATTAAGTGCGATGGGTGTGCTAGGCATGGTTGTATTTCTTGTACAGAAGTCTCCATCCAAGGCTGCTAATTGGGCTGTCGGAGGGTTGTT
Organism: Williopsis sargentensis; assembly: GCA_020995425.1. NCBI lineage: Eukaryota > Fungi > Ascomycota > Saccharomycetes > Phaffomycetales > Wickerhamomycetaceae > Williopsis > Williopsis sargentensis. The sequence goes on from CP083469.1 coordinate 426,665, forward strand.
ATTGGGGAGTACCGTTTCATGGGAGCAGTGTCGATCCAAGAGACGTAAAGAGTTTGCATTTACAGCACAGGCCAGGGAAACTGTTGCCGCTAAGGAGAAGCCAATGTTGAACAAGCCTGGTGAGAGTCTTGGGGAGGAGAAGGAGAAGAACAGAGAGACCGTGAAGAGCTGGTGGAACAGGGGGTGACCGGATGGGTGTATGGTGTCTGATGTATATAGTGATGTTTATGGTATGTGATCTTGGAGGTCGGTATTTCCCAATGCGGTAGTTTTCTCATCGTATGTCCAAAAGGAGGCAATTACCCAATACAGTAGTATTATGTAACATTTCGGCATTCAGCGGGGGTGACACATCCGGCAATCGAAGGGTGTTCACGGCCCGCGGGCAACGGTTATAGCATTTGCGGCTCTGTGGGACGTACAAGTGTTAAAAGGTGTCAAGAATGATCCGCCAGTCCTTGCAGACTGCGTGCCAGACCCCTTCGAAAACACCAGTGCAACGCAGTGGAACAGCATTCTTTGCACAGCATACAGAGCACAGGGCACACGAAACAGCAGTCACAAACGTGCTCGCCCATTCACGCTCAGCGGCGAAAATTTTGCACACACAGATCGGTTATAGATGGCGAGACCCGCTGGAGGGCCTTGCAGACTGAAAGAGACCAAAAGAGACTGAAAGAGACTGAAAGAGACTGATCTCGGCTGACTGTTCTGTACTGTAGCTCTGGACGCCATAGTGCAATAGTAACACAAGAATCACCAACACGATTGCCACACACACAGAATAAGAACCATGGCATTGCTAGCCCGCTCACACCACTTCAAGCCACTGAAAACACAGCAAACAGGCCATCCGCACCACCGCCAGTGAGTCCCTATGCCCAGACCACCAGATCCCTAAACGCCACGGCGCATCGCGATCGGAGGGCCTAAAACAACGTTGGCGAACAAGCTGTGACTCAAAAACGTTTTCCATTACAGCCAAACTTATAAGCACCATAGAGTAGCCATTTAAAAGCAACTAAACAGCACAATGAACGTGAGTAACACACTGCTGGAAACCCCGTGGAACTGCGGACTAACGAACAACAACCGCAGACAGAAGTCGAAGACGTCAACATTTCGGGATACGAGCCATTGCTTTCACCAGAGCTCCTCCAGCGCGAGGTCTCAGCCACTTCCACCTCCCTCGCAACCGCTATCAAGGGTCGTAAGGACGCCATCAACGTGATCAAGCAGCAGGACGACCGTTTGCTCGTCGTTGTCGGTCCATGCTCCATCCACGATTACGATGCTGCCATGGAGTACGCTGACAGATTGAAAAAACTCAGCGATGACTTGGCCGGTGAGTTGGTCGTTGTGATGAGAGCTTATTTGGAGAAGCCAAGAACCACCGTCGGCTGGAAGGGTTTGATTAACGACCCAGAGTTGAACTCAACCTTCAACATCAACAAGGGCCTGAGAGTCTCCAGACAGTTGTTCTGCGACTTGACCAACAAGGGTGTTCCAATCGCCTCTGAGATGTTGGACACCATCTCACCACAATTCCTCGCTGACCTGTTGTCCTTCGGTGCCATTGGTGCTAGAACGACAGAGTCCCAGTTGCACAGAGAATTGGCCTCCGGCTTGTCCTTCCCAATCGGCTTCAAGAACGGAACTGATGGTTCCTTGGACGTTGCCCTAGACGCTGTCCAGGCCGCTTCCCACCCACATCACTTTATGGGTGTCACCAAGCACGGTATCGCTGCTATTACTGCGACTAAGGGTAACGAGAACTGCTTCGTCATCTTGAGAGGTGGTAAGAAGGGTACGAACTACGACGAGAAGTCCGTCGCAGAGGCCAAGGAGAAGATGGGCGCCGAGGGTGTCTTGATGGTGGACTGTTCCCATGGTAATTCCAACAAGGACTACAAGAACCAGCCAATCGTGTCATCTGAGGTTGCAAGACAGATTGCCGGTGGCGAGGACAAGATCATCGGTTTGATGATCGAATCTCACATCAACGAGGGTAAGCAATCCATTCCAAAGGAGGGTAAGAGCGGTCTTAAGTACGGTGTTTCCATCACTGATGGTTGTGTCGGCTGGGAGTCCACTGTGACAATGTTGACTGAGTTGGCTGATGCAGTTAAGGCCAGAAGAGCTGGAAAGAAGTAGATCAAAAAAAGTTTTGTTAGTTATCTTTGAGTTCATGCTATATTCGCTTCACAGCTGTCTTGATATGAACGTTAAACACACTGGAGGTGTTATGTATAAACGTTCTGATTTGTAGTTGGTCGATGCCATTGTTTTTGTGTCACTTTTCTTTTTATGCGTGTCAGATCCAATCGATAAGATGAGAAGTGGCCGGTGGGGCACATTGTTTTGAGGACAAGATGGAGCATTAGCTATGGCTGTGAATGTGGCTTGATGGGTACCATAGACCAGTGATTGCACAGCGAGAAGAACTCAGAAAGACAGCAAGATGGATCGTGTGGCTGCATTGAGAAGACAAAGACCGCTCTGCAACAAACAAATCGAATACCGAAATAGAATAACACTGCAAGTTAAGATGTGAAAGACCGCAAGTTGGGGTTTAATATAAAAGGAGGTTGCTTGCTACACCTTCTCCCATCCCACTTTACTCTTGCCACTTCCCTCATCCAACACAACTCGCTCAAACTATCGAAAAAGATTATGCAATTCTCAGATATGAATGACTTGCCTACGGCATACAAGCCATTCGATGAGATCACTGAGGAAGAACGCCTCCAGAACTCCGTGCAAGATGACGCATATAATGGGATCTTTTGTCCGTTGTTATCATCGTTCCAGTATGAGGACGATGATGAGAAGCTTGGATCTGAGCAGCATCGGGCCAGGATACCAGATTACACTACCAAACACACAGACGATGAATGATGACGAGTGGGATCTTGAAACCATCACTGATGGGATGGAAGTTCTTGAAATTGCCACTGCGACTCTTCTTTCCGAGACAGCCAGTGGGCAACCCAAACAGACGGAATGGAGTAGACCTCGTCCTCCATCACCGTTTTCGGCGACTTTCATCATCATCCCACACTCTAAAGACACAAAGCACTTCATGAATAAGATCCATAACACGATCTATAGCGAGGGAGAGCTTTTGAGTGACTATACAGATGAGCGTGGTCTGTATGACGATGAGGAGAACAAATATTCAAGAGTCGCATTCAGAGATTACGAATTGTGTATCTATAACAGCCATCATCCAAGTGCCAACGCCTTAAGAGACACCCGAAATGCTCTTTTACAAAGACCATTGAAATCTTGCTTGAAAGTGAAATCAAATCCTTCCTTGGGTCAAGATATGGTATTATTACAAGAAGCTGATGATGGTACTTGGGATGAATGGTATGGCAGAGTTTTGAGGGATAACAGTTATCTCATAAGGAATGCTATCTATCAGATCAATGATAGACAGATGGAGGAGCCTCAATATTATGTTCCAGAAGCAAAGTCCACCGGCGTGGAGTTAGACGCTGTGAAATACGAGACAGCGAAGTTATGATGATTTATACATTCATGATTAGCATTCAATTGATGTATTTAGTTTTTCATGGGGTAGATGAACAAGTATACTATTGGGAAGTGTTCCCCGCGGGGCTGAGGACACTGGGGTCGTGGCCCGTGTTCGGTCTCCTATCTGAAGTAGTTAAACTGAAAGACACATTCTATGACCAATGATCTAGCTTGAGAACTTGCTCTTCAACCTTAATAAGAAGAATATGTACAAGCTGGATAGTGCACAGTTCATCAATAGGAGAGGAGGGTTTCGTTTACATTTTAAAATATAACGGCCGATCTTCAGATATGGGCCGAGAAACGGTGGTCACTCTCTCTTGAAGGCCGGCTGAAATTGATTATAGCGGGTGAGGGAGTGTTACGAGGGGTCTTGTACCGATAGATTACAATCTATTGTTGCATTTCCCCTAAAGTGCTGTGCCCACATACGTGGGCGGTGCTGTATCATGTTGTCTATCAAAACACAGACTTAAAAGAGATAGGATTAATAATTTAGTGCGAGAGTTTGATGCGTCATCTGGGTGGATGATGTAATGGGTGTTCCGGTGTCATCCATTGAGTGCCAGAAGAAGACGAATCATCCGCGGAGCGATAATTTTTTTGGGAACGAGCAGCCTCTGACAAATCGCGATCGTGCAAGCAATGAACGTGTATGTAGGCTGTAGCTTATCACAGCCCATCATAGATATTCGATATCAGCTCCCGGGAAACGATTCATGATTGCCCTTGCGCAACAGAAGCCCACTCACTGGCACCAAGGCCGAATAACCACGGCGCACGATGCACATGGCCACTCGGCACACCCACCAGACGGACCAGCCACGCTTCCCGAGCCGTTTCCTGTCACCAGGAGCGCTTTTAGCGCGCGTCTCCTCGGCTTTAGGAAGCGGACGAAAAGTATTTTCTCGCCCGCGCACCGGACCGCAGTTTGCGGATTTAGTTGGCGCTTTTCTCGGCCGACACACTGGGCTTAGTGAGTGCGACCCAAACAACGAAGGGGGGGGGGCAGTTCTCGGCTGTGCAATGTTCCAGTGGGCCCCTTACTGCTCATCACAATCACCTTTGGATCAGTGTATCACTGGGCGTGGCTGGTAATTTTGTGTGTGTGCCGAAACATCGACGGGTTTGCATTCCGTGCCCGAAAACCCGGCTCGTCACCGTGAAAAAAAAACCCGCTCTTTCTAGTCCGAAGTTGCCATTAGAAATCAAATAAAGGCGCTTTGAAATCCCATTCGGTTGATAAGTGACAGCAATGAGAAGTCAATACGACCATTACAAATCGACCCTCTTGTACTTAAGTGGCACGCTGTGACCTTGAACACACAATACACTTCTTTTGCATCGGTACGACACGACAATTGATACTTGTGCCAACGATGAACCCAATGACCGAGACATACCTTCTGGCCTCCAAGGCAAGAACCAAACTATCCAGAGAGGCAAACCGCCCGGAGCACAACTTGAGACTGTTGGTTGCCCATGCAAACTTGCTTGACAACCTCATGGATAAGATCCACGAGCACAGAACGTCAATTCTCACTGGCGACTACACTGCTAAGAAGCTCCAATTCCAATTGCCTACGCTAAGTCACGTGAGCTACATCGATGAGGAGGATGAGGAGGATGAAGATTACTCTGATGTTAGTGACAGTGATAGTGATGAAGAGGATGAGGACGACGAGGTGATTTACTCTACAGACCAAGGAATCCATTATACAGCCTCCGCGGTTTTGATTGATTCTGATGAGGAAGATTCTGATGAGGATGAGGATGATATCCCTTCTGATGATGACACCGAGATGATTATCGCCAATAGAGATTTTAGAAGCATGCCTACAATCGATGAGTTATTTGATAACGAAGAATTGGAGGAGTTGGACAGCGCGAGCGAATCTGAGAATGGCAGTGACAATGAAATCGACATTGTCGATCTCCCACCGTTGTCTTATGACTCTACGGATGAGTCGGACTCAGAGGAGGATGTACGCACCATCAAGGATTCTATTGTCGAAAGACAAGGGAAGAAGGTGTCAACAGAGGGCAATTTGCTCCTTGCAACGCTTACACAGGGTTACTCAGCTGGTGTATTGGTATGATATTGCTTATGCCACACCTTTTACGACGTTTACGACTTTTTAATGACTTATTGATATTCTAGGATACACGCATTTTTGGTTTAACAGTTCATGTAGACACCTGGTGAGTCATTACCACTAATAGAGTAGAAGACTTCGAGCGAATACAAAAGAAGACTGTATAACAACTACCGCATTGAGCCAACGGTAAGAGAAAAGTCCGCCAAATGGAATTCACCAGGCGAAATTGGTGTCATTTCTGCGCCTTGTGCACACATATGGCATTAGACTGTGGTCAAGACTCAATAGTGTTCCCATAGAGAGAAGTGCACAGACCCAGGGCTTTGAAGAAGGTGGTGAGTGTCCAATGTCCATGGGCTGGCTTATCGAAAAGATCTTTAGACTGCAGAGACAAAAAGGGACAACAGGACTCCGTGTGTGTCTTGAAATGTTGGAGCGTAATACAGAGGTTTGATTCATATGAAAGGAGGTATGCATGTTACACAGAAAGAATAGAGCATCTTCATTCAACAGTAACCCTGATATCCCAACTACGAACTCCTTGACAACTTGACAAGCATACCAATTTTACCATAACCCGTAAAATTCCAGTCTTTACAGTCCCTCTTGTGGTCTCTTCCCGCTCCCTTCACCGTGGATCTGAAACTTTACCAGTTTATGCAAGCATGAATAACACAGAAGGCCGATTTGAGATTACGTATCAACTTCCTGGCTTTGCTGGTTGTCATTGCATGGGTCTCCGCCGCTGACTTGAATACAGCTTATGATTATACACCAAATGCTCCATCTGCATTTAGATACCACTCATTAGTGGCCACCATATCCGTTGCCACATCGATCACCTCCGAAGTCTGGGTTCGCAAAGGTCGCAGATGTCACCTCCAGACCTTGGACTTATACTTTCTCTACACAGTGGGACCCATCATGTCAACAGCCTCGAACAACGTCGCAACGTTCACCGTTGTTGCTGGCTTGAATTGTATCTCATTTGTTGTTTCGTTCTTCCGAAGGAGCTTTTGATTGGATCATGATCATATCGCTGTTCAATCAACGAATGAACAATGAGGACCCACGCTCCGACAAATTTCATTGATAAGAACATGACGTTCCACGATGGGCCATTAAAGTACAAGGAGTACTCCAAGAAATGTGCTGAAATGGAGATTTGGTAGCTCGATAGTTTGTATATATATGTCATTGTTTTTACTACTTGTGGGTCAAACTGACAGCTATTCACGGCTCTATGTATAACAGGTTCACTTCACAAACCCAAACTCTTACGAACGTCATGTCTCACCTGTTTCTCAAACGCATCCCTCTTTGTTCTCCAAAGCACACAGGCATCGATATTGGCGCCACTTTCAACGTTGGGTTCACTCAACATGCTCATCACACTCAACAGAATCTTCTCCACGTTCTGCACGGGGGACCAGCGCTCCTCTGGTCTCTCGTACTGATGTGGGTCCTCACCAGGAGGATGTAGAATGGATATACAGACCTCTCCGTTGGCATAGATATTTGGATGAAGAATGGCTGGGGTGAAGATGAGCTTTGGAGGCGAAAGCGGGTAATCCACCGGGAAAGTGAGTCTGGCTGGGAACACGCCATTCTCATACGGAGTGTCCTTAGGTCCTTCTATGAGACAGTCCCACACGAATAGGTTGCTGGTCGTGTGTTAGTACTGCCACAATCCCTGCCACAATAGCAAAAGGTTGGAGACTCACTCTTCAGAAACTGGACCTGCAACGATCCCTTCGGGGCAATCCTTTGTGAGCTGCTGATACTCCTTCAGAAGTCTACGCTGCGCTGTGGTCGTCTTCGGTGGCATTGGAAGTTCGACTGTGTCTGAGAGCGCAGGGAATGACGGAAACGAAATGGAATCAGCTGAAATCCGTTGAAATGAGCTGTCGAACAGGGTGGATTTCCGTTTCGGGCGCGCAGACGACAAACTGCCAAATACGGAACCAGAAAGCGATATTTAACGAAATTACGATTTCGCAATTACCTAATGTTATCGTCTTTGTATGGAGCAAATGTGCTAATGAACAGGTAGTGCTGATGTTTCAGAAAGATGGACTAATGGACATCGATATGTATTATGTTCTTTGTCTAGGCATCTTCACGGCCCTCTGGTTCGTTAAATTAAGTTAAGATCCCTTTAAGTCAAAAAGTGACACAAAACCGGACAGCTAGCTCAATGTATTCAAGCACTCCACAAACTTGCAAGATCAACAGGTGCGTAAAAACGTAAATTCAGCTTCCAAAGAACCCTGCTGAGAATACTGCTCTCAACAAGAAGGTTAGGAAAGACTCAGAGCTGCAGCTCTGAAACAATCATCATAAATGATCATCTTATCACCCACAGAGTACGCCAGCTGTCAAGAATGCATCAGCAAGGGCCAATCGCCACACTGCATCCACATCCAGAACTGGACCATGCCATTACCAATTCAGAGTATCTCTCACCCTCTTCTGCTGGTCTGTCCCTCGTCGTCAAACTCATCCGTCCTTTCCCACCCATCCAAGCTTCTCGATACGAACATGAACATGTCACAAGCTCGGAGGCTAGGGGTATGGTATACAATTTGGACACATCGGTTTACTTCACATTCGCCTTCGTGACTACCAAGGATGGATTATTGCTAGAGAAGATACACATGAGACCTGGTAATTATCAGGAGGCTGATTGGATTGGAAGGGTCTATCCTGATGATGGGCTTAAGTGGATTGAACAGGCAGAAGAAGATCCTTTGATCAACTACAACACTAAAGGGTTCATAACATCAGTGAAATTTGACTATGAACAAGCGCCACATATAAGGACAGAGGGTACACTCTGGGTTCAGGCTCCAAGGTATCAGTAGGCGACGAACGTACTCCCTACATCCAGACCATTGAAAAAAGATCATGTTCTGAGCTTCCATCTCTTCATTCCAAGTGGCATGAGGTACAAATGCCTATTTTCGGTTGCCCAGAGATTCCTGAGCCAAGTCACAGCAATGGTAACCAGTTAAATCTCCAAGGATCTTACAGTTTCAACTCAGAAGCTTTGTACGAGGATTCATACTTGGTTCCGAAGTCTCTGCTTCCACCACAAGCGTCAAACCACGGGTGACGAAGGAACTTCACTCACAGTGAATTCGAAGTATCAATTATTTAAAGCAGTTCAATCATTTCCAACCCGGCCATAGAGTGGAACCTTGCAACTCCAAGGGTATCAAAAGAGACAGCTTTTCGTGAAACACAGGATTACGGAGCACAAGATCATACCTAAGAAGCTGGATTATGATGGTCCTCTTCAACTTGAACCTTCAAAGCGCAGAAATGGAGTTGAATGAGGGCACAGATGCTCAATGTATATAGGGGAAAAAACAGCGGAAAGGAAAGAATGAAGCTGAAGAGATGGTCGCAGTTGGACTATCTATAGAAGATCATCAGTGTCTGCTTTTGAAACCGATTTCGATACAAGCTTCTATCTTGACAGCTCTGGATGCGATGATCCATTGGATCAGTTTCTCATGTATGACAAGCCCCACGGTTAATCGATATCGGAAGGGTATTAAAGTGAAGTTCAATTGAAATTAAGAGCAAGATGGAGCCTTCAAGATTGAGCTACTTGTAGTACCAATATCATTAAATTTGTCGCCGGATAAAATTATACATAATTGGTCGATTCTTATCCGGGAATAATGAAAAGTTGTAGAGTTAAAATCAGTGTTATGCAGAGCGACTGTATAATTGTGGAGCCCAAGAATCTTATTACCAATCAATGAAAGTGCTTCAATATGGTTAGCATGTCCTATACAGATATCTGCGTCGTAGTCAAATGAGCAGTGCAGCGTGTATTGGGTTGTGATCTCTGCATCAACTATTAGATATCAGAAGCACTAGACCATTGTAAACGACAATACCATGCTCTTTATTCTCCACAACTATTCTGCTGGCTTGAATGTCAACTATTACTTCGAGATATACTTTAGACGTTAAGAGCAAAGTCTGTTCGATGCATCCTTAATTTGGTCAAGATGACAGCGATCTACGTACTGTATATGGAGATCACTGTATTTTAAAAACAATTGAAAGAAGGGCACCTCCCCTTCTTTCACTCTTTTACCACCAGCCATATAGGACAGCCATATATAACAGCAGCTTGGAATACTCGATATTGATTTCTGAGCCAAACTCAGAATATGACGAGTACTCTTGCAGAGTGAGTTCTGTTGACATATGAAAAAATCCTCTCGATCAAGAGGATGGGGAACACATAGGAACCACGGAAATGCACCTCAACCAATACTGTGAAATATTCCTCTCAAGCGTGCCTTGGTCTTTTAGTGACTCCCTGAATGCACGGTGGCGGTCCACCAATTTAATAACAGTGCTGTCTTTTTTGTGTCAAAATTAGACTTTTTAGTGTAATGCAGGAACCTTGAAAAGGGCGCAGATCGGACATTGTTTCAGGAAAGCAGCTGCAGTCTTTGTAAAGCTGTGAAGTCTGCAAACTGCATACCAAAGAGGAAGGAATGTATCATTTGCGTTCTTAAGGATGTGTCTATAAAAGAGGCTCAATCCGCTCATGAATCCGCCTTCCTCTCATGATCCTCATTTCTCTCAACGCACACACATACACAGACACACATACAAGTTACAACAAAACAATACACAATGATTATCTTGAATGGAGAACGTCTTTCCTGTGCAGCATGCATCAGAGGTCACAGATCAGCAGGGTGCTGTCATGTTGATAGATGGTTGATCTCGATTAACTCCAGAGGCAGACCAAATGTTGACCAAAAGGAAAACACGAGATTGAGAATCCCACCAAACAGAAGAGTTGCAAAGATTACGTACAAGTTCGTGGAGCCTAAGCCAGGCTCCACTCTGCCCCCATCGTTGAAAAAATGTTTCATCTTGGAGATGAATACCATCTACTGTTTCTGTTCAGTTAACACAGATGACGGCTCAAAGTTCTTCACAGCTCGCTGGGAACCGTACTGGAGACCAGGCCCAACAACCGAAGCCAGTCGACCAAGAGCATCGGCGGAGCATTGGATCACGATGAACGATATGGAGGACAAATCTCTCATCCCACCACTCAGAATTAATGGCAAAAAGGTTCCTCCACTTCTTATGGACTATGAGGATGTGAGAGATCCAACAATCCCTTTAGCAAGACAGAATGATCAGAAAAATTGCGTTGAGAAGCACATCGAGCTCTACGAGCTTCGCTTGGGTCAGTATGCTTCTCTCAGAGGCCAGGAAATCCCAAGTGAGCCAGAAGCTGATTACAGAGGTGATTTCGAAGAGATCGATGATCTGCCAGTGATACAAGAGATTCCAGCTCCAGTACAGCCGATCGATCCTATCAATGTTGTTATTCCGGAGGCTGTCGTTCCACAAGTTGCTCTCCCACAACTTTATGATTCAGAGGAGAATTACTTCGACGATTTTGAAAGTGAAGACGAGGACTCCGATGAAGAGGAGGACTTCTTAAGTGAGGAAGAAGATGATGAAGACATTGAAGAAGAGAATGAAGAGGAAGACGACGAAGAAATGATAGTTGAAGGAGAAGAAGAGGAGGAACAAGAGGTCCATGATGATTCCGGCAACGTCCAGAACGTTCCCGTTCAGGATGATATTGAGTTTACTCAGTTAGGCTACTCGGTACAAGAGCAGCTTGCCCAATCAAAGGGATTCCAAACGGGTGGTCTGAAAAGACGGGTCATTAGCGATGAAGACGATCTTGATTTCTACAGAAAGCCTGTGATGAAAGGGTACCACTTTGAGACAGAGAGAAGAGTGTTTCAGCAACAACCTCAGCTCATTCCGAACATTGAACCAGCTCAGATCGTACCAAACGTTGATTTGGGGCACGATTACTTCCCTGCAGGAAACTTCTTCGCTGACAGTGGGATGCAGGATGACTTTTACATTCCAGAGGAACAGGATGTCAACTTTGAGGATACCGATTTTAGCAATATCATAGAAACCGCGTTCCCCCTTGACATGCAGCAACAAGTTGCAGAACCTGAGCTCGAGAACCATGAGCATGATGTGACCGATGAATGGTTGACCTTCGATGAGACTGACGCGGAGAACAGAAGTCCTGCGGATGCTTCACATGGTCATCAGGCCACCATAAGGAGAGGCACACCAAGCAGTGGGAGAATCAACAAACCTGTTGGTGCTTTAAGGCAACATAATCCTCCAATTCAAATAGCTCACCAGTTGGACGTGGACTTCACAAAGTTGTTGAACATGACTGATGAAGAGTTGTCTGCAATCGCCGAGTTCGCCGAGTTCTCCAACGATCAATACTATAACGGGGAGTTCTTCGTGCATCAGACCGGTCCAAGTTCTCTCTTCAATGCACCATCTCAGCATCGGAGTGGTGGACGGTGTTAGGACCGGATTCAATGTGATCTTCATTGAGCTGATGTTATGACCTTACGACGGAACGAATTACGACAACGGATGAATAAATAGCGACCTACACAGCGTCAATAAACTCTCTCTTTGCCAGCTTTTATGACTTTAGACGTCATATGTATTTACACTATACGACATAGCCACGAATCATTCCATCACCACCCCCAGTGAGGATGTGCTTCTCCTTGTAACCAGCTCCCACGCTGCCTGAGCTGTCAAACAAGTCCCTATCAGCCTTATCATGGAGTTGATCCACATCCAGCCCTTTCAACAGAGTATCGTAATGATTCAGTCTGGAGACAAGCGACCCATCAAGATCAAACACATTGACGATACCGTTTCCAAACATGGCGATGTAATGGTCTTTCGTAGTGATCAAGTCAATAATGCCGTTGGACTCCAATTCGAATAAAGTGGTATTTGATGATGGATCATACACGATTGCCTGATCACTTGTGATGAAGGTGAACAGTTCCAAACTGTCGTGGGTATGCATAGTGACAATGTCACCATTCAGTGTGATTTCATTCAAAGGGATAGACTTGAGAAGCTTGTTGTCATCAGAAAGATCAAATACCTCAACACATGAGGATGATTTGACATAGAGGTTGTTGGAAACGAGGTCCATGGCCTCGCATTGCACTTTATCAGATAGATCATTTTCTGACCAGGTCATCTTCTTGTTGGTGAAGTCCAGTTGCAACACTTTAACAGTTTTTCCACACTTGATGACAACAAATTTGGAGTTTGATAGCACCTGATTGATAGTGGAATGTACTGTTAAAGTGCCCGATAATGTACGATCAACATTCCAGAAGGCAACCTGTCTTGGTGACACAACTGCAAAGTGCTGAGGGTCGATCCATTTCACGAGGAAGGAGTCCTCATGTGTATGATAGATGGACAATTCCTTATGCTTGTTACCTCCCTTTGATACAGCGGAAAGATCCCATCTCATGACGTTTCCATGCTCGGAAAGACTCAAAAGAGAGTCGCCAAGCACAGCAAGGGAAGTGACCTGGGAAGCGTGTGCAGCAAGTGTGAATGATGCGATGGTCTTGGTCACATGGGACTCCAAGGGTGGTTTCGCCAGGGGGAAGTCATCATGACCGATGACAGTCTCATTATCCGTATCAATGTCGCCAGTGACGTCGATGTCAGCATCAGCAGGAATGTGTGGAGAGATGATGTACTCTGGCGATTCGGGAGCAGGTGAAGCAAACATGTTGTGGAGGTCGTTCTCCATGGAGTTTGACGCTCTTGAACTATCCTTCCTGTCACTTCCCATCAGCAACGCCCTCTGGCGGTCCGCCTCAAATTGGGCTTTGAGGTCAGCATCAGTGCCCTTGAGAAGGAACACCACCTCTCTTAGCTTGTCCTCGAGGTGCTGTTTCGCCTGCACCAACGGCGCAAGCTCCACGGTGTTCAGGTCCGTGGCCAACAGGTCCCCGTCGACGCCATGTGAACCGCTCTTTGAGACGGTAGCACCACTCTTGCCGTTGACGTTGGTGCCCTTCACGGAGTCCAGCTCACGCTGTATCCTCGTGTTGAGCTGCCGCAAGCCGTTGTTCTCGCTCGTGAGCCTGGCCACCTGTGCCTTCATCTCCTCGAGCTCGCTCCGCAGGATGATCCTGTCCCTGTGGTTCGTAGCCCACTCCGTCTGCAGGTAGTGCATCACGCCCGGCAGCGTGTATGTGGCTCGCTTGTCATCCATCTCACACCAGCCACAACAATAGTCCTTTCTCTGTCTTTCTCACAGCCAGCCGCCCAAGCTGTGTCAAGGCAAAGTTCACTACTGGACCATACACTTTAAAAGTAAACAAGCTCCCTATGTTCCCCAGAAGAGGAAATAAGCGCGGATACCGCGAATCCTACCGCATTTGGATGAATATCGACCCGGGCTCAGAACACTTCCCAAAAGGGTAATCAGTGGAGCTCTGGCTTCAGCGGCTAACTTCAGCGGCTAACAAAGAAAGATGAAATAATGAAACGACTTGTAAGCAGCTAAGCAGTGAAAGCAGTGGTAACGTGTCAATCGCTGCACAGAACAACTAGCACAATGGACATTGACCCGTGGGCTGCGGTGAGCAACGCGGCAAGCGCTGTGCTCAGCCAGCCGCAAGACACCAAAGTCGCACAGCTACAGGCAGCAAAGAGGGCGCTGCAACTGTTCGTGACGACGACGGGGGACAACGGCGTCGCAGCGCTCTGCCTGGCCGCTGCTGATGGCGACACCGACAAGCTAGGCGAGCTGATACGGGACCCACAGATGTTGGAGAAGCTGACTGAGGCGGACAGCTCTGGTCTTTTCCCCCTGACGTACGCAGTGGTGTTTGGCAACGACACAGCGGCCACCTTGCTGCTGAGCAAGAGCACAGAGATGCTCAACACGCCCGACGAGCTGTTCGGGTACACGCCGCTCATCTGGGCGGTGTACTGCGACAGGAAGGACATTGCTGTGGAACTGCTGAACTACGGCGCCGACCCCAAAGTGAAAGCAAAGAGCGGCATCACAGCGTTTGACCTGTTGAAGCCAGGCACTGAGATGTACGACTTCTTCGAGGAGCACGGCCTCATGAAAGAGGCTGAGCCTGTGATTCCCCCACTGGCAACAGCTGACTTCTACAAGTCAACCGCTGTGTTTGGCGGGCAAGATGATGAACTTCTGGACAACATCCGCTTACAGACTGCAGGGCTGAACATCCACAACGATCACGACACCGGGTTGTACCAGGACAGCGACGCCTTTATCAGCAGTAATTCTCTTCTCGGTGACGAATTCGAGTTCAACAAGTTGCTGAAAAATCAGTACATCATCTTCTCCGACTATGACATTCCTGCTATCTTGGACATGATCTTCAACTTGAACACCAAGCATGCCCATAAGACAACGTACCCAGCTGCTGTGGTCTACCAATGTGTTCGGTATGCCGATCATATGAAGCATAACGAGATCCTTGTGGAGAACTTCCTCAATCTTGCCTTCATGAAGATTAGATCGGAGACTGCATCGAAAACTGGGGTCACGAGCCATTATAGTGAGGGAGACATTGTCCTACAGAGTTATTGGCTTTCCGTGGTGAATTTTATTTTCTTTTACCTGTGTCGAGATGATGAGTTCTTCAAGAGATACCCAAAAGTCTTGCAAGACTTGATCACCACTTTCCAATCTCTCATGATTGAATTGGCAAATTCAATAAAGTTTAGATTGAACGGCATCGTTGATGATTGTCTGCTGAACTATACCTCAATCCCAGACATTTCACAGACGCTTTACAAAAACGATTGGAATTTTTTCAAGAAGAAACACCCAAGCAAATCGACGTATGAGGAGATTTATCAAATGCTCTATCCTCCTTCTGTGAAGGAACAGATGAGACCATCACCCATCAAGATCACACAGACTTTTGGAGCGTTGTTGTACGTATTGGAGTTGCACAATACGCATCCATTGGTAACGCAACAAACTCTATCGATCGTTTTTTATTGGTTGGGATGCACGTTATTCAACAGAATCATCTCGACTAAGAAGTATCTGTCGCGTACCAAGGCCATCCAATTGAGATTAAACATCAGTGTCGTGGAAGATTGGGCCAGATCTAACGATCGAACACCGGAACTCCCACAGACGGACAAGGAGCTATTGAAATTGTTCCCATATACCTTATTATCCGATGAGTTGGTCAAAACGGCAAGCTTGAGTGGTGTTGCACATTATCGCGGGAATGTGCATGATATTACCGACGTTGCATTCTACCATACCTCATTGTTCAGCATTGTCAAAGTGCAAATGGAGCCGATGTTTGAACTATTGCAATGGTTACAATGTTTATCGCATATCCAACATGAGGATGAAGTTGTTGCCATGGTAAAACCTTTTACAAAATTGACTAGTGGGCAGCTGTGGAGATGCATGGACAAGTATCGATATGAAGTGGATGAGGAAAAAGTTGACAAGAGTGTGCGCAGAGTTATTGAGATACGAGCCAAGAAGGACAAGAGTCCCGTTCCTGGGATGCAATATTCCTCGAAGGACATGATGACGCTGAACCAGGACTTGCAATTCCCCGTTGTGCTACCGACAGTGTTGGAGCTGGTTGACGAGTACGGTGCCGGCATTGGCGGTGTGCACAAGGAGCGGGCCATTTTGTTCCAGCCGTTCCTTCCCGTGGAGATTCTGGATGCGATTGAGGAGATCCACGAGCAGAAGACGATGAAGAAGGAGCAGGAGGATGAGGCGGAGGTGCAGCGGCTGAATGACGACTTTGAGACCAAGATCAACTATGGTGATGAGGCTGGGGATGAGGATGAGGGCGAGGCCGTGGCCGAGGCCGACGGCAACCTGTTCAAGGAGCTGCAGGCGCCGACGTCGCTGGTGCACCGCGAGTGGGGCGAGGAGAACCCGTGGTGATAGTGGTGACACACAACCATTGACACAGCCATTGATACAACAAGAAAGAACGAAAAGAACAATGCTCTCGTGTAAAAGAAACGTCGCTTATCGCACCGGTCCGCGCACACAAATTTCTCGACGTTTTGGAAAAACGCCCAACTTTCTTTCACTTTCTCTCTCTCTTTCTCCATTTTGACCGAGCAGGACAAAAAGCACACACACACACACAAAGATGAACCCAGCAATCTCCAACCTGGCGATCATGCTCATCATGATGCAGGTCTCCAAGCGTCTCGACATGGAGAACCCCGACGTTGTGTTCTACATCCGTTGTGCCTACGCTGCTGCAACAGCCACCACGCTGGCCATATACCTGTACGCCAGAGCCGTCATTGTCAAGAAGAACGATCTCACCACGCTCAAGTTTGTGAGTGCTCCAAACGCTATGGCCGGCGAGAGCGAGGGCAAGCTGACCGTGACCACTGTGAAGGAGTACGACCTCCAGCAGGTGCAGTCGTCGATCAAGTCTGTGTTCACTTCCATCGCCATGATGGGCTTCATGCACCTGTACATGAAGTACACGAACCCGCTCGTGATGCAGTCCATCTCGCCAGTCAAGTCTGCCATCGAGTCCAACATCGTGCAGATCCACGTGTTTGGCAAGGCTGCCTCTGGCGACCTCAAGAGACCGTTCAAGGCTGCGTCGCTCTTTGGCGCCTTTGGTGGTGGTGACGACGTCAAGACTGACAAGCACACCATCGAGCAGGCAGAGACCGCTGGCACTGGCGGTGTCAAGACGGAGTAAATCATGATGTCTTCTTCTTCGTCCCTGGTGCTATGACTTGTAGCTGTAGCTGTATCTTGGTAGTAGCATTGAGCCCCCCGCTTCTTCGTTTGTTGGTTTTGGCCTCCGCCAAAAAAGGCCACGACACAGTGCTTTTTGTTCACTTTTACAACTGAGGACATATATATATATACGACCCAACAACAACAAAGGACAACAACAATGTCACTCATCAAGGGAAGATTCCACACGGACAAGCAATACAGGGCCATCATCGACAAGGTCATCGCAGGCGACAGAGTCGTGTCGCACGTCTACTTTGACGACGGCGACGAAGTGGAGCTGGTCACTCTGATTGCCGGTATCAAGACCCCACGCTCGGCAGACTTGAAGAACGAGACTGCGGCAGAGCCCCTTGGCGATGAGGCCAAGGCCTACGTCACGAAGAGACTGCTCGAGCAGAAGGTCCACGTCACCTTTGTCGGCACTTCGTCCACCGACGTGCCAATCGTCAAGATCAGCCACCCGAACGGCAACATCTCTGCCACAATCCTCGCTGCCGGCCTCGCTGAGGTTGCCGACTGGCAGTCCCAGTTCATTGGCGCACAGGGAATGTCCATGCTCAGAGCAGAGGAGAAGAAGGGTAAGACCGCTGGTAAGGGCTTGTGGAAGTCCCTGAAGCAAACTGCTCCTGCTGCTGCTCCAACAACTGCAACTGGCTCATCCACTTTGAAAGTCGGAGCCACAATCAATGCCACCATTGGCCGTGTCGACTCAGCTGACAGAGTGCTTCTCTACCTGTCCAACGACACCGAGCAGCTCGTCAACTTGACGTCGATCAGAGCTCCCCGTACCAATGAACCTTATGGATCACAGGCAAAGGAGTTTGTGCGTAAATACGTTGGCAAGTCCGTACAAGTGCTCACCGATGCCTTCAGAAACGAAACTCCCCTGGTAACAATCACCTTGCAGAATGGCAAGAACCTCGCTGAGACCATCGTGCTCAACGGATTCGCCACTGTGATCAGACACCGTCGTGGTGATGAGGACCGCTCATCCGCATGGGACTCTTTGATCGAGGCAGAATCGGTCGCTGTGGGCACCAAACGTGGGATCCACTCATCAAAACCTCCACCAGCAACAACAGACGATTCACTGGTCGCTGTCGATGCCACAAGGGCAAAGATGCACTTGAGATCCCTCAAGAACAAGGGCAAATTCAACGCTTACGTCGACTTCATCATCTCTCCAACACGTATCCGTATTAACATCCCATCCCCAGACTCTTTACAAATCGCTCTGGTCCTCGCTGGTGTCATGGGCCCACCAAAGTTGGACCCACAGGCGGCGAAGACAATGGCTTTCAACCAAAGACACATCCTCCAAAGAGATGTCACCGTGGAGGTCTTTGACGTGGACAAGTTTGGCGGATTCATCGGTAGTTTGACCATTCATGGTCAACACGCCCCATACCAACTACAGCTGTTGAAAGAAGGCCAAGTTAAGATCCATGAGAGCTCTTTATCAAGAGTCTTCAACTCTGATCGATTCTACGACGCTGAAGAAGAAGCATTAGAACAACGTAGAGGTATTTGGATTGACCATGATCCTGTCAAGGAGTTGCAGAAGAAAGAGGAGGAAGAGGCAAAGAAACAAGCAAAATATGAGTTGAAAATGGCAAAATTCAAAAAGCCAAACCCATTCGATGACGATGACGAAGAAGAGGAAGACTTTGACAACTTGCCAGAAGCTGTCAGAAAATTGATCATTAAGCACTAAACTACATGCATACATCGAGATATCTCAAAATCAGAACTGTATATATACAAGCTTTTTTCGTGTTCTCCAGTTTATATATCACATGCATAGACTCACTTTTTACCCTTCTTATTCTTCTTACCAGAACCACTGCCAGTGACAAAGTTCAGAAGCTCATCAATTGAGGCACCATCAAGACTCTTGCCCTTATCCTTCTTACCATTAGCCTTTGACGAGACTGTTGCAGCAGAAGAAATAGCGGCTTGACCGGCAGCAGCTTCGGCCTTATTTTGCTTAGCAGTCAAATCGTTGACTTGTTTCCAAGCACGGATTCTCTTCTGCAATGAGGCTGCTTGTTGAGTGATGACGTTCTTCTCACTGGCAACTTCAACGAGGTCCTTGTAAGCAGCAGAAACAACGTTGAGACACTCGTTGTACTTCTCCTGGATGGCATGCAAGAAGGCCAAGCGGTACTTCAAAGTAGCAGTAGTGTAACCTTTCTCACCATGGAGTTGAGAGCTGACTCTGATCAACTTCTCAACCAGAATAGTGGCCTCCTTAGCATAACCTTCCTCTTGCAACTGGAAGATTGGATAAGAGAAGAAAGTTGGAATGGATATGTTCCTGTTCTCAAAGTTCTCAGCCCAAAGCTGGGAGAGTCTGGCATAGACCTTCAAAGAATTCTCAAGGGAACCCGAAACCAGTTCCAAATAACCCAAATTCAACAATGCAACAAATGTATCATGAGAATCCAAACCAGATACCCTTTCAGAGATGAGAAGGGCCTTTCTTGCAGCCAAGACAGATTGAACAAGCAAACCAGATTCTTGGAACAAATGAGACAGAGTGGCGTAGGTCTTCTGAACTTCTGGATGTAATTCACCATACACCTGAATGTAGATGTCTATAGCTTCTCTGATTAAATCGAAACCAGCTTGCTTCTTATCAGCATCGTCTTCACTGGCAGTATAGCGACCGCCCTCAAAGAACTGATCAGCAGTACCACAACGTGGAATGGCGTCCTTAATAATTGGTGCAAAGGACACATCTGAAGCATCAAACACATCAGCTCTCAACGGGATCAACACACCCTTAGCAGCACCATTTTTCTTAGATCCATGAGACTTCTTCTTCTCATCTTGAGCCCTGGATTCAGCGATCTCGTATTGCTCCTTGGTGAAGAAGTAATCACGCTGGTTCCATTGAATACCAAACTTGATGGCAATCTCTCTCTGCAACTGTCTCATGGAGAATCTCTTGAGGAAGTTCTCTGGCAAGTCATATCTATAATGAATTTTGACATCCTTGACGATCAATTCCTGGACGGTTTGTGGAGTCAACTTAGTAAATTCCAATTCAACATCCGAATATAGGGCAGAACCTTCAACGTTGGCTTTTGGATCAGGATTGTAAGAACCACCCAAAAGAGCATTGTGGAAGTGGGCAATCAATGAAGAAACCAATTGAATTGGCAAGTCCTTTGCGAATGATCTCAAAATGTGCTTAGAAGCACGAGAGACCATATCCAAGATCAAAATATCCAACATCTGCTTTGACAGGTTAGAAGCAGAGATAGCTGGAACATCAAGCTCCTCAACGTTGAAGTCAAATTCCCCAATGTCATATTTCTCACCTTTCTTTTCAGCTTCAGACTTCAACTTCAACTGCTCCATGATGAACTCCTCTCTTTCATGAACCTTGGTGTTGTACTCTTTGTTATGCTCAACTATCTCCTTAGATTGTTCCTCTTCCTTAGCCAAATGCTTTGAAATAGCCTTTTCAACTAAAGAGGCAATGTAACCCAAGTATCTCACGTTAATACCCGATTTATGCAATTGAGAAGACAAGGCGGATCCATCAATTGGAACAACTGAGCCAACTTGTTCATATTGTTCCAAGAATCTTGGAATCAAAGTCTTGGTAATGAACTGAGAAACGGCACGAACGTTTGAACATTCATTACCTTCAGCGTTGACCCCATCAACGGAGAACAACAACTCATCCTGATCAATGGTCACAGTTGGCGGTTGTTCACCCTCCTTCAATTGAGCGTTAAGATCAATACCTTGTTCTTCAGCCTTCTGAGTGATGAGTTCCTTAGTCTTTGCGGACCACCATTCTTGAACAGCTTCCGCACGGACAACAACTTGTTTATGTGGGAAGGACAATTCATCTTCGGAGTTGTAGTGGTTATCAATGAATTCAACATCCAATGGAGTGGCGTTGTATAAATCCAAGATGTACTTGCGCTGATCGGTACCTCTCATACCCTTGATTTGAGGGTTAGTGACAAGAGTAACATCTTTCTCCAGGGACGTCTGCTTATAGTGCAAAGCTTTTCTAATTGTCTCCAAAGATTGGACAAACTCCTCGTCAGTGACAACGGCACCAACAATGTCGTCATAACCATAAGCGACCTTGGTCAGGGTTTCACCTTCTTGCAGTTCCAATTCACCTGTCTCTTCATTCTTAACCTCGTTAACCTGGGAGTTGGTAAACAGACCTGGGACTGGAGTTTGGCAAACAACTCTCTTACCGGCGTAATCAACGATGGTGGTTAACAAGGTGTAGATACCTCTGGAATCAAGGGTGTTGATAAACTTAATAGCCTGTAAGTCCTGGTTAGAGGAAGCTCTTGCAGCGGCATCACCACCACTGCTAGTGAATGAGCCGACATCAGCGGCAAAGGAGTAAAAGATACCATCCTCCAGGTAGATACGGGTATGTTCTGGATCATCTGGATCATCTGAGTTCAATGGAGTGTAAGCACCATTCAAAATGGCTAAAGCTGTCTTGGTGGCTTGAACAGTAAAATCGTAAGTGCACTTGGCAAGAAGTTTCTCTCTAATGATACGGTCACGGACATCAACGTTAGGGAGATCTCTGAAAGTCTGACATTCCTGGTTAAAGTCCTTGGTTGATTTATCCTCAAATTGTTCTCTGCCGAAATCAGCAATTGGCAATTGTGCTTTGGTGATCCATGGGTTTGACAAGAATGTACATTGTGCTTCTGATTTGATAGTAGAGTCAAGAGACTGAATGTTCTTGACGTTGTTCTCAATGGTGCAGGTGAAACCTTTGGAGATCTTACTAATCAAGTCGTACAAAGTGAAAGCCTCAAGTGGGGTGTCCCTTGCACTTGGATCAAACTTGTTGTTTGTAGACTTGTTCACAAAGAAGCCAGTGGTTGATGCGGTGATGTGGAAAATCTCGTTTTCAAAAGTTTGTAACACCAAGTAAGCGAGGTGGCCCTTGGATTTATAGTTCAATGGGACCGGATTGTATGGGCCATAGTACAAGGCACGCAATGCTGGAGTGGTGATTGAATCTGGTGTGTAGTAACCTTGTGGCAAGTCTTTGAAGAAGGAGTCAATGATCTGTTTCATTCTTTCCTTTTCCTCGAAGGATCTCACGGGAACTTCAGCCTTCTTCTCAGCCTCGTCACCTTCACCCTTGTCACCTTCACCCTTGATTTCCTCCTTTGGATCGGACAACTCCAACTGGGTGAACTTGGAGACACCGCTGTTGAGGCCAAAAGGCTCAGCAGGCTTGATGCCTGCGATGGATCTTAAGCCGATCAAGTGCTCTCTAAGAGAGGTTGCAGTGTATGGCAACAACTTCAATTCCACAGCGAGCGCCTTCTGCTTGTCGTTTGACAGGAGACCTCCCAAGACAACGTCCTCACCGACTTGCTTACCGCCGTGCATCAACTGGTAAGAAGTGTGGTGACGGGTCAGCATGTGGTGCTTGAGCATCATCTTGACGTCAGCGATAGAGTTCACCTTCAGGAACTCGAACTTGAGCTCCGTGCTCCCCGGCACTGAGACCGTGACAACAACGGGCTCGTCTGGCTGATGCTGGTCCTCGGCGGTCATCTTGCTGTTGGTGTTAAAAGACGTGAGTGTTCCCTTCGAAGCGGTGAAAGTGAGCGAGTCTTTGTGTTAGCCGCCGAGAAAAAAGTCATCGCTAGACGTCGAGCGATCGGCTTTTTTAAACTCCGAAGACGGCGACTGACAGTGACCACAAAAACCGCGGGGTAAGTCACGTGTTTAAGTACGCTACATGCACGTGACTTCAAACACCAAAAGTCACATAATCAATATCCACCTTCTAGAACAACCTGGACACCAAATCAAGAGTCGTGTTTTACGTTCTACCCCGCTTATTTTTGTTCTCTTCTAACTAGTAATTCCCTCCAGTTTTTCATCTTTCAGATGTCAGAATCACCTTGGTGTGCTATGACCTGGCGGCTCTGGGGGGTATGAGCACCCAACTTCGAAGTCACAAGAGTCAATGGTGTCTACACCGCCTTGTATTACCCCGTACTGTATTGTTGGTAACCTGAGCGGTACGCCGGTATCCTCCTTCATGGCCAAAACCGGAGTCACTAAGCGACTCTGCCGGTATCTCATTTGCTCCGAACTCCATCCAAGCGTGGATATAAAAAGCATGCTATATGGATGGAAAACAAAGCCCAGAAGAATGGTCATCTCTCATTGCAGACCTGCGCCTACCTACGTTAGCCGGGGTTTATGGATACTACAGAGATGACATTGAACAGTAAACTCTTGATCCAATGGTCCATATTCCGGTCAATGTGTCTATATGGAGGAGCTGGAACAACCTGCATCATTGTCCTTGCCAGTGAATGTGTCTAACACAAGAGAATGTGTCTAACACAAGATCTACACTACAAACTTGTCTTTCAACCCTGCCATCCATCGCGGACAATCTCCATTGCTCCTGTGAAATAAAATATTATTTACCGCGCCATTCAGTGATCGATTTTATTTTCTCTCTGGCTGATCTTTTTAGCTAACCCATCTGGACCAGCATAAATCCGATCTTTGCTGCAGCCAGTTGAGTTCAGTCTTATAAGGTGTCTTCAAGATAAGTTATGAAAAATTACAAACTCCAAGATAACACACACAGACAACACACAACAAGGATATGACCTGAACGCACCCGAGAGCTGACTAGCTACAGCGGTGCAGCTGCGTTCTCAGGTCTACAACTTATTCCAAAGGACCAACAGCCAAAAAAAAAATTCCTCGGCCCTATTTGAGCTTTCCCGCTGCCCCAGAATGACACAACGGGTGCGGAGTCAAATGACTCTACAACATGCGCACCGCCGCACCGCCGCACAGGCGCCATAGGCTCTGGATGCCCAATCCGGGCAAAGGGTTCTCAATTGTTGGTTTTATATATAAAGCTGAGGATATTTCTCTGTCTCTCTCCTGTATTGCCAAATTGATGATCCCCGCAAGCCATAGTTATTCGTACACATCGTAAAGATGATGCCAAAGTCAAGGAGAACGAGAACCGGGTGTCTGTGCTGCAGAAGAAGACACAAGAAGTGCGACGAGCAGAAGCCGAGTTGTCATTTCTGTATAACAAAGGGACTCCAATGTGAGTGGCCAAAGGTCGGTGTGGTATTTGTCACCTATGGTAACAATGAACAGCCACAGGAGTCTCAATTGACAGTCAACCCAGTACCGTTCAACGCCCGTACTTTTTCCACGGGTCATCACAGCAAGGCGTCCTCGGTAACAGATTCGTCTCCGAAGACACAACCAATTGCACTGTCAATATCATCATCATCATCGTACCAATTGCCTCCACGTCTCCCTCATTTGGAGTTACCGCCATCATACCATTACAACTATACACACAACACTCAAACGCTACCACCGATGAAGCAATGCTATTTCACTCCACGATCGAATTCGACAACGTTACAACTGCCAAATCTTGCAGAAAAGCGATTATCAGTGGATTCAATGTTGAATTGATGTCTAGTTTACACACCTTTCATGCCCCTTGACGATACTACTATACATTCATGTTTCTATGTTTTCATACTTTGTAGAGCTATATAGAGACACGGGTACACCAGGCACTCACATGTACGTCACTTTCAAGGCCATTTGTATCGTCGCACCAAACTTATCCCACACGACCCTCATCCATCTCCGAACGTTGGCGTTCATAAACAACGATTGAGTCTTAATCAAGCCGATGAATCCCAATAATGCAAACACCATCACTATGGAATTTCTCTGCGCAAGGAAAGACAAGCGCTTCTTGATGATATCCATAACGATATCAAACTCGGAGGTATGAGTCACGTCTCCCCTCGACTTTCTGATCTTCTTCTTTTCAGCCATTGACGTCTCTTTCGCTCTTCCAACCTCTTTAAACATATCTTCTTGAACCTGAGCATGCGAAATCTGCTTCTCTTTCTTCTTTGCCGCAAGTAATTCCTTCTTCCTTCTCTGTGCCTCAATCCCCCTCCTTTTCTCATCCTCAAGATCTTGTTTAACTTGTTTTAGTTTGGCAATCATACCCGTTTTGTCCGTGATAAAGGGATTAGACTGGATAAGGAACTCACTCTCTTCAGATTCCCCCATCCTTGACAAAAGATGCACATGGTACAGTTCAACCAGCTCCATGAAGGAATCAAAGTCTTTATCCCCCTGATGGTACTCTCCGGAGGCTTGCAACAAGTACATATCAACCTGTTGTCTCAGGGCAACCAAATCAGTCTCACTGGCATGCAACTTGATCAGCGTCAACAGATAGACTAACTTCGGGTTGGGAAGAACATCCATAGCATTCAAAGAGTCAAACCATATATCAGAAAGCAGCGTCTTGTGCAATTCAGGCATGGAAACAGAACTATCCTTCGTCAAGATATCAACGACATTGAAGAAGAGACACCAGGTGTTCACCACGATTGACTCACCAAGCTTCCCTTGCGAATACAGGGCCAATACAACATCCTTCAACTTATCACATTGTGCGTAAGACTCTTTGAACTTTTTGTTGATGAACATCTTTGCAGCCTTTTGGTACAGATTGACCGCGGTTGTTTGTTCATCGGCGATGTGGAGGTCTTGGGACATAAGAGAGGCAACCGAGTCCTCGAGGGAGTGCAATGCGTGCTCGGTGTGCTCATTGAGGCCGTAACCGTCGTGTTGAACTGTTCCATTCACCGGGTGGTACTCTGTCATCCCTTGCCGCGTGCTCCTCCTTTCTCCTTGTATCCAGAAGATGGTCGCAGTTGATTGGGAAAGTGATAAGCTGATTGTGTGGGGCGGCAACGGGAGCACGTTTGGAATTTGCGGGTGTCCGGGTGGCCAGAAATTCCAGCGACTGGCGATTCGCGAATCCCTCAAGCAAACACTGCACGATACGTACTGTATACATGCTACACCGCTCCTTGATAGCTGTGTGACATGTGTGATGTGTCCACGACTCGTCACTGCACCATGGAACACCGCACCGTGACTGTGTGACACCATCAAGAATCAAATGTGAGTGGTGGCTATCCCTTGACTTTCACCCCTTGAACTACTTGACAGGTTTATCGAGAGATTATCACTGGCGATATTTTGTTGACTGTTAGTGCAAATTACAGTCTATGATGAGTGTAGACATAGTAACCACTGACTCATAGTACGTGTACTGTGTGAAGTGTGTAGTACTTGGTATATGAGACGTAGCAGAAGCTTTAACTAATTGAAATTTGAATTAAAACATACTACATGGACTGCACGTATACATACGTACCACCAACATACCCTCTCATCCACTTGAATTCCCACCTGCGCCCCCATAGTGCACCCCGAACAGTACCATTTGTACCATTAGTCGTTATCCTGGCCTCATGAAGTTCCGAAGCGGAACCCAGGGCTAGCGTCAGTATTGTTATGTTCGTCACTTAACATTCTGAACAACTTACAAAATGTGTACCATATAACCTAATACTAGTACCGAACAATCCCGAGCTTGTTCCGTCAGTTTCAGTAGATTCCATTAAGGGTTTACCGAACAGCCCGCCAGTGTTATTAGTGAGCCCAGAGAAGACACCACTTATATTGATATGTTTGCTCCAAGGTTGCCGAATAGCCCACGGTTAGAACCAATTTGCAAAGTCTTTGGTAGGGCTAGGAACTCTCTGGGACTGTGCTTTCACATCATTAATGTCAACTTTCAAACACCTGATGTCAGCACTCATATCACGGTCATGACGCCGACGGTTCAAACTAGCTTATACCATCATCATCAGAACTTGAATGATCGCCACATTCAGAGAAAGAAGACTGGAAGTACTTGGAAGAAGGATGCTTACCGTCTAAAATTCCGTTGATGGTTGCTGAATGTGCTACAATACTGGGGGAAAACGTGCCTGGACACATATGTGGCCGTAACCGATAAGAAATGCAGCCGATCATTTTTAGTGGGCTTATCATTTAGTAGATTCTTAAAAGTTAATCATGTCGATGAGGCCATGCCAAGATCATCCTCCATCTGATTCACAGTTCGATGCTTGCTGCATTTTCATCTGCAGACCTCCCAATTTACGCAGATTTATCTAGGTTTCTGGCGGTATCCGGTACCTGGAGCCGAATCGAGAGGTTCAGTGGCCCTAGCTTGACCGGTGACCGTGGTCTGGACTCCATACTTTCATGTTCGAACTTGGAAGGATACTCTGTCTCTGGTTGGAAATCTGGGGCCACAGATTGGCTAACCACAGAACCAAACGTCAAAGCTGTTGACAGGCACAAAGTCTTTACCCCCGCGGAGTTTGGTACGAGCCGCAGAATTCCTCATCGGCCCCCCCCAATGCGCCACAGTCACATCATCAGTTATAACTTCTCGGTCTGTGTTTTGCAGTGACTCTTACTCTTTCGTCCTGGCACCAGTTTACACAGCACACAGCACAACAGGTTGCAGTGTACCGATACTATGACCGAGGCCACACACGCTGAGCAGTCACCACTGCTCCCCACAGCTACGCTGCGGCCACATCTCACGTTGATACCGACGATGGCTCTGATAATCAACAAGATGGTTGGAACTGGCATATTCAGTACACCTTCTCTGATCCTTTCGCTATCAGGCTCCATTGGAATGTCACTGGTGCTATGGGTCCTCGGTGCGATCGTCACGTTCTGTGGATTGAGTGTTTATTTGGAGTTTGGATTGGCAATGCCTGTTAATGGAGGCGAGAAGAACTACCTGCAAAGAGTTTACAGATCGCCGAAAGGGTTGATCGAGAGTGTCTATTCTTTCCAGATAGTGCTGCTCGGGTTCAGCTCTGCTAACTCCTACGCCTTTGGGAGATACATCCTCTTTGCCCTGGGGTTGGATGGCGTCAATGATTGGACGAGCCGACTTGTGGGATGTGCAGTTATTTCATTCATCGTTTGGTTACACGTAATGCACCCTTATCATGGCACAAGGGTGTTCACTGTACTGGGGTTCATCAAGATCTTAATACTTTTGCTCATCGTCGTCCTTGGGGCCCTTGTCTATCTTGGTGTGATATCGCTGGATGGTAAGAATGACAACTTTGATGACATCTGGAACGGTTCGCACGAAAACAATGGGTACAACGTCTCTGTGGCGTTACTGCAGGTGATATACTCATTTAAAGGATGGGAAAATGCCAACTATGTGTTATCGGAGATCAAGGATCCGCATCGAACCTTGAAGATCGCAGCACCATTATCCGTGGCAATTACCGCTTTGTTCTACTTCTTCGTGATCTTGTCATACTACCTGGTAATCCCATCTTCAGAGATCAAAGAGTCAGGGGTGTTGATTGCAGGGATTTTCTTCCAAAAAATCTTTGGCAATACCTTCTCATCCAGAGTTCTCCCATTCCTCATATCAATATCCAACTTTGGAAATGTCCTCGCAGTGGCATTCAGCCATTCAAGAATCAACCAAGAGTTGGCCAGGGAGAACCTCATTCCATTCTCAAACATCTTCTCACACTTGAAGAACTCGTTGTTACTGCATTGGGCCGTGACAGTCCTTGTTCTCATAATTCCACCTAACGGTGACATCTACCAGCTCGTGGTGAACTTGTACTCTTACCCTGGGACTTGGATCAATGCACTTGTTGCAGGTGCACTCATATACTTGCACTTCAATAGGGAGAAGGAGAATTGGGGGAATACGGATTGGAGATCGCATTGGACTGCATGCTTGGTGTTCCTTCTCAGCAATATCTTCCTTGCGGTGTTCCCATTTGTACCACCACCAAGCGGGTACAACTCAGGTGCATACCCTTACTATGTGTTCCCAGCAACTGGATGTGGTGTTCTGCTCCTCGGTGTTGTCTATTGGCTGTGTATTCGCTATAAACGTTGACTGATGTGTCTTTCCTGCCCTGTGGTGTCATCCTAAATGCGATGTAACTTAATGAAAATTCTCCCGAATGCTGCCTTCTTTAGCAGAGGTAATATTGGATACAGAAACAGCACGGTCACACATCAGAATGAAGCACAAACACGTCAATCAATATCGAATATCCTATAACCTCACCTTCAAATCCAGATCAGGCAAGCTTCCGCAAATGGCAGTTTCGAAAAAAATGAATTACGTAATTTTCGCCCAAAAACAGCGAGACGGCCAACGACCCGCAAACAATCGCAGCTTGTTTTGGTGGAGCCCACGCCAATTGAACCGATCCAAAGGCGCTCAAACAGTTACTGGTTGTTGTTGATCGTTGCTGCAAAGGTAGACACACAGCTTAAACACCGAGAACACGCTTTCGAACGAAGAAAAATCACATTCAGGTCCGCACTCGACATCCCCTGAAAAGCTGTTGTCACTTACGAAGAGGTAATCTGAACTGATCGCACGCCGATTAAACTGAATTGACTTGAAGAAGATGGCCGAGAACGACATATACCCGCTGGCACTGCTTATGGATGAGCTCAAGCACGACGATGTCGCCAACAGAGTCATCGCGATGCAGAAATTGGACACCATTGCACTTGCTCTTGGAACTGACAGAACTCGCGAGGAGTTGATCCCATTTTTGAAAGAGGTTGCCCAAGACGACGAGGATGAGGTCTTTGCCGTGCTTGCTGAGCAATTGGGCCACTTTGTTCCTTTGGTCGGTGGAGGTGAACACGCGGAGATTTTGCTCCCTGTCTTGCAGGTTTTGGCGGCCACCGAAGAACCGATAGTTAGAGACAGAGCTGTTGATTCGTTGAATGAGATCGCTTCACAGCTATCTACAAAACAGATGAAGGACAGCTTCTACCCATTGGTTGAAGGCCTCGC
Source organism: Williopsis sargentensis (assembly GCA_020995425.1). Lineage (NCBI taxonomy): Eukaryota > Fungi > Ascomycota > Saccharomycetes > Phaffomycetales > Wickerhamomycetaceae > Williopsis > Williopsis sargentensis. The sequence goes on from CP083469.1 coordinate 456,753, forward strand.
TGATACTGAATGGTTCTCCAGCAGAGTGTCTTCTACTGGGCTGTTCAAGAGTATCATTGTCAAGGTTGACGACACCATGAGAAAGGGTTTGTTGACTACGTATTCCAAACTTGTGCATGATGAGGGCCCAATGGTCAAGAGGGCTGCTGCCACACACCTACCAAAGATTGTTGATTTGCTGACAGAGAACCCAAAATGTTCAAATGAAGAGGATTGGGACCTTATTTCATCTATGTTTCAATCACTTACCACGGATAAGCAGGACTCTGTGAAATTCCTGTCTGTGGATGTCCTCATATCGATTCTTCAGTTTTTCAACTCCAGAGGTGATAGATCGCACCATGCAGACTTGTTGAACTCTGCTCTACAATTGATCCAAGATCCAAGTTGGAGAGTTCGCTACATGGCTGCTGATAGATTCGAGAAGCTCGCCGTGCAATTCGAAGGTGATGAACAACAAGTTGGTGAGTTGATAAAACCATTCTTGCAGTTGCTGAAGGATAACGAAGGTGAAGTGAGAAAGGCCATTGCTAAGCAGTTGCCAGGATTTGGTAAGCTGTTGAGCAAGGATGTCCTTTTGAGCAAGGTGTTGCCACAAGTTGAAGAGTTAAGTAATGATCCTTCAGAGATTGTGAGAAGTGCATTGGCTAGTGAAATCACCGGATTGACTCCATTGTTGGATAGAGAGGTTGTTATCGACAATCTTTTGCCAATCTTCCTCACTATGCTCAAGGATGAGTTCCCAGAGGTCAAGCTCAACATCATCTCCAAGTTGAAGATCGTTAACGATGTGATTGGTATCGATTTGCTCGCACAATCCCTCATGCCGGCCATTTCTGAATTGGCCAAGGATAAGCAATGGAGAGTCAGACTTGCAATCATTGAATACATCCCATTATTGGCTGAACAATTGGGAGTTTCCTTCTTTGACGAAGAATTGGGAAACTTGGTTCTTTCTTGGTTGTGGGACTCTGTTTACTCCATCAGAGAGGCTGCAGTGACCAACTTGGAACAGTTGGCCAAGATCTTTGGATCCAAATGGGCAGATGAGGAGATCATTGACCGTATTTTGAAGAGTGACGAATCATCATTCAATAATTTCGTCTATCGTCTCACCTCTTTGTTCACGCTCACCAGATTGATCCCGGTGGTTGATAAGGAGATTGTCCTGGAGAAGATCTTGCCATTCATCAACAAGCTGGCTCAGGACCATGTTCCAAACATTAGATTCAACGTTGCAAAGAGTTATCTCATCACAGTACAAGCGCTTTTGGACAAGACTCCAGGTGAAGAACGTCCAACACCGGAGGATGTTGAAAGCAGAGTGGCTTATATCAAGACCACGATTGTTCCAACAGTGGAGACGCTCAAGAGAGATTCAGACGCGGATGTCAAGTACTTTGCCACGCAGTCTTTGAACTCCATCCAGGAGCTTTTGGCCTAAAGGGCTAGTCATTCCACATACGTGTATTCTAGGAAATTTCCGAGCATACCTGGTGGCTGATGGCCAGTTAATACAGAGAATTGCTTGTTTTTAAGGCGGTGTAGTGATGCTGTACAAGGACTAAGCCCCATATCGGGAAGTTGCCGCTTTTGGCTATCTCTGATATTACATAAGCGCTGACCAATTTCTCCGATGAGTCAATTGGGTCTCACTCATTATCAACGTCTTTCTCTTCAACTCTGTGGCTTCTTCCACCCTTGGAAATCACAAAAGCAGCTGTTTACCGATTGAACGAGCAGTAATGCCGGAGGTCGTCCATATTATCGACGCAGAGAGCGGGAATTTGCGCTCGTTGCAAAATGCTATCGAGTACTTGGGCTATGAGACTAAACTCATCAAAGACGCCAGTGATCCGGAGCTCGCAAAGGCTACGAAGTTGATGTTGCCAGGCGTTGGTGCCTATGGCCATGTTGTCGGATTATTGCGTGAAAAGGGCTTTGAGGCTCCACTGAGAGAGCACATCAAAGCCGGCAAGGCCATCATGGGTGTCTGTGTCGGGTTGCAGAGTTTGTTTAGAGGCAGTGAAGAGTCTCCAGGGGTTGCAGGTTTCCAATACTTGGATGTTGACTTGAAGAAGTTTGATACTGCAACGAAGAGTGTCCCGGAGATAGGCTGGAACACATTAGAATTGTCTGGCGAACAATCTTTTTACGATCTGGACCCAAACAACCGCTACTACTACGTCCATTCCTATGCTGCCATTGTCACTGATGAGCAAGTTGCACAGTTGAAAGCTGCAGGATGGGAGCTCGCACTGACTAAGTACGGTGATGAGAGATTTATTGGCGCCATTTCCCGTGATAACGTGTTTGCCACGCAGTTCCACCCAGAGAAGTCTGGAATGGCAGGTTTGAAGGTCATCAGGGCATTCTTGGAAGGTAAGAAGCACACTCCATTGCCTGAGACCACACAGACGAATGACATGTCCAATAACGGGTTGACTAGAAGAATCATTGCTTGTTTGGACGTGAGAACTAATGATAACGGGGATCTGGTTGTCACCAAGGGTGACCAGTACGACGTCCGTGAGAAGAACACCGATGGAGGAGACGTGAGAAACCTAGGAAAGCCAGTTGAATTGGCCCAGAAGTACTACGACCAAGGTGCAGATGAGATTACCTTTTTGAACATCACCTCATTCAGAAACTCCCCATTGAAGGATGCTCCAATGTTAGAAGTCTTGAAGAGAGCTGCCAAGACCATCTTTGTTCCTCTAACTGTTGGTGGTGGTATCAAGGATGTTGTTGACCCTGATGGAACAAAGATCCCAGCATTGGACGTTGCAGGGCTATATTTCAGATCCGGTGCGGACAAGGTGTCCATTGGTACCGATGCCGTTGCTGCAGCGCTCAACTATTATGCCAATGGCAACAAGGGTGATGGATTATCTCCAATTGAGACCATTTCCAAGTCATATGGTGCACAAGCTGTGGTTATTTCAGTGGACCCAAAGAGAGTTTATGTTTCCTCACCATCAGATACCAAGAATAAGACCATTAAGACCGCATTCCCTGGTCCGAATGGGGAAGAGTACGTCTGGTACGCTACTACTGTTAAAGGTGGTCGTGAAACTACTGATTTGGGTGCTTATGAACTGGCCCAGGCAACCGAGGCTTTGGGTGCCGGTGAGATCCTCTTGAACTGTATCGACAAGGATGGCTCCAATTCCGGATATGATTTGGAATTGATCAAAATGATCAAGTCTGGTGTTTCTATCCCTGTCATTGCCTCGAGTGGTGCTGGTAATCCACAGCACTTTGATGAAGTGTTTGAGAAGACCACTACAGATGCAGCATTGGGTGCTGGTATGTTCCATAGAGATGAGTACACCGTGGAGCAGGTCAAGCTGTACTTGAAGCAGGCCGGGTTACAGACTAGATTGGACACTACGGTGTTGTAAATAGACTCAAGTTTATAATTCATTAGAACTCGTCATTTAAGAGCCAAAATAATGTATAGAACATTGCAGTACAAGCAGTTTTATGCGTCTAATCATTCCTCATCCTCCAATTTATCCTCTCTCTTCTCAGAGTCCTCATCGGACAACTTGACACCAGCACTGAGGGAGAACTGGCCACCAGCAGAGATCAACAAGATGTTATGATCCTGGGTGGCAGTGTTTTTGATTCTTGTTGGTGTTTCAACGTCTTCACCAGCTGGACCTAAACCAACTGCATAGGTCTCACCAAAGCCCCAAGAGTAAACGACACCATCTTCTGATATGGCGAGGGAGTGGTGGGAGCCAACGGCGATGGATCTCATCTTTGGGATGTTTGTGAGCTTAGTTGGCACTGGTACCGATCTTGGCTTTCCATGGGCATCCTTGAAAGTCTCTTCTGGCAAGTTGTCTTTAGCAATACCAATCTCAAACATGTCATATCTACCAAACGTGTAGAGGGAACCATCCTCACTCAGAGCCAAAGTGTGATGTTCACCGGCAGCGATTTGCACAATGTTCTTATCAGACAGAGACTGGACTTCAGTTGGAACAGGCACGATGGAACCATCCTCTAATTCTGAAGAGATACCACATTGACCAAATTGGTTCAAACCCCATGTCAAAACCTTCTTATCCTGTGTGATGGCAAAGCAGTGGAATTCGCCAGAGGCGATATAAACGGCATCTGCCAAACCGAACTCTCTTGGTTCTAGGGTTCTCAATCTGTTACGCTCGAGGATTCTTCTACCCAATTGGAACTGCTGACCATTACCCCAGGCGTAGACAACACCTTTGGTATCCAATCCCAAGATGTGATCCTTACCGGCTGCCAATTGAACAATGTCCTTGAACTCTTCAATCAAGAGCGGGGTCTTCTGGATCGAGATATTGTGTTTGAAGCCGAGGATACCCTCGTTACATCTGAACGTACCCCATGCATACACGTCACCATTTTCCAACAGGACAGCGGACAAGTTATCCGTAGCAGCCAACTGGACCACCTTGAGGTCAGCAGGTAGTCCCTCAACCTTGCCCGGTGTGGATTCGGCCTCGTTCAGGTCTGCGTCGTCATCGTCGTCGCTCTCATTGGCATCCATGTCCTTCAGCACTTCATTTACCTTGGATGTGTCTCTGCCCAACACTGCACTGTCGTTGGACCCCCAGGACCAGACGGTGTTGTTGGCGCCCAGGGCCAACGAGTGCATTCCACCAGCGGTGAGGTCCACGATTTGTTCGTCTTTCAAATAAGGGTTCAAGCGCGGTCTCTTCACCTCCTTGGTCTTAGCATCAGGGCCCAGACCTAGCTCACACATGGAGCCTGTTCCCCAGACAAAGACGTCCAACGCAGTGGTCTTCGCAGAAGGGATCTCGTTGATCTGTGGGAGGTTCTTGAACGAGTTGAGGGATCTTCCCGTGTGCAATCTCGCACGCTTGACGGGCCTGTGGCCATCATCTGCTGAACGCTTTCTCTCGAGTTTGGCCATCGTTACCTTGCTCTCTAGGAAGTTCCTGTCTGTGGCAAATCAAAGGATCTCAAGAGAAATATTTGTCTTGTTTTGATTTTGCTCAGGGGGGGGGGATCAAATATTGTTGATGTGAGATGTTTTGATTTGATTTGACGAGGCTTTAGTCACTCCAGGGACGTGAAACTCGGGGAACACACCAATCGAGCCATCTGCAACATTTTCCACCGAGGAATTGACCTGAAACCTGCTGATGCCTCCAGAAATCATGGCTTTGGTGCGGTATCACATTGTTTAGGCCCATCCTCCCGGAAGTCAGAATCTCCCGCTACCGGAAGTCGCCACCATGGAAACCAAGAAAAATATTTTCTCTGCGATGAGCTCTTCTCTGCTTTGAAGTGGAAGGGCATCGAAGCGCTGAAGATGGGCAAAGCAAGCAGTTCAAGGGACAAGCCACGCCACGACCCGTTATACACGGAGCTCACCACCCAGGGGGGAAACCTGAGAACGAAGACCAGGGGCAGAAAGAAAGTGGAGAAGGACGAGGAGCAGGAGTACATTGGGTCTGCAGCCTCGAGAAAGATTCTTCAGCTAGCGAAGGAGCAGCAGGAGGAGATCGAGAGAGAGGAGAGAGCGGAACAGGCGGCCGGTAGAGAGGAGGGTGATATCTCCTTTGGCGCCAGATTCGTGGAGCAGGAGGACGAAGATGATGAAGAGGACGAGGAGGACTACGAGGACCTCTCCGACTTTGGTGGTGATGAAGAGTTCGAGTTTGACGAAGAGGACCTTAGTCCAGAGGACGCTGCAATGTTCGAACAGTACTTGAAGCAAAGCAGAGACGATGACGCCATGAAGAGCGGTGAAATGGGCATGGAGGAGTCATACAACTTGGCTGATAAGATCATGGCCTCCATCAGAGAGAAGGAAGAACAACAACTGGCACAGGACCACCAGAGCACAAGACCAGAAGGTGCCGTGCTTCTGCCTCCAAAGGTCATCGCCGCATACACCGGTGTCGGTGAAATTCTCTCAACGTACACCCACGGTAAGTTGCCAAAGCTTTTCAAGGTGATTCCTTCCCTGAACAACTGGGAAGACGTTCTCTATGTGACCAACCCTGACAAGTGGACCCCGCATGCCATATACGAGGCAACTAAGTTATTTGTTTCCAACTTGACCGCTAAGCAGGCGCAAAGATTCGTGGAAAATGTGCTTTTGGAGAGATTCAGATATGAGATTGAAGAGAGTGAAACCCACTCTCTGAACTACCATCTATATAGAGCCTTGAAGAAGGCTCTTTATAAACCAGGTGCCTTCTTCCAGGGGTTCCTATTCCCATTGCTTGAAGGAGGTTGTTCAGTGAGAGAGGCCACCATTGCCGGTTCCATCCTAACAAAGATCTCCATCCCACAGACACATTCCTCAGCGGCGTTGAACTATCTTCTCCAATTGGACTTCTCTCCAGCATCCACAGTGTTCATCAGAGTGTTGCTCGAAAAGAAATATGCATTGCCATACCAGATCATTGACGAATGTTTCTTCTACTTCATCAAGTTTAGAAACATCAAGGAGGATTCGATGGATGATGATAACCGGAGACAAATCCCGGATCTTCCCGTCGTGTGGCACAAGTCATTCCTTGCCTTTGCTCGCCAGTATAAGAATGACATCACGGATGAACAAAGAGATCTCCTGTTGGAGACGGTGCGTCAGAGAGGTCATAGAGACATTGGTCCAGAGATTAGAAGAGAATTATTGGCTGGCAAGCCTCGTGAGGAGCCAATCAAGGAGACTGAAGCGGCAATGATTGATGCCTTTTGATGCCTGGAAGTATACATTTAAAAAATTGCCATCTAATCCTACAAGCAGAATGTGTAACTCATATTTTCATTCGTATATACCAATGCAAGTCATTCATGTCGTTAACGTTATCGTTTCGTAATTCATCTTTATGAACAGTGTGGAGAAGATGTACTCCTCGCCCTGCAAATCGTTCAAAGGGATATGTATATAGCCCTGATTCATATTATCCAGCTTGAAACAATTCACAGCAATGGGCACCTCACCAGTTTTGATCATAAATCTGACAAAGTTCAGCCCATAATTGTCCCTGATCTGTCCCTCCACTCTACAATTCCAGAGAGGGTTGAACCCGTTGGAATTGATGCTCTTTGTGGTAACGACACCAGAGTCGTTATACATTACCCTTGACGTCTCTATGTCTATAATCTTCAATGGGAAAGATAATGACGAATCAATGAGCTCAAGCATCACGTATGGATTCAAGGGATCCTCAGGTTTCAATTCCTTGGGTCTAGGTAGCAATTGTCCTGAGATAATATCAATAGAGAACTTTATCGCAGTTCTATCGTGCAACTCAAGGTCTTTTTTCGGTTTCAATTTCAGTACTGGATCTGTATTTCTCAACTGTGGAGGTTTCAACTTGTATCCACATTTGGAACCACAGTTAAACATTGCCTCATTAACCTGTTGTCCCAAGTCAAACGTTTGCCAATTGGTGGCGACCATCTGTGTTCCGAACATCCAGGGAACGATGGGGGAGAAGTTTGAAGAGTTGTATCTATAACCAGCGGGATAAACACGCATCAGGAACTTCCTGTTATGCTTTTTGATCAAGTAGTTCCTTTCAGGATCTTTGATCATGCTCCTAAAATTGCGGTCGCTGAAGGAAAAGATATGATTCACCTGTTTAGACTCTGGGAGGGAGAAATTGACGAATTTGAGGCCCTGGGCATATACTCCCATTGCACTCAAATCCGGTACAATCTGGAATTGTCTTTTCTTCTTCTGTAATTTCAAGGTTGTAGTAAGCTCATCATCGTCATCGTCATGCGTCGTTGTTGTGGTTGAAGATGAAGTGAATGAACTTTGGGAACTATCCAGATCATCAAACGAGGTTTTCTTCACCTTGATCAGGATTTTATGCTTCAGATCCATTGGACTAGGTAATTGTATATCTCTGGGCATGGTGCTCTGTGTAATTAACATATCACCCAAGATATCCACCAATAGTTCTTTCACTTTATGTTGATACAAGGGTTTACAATGGATCTCCAGAGATAGGAATAGTGGGAAAGGTGTAACGATGAAGGCGTACTTCTTCACAATCTCCAAGACATCGCGTAGTGAGATTGATGAGGTGATTTTTCCATGCGTGACTATTGGACCAGAATCACCAGACCAGATATCAATCTCTACTGATCTGCAGCCTCGTTGTAAAGCCCTTATGTATCCCTCGATGGAAGTTGACTGGCCATATTGACGTCCGAGGAGATAAGTGTTATGCGAAGAAGAGATGAAGTATTCGTTCAAAGGGTGTGATAAGTCTTCTGACTGCTCTGTCGTTGCAGGGACGTGGGAGGAAGTGAGATAGTCCGTGAATCCGTCAATGGTCATTTGTCCTGGTGTTCGTTGCGTGAATTTGTCAAAGATCAGTTTGATATCATGGTGTTGGTGTCGTTGCACGTTCACAACAAAATCGTTAAAGGCAAGATATTTGATTGTCCCATCGGTTGCGACGGAGTCAAAGATACGTTTGATCTCAGGCCGTTGTTTCAACTGCTTGACGAACTTCTGGAACTCCTCGAAATTGAGAGCGCCCTTCCCCGTGGAGTCGCTTTGGGAGAACAGCGAACGGAGGTATTCCTCGTCACAGTTGATGTGTAATCTCCTTGTCAGTTTCAGGACATCGTCAAAGGACAGGAACTGTCTGCTGTGCGGGTCCTTGGCAACGTAGTTCTTCCAGTGGATGTGGGCAAAGTTCTCGTCTGGGATGGCGAGGCAGCGCATCAGCTGGCGACGCCTTGTCACGAGCTTCTCCACGGTGTTGACAAACAGGTCGAGCTCTGCGCTGGAGGGCGCAAGCAGGTGGAGCGCCTTCAACTTGTCCGTGCTGAGGTGCTTGTAGAGGATGGTGCACCAGCGGTCGTCCAACTCCTTCGACACGCCGTACTCCTCTCTGTAGTTCCTGGCGTCGTCCCGCACGCGTATCTGCTGGATTCTGTCCAGCGACACTGCCTTGCCGCTCCATGTGACAAGCGCCCTGTCGAGGTCCACCTTGAACACCCGCTGCACTTTCTTCTTTCTGGTGATTCTGAGCAGCGATACGCCCTCAACGAGCGCCTGTGGGATTCTGGGGCTCTCCAGCACCAGCTCGTCGCGGCCCTCGCTGTCCTGCTCAAGTGCAATGTGCGTATCCACCCCGAGACCCTCGCTGAGCGACCTGGTCATTGGGCCATCCACGGGTGCCTCGCGGTACTGCTGCTGCCATTGATGCCGCTGTTGTTGTTGCCCTGTGAGCGCGCGCAGTCTGCTGCGTAGCTCTGAATAGCGCTCTTGGACTGAGCGCATCTGTTCTTGTGTTGTTGTAATATCGAAATGTTGTAATGTTGTAATGTTGTACTGTTGTAATGTTGTAATGTTGTAATGTTGTTAGTGGCGATGGGTTGAAAATGAAACATTTATCTATGAACAGATACACAACAATGTACAACAACAAGACGGCAAGAAATGTCACAGATATCGCACAAGAAGGCGTCCAAGAGTGAACAGCGTAGGAATGCGCTCAAGGAATACTACAGGCTGCAGCGTGAGCAGCAGCAGACGCTGCCGCAGAAGAGACCAGTAGCACAGGATGACGATGAACACTCTGGCGAACCACAGGAGATTGACCTAGCACACTGCGACTTCAGGACGCTCATCACACAGACGAACAACCTGTCCGCGAGCATCAACACTATCAACTCCACCACGAAGAACATCGTGTACAACAACTACTACGAGCTCATCAAGCTGAACGACTTCCTCAACGACTTGACACAACTCAACCTCGCAGCGGTCGTGGCCAAGAAGAAGAACAAGAAGAAGAGTGTGCTGGACATACTCGGACCATCCACCGCTGATGATGCACCAGCAGATGAAGAAGACGTGGACACCTTTGAAAGACTGCGTGCGCTGATGGATAAAGTGGAACAGTTCGATTCAAAGACATATGCACAGGATAAACAACAACATGGAAAGCTACACTCATCATCACACATCACAGAACTACTACAAATCGAGGATTTCCATGAGTCCAGCGAGTCACAGCAGGCCTATAGATCACAGCTCTCACTCAAAATCTCCAAATGGATCAAACAGTTACAACTACAGCCAGAGCCAAAAGAATCGTTAATCCATCAGTTGCAAGGCTTGCAAGGCCATTTATAAAATTTAGTTGTTTTAAATTCAATCCTTCTTCAACTCAAAGTACTCTGTTCTAACACCCTCTTTCGTGACAATCAGGATCTCTAGTCCATCACCAACGTGGATGTGTCTCTCCGTGGCAGAACTGAACGCATCTCTCACCAACTGGATAACCTCCTCCAACGAAAGGTACTTCATCTCCTTCTTCGTCCCATCGGGGTTGTACTGGTTCTTAAAGTTGACCTGGTTGTCCAAGAAGGGCATGATCAACGAGGCAGCTGCACCACCGGCTCTACACTGCTCTCTCTCATACGAGCCCACAGGGTCGAACGAATACACAGCACCTTTTCCCTCGTCATCCAGACCGGCAATGATCGTATGCACGTAATACGGGAAGAATCTTTTGCCATACAGCATGTGTTGTATGAATCTGGCACAGCTCTTCAGACCCATCTTCTTCTGGTGGTTGAAATGGTACCACTTCATCTGGTTCTCAAAACGCGTAACAAGCGCATTGCCATCGGCGCTGAACCCATTGGCACTCATCACAATACCATCACCCACGTTGAACACCTTGGGTTCATAGCGCGAGTTGATGGAATATCCCACAGTATGGCGCGTGTCGCCCGCAAGCACAGCAAAGTCCTCGCCAGCAATCCCCAAGATCGTTCCTCCAGAGTCGGAGTACGGGTTGAAGCGGTGCTCAATAGGCGTGGACGCGTGGTGGGACTCGTACCCAGACTTGACGGTGGCCATCTCTGCGTCTTTGTATGTGTGTGTGTGTGTTTGTGCTTGTCAATCCCAGTTTTAAACTGCTTGTCTCTCCTCAACTTGTTGAAATCGCCACTGGCTTTGAAAAGACTTCCGAGGGGAATAGCACAAGTCACGTGGGCAAAAACCGGAAGTTAATTCTTGAGTACATCCACACACCATAAATATGTCAACAAAACCGAAATGAAATTCTCTTTGGAAAGTTTCCTCGCTGTTGCTTTATTTCCTCTGAAACTTCCCTTAACTTACTATCCTAAGAGAAAGTTCAACTTTGAGATCAGAAAGTTCAAACATGGCAGTCACTCAGTCTCGGTTATACTTTGATACTTTCCAGTTCACGTCCCTGCCGCATGAGTTACGACTCCATGTGATGCACTCCATGGACGCTGCCAGCTTGTTCAACTTCTTCCAAATCCACTCAGATATGGTACTTGAACTGAAGAGGGGTATACCAGAAGTTACAAGTCCAGAGGAATTGGCCATTGAAACCTTCAAGCACGGCCCTGTCTACACCATGATCATCGACAGAGAAGATTCCTCATGGGGGAACTTTGAGAAATTGGCCGAGAGAGCTCGGGTGGTTGGCAGCAAAACGCTCGTAGTGTTGAGGGGCTCGAATCCAATCAACAAATACGTGAATAAGCTTCTTGGTGAAGTACTCAATTCCAGTTGTTTGTTGTTCCTTGAGTCTAATCAGCGGACCACCATTGATATCAGCAATGTGGTGATAAAATGTGAGAAGATTGACCTAAATCGGATGAACACCGAAAAGTTTGAGTCATCACTCATTCGGTTTACCAATTGCGCCATTCATAACCATTTGGTTCTGTTAAAGTCGGGACCCAAGGTAGAGTACAGCGGGTGGCACTCATGCCGTCTCTCACTGGCTGGCATAGCTATGCTCCAGGAATATCAGGGAATACGTCTAGACTTCACGGGCTGCCCGCTATCATTATACAATCGATTGGAGGTCAATTCACTTGTTTTTGATATAAGAATAAGCCATTATAAGGATGCAACTGTGCTCTCAGATTTAAAGCTCAGTGGCAAGATCATTGAGACCTCTTCGAGTCTCACATTTATCAACGTTCCTCCGATGAAACGTCTGACGTTCGAGTCTCCAATTTTGAGGCTGGTGTGGAATCGTGACCTCGGAGAGAATCTTGAAGGATCCTTTAATACTGAGATAAACTCGAACCAGTTGGAGGAAATCATCATTTACAACACCGGTATGGACGAGGCTGAAATTGTGTGTGATGGCTCGAATGTTCCAAATCTGATGACGGTCACTTTTGGGAGGTCCGATGAAGATATATTCCACTCCCAAGATTCAGGTTATGGTTGCAGCTTCTTGGAAACGGCTCCTATCAAGACGCTGAGACTGTACGATACGTATCAACCATTACAGTTCTTAGATTCTCTCCCCAAGGTGGAGGCGATGGTCGTCAAGCTACAATCGAACATTTTTAAACCGGTGTTCTCTTGTCAATTCCCTAAGCTTGACAAGCTTGCTCTATATGGAACGGCAAAAGCAATGGAGCAATTCACATTCATTCCCGCCCCATGTCTCACTATCCTTTCCCTCAATATTTCAAATGAACCTGGTGAAGACCGTGTGTTGAGTGATGAATCCAAGTTGATAGACCGTATTTCAAAGAGTTACCCAACACTCAAGACAATATTAGTCCGCCACGACAACATCTCCCCACTCGATTTCCAGTGGGGCGTGTAAGCCGACTAGTTCTTAAAGATGAGACAGTGGTGAATGATCTCAAATTCTCAAACACGACTTGCCACTGCCACTGACCTAATGCTCTGACAATCATGCGTATGCACAGACAATATTGATGATCAAATCCCAATGACGTTTCTTAGTAACTGTACAATCAGCATTCAGGACACCACCTCTTCAGAAATTTATGTTCCACCTTCCCTCTTCGATGAATTGATAATTACTATATATGTACTGCAAATTACACTAGTAGTTAATGAAAAAGCTATCGAACCTGTCTTCTCTATAACTTTCTCCGTATATATACATTCCAGAAGATGTCTGTCTGCTAGCGAGAGAATTCATCGACTGCTCGGATATACTCGTAGCTAAAAGCAACAAGGTACAGGTGGTTGTTAACAGTGGTGTGTTCGTTCACGCTATGCGTGTGACCCTCCGTGATTCCGTGCATTGTGCTCAGTCTGTAGCGATATATGTGTTCAGTCAAAGACCAGTAGTGTGCAGTATCAGTGTTTCCTGAGTTCAACGAGGGAGCAATAACTGCAGGTCTGGAGATGTTTGGAAAGATATAGTCCTCGATGATGTGTTTCACTGACCCAGCGAACAGGTGCCATTCTTCAGAGTCCAAGGGCGACACTTTTGCAGGTTCAAGGCCCACAGCTGATGTGATCGTGAAATGACCATTCTCAGTCTTTGGCACCAACTCTTCGTCACCGTGCATGACACCGAGATAGTATTCCTGGGCAATGGCTAGTACATTACAGATAATCTTATCCACTGTAGCCTTCACAGACGATTCAACTGATATTCTGTGGTTGATGTCAAATGCAACAAACTCTGGAAGAGCATTTGATTTGATACCACCATGAATGATATCAACCGCTTGTGTGGTTCTCACCAATGGTCTCAGCTCCTTAATGGATTCCAAGTATTGGAAGACTTTGGACTTGGCGACAGGATCCCAAGTGGATCTGAACACTGATTGCTTGAACGAGCTATCAAATTTGTCAGTATGTTGAGCGACACATTGGAGGTATTTCAAGATGGGATTCGTTGGCTCCATGATCTGCGGGAAAGGCGTATCCTCGATCAATGAGATCAGTTTTGATGTCAATCCGATGTTTGTATGAGCGGGAGGCACGGAAGAATGACCGCCTGGCGTTGTCAATGAGATTCTGATGTCAAGAGATCCCTTCTCCCCAACCGCAGGCTGTGCCACCACAGTATCATCAATAATGGCCATTGCAGTACCACCTTCATCAACCAGAGCGTATATTCCATCGTTACCGTATCTGTCAATCAAATGTCGAGAGATATGAGCTGCACCCATGGCGCCGCCTATTTCTTCATCGAATCCATAGCCCAACAGCACGGTTCTCCTTGGAACAAATCCCACTGAAAGGAGCTGTTCCACTGCCTGCATCTCCCCAATGATCATTGTCTTACAATCTGAGGATCCTCGTCCCCAGATGTTTTCTCCGTCATAGTGGCCTTCAAAGGGGTCATGGATCCACTGATCTCTGGTAGACTTGTCCACCGGGACGACATCTTGGTGTGCGGTGAATAGGAGTGGTTTCAGCGAAGGGTCGCTACCCTGCCATGTGTACAGCAGACCGTATGTGTTGATCTTCTCAAGTGTCAGGTGTTTGTGTAGCAATGGGAACTCCCTCTTCAGGAACTTGTGGAACTCTGCGAATTGGGTACCGTTGATGGAGTCCAGTGTGGCACCGTCAAACGAGACCGTTGGGAACTGAACGGCTCCAGCGAGCTTTTTTATAGATTCCTCCTTGAAGACAGGATCGTGGATGATGTATTCCACGCTGGAGTTGTCTCTTAAGAGAGCACTTGGACGGACGGTTTGTCCGATTGGACAGTAATCAGTTGTGTCTCCCCCTTGAGCAATGAACCCATGGAGGTAGATCAGCATTGTGATGAAGAGTGCTGGGAGCAGCACAAGCCTGAGCGTCATTATCTTGCCTCTGGAGTGAGTCGTGACACACGTTGGTCTGTCACCTGTATCATTTTCCAAGGATGCGGTGGTGAATCTCCACTGTCAACAGGTTCAAATATCCAACCGAACAAACGATTATCTCCAGAACCGGTGTTGCTTCCCAAAGGGGGAAGTACAGGCATCCACACGATAAGTTATTCAGTTTAGTGCTGGGAAAATCCCAGTTCCCAAGGCAATAGCAAGAACAGCAAGCACTGAAAGCTGAATGTGATCATGCTCACAGTTCAACGGCTGCTGTCCTTCCATGACATTGCAACCAGCAAATAGGACGTCCTCGGTTTTATCGCTCTTGGGCGTGTAAACTCCGCACTAAAACCCGCAGAAGTTTTAGCAACAAATGCTGTCATTGTCTGATAGAACGAGAGAGCGAAGGGCAGAATTATGGTCAATCTGTACCATAAGCACTCCCTCGTACTGCACTCCTCTCTCATAGAACGTGCACGCTACCTACCACTGCCAGCACAAGGACCGCAAAAAACCGCACACACACAGCAGCACGTCAACATGGAGTTGGAGAGCATCAGGTTTGATTCACTGAAGGAGCTCAAGAAGTGGAACTCAACGCCCAGAGGGCCATTGGACGCTTTCCTGATCCCACGAGTGGCACTGTCGAGGAGACACAGCACGGATTCGCACAGAGTGATGGTGGTTCACGACTACAAGAATGGGTATCAACAAGGAGAGGACGGCTCACCCATGGGCTCGTTCCCTCATCGAAACGGACGACATTACATGCTTCAGTTTCCATCTTTGGTGGACATCTTTGTCTACTTCTCACACCACAGGGTGACTGTTCCACCTGTTCCGTGGGTGAACTCGCTCCATCGGCTTGGAATACCCGTATTGGGCACCCTTATCTTTGAAGATGATGAGCTTGATGATCTCTTGGAGCGCGATGGCGACACGTTCGTATTTGTTGATATATTGATGAATCTCACGAGAAATTACAGGTTCGATGGTTGGCTCATCAACGTGGAGACGGCACTGCAGCATTCTGCACCTGAGGAGCTGTTGTCGTTCGTCTCATCACTTCGGTCTGCTCTGAAGTGCACCATTCCTCATTCTCAAGTCATTTGGTATGATTCCTTCGTCACAGAGAAGAACAGAATTTGGTACCAAAATGGTGTAAATGAGCATAACTATGATCATTTCGAGAACACTGACCTGTTTCTAACCAATTATTGGTGGGATGAATCCTCGTTGAAGAGCAATGTCAAGAATATTGGCTCCTTAGGACTTCGCAAGCTGTTCGTTGGAGTTGATGTCTGGGGTAGAGGTGATACAGTGGGGAAAGGTGGCTTGGATATTGGAACCTCACTGGACTCATTAAGAGTTTATCAGTCAAATGTTGGACTGTTTGCCCCAGCATGGACCTATGAGAAGAACATTGATGACTTTGACGCAAATGACAAGCAATTCTGGATTGGTGGATCCACAGAGGAGTTCCCAATGGGTGGTGTGTCGATGTATGTTTCTGAGCGAAGCGCACCCTGCTTTGTTTATGGTAGAAGCGTGGGGTTCTTCACCACGTTCAGTCAAGGACGGTCATTTCTTCAATGTATGTGGTCACAAGGTCTACAATCGACACTGGGTTGAAAAGTCCATACAGAGTAGTACCCCTATGCATCTGAACAGGCTGATTGTGAACTATACCGATGCATTCATTGGTGGGTCTTGTCTCGAGGTCCATTACACGCTCGAACACACATCCTTCAACTTGTTCAAATTGCACATGGAAGTCACATCGGACGTGGTCATATCAATAGGTTACAAACAACTGGAATTCACACAGGATCAGATTTCTCAATTGGAAGTGTCATACTACATTGAACGTCGATACAAGTCCGTAACGAAGGTGAAGAGCGGGAAAGTCGCACTTCCACTGAGAAACATCACCACTTGGAAGGAGATCACAACGAAGTTCCCTTTGCCGAAACTGGGACCACATGAACATTGTATAATATCTGACATATCAATAAGACTTGTTGAGTACCAGGCGCACCTGTCTCAATCATGGGTTCTCCTTCCGCAGAACCGTCAGAGGCTACTGCTTGGATATATGATGATCACCGATGCTGATAATGATGACACATTACCAGTAACACGCCTGAAGAAGAAGGATATGGAGGACAAACAAGTGCTATGTACATGGCCTCAATATGAAAATGTCCATTGTTGGCTTGTCTATGTCAATACAATGTTCGTTCGTGTATCTAACAGTCCACATGCTTTCGGCGCGAGGGGAGATAAGATACGAGTTGACACATTGACGAGATTTGGCATCGTCTTGAGAGGCATTGATCTCTTTGTTTGATCAATGAAGGGAAATTAATAATACTACAACACAATGTATCAAACCACCAGGGTCTATATTAACGAACGTAGAACTAATTACAGTCTAATCGATACCTCTCACTACTTTCTGTTATCCATCGCACTAGTGATAGCTTCAAGGTTAATAGCGTTCTGTTCCTTCATCAACTTGTCAGAGATAATGGACTTGACCTCCTCAGAGTTGGCCTTGATAGCATCCATTGCTGATAGATGAGCCATGTAAGCATCTCTCATCTTTTGCTCCTTCTCTAATCTCTCAGTCTCCATAATCTCGTGCAAGTTTCTATAAGTCCACAGGAACCAGATTGCACAAACAACACCGGCAACAGCGAAGGCAACGAACGGCCAGATCAAGTGTGGATCAATAAGGGCACCAGCACAAGCCTCAGACAAGGCAGCAGCAAGAGAGGACATGAACAAGAATATGGCCATAACCAAACCCTTCATATGCTCTGGAGCTCTGGCATAGGCGATCTCGTAACCGGCAGTCATGGCGAAACATTCAGAACAGGCCTGGAGCACATACAACACAACTTCGATCCAAACGGAGATTGGAGAAACACCAGTTCCGATGTCACAGTCAGTGGCGTGGTATCCACATGGGGAAGTCTCATACACCCTCCACTGGATGATAGCCCCAACAGCTTGAGAAATAGCGGCCAACATGAAACCAAAGAAGATTCTGTACACCGGTTTGAAGTCAATGTTCCATCTTCTCAACACTGGGTAGATACCGTAATCTAAGATTGGGATAAACACAATGATGGTCAATGGGTTAAAGTTGTCAAACAAGTCGTTTGGAACACCGTTGTTCGTCATAGAATTAGCCTGTGAGTTCTGAATACCACCAAGGCCACCGTCATTGATCAAATAGATGACATAGAAGAGGAAAAGTTTACAAGCTTCAAAAGTGACCTTGACATCCAAGACAAACTGGTCTGTCCAAGAAACTTTCTTTTTACCCTTCTTGTTTGTCTCTTCGAGATTAGTGATGGCACCACGCTCAATCATGTTGGTTGGTTTAGCGTACTCCCAGAATTCATTGTTTCTTGATCTCTTGATGAAGTTACCAGTCAAGGCAATCTTGAGAACCTTACATGCCTCACCAATGACGGAAATACCATTTGGCTTCTCCTTCTTTAAGTATGGAGCAAGGAAGATTAAGACAGGAACCATGATGAAGTACACAATACCTGGGATCAGATAGGCCAACCAGAAACCAATTCTCTTTGCACAGTAAGAAGTGGCCAAGGACAAGAATGCACCAACGTTGATAGACCAGTAGAAGAAGAGAGTAATACGCTCAAGGGATTGCTCCTTCATGATGATCACTCTGGAACCGTCTTCCTTGGTCTCAACAACATCACGCTTGTGTGGGAATTGGTCGTAGAGCAATGGCAACAAATTTGGCTTGATGAGACCGGTACCCAGGGCCAATGTCAAGATGGAGATGATGGTTGGGGCCAACGCATGGCCCTCCTTGATGACAGCTGGGATAGCAGCAATAATCAAGATAACGTGCGAGAGCGCACCAACCCAAACACCGTACCAGATGGTTCTCATTCTACCCCATCTCTTATCAGAGATGTAACCACCCCACAGTGGTGTCAAATAGGAGAGGAAAGTCAACAGCAAAGTCAAGGCCGAAGCGGTTTGCAGACCAAGGCCGAGAGCACCAGCGTTCAACTGAGTACCTCTTGGTGGGGCGCCGGCGCCGTTTCCACCTGCTGGCAATGGCAGTTGGATGAAGTTGTTCAATCTACCCTTGACACCGTAGTAGGATGCTCTCTCAGCGAATTCGACCAAACAGATCAAATACGTAGCGTATGGAGCATGACCAAGGGATCTTGGAAGAGTTTGATACTCCTCCTCAGTTGGCTCTGGGAAACGTTCGTTGTAGGCAGCGAGGGAATCGTACTGCTGGCCGACGTCATCAGTAGAGCCATCGGCAGAGTCGGTCTTCTCCAGGTCGACCTCTTCAACCTTATAGGAGAATCTGTCCTTGAAGAAGTTTGTGATTGCTGTGGTACAAATGTTAGTTGAGTGGAGTGTTTGATAAGGCGAAGAAGCACATACCCATATTAGGAAGATGTTATTGCCAATAGACTTGAGGACAATGAGAAGGATAGCATTTGAAGATGGGATACGTGTGGGACCGATGATGTCTTTATATAGAGAGGGGGTCAGCAAAGAGCAGAGATAACGTGTTACGCAGCATCACACACAACTGTGGGTACAGCCACGCATAACGGCTGGAGGTCATCATATGGAATTGACCAAGTTTCAACCTGTGTGGTGATATGCGAGATGTAATCAGAAGATCAGTATTTGCCCTGCTATCGAGAAGCATATGGATCATGATGCGGCTAGTTGCCGTCACATGGCAGATTTTATTATTACGGGCGAGTTATCAACTTATCATAAGTCTGCCCGGGATTTGGCTGTTGGATGAAACACGTAGCATACTGTGTGACACTCCCAGTTCAGATCAAAGGTTGTCCCAGGTGTCACTGTCAACTGTCAATGCCCCAACGGGGCTGCGAGATTAACAGTGCAACAGCCCCTCCTCCCCCCGAAATCCCCGATCCCCCGACAGCCACAGAGAGCGCAAGGCACCAACAGCTGATAAGCCACACTAGTGCTTTCCCAATCGAGAGCAGCAGCCTATCCGTTGAAACATGAAACCTACCTGAGGGCAGCGGCGGAGAAGTACCCTCAATGGGGGTTCAATCGGCGTTATCTCCAGCCCGACGTTATCGTTCGGGCTGTTGACCGTTGAACGGTGCCATAATAATATTGCTGCAGGCACCGTTGAAGGCAACAGCATCGTTATACATGTAACATGAGAATAGGATAAGAAACAGGGCTCTATCACGCACTGGACGACACCCTGGCATATGCGCTGGGCTCTGGCAATGCATCCACAGTAAGAGGGGGCTTGCGTAATTTGCCGTATAAAAGGCGTTGAGTACCACTGAACGGCACCAACTGCCAAGCCAGAAAAAGAACCAGCGGTTACAGTTGCATCTGCCGGTAACAGTTCGTCGTCATATGGGGGCCAACCTGTGTCTGATTCTGAGCTGCATGAAGATTATCCATGGGCCGATGTTTCTCGAGCAGCCTGAGCCTGAGCCTGAGCCTGCTGCGTGGGACATACATGATACAGATCAGCTATCATGCACCTCTGAGAATTGTGCCCCCGCGAGTCTTCAGTTTCTGCTTGAGATCAAGGGCTTTGACCTTTTAGTTGCGTTCTTAAATTGCCGCGGAGTTAGTGTTTGGCCAGCTGATCTTGCTGATGAAATCACCGCATTTCTTAGGAGGGCTGAGATTGGAAACGCTCCCAGGCTGGATAAGAGTCAGATACCAGAAACTTGTGATCGGAGACTCGGGAGCACCGACTCCGGTGGCCGGAGTCGAGCCAGACGCTGGGCAATAACCATACTGGTTTCATTCCATGCTCCAGGACAGTAGAAGCTACCATGCATCTCTCTGAGATAGTGGTACCGTGTGGTGCTAAAAGGGGCTCGCTCCAGTTGAGATAATAGATATGGCGCAAATGTGAGGGTTGAGCTGGCAGCCTGAGCAGTGTTGAGCGTAAGCTGTAGTTCAACTATAACAACAATCAGAGTCTTTCGAACACATTCAAACTGATGATGCCGATCTCCAGCTTGGACTACATGGCCTGCTTTATCACATGACAGATATGTGTTCTTTAAAATGGAAACGCTCTCCCGTTTTTTCATAAAAGTATAGGTCTAGATGGTCAAGTGGATCTCAACTAAAGAATGTGGTCCTTCATTGTTGGTGTTGAACCCATGCTGACTGCCCTCACACTGCTCAGTACTACTTTGGGTGGCTTGCCCGGGCGCCAGCGGAGCATGTCATAATTCATTCCCATGATACAGGGAACGCCTCTAACGTTCTTAGCTTCAGGAATGCCTCTGTCAATCACCAGCACCTCACGTTCCTTCAGTCATTACAGATATGTCACTGTCTTTCTACAGAAGTGATACTTACAATTATGTTCCGTGGGGAGACCAATGTGCAACTCAGTGAATTACCCAAGGGCCAATCCTGAGCAGTTTCGTATGCTGGAAAGCACTATGGCCCATGGGTCTTAAATTTGACTCAAATTCACCGCCCGGTTGAGGGCTCTATACTTCTTTTCTGACAACTCTCTCCGTCAAGTTCCTCCCATAACAAAATGGCCACTAGTGCCACTGCTATTATAAAAAAACTAGTGGCATTGTTATGCAGTGTGGTGCAGCTAAATGCAGTTATTTGCAGCGCTCTGCAGGAGTGACGAGGTTCTAGGGTTTCTACACTACTGGTCAGTATTTGAAGACAGCGGTGTCACGACAGCTGGAGTGGGCTTGAGTGTCATTAGATGATTTCATTGCTCTCATTCATTGACTTACAAACAAGTGTACGATTTGTTGGCCTACATTCTAAGGGGGCAGCCAACAGCGGTACAGACTGCTGAAACGCCCTTTCTGAGAGCTAACTGAAGAGAATACATCGGAATTACTGGTCTATGATGAGACTTCCCTTCTCTCTTCTCTTGGAATATACTTTAGGCCATTAATTGATGAACTGTCTTGGATCATTTCGAGCCAGAGCCGCCTTTGTGTGTATTTGGAACGTGTTCATGGAGACGGCTGAGTCTTGTGTGAGCATCTACAATGTTCATACCTCATGGATTCATCTATAGACGTTAATGGTACCAGACCTGTCAACGGAGACAACCATCGGATAGGGCTTAAGGATGACAGCCATGCTAGTGATCCTGGAGTGGTGATGCCTTATCAGACGTTCTTGCGCACCACTCATCAGGCTCTTTGTCCTCTCCTTCTTGATCTTTTGCTCCACATCCGATTCCAATCTCTCACTGATTATCTTCGTTGATGAGTTCATTTGAGAAACGACAAATCCATTCTCGTTCTTCACCTCCCTGTTTCCAACAACCAGTTTGGAATCCATCGCGTTGTTCACATCCCATAATAGGATTTCAAACGCCCTGGAGGCTATCAGTACGTAGAATATCTTTCTTGACTGGTTCTCAAAGGACACACATGATGTCATTGAGTTATCTTCTGCTTCAGAGACGCTCAAGTTCTCTAACGCCTTTCTAACATCATCATCTAATGTATCCTCGACATCCACGAGAGTAAGTCTTTCCAGTGTGCTCCCATTTGTGGTCCTAGTGAATATCTCACGGAAGATCCCTGTTGTGACGTCAAATATACCAGCATCAGCATCACCGGAGCCCCCAATCACCGTGACAAATCTTCCTTTCTTACGGTTAAGGTGATACTCAGAAGCACACATCGACATCTTAGTGATTGGAGATGAGTTCTTGAACTTCCATGACTTAAGATGTACCTGAAATCGAAGATCCCAGAGTGAAATCACACCCTTTGAAGTCCCCACAAGTACCCAACTATCATCTTGTGGCATAGTAAAAGTAGTGATGATACCATATAGAGGATTATTCTGAAGCTTGGAATTAACATCCATATTTCTCATATCGATTGAGATGATCTGTGACAAGGACGAGACAACGTAGAGCATATGATTCTGCTGTCTCGATCCAACATTTATATCCAGGGCATATTGATCATCATCCAGCTTCATCTCACGGATAATGGTGACGCTCTCGACAAGGGCTGACTTCTTCGACTTATTGAAGTTGATAGACATCACTCTCAAAGATCCATCCTTTGTGGCAACGGCAAAGCAATGAAACTTTGGTAGCATTTTGAGCTTAGTGATCGGATTATCCAACTCCACAGAAAGGACAGAGGAGTGTGAGACATTTCTCTCCAGCTTTGATGTATCCCAAAGCTTCAGTATACCTGAATCATCACCAGTGATGAAGTAAGAATGATCAGATGAAACATCAACAGTTGTAATACTTGACGTGTGCTCTTTCAGATATGCAACCAAATCACCAGTTGGATTCCATGACTTGGTGGTGTCAAACACTGGCATCTTCTCCACCTGTGTAAATTCAGAAAACTCCTCCAGCGAGGGTTCAAGCTTGACAGTGTTCAAGAACCTAATCACATAAGGATCCATACCGGCGTAACTGTTCGTCACAACAGATGTCAATATGTTCGTTGTCTTGAGACGTTGGGCTTGTGTTGATGAGCGCCTGTGTTGATGGAATGATGATTCTAGTTCTCCATAAGCATTCTGCTCTTGAGCCATGATAGATGGAACGGCCTTCGGTCTACCCAAAATCAGCGAGCGAGCCATGTCATCTTGTACAGGAACAGGAGTTATGGACACAGTTCTATCATCAACAGTGTCACTTGATTCAACTTCATGTACACCAAACGAGTCGACGCCCATTAGGCGATCGTCAGTGGATCCTGAGACGTCCTCGATATGCGTCTGCGTGAAAGGTTCAGAATGAACCTTAACATCAAAGAAAATATTTCTTGGAAGAACGCCAAGCTCTTGAATGTGGAATCCTTGTTGCTCAATGTCATTCGTAGCAGTTCTCGCATTCATTCTTGAGACACGAAAGATGTATTCTCGTAGATCAGCAATTTTCCATAACTCTGGTTCATTCAATCCAGAAGATTTCAGTCTATCCACCCAGGACTTATCCTCAGATGACAATGGAATCTCCAAGTTTCCAAAGATGATTGAGTCCGAAGACTGAATCTTTGAACCATTCAAGTTTGAGACTGGGTGGCTCATGAAATCCAATCCTCTATTTCCAAACGCATCCATCAATGTGTTCTTCACTTGTTTCCAGAACAGCGTCTTACCAGCTCTCAATGACCATGTGGATGCCAAATTGTACACCGGACGTGATAGAGGTTTCTTACATACGGAGTATAGCGTCTCCCAGGTGAAATCCGTAACATCATACTCAATGTATGGCCTGATAATTGGATACAGCATGCAATACAGATCTGCCAATGACAAAGACTCAGAGAATGTGACGATCAGTGACAGCACAGACTGACGTATCCAATCATTTGGATGTAGCAAGAGTTTGGAGACAGTATTTAAAAGGTCCCAGATGAAGTCCCTTCTAATGAGTCCCAATCTGGCCAAATCTTCAAAGATATGTAGCACCTTAATGACGACCAATTCTTCCGGATCTGACAGAGTCTGTACTAATAGAGGTAAGATGTAGTGCTCCAAACTAATCGTGCCAACATAGATGGATAATCCAACAACAGCCTCCACGAATGCCACTCTCAGCTGCGAACTCTTATCGTTCAGGTAGGTGATCAAATGACTCAAGATCAGATCGTTGGTCTTCTCCTTTCCAAAGAATGCACACAGTGGTAAGATATTTCTCAATAGCGCAATTTTCACAGAGACATCCATATCAGTGAGCATTGAGATGGCAAAGGTCTCAAAATCTGCAGATAATGTTTCCCTTGAAACATCAAAGAATCCAGAATGTCCCAAGCCACCATTCTCAGTCTCTGGATCAATGAATGTCTCAACAACATTATCTCTCAGTATGGTGCCCATGTAGTAGAACCTCAATGATGTTTGAGCCAGATATGGCAAGCAAGTCGCGAACGTCATTCTAACGTATGGGTTACTACTTGATACCAGCTTGGACAACCTTGGAATGATATAGTCAGTGAATAGAGCAACATTGACAGGGCCAATAGAGTCCACAAGGAGCAGAATTTGTGTCATGGTCTTTAGAGCCTTGGATTGTACGTTTATCGATGTGTCATCCAAAAGGGAGATGATGTATGGTAAACACCTGTCCAATTTACCCTCGTCGTGTGTACGTTCAGATAGAGCAAGGATCAGTTCCAAGGCCTGTATCTTTGATTCTTCTTGGCGAACGTTCCTCAAGGCTGTGAAGATGAAACTGAGAAGCACCAATGCGTTATCATCCGTTTCTTTGATCTTTGAAGTGGAAACCATATTGTACGTCTTAGAAACTCCTGGTAATGAAAGCCGTATAGGCGTGAGTTCTCCTCTTTGGATCTTTAATTCATCTTCCTCATCATGAGTTGAGGCAGCATAAGTGTACCCAAGAAAATATGCAATCTTGTCATAGTCACTGTAGAGTCTATGAATCCTCGAATCACACTCATAGACGTTTCCCACTGAATTGTAAGGGATCTCCTCGTTGAAACTCTTGAAATACTCATAAAGAAAGTTGTAAAAATTCAATGGGAATAGCGTGCCCTTGTGTTTGTCCAAGTACTCCTTTGCACTTGATCTCTTTGTCGGGTCAAGCTGGATCATACTCGTTATCAAGTTTCTCAGCTCTTCATCTCCTATACCCGACAAGTCAGGCATGAACTCACCTTTACGATACTTGTACAGCTGTGACAGAGTAAAGATTGGAGCACCTTCTAGAAAGATCTCCGCAATAACACAACCCATGCTGAATACATCCATTTCGTGTGTCACAGTGTCGCTCTCTGCAGGTGTATCATCACCCTGTGAAACGAATCTTTCTGGAGCAAGGTAACAAGTTCTTCTCTGTGAGGTATCAAAGTAAAATGAAAAACTTCCCGGATTATCCTCTGGCAGGTAAATAGGCTTGAAAGGTGCAAAATCACTCAGCAGGACCCAATTCCAAGAGGTCACAAGCACATTCTCCGTTTTGATATCACCGTGCACCACTCCACGTTCATGGCACTCGCTCAGCGTGTTAAGCAACTGGAAGGCAATCCACTTTTTCTCAACATCCTCTAAGAAAGGCCGCGTGCTAATCCTGTCGTACGCATTTGTCTTGATGAACTGCCTTATCAAGTAGCCCGCTCTATCGGTCTCAATGATCTTGGTGTACGACAGCGCAGATGGCACGTCGCTCAAACGATGCTTGTAGACCTGTAATACCTTCTTCCAATTCTCCAACGGGATGTCCTGGCTCGGCTTGATGAACACTTTGACCACAATTGCACCATCGGGATCCTGCGCCTTCACCGTTCTGAGGAATCGTGAGCTGCCAATGGGACGTTTGTACTGGATCTCGTCCAGGACATCGACGTACGCAGACACGGCAATCGAGGGCGCCGTAGGCGCCATCAGCGACAGCTGTGCTCCCATCGTCGTTTGCTGTTGTCAATTGGCTGTGTAGACGATGAGTTAGTTGACTGAGAGCACTTTGTTGATGTTTTGCTAAAACTAAAAGTCATTTTCGGAACATTTTGTTGTGCGGTGAAGGGTCAGCTAATTTAACTACTTGTCCTTCTCGTCTCAACGGACTACGCTACGCAGTGTATTAGCATCAGTACACACAGACTCGTCACTCAGCCAGGACACTTCAGCAATGATCCCAATCTGTCAATCTTGAACTGCTCGACTTCTTCATGGATCAAGATCTTGTAATCGTTTAACGTCGTTGCTGTACTTTCAAACTCGAAATCAAAAGTGGAATGTGTCACTGGTTCATCGTCAATGTCTCTCACGGTCTCAAGGAATCGATGCGAAAGCAGTTCATTTACTGTGTAACGACGTGATTGATCCCAACAGAACAAACGTGACATGAGATCATGTGCCCGATCGGATGCAAACGGATAAACGTCTTGCCATGCCATTGGTTTGAACTGTGGGTTTGGAGGACTGAACAAATCCAAAGCGGCACTGGTACCATATTTGAGAATTATCTCCCTTGGTGGAGTTCCCAACACTTTGAGAATCTCCACGGATTGATGGATTTGATCATTACCCATGAAGAGCGGCTTTCTCCCGTATAACTCTGCAAGGATACAACCGACAGCCCAAAGATCAACCAGTTTGGAGTATGTTCTTCTGCTCAATAAGAGTTCTGGTGCTCTATACCAGCGAGTTGCAACGTAATTTGTTATCATTTGTGGTTCGCTCTTCATGTACTTTGGAGAAACTCCTCTTGCCAATCCAAAATCACAAATCTTCAACTGTCCTTGACCTGTCACAAGGATGTTACCAGGCTTCAAATCTCTATGGATCACGTCTGCAGAATGGATGTACTTCAATCCACACAATATCTGGTAAATGAAGCTCTGGATATGGAACTCTGAGAATTGAACTGAAGAATGGATAACTCTTGCTAAATCATAACAGGCCAACTCTTGGAAACAATAGAGTCCATCGTAGGGGACTGTGTAGATGATGTCCAAGTCTATGAGATTGATGATGTTTCGGTGTCCTTTGAAGAACCTCATCAACTTTAACTCCCGCACTGCCCGCTTCAACAACACGTCGTTGGTGAAGATGTTCGACACCTTCTTGATTGCCAACGGAACGGGCTTGCCTTTCTTGTACAAGTCATGAGCAGAACATACCACACCGTAGGAGCCCTTGCCCAAGATGGATTGGACTTGGTAACGGGAGTCAATGTAGAAGTTTGCCTCATCGTAGACGGTATAGCCTGGTTTAGCGACCCTTTGGTACAATCCTCGTTGGTACCTGTTGAAGTTGGTGGACTCCCCAAGGAGCATCCCCGGTTGGTGCTGGAGGACATGTGCCATTACGATGATGTTATCTGTGATTGGAATCCGGACTCGAAACGTGTGTGTGGATGTTGCTCTGGAATGCTTGTAGCCATTCAAGTTCCTAGGCTATGGCGATGGCCATGTCACATGTGTCGCAGAGAGCGATAGGTTGTGGTGATCAGTTTTGTGTCAAATGACACAAAACCAGCGAATAAATAGTGGTGCTCTCCCACTGTCCGGAGAGTACTGATTACGCACGGAATACGATCCTCGGAGTGATATGAATCATTATTTCAGATCCATCCTTTGTGTTGATGCTGTGGACCGTTATTCCCATGATAATAACTGCTCGTGTAAATGTGCTCACGGTCTTGGTAATTCCTCTTGTAGTATATAGCCAAGAAAGTAAAACAAACACCGGCTCCACTACGCAAAACTTGTCACTCACAAGCTACACAACGGAGACTCAGAACTCACTGCTTAGACAATACCAACAATACCAACAACCACTGCCCTCAATGCACTGCCAAAGTTGAAAGTGTAAGAGCATTGGACCTCAAAACAACAACGTACCGTGCACGCCATTAAGGGCAACAAAAATTCCAAAGCCCTCTCCGCGGTGTTTGGTTCGCCTGCGCTGGAAGACGATGGTCCAGTCAGATCCTTTGCAATTCTTGCATCACAACTGCTGGACTGTCCCCCTCCCCTCTGTGGTCTCGTAGTCGCTGTTCACTGTTCACTGTTCACTGTTCACTCTCAGTCAGTCTGTCTGTCAAAGTTACAAAGTCCGATCGCAAGACACATAGGAGATGATGTTCCACCAGAGCAAGAGCAATGTGGGGTGCTTATCACGTTGCATGCCACACTTACGACTGCGTTTCTACGCCACAGTGCCCGCGGAGCCCTTCTTCCACAAGGAATGGCCGCAGCACACAAACCCTTCGCCGTATGACGTCTTGGGGCTGCCCAAGGACCAGCTGGACTCGTCCAAGCTGAAGAGAAGGTACTTCGAGCTGGCCAAGCTGTACCACCCAGACACTGGTGGCTGCCGCACGCTGGTGAACCACAAGGGACTCCCGTTGACGGATGAGCATAAGGATGAGCGCTTCAGGCTTCTGAGTGATGCGTACTCCCTTCTCAGGGACCCAAGGAAGAAGGCGCTTTATGACCAGCACCTTATTGGCTGGGATGGCAAGGGAACCTCTGCCTTCTCCTCCACGCCCGTTTATAGAACGGACTATGCGGTGCATCGGTACGATTATAACGACCAGCGGTACTGGAACGCTTCTACCTGGGAGGATTACAGAGATCTGCGTGACATGAACGATCCAGCGCTGCGTAAGGACAAGATCAGGGCGCTTGTGGGGATCATGATGATAATCATGTCGGGAGCGGCGATCCAGGGCTGGATGTTCATCAACAGCATGGAGTCGACGCTGGTGGCGCGCCAGGAGGTGCACGACACTTGTGAGGGCCATCTATCGCAGGCATACTTGAACTACGGGCTCGACAGCAGTCAGATTGGCCGTATAAGGCGGTTCCTGTGGTTCAGAACGTTTGGCACCTACACGACGTCTGCGGAGCTCGATGCGGGCGCAAAGCAGGACGAGCTTCTTCTCGCGGAGGTGATGGAGGGCCGTGCACACTGATCACTGATTATATTCAATATTCAATATTGGTATCACATATGTTGTTTATGGCATTTTTAACGATAGTGTTATGACTTTTTGGTGTTGTAGGACATGGTTATCCTGTCAGCGGACATTTGTGTGGACGCTACTTATTGCCCATTGCATCCAAGTTACTTCTGTCTACTACTGTCCACAGTTATGAGTTATAGTCCATGCCATATAGAACTTATGGCCACCACTAACACTCTGACAGCTGTCATTGCCTGTCACTCCTTCCCACATCTTCACCGTTCTTCTTTCTGATTTGGTCAACTTGCTCCCGCCGCGACCCTTTAAAGAAAAGAGTCACTTGAACTTCTGTTTGAAACTGGTGCACTAAAAGCACACACAACACATCACAGCACTATGGACTTCCTCAAGCCGGAGACCGTGCTGGACTTGCAGAACATCCGTGACGTGCTCGTGCGCATGGAGGACACGATCATCTTCAACTTCATCGAGCGTGCCCAGTTCTTCACGTCCCCTTCGATCTACCAGGTGGACAAGTTTGACATCCCTGACTTCTCAGGGTCCTTCCTGGACTTTGTGCTGATGAACATCGAGAAGACTCACTCCCAGGTGCGTCGTTATGAGTCGCCAGATGAGATGCCGTTCTTCCCCAATGACATTCTCGAGCCCCTGTTGCCTTCGATCAACTACCCAAAGATCCTCGCCGCGTACCATGATGAAATCAACATCAACTCGTTGATCAAGGAGAACTACATAGAGCACATCATCCCAATGATCTCCAGAGGCCCAGGTGAGGAGCCCGAGAACTTGGGCTCGTGCATGACCTGTGACATTGACAACTTGCAAAACCTCTCTAGAAGAATCCATTTCGGCAAGTTTGTCGCTGAGGCCAAATTCCAGAATGATAGAGCTCTGTACACAAAGATGATTAAGGAGAAGGACGTTGCCGGTATCGATGCTGCGATCACGAACAGTGCAGTGGAGGCCAAGATCCTGGAGAGACTCGTTGAGAAGGCCAGGGCCTACGGAACCGACCCAACGTTGAAATGGAGCGAGGATCAACATAGCAAGGTCAATGCTGAACACCTGGCAAAGATCTACAAGGACTGGGTGATCCCACTGACCAAGAAGGTTGAGGTGGACTACCTCCTGAGAAGACTGGAGGATGACTATTGAAGACTCAATTTGCTAGAACTGATCCTTATATTCTGTCTTTCTTCTATCCCTATTAATCCAGTGCTCTAATGGCCAGTTCGAACGCGTAGAAAGTGGCAGCGTTAGCCGGTGCTGCCCTCAGCATCGTAGGCACAAACCCCTTGAAGAATCCCTTGATTCCCCTGGCCTTGTAAACGGCCACAATGACGTCCTTGATGCCCCTATACTTTGGTGTGTCCAACGAATCCGTCTGGAGTTTGGTCTTTACGAAATCAATAGGGTATGAAGCAGCCCACATACAGTTCCCGGCAAGTCCTCCGTACAGACACATTCTCCATCCAGGAATCTCCTTTCTATGAATGTTGTGTTCTTTGATGTCGTGTGCCACGAGCTTCTCAAACGTCATAAAGTATATTCCCGTGCCCATGCCACGCATCAGAGTGGCGGTATAACCTCTCATGATACCATGCGCAACGCCAGCCTTGGTGTACATCTCCTTAATCAGTGCCAATGCACCCATGTTCCCCGTGACCTGCATCTGGAGTCTCGATCTGATGTTCTCGATCGGTGAAGCCACCACAGAGTTGGCAAACCCTGCCGAGGCACCAGCAACGTAG
This sequence comes from Williopsis sargentensis, assembly GCA_020995425.1. Lineage (NCBI taxonomy): Eukaryota > Fungi > Ascomycota > Saccharomycetes > Phaffomycetales > Wickerhamomycetaceae > Williopsis > Williopsis sargentensis. The sequence continues at coordinate 487,542 of CP083469.1, forward strand.
TACTGCCATGAGCTGAGGATTTCCCTGTCATGGAACACGACACGTTTCATGTATTCGTTCACAGCGAACTGGATCGAGACACACACACCTACACCAATCAATGGCGCAGTGGTTCCCTTGTAGAATGCACTCAACCCTTCGTTCTTCACAAGGGTCCTTGAGACATCGAGCATTCCTGAGTACTTCCCTAGGGCATCTGACTGCAATCTCACTTTTGCCGTGTCGAAGGGCTGTCCCACAAGGACCTGTGCCACACCTCCCATCGTACCGGCAAACACGTCCTTCGTTATACGAAGCGGGTCTCTCTTATGCTCGTGTGCATGGTGGGTTGTGCCTTGTTCCTGTTGTTCCTGGAGCGTGATGAAGGGTAGCTGCACCTCTCTGTCCATCGTGCTGAGTGTGTGTATGTGTGTGTGTGAGTGTGTTAAGTGTTGCAAGCAGGAATAGAGAGGAACAGAGAGGAGGGAGAAATGGGGACCATCTAACTACAAAAGATCGCACAGAGAAGCCACTACTGCAATGCTTCGGCTACTGCTGCGCGTTTATTTTTTTTTTTTTTTTAGCAGCTTCGGGTGTCGCATTCCTTAAGGGAAAAAGCACAGCGTGTGCGCCCCGCCCCCGATCCAGAATAATCGAACGACGGCTTTGGGAGGAGAAGAGATAGTGATGTGCTGTGTGCTGTGTGCTGTGAAGTGCTGTGTGTGCTGATGGAGCGCTGCTGTAGTGTTGTACCACACTGTATCTTGTGTGTATGTGTGTGTGTTAACACACAACAAGTCTTAACAACCACGCATGTTCGAAACTCCATCCACTAGAGGAAGGTGTCACCAACGGGTGCCGTGCGTCAGGCGCTGCAATCATGTTTTGCAATTTGCGCTGATAGCAGATCGCGCAGCCCTGGTGCCAGCTGGACAGTCGTTACTATAAAACACAACGTACAACTCACAGGTGCGGCTCATATAGGGGGTCCGTGTGGTTCTCCGCGCGGGATGCCGTCCGTTGTATCGTGTTGTGTTGTGTTGTGTTGTATCACGTGCGCCCTATCTGCTGCAACCGCTTACGCCCTGTGCCACACAGCCCTCAACAGCAACAACAACAACAACAACAACAAAAACAAGCTGGTTATATTTAGTGCGCTTAAGGAAGAAAAGAAAAAAAAAACAAAAAAGGAAAAACAGGCGAGCCATAAAAAACGGCCTAATAGGGACATTTCCAATTACAGTCATTTCTTCATGTATTTCCTATTCAGGCAGCTTCCACTTTCGGTAAGCTTATAAGTATCTGACGTAAGCGGCTTCGATGTTAGGCTGTGACCATCGGCGAATTTTGCCCTTTCGGTGTACGTTCGCTACCAGGAATCAACGCCTTTGTGCAACAATTGTCAACACTATTAAAAAAAGTTCAAAAAAACAAGCAACACGTCCCTTTCTCCTGCGATTACGATTTGCTCACGTCCCTTACTACTCCCGATTTGCTCTCCTTCCTGACTGCCAGATCAGACAGACACTCACAAAGAGAATGGTGTACGTGGATAAAGACGTCGAGTCCAACCTCAGGTACAAGCCTGCGCAGACTTGGGCCTCAAAGTGGCACATCCTCGCAGGCGCACTCAACAAGTACAAGAAACTCATACTCGCACTCCTCACGCTAGTGTTCCTATCTCTGTTCACATCAGTACCCCTAATACCGCATTTCAGACTCACAGCTCCTAAAGTTGTGATAATCCTCGCTGCTAACGAAGGCGGTGGTGTTCTCAAATGGAAGGGCGCCCAGGATTGGTCCATTGAGAGATCCTCCATCGCAAACAAGAGAGACTATGCTAGACGCCACGGATATGGTCTCGTCATCAAGGATCTCACCTTGAAAAAACGCTATTCCCACGAGTGGAGGGAAAGTTGGGAAAAAGTTGATATCCTCAAACAAACAATGAGACAATACCCAAGCGCTGAATGGTTCTGGTGGCTCGATCTACACACTTTGATCATGGAGCCGGAGATTTCTCTCGAGGACCAGGTGTTCAGCAAATTGGACAATGTTACACTGAGACAATTGGGTGACTTCAACCCTTTGAACATCCCAAGTGACGCTCCATTCGTTGACATGTCACAGCCAGCCGAATTGATCATTACACAGGACTGTGGTGGCTTCAACTTGGGCTCCTTCCTGATCAAAAATGGCGAGTGGGCAGAGGCACTCTTGGATGTTTGGTGGGACCCTGTTTTCTACGAAAAAATGCACATGACCTGGGAGCACAAGGAACAAGATGCCCTGGAGACTCTTTACACCGGCCAATCATGGATCAGAGAACGTACCGCATTCGTACCCCTCAGATCTATCAATTCCTTCCCACCAGGCGCCTGTTGGCAAGAAGCTGAGGATCCTCGCTATTTCTATAACGAAAAGGAGAGGGATTTCGTCATCAACATGGCCGGTTGTGATTGGGGGAGAGACTGCTGGACAGAAATGGAGCACTACAAGCAATTGAGAAGAAGGCTGCTGAAACCCTGGTACAAATTCTGGTGAGTCTAGAGTCTCACGCCTTGGCTACCACAGGGACCCGTGCATTTCGGTTAGCACTATAGACGTTCCTTTCTGTTTCCCATGTGTAGTGTTTAGTTATCGAGGGCTTCTGATTTTTGGAATTTCCCGATTGGGGTGTTCGAAAAGAATTTCAGTCTTAGACGTAAATTCAATTGGATTGGCTCCAGCCTCTATCGCACAACACGCACTCGTCACTCAGTGGGCTGTCATTCACCGCTCACAGACATTCATATTCCATCCACACTCTCCCAACTGGCGTCATCATCCCTTTCAAACGCAGCTGTTAATTCCATCAATACCACAGCAAACGTCCTCAAACCGAACAACCATCACAGCCACATTTACAGAACAACCAAATGTCCAGAATATCAAATCGACAAGTGCGGCTTGGTCCAACTTCTTATACCAGCGAGTACGAAAACATGCATTATGCTGATATTCCACCACCGACACCGATGCCTGAAGATCCGGAATATGAGGATTTTCAAGAACAGCAACAGATCAGTGCCTCATCATCGCATGTCAATCTACACAGCTTTGGGTATGCCAGGGATCAACGAGCCCCACCATATGATTCGGAAGTCACAGGGAGAGCCGTTTTGCTGCAAAGGTCTCGCTCGTCGACCTCAATGTCTGAAGTACAGGTACAAACTGATCCACAGCAACAACGGACTGCTACCTCAAGAGATGGCACCAAGTCAAAACAAAATCTGAAACAAATGGGGCTGAACTTCCTCAATGCACGTCAACATATGGCTCTGGCGCTCTGTCGGGACATGGTGCTTGTGCCTCCCTTGTTCTACGCTTTCAATCAGTTTCAATATGCATTTCAAACATTCCATGATAATGACATTCCAAGCATGACTGATATCAGCAATTACATCCCCATGATCACCACTGCGAGCCCCACTGAATACTTCCTTGCGGGGATATGGTGTATCGTCGCTGCATACCTCTCGTACCAAGTTATTGATGGTTTGATGGTTCGTTGGATCGTCACTTATCAGACATCAGCGGCCATTCTTAGAGTGTTGTCGATGTCAATGTTCTTGATCACCATCGAAACGGGCGCGTTATCGATATTCAGTCCAGAGGGAAGTTACTCGTTACATACGTGGATCCTCATATCTTGTGTCCTCACTGGTGCATACATTATTCAGAATTTCGTTACCAGTAATCTGGATTTGAAAGCCGGGTACAAGAGGAGAACGATTGATTATTACAACATTGCTGTCTTTGCAGTCGTTCCGGTGGGGTTTGCAAGTTTCGTCAGCATGGTTGTTCTATTAAGGGTGTTGTTGATCCTCAGGTTGGATCTCAGCGGAAAGGAACTAATGGAGGGAATCTTATGAACATCTGAAGTGAATAATAATGGTACGAGTAATGAATCAAGGTTATGTAATTAATTAACCCAGGGCTCTCATGGTCAACTCAAAGGCATAGAAAGTGGCAGCATTTGCAGGAGCAGCTCTCAATATCGTTGGTGCGAACCCTTTGAAGAAACCCTTGATACCTTGTGCTCTGTAAACTGACTTAATCACATCCTTCATGCCTTTGTACTGTGGTTTCTCCAAAGAATCAGTTTGGATTCTAGACTTGATGAAATCAATAGGATACACTGATAGCCACATGGCGTAACCTGAAGAGGCACCGTATAGGCATAATCTCAGCCCAGGGATCTCCCGTCTTTCAATCTTGTTGTGCAATGTATCCCTCTGAACAAGGTATTCAAATGTGAGGAAGTACATACCCATACCATGACCCTCACGTAATGCTGTTGGGACAAACCCCTTCATTATACCACCGGTGACACCAGCGGTGCTATAAATCTTTTTGATCATGTCCAATGGACCTAATGATCCTGCAATCTGCGTTTGTAATCTTGTTCTGATGTGTTCGATTGGCGATGCCAACACAGAGTTGGCCACACCAGCGACAAGGCCGGAGATGTAGTACTGAGATCCAGTGAGATGTGCACCTGTGTTGAACACAGAGCGTTTCATGTATTCGTTCACCGCGAACTGAATCGAGACACATGCACCAACACCAATCAGCGGTGTTAGAGTGCCCTTGTAGAACGCTCTGGGACCTTCTTCTCGGACCAACTTCTTGACGACGTCCAAGGGACCGTTATACCTCCCTGTGGAATCAGATTGGAGACGGACTTTCGTGGTATCGAACGGCTGGCCGACAAGGACTTGAGTTATGCCTCCCATTGTGCCGGCAAAGAGGTCCTTCACGACTCTGTATTCGTCACTTTGTGGGAGCTCATCGATACCGATGAATGGTGACTCTTCTGTCATCTCTCAATGTGTGGCACTGCAGTGGGATGGACGTGGATGAGAGTATAGTCGAAAGAGCTATGCGTACTGATAAGTTTTCAACAAGAGATTTCGGCGTTCCCGTTATTTCGGAGTCAGACCGGCGGAGTCATTATCAGTGTCTAAAGGAAAGGGAGGGTGTTGGGGACTGCGTGGTGGTGGCTGGATGTGATTGGCTGGCCTTGGTCTGTATAGCCTGAGAGTAGCCACACAATGTTGGGTTTTGTGGGTGAATTGGGCCTTCAGGGAGGTGGAAGTTATTCCATTTATTCGATGTCAGATAACGTTTTAGTGAGTGCATCAAGATCTGCTGGCTGCAATTACAACGAAAACTAGAAGGTATACTCTATCCATATATAATTATCTAACCTACCCTCGTATACACCTTAATAGACACATTCTAAGCAGTTTTTCTGAACAAGTGCGAGGCAGAGGCTTGGTTTGTGGAAAAGACCAACGTCTCTGCAATGACGGTGTTCTCACGTCTTGTAGTTGCAAACAAGATCAAGTCGGAGATGTCCTTGGCAACCAATGGCTCTGTGCCCGCATAGACGTTCTTGGCCTTCTGCTGGTCACCAAAGAATCTAACGTTGGAGAACTCAGTCTCGACATTACCTGGGTCGATCTCGATGACTCTAATCTTGGTGGAGATCAACTCCTTTCTCAGAGAGTGGGAGAAAGATCTGAGGGCAGCCTTTGTTGCACAGTAGATACCACCACCTGGGTAAGGGTCTCTTCCTGCGATCGATCCCAGCTGAACAATGTCACCGCAGTTTCTCTCCTTCATGCCTGGGAGCACCTTCTGTGTCATCGCGATCATGCCGATGACGTTTGTGTCGAACATGGTGTCGATGTCGATCTGAGCGATGCCGCCAATGTGGTCAAGGCCGTGAGCCTTACCTGCGTTGTTCACTAGGATGTCCACCTGGGAGAAATCCTCTGGGAGCGCGGCGAAGAAGGTGTCAATGTCCTTCAGGTCAGAGACGTCGCACTTGGCAATGTACACCTTGATGGTAGGGTACTTCTCAAAGAGCGAGGCCTTGAGTGCCTCGAGCTTCTCGACTCTTCTGGCAGTGAGTACGAGCTTGATACCACCGTTAGAAGCCTCAGCGTAGTCCAATGCTGTCTGCTCTCCGATGCCAGCGGAGGCGCCCGTAATAAGGACGGTCTTGTTTTGGAGTCTCTGTGATGCTGCTGCGCCGTAAGACATTGTCCTGTGTGTAAGAGAGAGAGAGAGAGTGTGTGTGTGTGTGTGTGTGTGTGTATGTTCAGCAAGACAGAAACTGCGGCGTTGAACCCTTTTATAATTATGAGCAGAGATCATCGGGAAACGAGCTCCGGTGGTGGAAGTCCGTTGGCGATAAGCGAGAAGCGAAGTCATATAAAACGGTGGTGCCAGCAGCGTTATTAACGGCGAATTCGGGGCAGAATCACAGAGCTGTGTGCATTAATGGACACGCGTGACAGTGTACACTGTAGACCCAGCATAAGTACGCAATTTGTGTGAACACTGAACTTGGGCCAATCACAGCCCAGACAGTGGCCGCTAGGCAGAGGTTCTTCGCCCGTAGGCAGAGGTGTTGGCCCCCAGGCAGAAACCCCCGGGCGGAGAAAAAAAAATTAGGCAGAAAAAGTATTAGGACAACTGCGAACAATTCATAAACACACACACTCACAAACTCACTCACTCACTTTCTCTCTTTAACCAGCGAGCTCACGCACACGCAAATACACCTACACACCCATACACGTACGGAGATGCCCGACGAGCAGGAACTCAAAAAGCTTTTTGCCCGAATCGACTTGGACCACACGGGCGCTGTGGACAGGCAGACACTGCAACGAGCATTCCACTCAACCAACCACCCGTTGAAGAACTCACCAGGCGCCATCGACAACTTGTTCAAGCAACTCGACTCAAACTGCGACAGCGTCATCGACTTCATCGAATTCAAGGAGTACATGTGCAAGGCGGACAAGCAGATCCATGACGGGTTCCAAAAGATCGACAAGGACCACGACGGACGTATTGTCGAGGCTGACATCAAGAGATACCTCAAGCAGGTCAAGGACAAGGACGTCGAGGACTTTGCACAGTTTTCGAAACACATCACCACGAAGAACTCGTCGGAATACATCACCTACGACCAGTGGCGTGAGTTCCTCCTCTTTGTCCCGCGCATGAATGGCTCACGGTTGAGAACGGCGTACGAGTTCCTCAACAACAACGAGGCTGACCTCAACTCAGAAGGTGATGTCACCGTCGTCAACGAGATCCTGAAAGGTGTCGGCTTCTTCCTTGCGGGCGGCCTGTCAGGTGTCGTCTCAAGAACTTGCACAGCACCATTTGACCGTATCAAGGTGTTTCTCATCGCAAGAACGGACCTCTCTTCAACCTTACTCCACAAGAAGTCAGAATTGGCTAAACAACATGGCGAGGTCCCATTGACCAAGATCAAGTCACCACTGATTAAGGCCGCTACAACATTATACAGACAGGGCGGGTTAAAGGCATTCTATGTCGGTAACGGACTCAACGTTATAAAAGTGTTCCCAGAATCTGCAATGAAGTTTGGCTCCTTCGAACTGGCAAAACGGGCCATGGCCAACCTTGAAAACTTGGACGATGTCTCAAAATTGTCCAAGGTGTCTACATACATCGCGGGTGGTCTCGGTGGTGTCGTTTCACAATTCACAGTGTATCCAATAGATACACTCAAATACCGTGTTCAATGTGCTCCATTGGACACCAAGTTGAAAGGAAATGCTCTACTCATGGACACTGCTCGCCAAATGTACAAAGAAGGTGGCCTGAAATTGTTTTACAGAGGTGTGTTTGTCGGTGTGACTGGTATTTTTCCATACGCAGCCCTAGACTTGGGTACTTTTAGTGCATTGAAGAAATGGTACATTCTCAAAGAAGCCAAACGACTGAACTGTTCCACTGATAATGTCATCCTCAGTAACTTGGTTGTTTTACCAATGGGTGCCTTCTCGGGTACAGTGGGTGCCACCGTGGTGTATCCTATAAACTTGCTGAGAACAAGACTGCAAGCACAGGGAACATTTGCACATCCGTATAGATACGACGGATTCAGAGACGTGTTGAGACAGACAGTGCAAAGGGAGGGATACCCAGGTCTGTTCAAGGGTCTTGTGCCTAACTTGGCCAAGGTCTGTCCTGCTGTATCGATATCATACCTCATGTATGAGAACTTGAAGAGAGCAATGGACTTGGAGTGATCACCGGTGACCAAGTGATAATACAACAAAGACTAATGATACCATGACTAGATTACTATCACACAAAAGAGAAGGAGAAGAAGGAGAAGAAGGAAGAGAAAAGCTGCATCACTTACTAACCTCCAAGGAGGTATAGAAAACAATGGGACCGCAATCCACCACAGGCATTGCAGTCACATTGTCCATGTTAATACATGACACATTGTTGTTGTCAAGTACCCACTGTTCTTCCCTCATCCGTAGCCCCTTTGTCTCTATCGTCACCTCAAATTGAGGTGGGGTGTTCAGCGGCGAGAGCTTTCGTATCACAGACTGGAAAGACAGCAACGTTGCCCTGAACTGGTCCACAAGCTCTTCAAATGACGCATCCACGATGGGCTTATCGCTATAGTCGGGCGCAATGCTGCCAAACTCACGTAGGTCGATAGTATAGCACTCAGTAGAATCACCGCTTTGCACTACAGCCCTCAAAGCTACCAAGTGTCTGAGTGTTAGCCCGCTGAGCAGCTCTTGAATGAGCGTCTGTTGCCACTGTTGCACACCTGGATGCCTGTTATGTGGGACCCGAACATTGAAGCAGTTGCGCTGTTCAAAGGCGGTAGCAGGATACAAATTACGCCCCAGGGCTATTATGTTGAGCCATGACGTGAGGAACTGTGCTAACGACGCGAGGAGTTGTGCCGCTGTTGGCTGTTTGTCCATGTTTTTATCCCATTTGCGCAATGTGTTTTAGGTGAAGTTGGTTTTATTTACTTTGCAACTACTTTCAACTTCACGCTTACGCGTAAACGAGGACTAACTGCAGGACTGTGGAAATGATCACAATTATCGACGCCAGGGATGTCCACAGGATTACTTCCGGCCAGGTGATCGTCGACATCACGTCCATTGTGAAGGAGGTTGTGGAGAACGCGTTGGATGCCGGTGCCACCGTGGTTGATGTCCAGTTCAAGAATTATGGGCTTGATGCTATTGAAGTAGCCGATAACGGCCAGGGAATAGCCCCTGAGGACTTTGAATCGATTGCTCTGAAGCATCATACGTCCAAGCTGGCGTCGTTTGCAGGTCTGGAGGAGGTGGACACTCTGGGTTTCAGAGGTGAAGCTCTTTCGTCGCTTTGTTCCCTTGGATCTTTGGGAATTGTCACTACACAACAGCCACCAGTTGCCCATTCGTTGACTTTCCACGAATCTGGTGAATTGAATGGCAATTCTGTGTGCACAAGACCGCGAGGCACAACGGTGGTGGTATCAAACTTGTTCCACAACCTCCCGGTGAGATTGAAAGACTTAAACAAGAACTTCAAGCGAGAGTTCAACAAGTGTGTTGCGTGTCTCCAGTCATACGCCTTGATCCATACTAATGTGAAGTTCACCGTCCAGAACGTTAACCCTCGTGGCAAGAAGACGTTGGTGCTGCATTCCCAGGGGTTGAACTCTTTGAAGAGTAACATCATCAGTATATTTGGTTCAAATGGACTGCAGGGTCTGATCCCACTTGACCTGGCGCTTGATCTGAATCCAATAAAACACAAATTGAAACTATCAGACGTTAATGACGAATATACCATCAATGTCACCGGATTCATCTCCAAAATTGGATTTGGACGGGCCGCAAATGATCGTCAGTTTCTTTTCATCAACAGAAGACCTGTGAGTCTTCGACAATGGTCCAAGGTTATCAACGACGTCTACAAGACTTTCAGCAATATCCAGTCACCAGTGATCATCTTGGATATCGGTATTGATCCCAGGTTCCTTGATTTGAATGTCACTCCAGATAAGAGAACCATATTGATCCATAATGAAAACTTGATCTTGGAGGAATTAAGATCACGATTGGTCAAGTTTTACGATTCCCAAGATTTAAATCTGGTCAGAGGGAACAGTATCCAACGTTCTGTGGTGGTTGCTGGTGATAATGCCCAAGATGATAATGATACGTTGAGTAGTATCAAGAGTGAATTCACGTATTCAAATGAGCAGACGTTGGTCGTGTCAGCGGCGTCGCAGAACCCAGAAAAGAGAAAAATCCTTGAAGAGGGAGATGAGGATGATGATACCAGGGTAAAGAGGGTTCAGACTGACGCGTCTGAGACTGAAGATCTAGACCCTCAGGCTGAAGATTCTGACGTTGAAGAAGTCTATGAGATTGAAGACATTTTGGAGCTTCCAGAGCAGTACATCTCTGATGTTGTCCCTCTGTTTGAGCCATCAGGCTCTGAACCTGAGCTTGAGGAAGAAACATACGAAGAACCAGTTTCGCAAAGGCCTTCAAAGAGAATACAACCTGTTCAACCTGTGATCGCACCAAGACATAAATTGACATCAATTCACCAATTGGGTGCTTTTAGAAATGGGTCACAGCAGACTCCTGTTATAAGGACGAAATTGAATCAGAGCACAGTTGAGTCTATCATCAACAAAAGAGAGTGCTGTGATCATAACCATGATGGTGAAGATGATGAAGATGATGATGAAGATGGTGGAGAGGAGGAGGAGTGTGGTGGACAAGATGACGAGCAATATATCAGTCCAGAACCCGATACGTCGGAGATTCAAATGATAGACTATAGAGAGATTGGAACGGCAAACCTCTTTGAAACCACCGCCACAGTTTCCGACAGCTTTGAACCACTCTTAAGTATCACCGCAGCGCCAAAAAAGGAACTTTCCATTGATGATATCAACAATCAGGAAGAATCTGAGAAATTCCTTACTCTAACTGTATCCAAGAAAGATTTCAAGGAGATGAAAATCATTGGGCAGTTCAATCTTGGATTCATTCTGGCCCTGCGTATTAAGGATGGTAAGAATGATCTGTTCATCCTGGATCAGCACGCATCGGATGAGAAGTATAACTTTGAACTGTTACAGAGAGATACTGTCATGGAACATCAACGATTGGTGATCCCACAGTTGTTAGAACTGAATGTCATTGATGAGTTATTAGTGATGGACCATCAGGATATTTTCATCAAAAATGGATTTCAATTGAAGATTGATATGGATGCTATTCCTGGAGAAAGGATCCAGCTGATCTCGCTCCCAACGTCTAAGAGAGTCACGTTTGATACTGCAGACTTCTATGAGCTCGTGCACTTGATCAAGGAACAGCAGACACAATTAGAGTCTGTTCGTTGCTCGAAAGTGAGATCAATGTTCGCCATGAGAGCGTGTCGTAAATCCATCATGGTGGGGAAACACCTGTCAATGAAACAGATGGGCAAAGTTGTGTCAAATTTAGGAGACCTAGATAAGCCTTGGAACTGTCCGCATGGCAGGCCCACTATGAGACACTTGACAGAACTCGAATGGGATTCGTTCAACGACGACTACAGTTTTTAAAACTGGGATCTATTTACATCATTTCATTATATATGTACACCTGTAGCTCAGAAGAATGGTTTCAAAAAGTTCTTGAAAGCACCGAGAACACCTGTATGCTGAGTTGGCAGCTGTGCACTAGCGAACGTGGCAAACCCCCTTCTCTCGATTCTATTGAGCTTTCTGGCTGTCTTTGCGTTGGTTCTTGTCTTTTGACCACGGACTGGGAGACCCATTGCGTGTCTGATACCGGCGTAGGAGCCGATAGCTCTCTTCAGGGCGATGTTCTGTCTGATCACCGCTCTGGCATCACCTTCTATCGTGAGCTCGGACAACTCCTTTGTGATACCGAGCACCTGTTGTTCTGAGAGCTGGTGCATACGCATCATTGGGTAGAGACCCAACTTGGCGCAGATTCTCTGCACGTCCGCTTTGGCGAGGCCATAGAACTTGGACTTGAGGCCGATGGTGACAAGCTCCTTGGCTCTGAAGGCCTTTCCCATGATTGTGACAGCCATTTCTGCTTCGCTTTGGTGGAACTGTTGGCGAACTGAGCGTAAAGCATCGCCAATATCAAGGGCTCGTCGGTGATGTTTTTTCATGGTTGGCGATTCACAGAACGAGTTCGCGGCTTCTTCGCGAAGTTTTGATGTGCGCCACACAACGCGAAAAGTAAACAATGTGGATTTATGGGCGGCTAGGATCATCAGAACGTAAACAAAGCAGTGGAAGCACACAGAGAGAGAGAGAGAGGGAAACTAGCGTGTTACGATGTTCCAGTACACGGCAGACGAGCTTTTCGCGATCATCACAGGCAGTGCGCACGGTAAGTGCCATTTTCAACTACAGCGGTACGACATTCGCACTAACAGAGGCGCTATAGATAATGACCTTAAGTGTCAAGCGATAACGGAGTTGAAGGCACACATCAAGCGCGAGTTTGTTGACTTGGCACAGGTTCCGCGCTACTTTGAGGCGTTGAAGGTGGGTAACAAGTCGCTGGACTTCAAGCTGTCGTCTGTGTCATTCAGCTCAACATGCCATTTGATCAAACGAGTTGGCATGCAGGATCCCAACGCTCTCCGAGGCCCCTCAAAAATCATCTTGCCTATCCTCGTCAACAGGCTCTTGGACCCGAAGCCTCTGTTCCAACAACAGGCTAAGTCCGCGTTAGAGACGTATTGGCTTGCAACACCGTCCATTGTGGAGAAGTACATCAAGGACAATGCCCTTATTCATTCCAACCCAAGAATTAGAGCTGAGTCCATCGTATTCATCTCAGACTTGATTGAGTTGAACAAGAACTTCAAGTTTTCTGCATTTCTTCCAAACGTGATCAACCTGCTTCGAGATGATGTCATTGACGTGGTGAAGAACGCTGATGTGCTCTTGTTGAAGTACTACACTTTGCACAAATCCAAGATCTCCGAGCTCACAACTGAGCTCAAGTCTCAGAAGATAGATATGAAGAGAGCTGTTAAACTTCTACGGGACATTGACATTACCGAGGCCAACGCGTTTGCAGCTGAAATGAGAGCCTCCGTACCATCGAAGCCAACTATTGACACATTCAGTAACTTGGCAAGAACCCAGAAGCGAACGGTATCCAGTCTATCGAGCACGAGTGCAAATGCACAGAGATCCTCATCCTCTGATCCTACAGATATTCTTGCCGGAGTTCCAACTGCAAAGTTGGATTCTTCTGTCCGTATTATAAGAGTATCATGTGCTTCTGATATCTACAGAGAGGTCGAATTGTTATTACCACCATTTAGCGGTAAGGAGACCGAATTCAATTGGAACAACAGAGAGAAGAATATCATCAAGTTTCGTGGTTTGGTTATCGGTAACGCTGATAGGTATCCAGAGGAATTGGTTGCCGCTACAAGAGTGATCCTTGACGGTATCAATAAGTCAACTTTGTCTCTCAGGACAACGTTGTCTTCAAATGGTTGTCAGCTGATCAAGGAAATCGCATCTTACTTGACTACGTACATCGATCCAATTGCTGATAATCTTTTCAATCCATTGGCTACTTTGTCATCGGCCACGAAGAAGATCTCCTCGTTGAACGCATTTGGATCCATATGTGTCCTTTTGATGAACATCAGTTACAACAGCAGGTTATTCCATCAGTGTTATAACTTATTTCTTGATAAGAACGTTCAACCAAGACTCTACTCCTCAACATTCCTCCGAATCTTTATTCAAAGGCACAGTTCAAGATTGGACAACATTTTGATGGAGATCATAGTGAAATGGATCTCTAAGGGTATCTCTGATCAAAACACTATGGTGAGAGAATCAATGAGAATAACTTTTTGGCTGTTTTACAGAAAATTCACAGATGTTGCTGAAACGATCATCTCCAAGCAGGATATGAGTGTCAAGAAGGCCCTAGAACGATCTCGACCAAATGACATTTCTTCGGCAAATTCTGCCCCAATAACAACCAACAGACCACCAGTGCCATCATTTGAGAGAAAGAGACCAACTGTACGGGATTTCATTACAGCAAAGAAATCAGAACAAAGAAGATCAACATCTGGCCCACAGCTTGCTCTTCCGGAGAAAGAAGCTGAAGAGTGCTCTTTCAGTGCTGATTTGGGTAAACCTGCAAGAATTGGTATTCCACAGCGTGTTCGAGTATCCAGCGCGGGTGAAACTAGGCCATTGGAGATACAGCTATCAAAGGGTAGAACAGAAGAAAAGATCAAATGGGTGACGCCTGCTTCTAGGGATAACACTTTGGAGATATCCAAGACATCTGCATCTGTTGCATCTGTTCCGGATTCTGAAACTTTTGAGCCTGTTGATGAGGAATTGGAACTAATTATGAAACGCTTAAAGTCGCCGCTGACGAGGGAAAGAGTTGAAGGTATCGAATCCTTGAAGTCTCGTCTTCTGGATAAGAAGCCTACCCCGATGTTGACTCCAGTGTTGAATAATTTGGTCATTCTCGACGTGCTTCTCTTGAAGCCATTGCTGGACTCGCTCGAATTTTTTGATTTGATTGACATCTCTTTGTCAGTAAAGGTTCTCGCTGTCAACAAGATGGATATTAGCGTTCTGGTCGATAAATTCGGTAACGTTGAAGTTACACGAACTATTGTCTCATTGGTCAAGTCCTTGGACACTTTACAGTTTGACAATGCTCCATCCACGATGTTCCATATCAAGTATAAGAGTATCTTCTTAGATTACTCCGTGCAAAATCTTTACAGAATCACATCATCTGATGACTGCCATTTCGAGAGTTATTTGGTTGAGAATATCTGTTCCGCTGTTTTCCCGTTGTCGATCAGTGATTATCCAAGGTATGATGAACTCATTGTCCAACTTCATCGATTATATACAAAGACTTTTCAGTTGGCATTATCCTCTTCCAATGCTTATGTACAATCAAAGGTCGGGATGATCTTGGATGACTTCAAAGAGGACCTTGAAGACAACCTGATAGAGAACACTATTCCAGTTGAACTAACCATGATCAACCCATTCAACTCTAAAACCATTGCCAATTTGAAGACTGAAAGTCTTGTGATACCATTGGAATGTGGTGAGGAAAAGGAAGCAGAGTCAGATGTTGATTATATGAGTGATATCTTTAGTGGTAAGAACTCCAAGGAGCCAACAAGGGACTTCACATTTGTTGGGCCCGGCATTCAGAAAATCATGGAGACTAATGATCACAAAATGAATACCGACTCCTCGCAAGCAGATGAGGATGAGTTTGTTAAGGATGAACTTCCGGCGTTAATATCGCTGGATAATTCAAATGTTGGTTCACCATTTCTGAGCGATCCTAACGATTATGATGATGACATTGAGAAAAGAATTGAAGCGGATGACGCCACACATACTATGACTGTGAATTTGAATGAAATACATATCTCACCAGAGAAGTTTGAACCAGTACCATTGGAAAAGTTCAATGCACCAGACCGCAATTCACTCTCCGATATTATCACCAAATCTGATCCAATATTCAACAAGACCGTGAATAGAATTCAAATATTTGAAGATGCCATTTCACCAGTCTTGCTGAGGGAGAAGAAGTTGTTTGATCTGGAGCTTGCGCTCGTTCAAAACATGGATGACGAAGATACAACGATTTCCGGAATGTTGGAGCTTGTCGATCGTCTCAACCAGGATAAGGTTGATAGAAAGACGATGAACACCCTGATCAAAGTCCTCGAGCAAGCAGTGAATAAAGATGAGATCACTTCTTGGATGAAGGAGGGTGGTTTCCGGTTGTTATTGACTGGTGTTTTTCATTACTTCCATTCAAGTGTCAACATCACTAAGGAGTTATGTTACAAGGGTTTGATTGTTTTGAAGGAACTTTTGATCGTCAATGAGTTTTTGAAATTCATTATGATGTCAGATGAGTCTAAACAAGTTTGGGATATTCTCGTCATGGTGGTGGAGAATCTCAAAGATTTCAAGAACTCAATTTTTATCTCCTGTGATGAACTGGCTGATGATTTGATTGGGCTGGATTGCGTGGATATCCAACTTGATATACTGAGATCTTGTTGCAATTATTTGCAAAAGGATTCCAACTCGGTAGTTATGACTTCTTTCTTGCTCGCAACTTTATCCAAATGTATGAAATCTGAAGACATGGTTTCATTGAGCGTAATCAAGGAAATTGATTCGACAATTTTCAAATTTCTCTCAGATGATGAAGTTGAAGTGAGAAGGCTGACGATTATTGCATATTCTAAGTGCAAGAGGACGTTACAACAGCTCAACTCCAATGAACAACCTGGGAATGATAAGTTCAAGTTTGAAATCCACAGAGATGACGCTGAGGATACTTTTAAGGATGTGTTTGACAAGTTAAGCTTGCCACAACGGAAGCTGGTTGATTATTACTGTGATAATTGAAGTCATTGAAATTTCTGTCTCTTTTTAGTAGCTAACTCTCGTAGTCATTAATAAGATTTCATCTCTTTCTTGTGAAGAGTGGGTTTGGATTCGTGAAAGATGAGCCAGGTCTCACTCCCAAGCGGGATTGTGATCTGTTCTGTAAAGCGCCAACTTTCATGTGTGCTGTCAATCTCTGTGCCAATTGAGCAGTTGCCGCCCTGTTCTTCGTGATCCTTTGTTGACCACCTACCGGTGGTTTGAGATTGTTGAATTGTTGTAGTGATTGTTGCACTTGGTATCCATCTGATCCTCTGGAGGTAAAAGAGTTCTGATCAGACCCTTTTGATGACCTTGAAGCTCTGTTAGTAGAGGGTGCCGATGAAGTTGGCAACAAGGGTTTGAGCCTTGATGGCTTAGCCACGTTCGTGTTCGATCTCGTTGCTGGTGAATCCCTGAGGATGTTTGTGGATTCTGCTAATCTTCCCCTTGAAAACTCCGTAAACTCTCTGTGATTTGTGTCACTGCTGGGGTTGGTATACTTGTAGTTGTTCAAGTTCACAGCCTTCTGTGACGAGCTCTGTTTCACCGAGTCGATGAAGGATTTTGTCACCACTTTCCTGTGGTCCAAGCCGGGCACTTCTTCGAGGGAATCTGTGGTGAGATCGATCGTTGGTGGCGGTAAGGGATTCCTAGTCTGGGATCTTGAGTTCAAGGACGAATTTGCTTGTAGTCTCCTGTTGTCTCGTTCTAGCCGCTGTATTGTCTGTTCCAACGAGGTGATCTGTGACATCTTATCCTTTGCAATCAACAACAACTCCTTCTGCTTGTTCACCTTCTCAACGAGCTTCTGGATGAGTTCTTCCTGATGTTGGATGGTCTCAGCCATCCCACAGTACTGGAACTGTGCTGCTGCAAAGAGCTGTTCCACTTGACTGGGGAAGGGAGTGAAGAAAGGTCTGATCTCAGTGGGAAGCTGTTCCGTGTTAGTGAGTGATAATGATAGCCGCTGTGGTCGAAATTTGCCGTGGCTGTCCTCACTCTGTTATCGACGCTCACAAGTGACACATCCGAGTGCTGGCACTGCGGACAGCGTGTTTTGGAGTGTTCCAAATCGTGTTTGTTGTGTGCATCTTCAGTTGTTAGTGGGTCTGTTGGTGGTGTAAAGCGATAAAGAGAAACAGAACGCACCTCTCAGGGCGTGCTGACGGCAAACTAGATGGGCACAGGACGTCAAAAAGAGCCCACTTCTCGCATGGCACACAGAACAACTCGCAAAAGGCAGCGCAACGTCCATTTTGACTGGTTTTGACAATATTAACCGCCGTGTGTAAATGATCCCAAAAGTGACACAGAAATTAGTTCCTGGGGTACTTAAGCTAATTCGCGAAAGGCTTGTTCATTATGAAAGAAAAGCCCCAGTGATGTTGTTCTGCCAATGTTGCTTAGTAGCTCGTGATAGTTACATTCTTGAGATCAGTCAGACAGGAGCTGATTCCATTAATACCTCCAACTCTTCATCTTCAATTCACTAAGAATTGATGCTTGAACCCCCTGTTCTGGCAGAGTCAAATGTGTGTCAAGATTTCTAGAACAAAAACTTTTATATAGAAAAAAAGATGGAAATTCGGCATGAAGGGATGAAAAATGATGACATAAATTCATTCTTTCGGTGTTATAAGGTATCCAGTCACTCATATAGCGCAGTATCTTGTCTACAAATTAGTATCTGCATTCTTTACTCTCTTTATCACAGTAAAGAGAGTTCCTGTCAATTCATGAGCCAAAGAACATCCGCACACCATAAATACAAATTGGATTATAACTGTCACAAGTCACCCAGTTTGGGGAGTAGTCAATTCACCTTTGTTTCGGTGGGATGGATGTGTGTGTGTATGCGTGACAAGTGTTTTATGTCTCTGTGGCTGTTTCTCGCACCGAAGTCCACTCAAGCACAGAACAGGAACATCACAATTGTACATTATGCCACCCAATTTCCAAGAACTTTCCTCACGGGCTCCGGAAACCGGCGGCGCTCCGGAAACCGGCGCTGTCCGCGCCTCGACGAACATTTTTTTTGGTTTGAAAGAGTCACGACTCACTTTGTTTGGTACTCGCATGCTGGAGAACAAGCAAACGCTCATCCAAATGTCCGCCATGCTCCGTCTGCACACGCTCCGTGCCCAATTGAGACCAGTGGCCCCACAGGTCACCAGAGCCTTCTCCATTTCCGCCGCCCAGCTCGACAAGATCAAAGTGAAGACGCCTGTTGTTGAGCTTGATGGTGATGAGATGACCAGAATCATCTGGCAGAGAATCAAAGACAAGCTCATCTTGCCTTACGTTGACGTTGACCTCAAGTACTACGACTTGGGCATCCAGAGCAGAGACGCCACCGATGACAAGATCACCGTGGACTCTGCCAAGGCGATCCAGAAGTACGGTGTTGGTATCAAGTGTGCCACCATCACCCCAGACGAGCAACGTGTTGAGGAGTTTGGCTTGAAGAGCATGTGGAGATCTCCAAACGGTACTATCAGAAACATCCTTGGCGGTACCGTGTTCAGAGAGCCAATCGTGATCCCAAGAATCCCAAGATTGGTCCCTGGCTGGGAGAAGCCAATCATCATTGGCCGTCATGCCCATGGAGACCAGTACAAGGCCACCGACTTGGTCGTCCCAGGTGCTGGTAAGTTGGAGCTCGTGTACAAACCAGCAGACGGTTCCGAGACCAAGACTTTAGAAGTGTACGACTATAAGGGCCCAGGTGTCGGTCTTGCCATGTACAACACCGATGAGTCCATCGAAGGTTTCGCCCACTCCTCTTTCAATTTGGCTATTCAGAAGCAGTTGAACTTGTTCCTGTCCACTAAGAACACCATCTTGAAGAAGTACGATGGTCGTTTCAAGGATATCTTCCAGAAGATTTATGATGAGGAGTACAAGTCCAAGTTTGATGCCTTGGGAATCTACTACGAGCACCGTTTGATCGATGACATGGTTGCCCAGATGGTCAAGTCCAAGGGTGGGTTCATCATGGCCTTGAAGAACTACGACGGTGATGTGCAGTCCGATATCGTTGCCCAGGGCTTCGGCTCTCTGGGTTTGATGACCTCTGTCCTTGTCACTCCAGACGGAAAGGCCTTTGAATCCGAGGCTGCGCACGGTACCGTCACTAGACATTACAGACAGCACCAGCAGGGAAAGGAGACCTCCACCAACTCCATTGCCTCGATCTTCGCCTGGTCCAGAGGTTTGGCCCAGAGAGGTAAGCTCGATGAGACCCCAGACGTTGTCACCTTTGCCAACTTGTTGGAGAGAGCCACTTTGGACACCGTCCAGGAGGATGGCATCATGACCAAGGACTTGGCTTTGGCCACGGGCAGAACCGACAGAGACTCCTACGTCACCACCACTGAGTTCTTGGACGCCGTTGAGAAGAGATTGAAGACTGAGATGGACAAGTCTGGTTTGAACTAGACGAAGGTTTATCCATGACTCCACCCTGATCCTCAGCTATTTTGACAGAATTGAATTGTCCTGGGGGGAATACAAACACACATAGCCATAGGTTTCATAGCAGATATAAGAATTGCTGGACATATCATTATACAGTGTAGCGGTAAGTAATTAACCATCAATTGGTGTTGGTTGGTGAAGGCTTGATGGCCTCCGTTGGATCAGAGTCGTCCAAGTACTCTCGCCAGTACATCAGCCCGTAGTACGTCGTGAACGTCACAGCGAGAACCTTTGTCAATGGCAGACCAAAGTCCTGGTAGAATGCTCTCTGGGCTTGTTAGTCACTCGGTGGTTCATTGTGTGTCGATGACATGGCACCGCACAGCGTCGTCACATACGTGGGGATTAACCGGTTCCTTGTTCAGCGCCCTCTTCGTCGTGCTGAATGCTCTCCTTGCGCTCAAGCGGATGAGTGGCGTGGACATCGCGCTTGCTTCTGGTGCCTGATCCCGAGTATGGTGCTATACTGCTTGAGCTCTGGTTTAATGCTCTGGTGAAGTTTAGTTTTCCTTCTCGCGGTTCTCATGAGGTCCAGCGATGCCCTTTTGACCAAGAGAGACGGCTTAGTTATCATAGTGTGGTGTGTTTGTACAAGCAGTGTGAATATGTATATACAAGTCTATGCTGCATTATCTAGAGGTGTTAAGTTGTGGGTGTTCAGACAGTGTCAGGTTGAAGGGCCTTGTACTCCCTCTGCAGTCCTCTGACCGTTCTCCAGAGCATGGCCCTGTCCTTCTCCTCGGCCTCACCACACACGACCCATCTGATTCTGCCCTCATGATCCAGCACGTAGATGTAGCCACCATACGTGTTGTCCATGTGGATCTGCTCCCTGAGGGCCAACGGCAGCGTCTTTCGTGGGACGATGAAGTACTTATCGTGTCTTTCTGGGTGAAGCTGACCACGCAGCCCTGACTTGGCCATCTTGATGAACACGGCCTTCGTAGCATTCTCCGTCACGTTGATGTCGACGATCTGTGCGTGCGGATACAGCTCCTTGAACCTGGTGTAGCCCTCTGGTGCCATGTAGTCGCCCTCGGCGGTCTTGAAGAACCCTCTCGACGACTTGTCTCCCAGCAACGACGTGAACACACGAACAACTGTGATCTTTCCCCCGATGACAGAGCTTGTTCCTCTGTGTGTGCTTGACGTGAGCGTCTCGCCAAAGAAGTTGGGGAAATACAGTGCCTTCTCAGCCTTCCAGTACGCTGGTGGACTCGTGAAGAACTTCCCCCCAGTCTTCCTGAACGTGTACACGTCGTACATCCCTGACTTGGAGATCTCCCTCTCAAGTTCCGCCTGGCGTGTCTTGTTCTTCTCCCTGTCCATGAAGTCGCTGAACTTCTGGCGCACAGAGCGCAAGTCGCCCCTGTTGTCCTGGTCGCTCGGTGGCTTCTCAAGCCCAATGGGCCTGTTCAACTGCGCAACAACATGTTGCTTTGGCGCCGTCGCAGCGAGCTGCTTGTTGAACTTGCCGATGAACTGCACACGTGTACAAGTGCTGAACGATCGCTGGCCGATGGCTGTGAGCATCTCTTCTGTGATTGTTGGTGAAGTTCTTTCGTCTGCCGTTTAAAATGCGGAATCGGGGTTGGAGTTTTTTCATAGGATCAAACTACATGAGGACATAAATTTAAAGTAAACTGGGCGTGTGTGTGTGTCAAGAAGTTTTGTATAGCAAAGAAGTGGGGATATCAGTGGGTCGCTTTATCACTGTACTGACCCGGACGAAGAAGAAGTGGGAAAAAAGTGTAAGGAAATTGCAACGCCACAACCGTTGCAAATGGACATAACCAGAACCACAATCAGATGAGGAAGCCAAGAGCAACAGCACCGAGGGCAATTGGAGCAGTCAGACCGTTGGCAGCACCGGTCTGGGTGGTGGCGATACTGGTGACTGCTGCGGAGGAAGAGGAGGAGGTGACGACGGTTGGGGATGGAGAAACAGAGGCAGAAGAGGAGGTAGTGTGGACAACGGAGGATGAGGAGGAAGAAGTGTGGACAGCAGATGAGGAGGAAGAAGTGTGGACAGCAGATGAGGAGGAAGAAGTGGATGGTGCCACAGAGGAGGAGGAGGAGGAGGTCTCAACAGAGGAAGAAGAGGAAGTCTTCTCGACGGAAGAGGAAGAAGTGGTTTCAGCAACAGATGAAGATGAAGATGAAGTAGAGGAGGAGGAAGAGGAAGAGGAAGATGAAGAGGAAGAGGAAGAGGAAGAGGAAGAGGAAGAGGAAGAGGCAGAAGCGACCTTCAGGGAGGTACCAACGTTCTTACAGTTGTCCTCAAAGCTCTTGTAGGCGGTGTCGGCGTTGTTGTTTGGGCAGATGGAGTCCAAGCACTCCTTCATGGCAGAACCCTCGTTCTCACACATGCAGCTGATCTGGTTCAATGAGGAACATTGGCTGGATTCCTTGAGAACTTGGGCCGCACAGGCAAGCAGGCACGCTGGTGGGGTGGCCACGACGGTGGAGGCGAGCAGAGCGATGGCGGAGGCGGCAGTGAGAGTGGCGTGCATCTTCAGGGTGACAATCAGCGAGTGTTAGGGAGATAGTTGAGGAAGAGAAGAAGGAGAGAGAGAGAGAAATAAAGAGGGAAGGATCTGCTGTTGTTGTTTTTGTTCTTCGAAGCGATCTGGGGACTCGGTTTTTCTCGAGAAAGGGTCTGGGTTTCTCTCACCGGGACTGGAAAAAGGAACGAGGCCCAGAACGAGAGATAAAAATAGCAACGAGGGGCTGGCTCGGGGGACTTGTAGACTCAGAAGGGACTCAAACAGTTCCGAGGAACTCAACGATTTCCGAGGGTATATAGATTATTGGTACGGACCGCACATTGTTGCTGAACTTGTTTAATTCTGAGTGATTGTTGGGGTAGTAGGTGTGTTGCGTTGAAGAAAAGCACACGGTTATTCTGCTTGTGACTGGCGTATTCCAATGAAGCCACTAATATCAGCATGGACGCATAAAAATACCCCAAAACACACGCAAAATACCGCAATTTCCTCTTTCAGCAAATGCGCGTTGGCGAGCCCAAACCGCAAAAAAAGTCCCACTCTGACGCGTCTAACGAGCAAAACAGACCCCACAGCACACGCACTTGAGGGCACAGACATCACCTTCAGAGCCCATAGCAGCGCCAAACCAACAGTCACAGACCGTAACATACACACAGCAACGGGTACCTTAGCTACAGAACCCCGAATTGGCACTTGCTCCCCACGGCCACAAACATCCGCTTCTTCTCCTTACTACAACACTCAGCTAACGCCAAATCCACAAGGATCCTGTGAGCTATACCACTCTTTGCCCCAAATGCCAGCCAACTTGTACATCGCCACGTACTCTAATGTTCGTACCCATCGTTCTCCTCTCCCTTTATTCATCACTAACACGCCCACTACATTAGGTTGATGTTTACGAGTGCTTCATCGATGACGTCCCTCTAATGAGACGCTGTACAGACGACTGGATCAATGCCACGCAGATTCTCAAGGCAGCAAAGTTTCCCAAGGCACACAGAACGAGAATCCTCGAACGTGAGGTACAGACGGGGATCCATGAGAAGATCCAAGGTGGTTATGGCCGATTCCAGGGCACTTGGATCCCACTACACATTGCTAGACCTTTGGCACACAAGTACAAAATCACAGATGAAATGGCCCCCATATTGAGTTATGTCGCAGACCCATCCGATCCAGTGGAACGCAAGTCCAAGAACAACAGACCTGTTCCAATTTCTTCCGGACAAGGCATTGTCACCGCCACTTCAGCGACAGAGGATGGATCACCTTCCAAAAAGCCAAAGAGAGTCTACAACACCAAAAAGAGACGTGAGGCAGCAGCAGCAGCAGCAGCAGCAGCAGCAGCAGCGGCAGCAGCAACAGCAGGATCCACTTCAGGCACAACTACTCCAATGGGCCTTGCTAAATCTGCCAAGCTTGAAAAGACTGGATCTCAACCCTTGACTATTCAACAGGCACAAAAGGAACCACTGAATCAGGATAGACTTCCCAATGGAATGCTTCCACCTGTCGGTGTCACCCCAGATGTTAAGTTTTGGCAGCAGAATGAACCTCCAAGATATCGTTACGAACAAACAGCACCACCGCACATGGCCCATTTTGTCAACTCTCACCAACAGCAACAGATGATGCAGGCATATCAACAACACCCTCACCTCCTTCAACAACCGCAACAACAACCGCAACCCCTGCACCAACAGCATCAACAACTACAACATCAGCCGCAAAATCAACAGCAGCAACCATCATATCCCCCACAGCATCAATATCAACGTCCAGGACAACAAGCTCTGGCCCAACCTTACGGTATGCCTCAACAGATGCCTCCATATCAACACAAGTCCAAATCTTCCAATGAGAATTGGTCGCAGGACGATGGATCAACAACTCAAATGGATGAAATTATGCGTGATTCCGATACGTCAATCTCATCTGATGATGAGCATAGCGATTCTAAACGGGGAAGAGCATTTTACACGGATTCATTGATTCAATTCTTCGCCAATGATTCACGAAAGATCCCACAGAATCTGTTACACCCACCTGCTGATTTCGACTTCAACGAGCCGATTGATGAGGAGGGTCATACGCCATTGCACTGGGCTGCATCGATGGCGTCAATCCCACTCATTGAATTGTTACTCAAACATGGTGCGGACCCATTGGCTCCAAACTCGTCAGGGTTGAACAGTGTCTCTAGGGCAGTCTTCTTTAACAATTCCTTCCAAAAGGAAAACTTCCACTTGATCACAAGTCTCATGAAGAACTGCTTATACACGCCAGACAAGTCTGGCAGAACGCCCTTCCATTACCTATGCGAGAGTACGAGATCTAAACCGGAGACCGCACAGTATTATTTGTCAAAGATCTTGGATCAACTTCAACAGGGCAACAAGGACTTGCTGCAAATCGTGGTGAATCACCAGGATGTGAATGGTGATACCGCGATGTCTTTGGCTAGGAGAAATGGGAACGGGAAACTTGCTTCCATGCTGGAACGTTATCAATCGTCTAACGGACCGCATTATGATAAGGCTACTGCTGCTGCTGCTGATGATGATGTTGATGATGATGATGATGATGAGGAGGAGGCGGAGGCTAATGATTGTACTGATCCATTTGAAGAGGACGATGAACAGGTGCAACATAAGGGGGAACAACGGAGGTTGCCAAAGATGCCGTTGGCAGAAGTTGGACCGATGTTGACATCGATGCTCAGTTCATTGGCAGATGCGTATGACACAGAGTTAAAGAACAAAGAAGAGGAGAGCCACCACACACAGACAGTCTTGAATAAACTGAAACAGGATTTGGAAAGCACAGAATCACAAAACAGGGAAGTTTTGGCACAAATTGACACAGGATTGTCATTGGAGCAGTTGTTGGATACGATTGCCACACTGGAAAAGTCATTCACTACCAAGTCGCAAAACCTGGGTAGGATCATTGAGAGATCACAAGCGCTGAGTCTTGCACAAGGTGTTTTAAAAGAGGAGAGTGCCATTACAGGTGAGCCGCACCATGAGCAGGAAGATGCGATTGTTCTCGGTGTGCAGCTCACGCGCATGCAGGTGGAACGCACAAGGACCATTGGCTCGATCATGGAGGCACTGACGAAGCAGAGCATCAACAGCAAGATGAACAACTACAGAAGACTGATCTCACTGGCGTGCGAGATAAAGATCGAGAACGTCGATGAGCTGATTGACGAGATTGAGGCCGACCTGCTGACGACTGTCGCATGACAAGACAGTTAAATACACACTTACGTATAGCACACCCACAGGCACAATTGTAACAAGGGTATATATAAAAAGGAGAACATCGGCTAAATGAGCGGCAGAACGAACGACAGAAAATGTCCGGGTTTCTTGACTGCTGCGCGTACCACTTAAATTTTTTTTCTCTCTTCTACAAGCTCATCGCTCGAATCAAAACTATTCTGCTGACTGCAAAGGCAGACCCACCTGAGAAGCCTCTACAGTTCCACCGAACCAACCATGGACACACAGTTCGTCGCCAGTCTGGAGCAGACTCTGGTCCAGGCCACCCAGCCGGACTCCCAGGCCATCAAAGCCGCCACCAACAAGCTCTCTCAGGAGTTCTTCAATCAGCCACAATCGTTGGCTGCTTTGCTCTTCATCTTGCAGAGCAACGGATTGGAACAAATCCGTTTGCTCGCCGCTGTTGAGGCCAGAAAGCTGATCGCTAAATACTGGGATGCCACAGAGCAGACCACTCAACAGGAGATCAAGCAGAGCATCTTGGTTTATGCCTTCACCGAGACCTCCAAGCAGATCCGTCATCAAACTGCCCGTGTCATTGCTGCCATTGCCGAGTTTGAGATCGAGAAGGGCACATGGGACAACTTGATCCAGTTGCTTGCCACGGCTGCCACAGATGACTCCAACGTTCAGGGTAAAGAGACTGCCACTTTCATCCTCTTGACCTTGCTTGAGGCTGGTATCCCAGAATTGGGCCAGGGCATTGCATCCTTCCTCGAGTTGTTCTCCAAGACCGTCCAGGACCCATCCTCCCTTGAGATCCGTGTACACTCTGTCCTTGCACTGACCTCTGCTGCTGGTATCGCTGAGACGTACTTGGATGCTCAGCCACAGTTGGCCAACGTTTTCAAGGCTACCATTCCAAACATGGTTGAGGTCTTGAAGGACGTCTTAGCCACCAACGACGAGGTTTTGGGTAAGCAGGTGTTCAATGCCTTCAATGACATGTTGCTCTTTGACGCCAAAATGCTTGGAGACAATTTGATCGTCCTCATCCAGATCATGATCGAGGTTGCTTCCAACGCTCAAGTTGACGAAGATATTAGAGGCTACGCTTTGCAATTCTTGTCATCCGCTGTCACGTTCAGAAAGAATAAGGTCTCCTCTAAGAAGCTCGGTAGAGATATCACTTTGTGTGCTCTGAAGATTGCCTCTGAGCCAGTCGACGTTGAGTCTGAACTGGATGACGAGGATGATGACAATGAGA
The DNA here is from genome assembly GCA_020995425.1 of Williopsis sargentensis. NCBI lineage: Eukaryota > Fungi > Ascomycota > Saccharomycetes > Phaffomycetales > Wickerhamomycetaceae > Williopsis > Williopsis sargentensis. Next base: position 514,371 of record CP083469.1, read on the forward strand.
ACGAGGAGTCCGACCCAGCATCATTGGCCCTGAGACTTATCGCCATTGCATCCATGGAGTTGCCACCATCCCAGGCCGTCGCCACTGTCTTCCAGCAATTGCCACACTTGTTGTCATCTGCTAACCAGTTTGAGCGTAGAGCTGGTCTTTTGGCCATTGGTGTTGCTGTTGCAGGTGCTCCAGATTTCTACACCACTCAATTGGAAAAGATCGTTAGTGCGTTGGTTGCTGGTCTGAAAGACACTGAGGTCATTGTCAGAGTTGCTGCATTGCGTTCCCTTTCCACTTTGATCAGCGACATGAAGGATATCATGTCTGAGCACTATGAATCACTTCTGCCATTGATCATTGAGATCATTGACTCTGCAACTCATGTCACCGTGTACAAGTACGCTTGTACCTCTTTGGATGCTTTGATTGAGTTCATGTCCATGGAGGGTATCTCCAAGTACTTGGAACCATTGATGAACAAGTTGTTCACCATGTTGCAAGCCACCGAGAACTCCAAACTTAGAGCCATCATTGTCTCTGCTATTGGTTCTACAGCTTATGCTGCGGGTACTTCTTTCATCCCATATTTTGCTAAGTCTGTTGAGACATTGGAGCCATTCATCCAAGATGCTGCAAACGTTGAAGGTATGAGCGAAGATGACATTGAGCTCAGAGCTTTGACTTTTGAGAACATCTCCACCATGGCCCGTGCTGTGAAGTCTGAGTCCTTCTCTCAGGTTGCTAAACCACTGATCGATGCCGCTTACATTGCCATCAAGTCCGAGTCTTCAAGATTGAGAGAAGCTGGTTATGCGTTCATCTCCAATATGGCCAAGGTCTACAAGAAAGACTTTGCCGCTTTCTTGCCAAACATCATGCCAGAGATCTACAAGACTTTGCAGCAGGAAGAGTTCAACTTGGGTTTCAACCCAGAGAACGAGGACGAATTGGATGATGTTGACGAGGAGGACTTGAACGAAAAGTTCCAAGTTCACACCGGTATCACCATCGAGAAGGAGATTGCAGCCATCGCTCTCGCAGAGTTGGCTAAGGGTACCCAAGAACTCTTTGCTCCATATGTTGAGCAGTCCGTTGCCGTTTTGGCTGAACAGGCCACTGAGTCCTACGGTATGAGAGAGACGGCCGTTGATTCCTTGTGGAATGTTGTCGAGGCAATGACAGCCACCGTTGTCGAGAAGAAGAGGTTCCCACAGGGTGTTCCAACTGGGTCGTACGTCACTGACAACATCTTGTCTTTGATCAAGCATGCAAGAGAGCTCTCTATCCAGAGTTTGGATGAGGAATACGAGGCCGTCATGGTCACCTCTATTTTGGACTCCTTCTCCAGTTTGTTGGCCCAGTATGGTCCAATTATCATCATGGACAATGGGGACTCCTCTTCCCTAGAGGCTCTCTGTGAGGAGTTGATGAAGTTGTTGAAGGGTGAGCATATCTGTCAATCGTTGGATGACGATGATATCCCAGACGATGAGGAGCTTGACGGTTCCGAGATGGAGGCCCTCTTGACTGAGTCTGCTCTTGAAGTTCTTGTCGCTTTGTCCAAGGCACTTGGTGCCGACTTCAACAAGATCTTTATCTCTTTTAAGGATATCATTGTCTCCAACGTCACTGTCAAGGACAAAAACAAGAGAATTTACTCTGTTGGTGCCCTTGCTGACATTGCATCCAACTTAAAGGAGGCTAACCAGTACACTGACGAGTTGTTGCAATTGCTGATCGACCGCCTACAGAATGACAAGTGTATCGAGGTCAGGGGTAACGCCGCCTATGGTGTTGGTCTCTTGGTGCTCCATGGTACCAACAACTACAGCTCCGCATATAGCACCATCTTTAACTTGCTCTCCAAGCTGCTTACCAGAGCACAGAAACAGGAGTCCCACGCTGCTGAGGATGACGAGGAGAGCCGTGAGGTTGTCCACAGAGCCTACGCTAACGCTTGTGGTTGTGTTTCCAGATTGGCTTTGAAGCAACAGGAGGCCACTCCATTGCAAGCCGTGCTTCCAATCCTCTTTGAACACTTGCCATTGGAGTTTGCCTACGAGGAGTATGTACCAATCTATGAATTGCTCATCAAGCTCTACCAGACGGGCAACGAGGACATCACCGCCTACACTCCTAGGGTGATTGAGTTGTTGAGTCACATCTTTGCTAAGGAGGAGGCTACAGACAAGCTTGAGGCTGAGTCCACTTTGGGCAGAGAGGAGAACATTGACGCTCTGAGACAGTTCCAGGACGCTGAGTCCAAACAGCAAGTTATAGAGCTCCTGAAGTTCTTGGAGTCCAAGTTCACCGGTTCTGTGTCACAGAACACCGTGCTGGCCAAGTACTTGTAAGCGTAAGTTGGCTGCTGGTACATTTTAATGCGTATATAGAATAGGATAGTTTAAAGAGAAAAGTGTAGCGAATGAACAACTTTCGTGCACTTTTTTACCACTCCACAAACCAAGAGCAGAAGGATTCAAAAGTGTTGAAGTTAGCGAAACGAAAACATTGCAACCTCCACTGCTAAAGGGGTGAGACGCAAACCACAAAATGGCAGAGGAAGAACCACAGATCCAACAGGAGCCAAAGTCACAGGATCTTCCGGAGTTCACTCTTGCAAACGTGCTTAATGACGGTAAAGACGCTCTTTATGGCCTTATCTTTGACCCTGAGTTCAACAGAATTGTGTTGCCAGCCGTTTGGATCTTGGAGTCTCTCCTGGTCAAGCTCATCAGAGCCCATGTGGCATACACAGAGATTGACTATACCGCTTACATGGAGCAGATTGATATCATTAAGTCTGGTGAGCTCGACTACGAGAACATATACGGAGGCACAGGTCCCTTGGTGTACCCGGCTGGCCATGTTGCCATTTACAGGTGCATGAGTTGGATCACCAATGGAAGTGAAGGGATTCAGTTTGGCCAGATGATATTCTCTTGGCTGTACATGCTGAACTTGTTCTTGGTGCTGCTGATATACTCAAAGTTGAACCTCAAACCATGGGTTGGTATGCTGTTGATGTTATCGAAGAGACTCCATTCCATATACATCCTCAGATTGTTCAACGACTGCTTCACCACACTGTTCATGGTTCTTACGGTACTCACACTTCAATATGCTGGCTCTTTCAAGAACTCTTATTCAAAAGGTAGCCACATTCTATCCAACTATGTCTCACCGTCGTTCTTCTCTATTGCCATTTCCATCAAGATGAACGGATTGCTCTATCTCCCAGGTTATCTATTGATCATGTACTTCCTTAACAACGAAGCGATACTGTCTCTTGTTGTCCCATTGGTCATTATGGTGTTCTGGCAAGTGCTCATAGGATGGGATTTCCTCTTCAATGGCTCTGTCGTTCGTGAGAGTTACATCAATAACGCTTTCAACTTTGGTCGTCAATTTATGTACAAATGGACAGTAAACTTCCGTTTTCTATCTGAGGATACCTTCAACTGTCCAGAGTTTCACCAATTGCTTCTCGCCTCTCACATCTCGTTGATTTTATTCTTCTTATTCACCAAGTGGGTTAAACCAGCAGCAACTGGTAAGCCAATCTCACAAATTATTAAAGATGGGATTCGAGTCTACTCTCCAACATTGAATACCAACCACATCATCACGGATCCAGTACAGGGACCACGTTACATTATGGGCGTTATGGCCAGTTGTAATCTCATTGGTGTGCTCTGTGCTCGTTCTCTGCATTATCAGTTCCTCTCTTGGTACGCATGGACCTATCCCTTTCTTCTTGGATCTTCCAACGTAAGCATCGTCCTGGGATTGACGCTTTGGTTTGCTCATGAATGGTGCTGGAACGTCTATCCGAGTAGCATCGAGAGTTCTGTTTTGTTGGTGGTCTGTAACGTTGTCACTTTGGTGCTATACTGGTTCAGCAACGATGACAAGACAGCTGGTAAACCTCAACAGCCACTACAAAACGACAAACTGCAAAAGAAACTCAAGTAAGTATATATATATAATATAGTTACTGTAATGTACAAAGGCCCATGTATACTAGACGTATCAAGTGGTAAATAATGTATGGTGACGTCCTCGCTATCTGCGAACTTTGGGGTCGATTGTGGAAAAGAAAAATAATGAATAAAATCGAAACAACCTCTCAAATGTACCCATAGTTGTATAAGAATTGACAAACGTCCGGAAGTCTTGAGAATGTGCCATCGACTGTATGGAAAGTCCATATTCAGAGTGACAAATGACAAGCTCAAGAATGAATAATGAAAAAGACAGAGAGTATAATCAGTCAGAGCGAAGAAATGTCCAAGTGACAATCATAACACTGGAAACGGAACAATAACAAGCAAACAGTGGAAAGAAAAGAACAATAAACACGACAAAATCAAAACAATAATAACACACCTCCAGTTGAGGAAAACATCCTATGGGAACAAGACAAAACAAATCATTCGGTTGCCTCAACACTATCACGCCAATAACTATCAAATGAATTGGCCATATCACCACCATCATTGTTCAGGAAGGTATCCAAGTTGAAATTACCATCGCCACTGATGTCATTAGAGAAATCAGAAAGTGCGAAATCAGGATAAAGATCATTTGATAGACTTGGTCCAAGTCCATGAACCATTGGATTGCTTGAGAGACCGTCACTGAGATCACCATCATTGGAATTATTATTATTGCCGAAATCATTGGCAACGTCATCAGGATTTGATAGCATCACATCACCACTTGAAGTCAGAGCATTCTCAGATGTTGGTGGTGTAAGTTGTGATTGATTAGATGGAGTGCTGTTTTCGTTGGTATCCTTTGATAGTTGATGAGCTTCCTTTTTCACAGCAGTAGCGATAGCTGTTGCTGTGACAGTGCCAGCCGGTGGATTTGGAGTAAGCGGGGTGGTAGGCGTTGGTGGTTCAGATTTGTTATTAGCGTTTGCAGCAGGTGTTTTCTTTGTTTTGCGTCTTGACGTGGAACTGGAGGATTTCTTACGACCAGTTTCAGTTGCTGCTGGGACTGTTGAGATAGATAGTGATGCTCCATTTGGTGTTGAACCCTTGTTGGCCTTTGGAGGAGGCATCTTCTTACCAACAACCTTCTTCTCATCCTTCTTTGGTTCGTTGAGCATCTTCCTGTTCTCCCGCTCAAGCAACAGTAGTTGCATCTGATAGTCATGCAATGCCTTTGATCCATTCTTGCCGTTCTCCTTCTCTCCTGTAGAGTTTGAGTCATCCTTAACATCAGCAGCGGTACATGGCGAGCCTTTGCTCGAGCCTTTACTCGAACCTCCTGATCCATCAAGTTTCTGTCTCTTTGGAGGACTAGTACCCGCACGTTGTTGTTGTTGTTGTTGTTGTTGTTGAGACTGTTGTGATGACAGTGGTTGTGATTGCTGCTGCGGAGCACCACTTCCAGCTGTGGTACCGCCCGAGGGCGTTGGGGGACCAAACGGACGTATCAGTTGAGGAGGAGCCTTGAAGTTCTGCTGCACGGTGAACTGCTGTTGTTGTTGTTGTTGTTGTTGTTGTTGTTGTTGTTGTTGTTGTTGTTGTTGTTGTTGTTGTTGTTGTTGTTGTTGTTGTTGTTGTTGTTGTTGTTGTTGTTGTTGTTGTTGTTGTTGTTGTTGTTGTTGTTGTTGTTGTTGTTGTTGTTGTTGTTGTTGTTGTTGTTGTTGTTGTTGTTGTTGTTGTTGTTGTTGTTGTTGTTGTTGCTGCTGCTGCCTCAAATGATTCATCTGTAATTGAGCTTGTGCCTGCTGTGCCTGCTGAGGTCTTGTATAATTTGGTACCGCACCACCACCTGGAACCACTGGCGCACCTGGGACGGGTGTACCTCTCTTCTGTCCAGCAAAGAGTTGGTTCTGTTGTTGTTGGAAATGGTGTTGTACCTCCTGTTGTTGCCGTGATGGGTGTAATGACTGCTGCTGCTGTGCTTGATTGGGCATCATGTAAGAACCATCTGGTTGTGGCATCTGTTGAGCCATCATGACCCCATCCATCCTTTGCTGTTGTAACTGAATGTATTGTTGAGGCACCATCTGTGGTTGCTGTGAATGTATCTGTGCCTGTATCTGTGCCTGTACTTGTTGTGGAGTTGGCTGTGACGGTGGAGTTGGATGGGAGGATTGATGACCAGGGGTTGGTGCCTGAGAAGATGAATGCTGTGGTTGTGATACGTGCTGTGATAGTGCCATGGGTTGTGACACTGATGGTTGTTGCATCTGCAAAGGAAGTGCCTGTTGAGACATCTGCTGTTGTTGTATCTGCGCTTGTTGGTATATCATCTGCTGCTGCTGGGATACCATGGGAACCATGCCCATGCCCATGGTCATTCCCATCTGCTGCGACTGCACCGCCTGTGTGGTGGAGTTATGCAGGGCGTGTTCCTTGTGCTGCCTCAGCAGTTGTAGTTGGTAGTACTGCTGTGCGTTCTCAGATCCTCCCCGATGCGTTCTCGCGTTGAATACGTCCCAGAAGATCTGCCACCACTCATAAAGGAAGCCCTGTGGCGCGTCCAGCGATATTGCCAGCGGGAGCAAATCCTTCTGCGGAGGATGCTTCACCACCTTATTCGTCGGCGGTCCCTTGGGGACGTCAGCTTCTTTCATAAAGCTCTGGGCGGTCTGCGGTAGGGAGGACTTGATGAGGAAGTCGTACACATACGCATTTAGCAGCTGTTTGGAGTTCGTGGACTTGAGGTCGTTGATGTATCCACCACTACCCGAGGCGCTGGCAGAGCCAACGGACGAAGGGCCTGTGCCCTGTGGCGTTGCAGTCCGCGACTTGTTGTTGATGTTGTTGTTCATGCCGCGAGGGGCTTCTCTGGCCAAAGTGCCGCTGATGGGCTCTTGTGCGCCGTCCAGTAGATGAAACAAAACAGAAGACGGCGACCGCTGTGTTCCTTCGTGTGTTCCAGAGCGGTTCAACAGGGCGGCTTAATTCTCCGTTGCGTTGCTCTTTCCTTGGGTCCCACAGTCGCCAATTCGTTGATTGTTTCCAAAAAAACTGCTGTTGTTCCGGGGGTGCCCAGGGAGAGGGGCAGCGAAAAGTTGTTCTTCTTTGTGGCTTTCTTTTGCTCGCTGGTGGAGGGTGTTTGCTGTTAATAGACAGATCGGAAACAGCCCAACAAGCGAAACAGCTACAAGCACCAACTACAACGTCTACAATCCAATAAAATAAGGGCACTGCCCACCTTGTAGCACCCCCCCCCTCTGATAACCCCTCGAGAGCCAGCACACCTTGTCAGGGTACTTTTGCATTTTTTTCCATAGCACTGGCGTTTTTTTTTCTTTTTACTCGGGGTCTAGCCCTCCAGTCTTGAGAGAATGTGATCATCATGTGGAGTACAGAGCAACATCACACAGGACAAATACACACAGACACACACAGCACACAGAACAGAGGACACAGCAAGTCGTGTGTACAACTGCACAGACACGCTGGAGTACCGAGCCCTCTTCCCACAGCCGGTTAAATAAACACTCACGTGATTGGACCAGCCACTCGTTACCCGGCTTGAGTACGCGGTTCGCGCACTCTCGGCGTTTGTTTTGTGTTTGTCAGGCGGGTCGCAGTGTTCTGTGTGTGTGTTGTGGTCGTGCATGTGTGTGTATATGTGTGCGTGTGTGTGTGTGCTCGCGTGGTTTTTGGGAAGCCAGAACAATCCCCCTTTCTGAAGTTTCAATCTCTGTAGGGTATACTACATACATTATCTAACGGCTGTGCGTGATTGGAGATTGATGATTGACACGTCACGTCTGTCTTCCACGCAAATGTGTGTGTCCCATCTGATCCAGAAATGAACAACAAGGTGCATTGCCCTGAAGGCGTACAGCATGAGCGTATGCCCTAACACGGCCCTACATATTGTTATGAGCCATGATACGTGCAAGAACATCACTTCACAAGGCCACGCGAGTCGCGACTATCTACTAGCCACCGCACCAGTGCGGTGTACCACATCATGCACTGGGGTTTTTTTAATCCCTTGCAGAAGACGCTGATCTTCACGAGTGAGAGAGGACATGCCACCTCATGTGCAGGTTACAACGTGATGAGATTTCGTGCACAATCTTACATGACTGATCTTCACAAAACAACAAGGCTCTCGCGGTCCGACATGAATATAAATAAACAACGTCCATAAGTCATGCTACAAACAATGCAATATAGTCAATATTTTACACATGTCTAGATGCTGTTGCCCGTTCTCACCATGTAGTTATGGATAGGATCAACATCTGTGGAATACACGCTCAACTGACGTACCTCGTCATTGGAGATGATCTCTCTCAATCTTATGTCTTCATCATACCATTTCTGAATCAAAACAACAAGCTCATTCTTATAGTGCTCCCCTTCAACACCAGCACCCTCAGTGTCAACAAGATCTTTTAAAATGTAATACAGCTTGTCAAAGCTAATACCACAATCCAAGAAAATACGAACAACTCCGCCCTTCATAACTAGCTGTTCAGCATCTTCAACTTCATAGATCAGACTAGTGACAATAGGTAACAGCTCACCCACTGGGAACACAAACTCAGAGCTGCTCAACTTCTTACCAACTTTGATCACCGTGGAACTCAACAAGTTGATAAACTTCTCAGCATTGTTCCCAGAAACCATACCATTATCCTCAAGGTAATTATTAGACTCATCACCACCACCATAGATCGTGTTCTTCACTTGATCAAACAACATATACCATCTAGACAAAATCTCCTCAGAGTTTCTGAAATCAGAAACCTTATAAATGTTCAAACAAATCTCATGGTATGACAAAACATTCGCAAAATCGTTAAACAACTCCGTCACGTTCAAAATCTTCCCATTCAATTGAGACATCAATTCGTCTTGCTTTGACTCACTCAACTGCTTGTCCTGAGAGATCTGCACTAACAGATCGTATTGAATGTTCGAAGCCTCAAATACCTCTTCAATCATGGATGAAAGTTGAATCACTTGCTGTCTCTCATTTGGTAAAGTGGTACAGTTGCAAAAGCCAATAGCTCTGGATAGGTACTCATTCCTCTGTGCCAGTGAAATCTCGAAGTCGCTGACTGCCAACGTATAGGAGATCAATGCGGCCTGGTAATGATGCCCCTTCTTGGATTGATAAATCCACAACAGATCAGAAATCTCTAATGAAACTGACGCCTTATCCTCCAGGTATCCCAAGACATATGGTGTGTCAATCTCCAATAGTCTTTCACTGACACCATGAGCAATGAACCAATCGTACAGCTCATGGTGGAACAACTTATCCTCAACTTTCAAGGCAGTCTCGTAACTCAAATCCCTCAACTTGACGAAATCTGCAACTGGACTCAAACTTCTGTCAAATCCAGCGCTGTCGTCCATACCCTTCACGTTGGATTCCAATGCCAACTTATCAACCTTCACCAACAGTTCAAAGACGATCTCAAAAATGTCCTTCCGTTTCTCATAATACTTCTTTCTCTCGTCGTTTGGCAATTTACCATCAGCAGCATATTGTTGAGCCAAATTACCTTGGTCGATACCAGATGAGATGTTCAGTGCAAACTTGATGGCACGTGGATAGTCGTTCAAGCCAACCATGATATCAATAGATTCCTTCAACTTCTCCAATGAGATCTCATTGTTGATAGCTTCAAAGAGCTCAATAGCACGGGACAAGTGATAGTTCAAACCATCATAATCCTTAAATCCAATCTCCTTTGCCTTACGCAAATGTTCAATAGCGCGGAATCCAACAACGTCATTGGCAGAGCAGAAAGTACCACAACGTTCCTGTAATCCCTTTGCAATATACTCAATGGATTCACCACGAGACATAGATCTATTGATGATGGACGACAATATCTCCTTGATCAGATTCTTGGAGTCATCGCTTGGTGCAAATATGTCTTTGAACTTCAGCTTGGACAATGAGATTTGAACGTCAAGTGATAAATATTTGAAGACATCTCTGATTCTATCCTCGTCAGAATCACCAGCACCTTCTTTAATCAAAACACTCAAGAATGAAAGTGCCTCTTTGATGGATGTGATAAGACGGACAGCAGAGTTAATAGCAATATTTTCGGCTTGATTGGCAAATTCTTCAGATTTGTCAAAGTTTCTGTTGTTGAAACTTGGTGGGATGAAACATGCAATGGTGTTGCCATAAGTTTGGAAGAATTCGTTCAGAACGGTGATAGAACTGAGGAAGAACTCCAAGTTGTGTTGATCAATGTTAACCCTATGCAAATATTCATTCTCAAAGATAGAAGCTTTCAAGAGAGATCCATCCTTGTTGAACTTGATATCAGTCCCCACTTTGAATACCTCTTCATCCCAAACATCACGGAATAATCTTCCAATTAAAGCAATGATACCGTAGAATCTTGGACTGAGAACAACATTGCCGAAAGAAAAAATGTCATTCTTTGTGTTCAGCACACCGGTGACCATGGATGAAGTGGACATTGTGGTTCTGTACTTCGGAGCAAAATCAACGATATTTGGAATACCCAACGTGAAGAAGCTGAATGCGTTTGATCTGATAGTCTTTGTCAAGTTGAACTTACAAGTGACATATAGTGCAGTGGATGCAGCTTCTAAAAGACCGTACTTCTGAACAAAAGTGGTCAAGTCTTCAGTCATACTTTCAAAGATCAAATCTGGAGTTCTGAACTTGTAAATCTGCAACGACGTGTTCGTAAGCACTGCAACTTCATAGATACCCTTTGTGTATTGAGTGGCAAACTCATTTGCATATCCACGAGGACGATCGGTCGCGTTGAAGGTTGGTGAAAGGGCCACGATTTGATGGACGGTACCAGAACATTCCAAAAATGTTGCATTCTCACAATATTTGTTTTGATACTTGAGGATACCATAATCTGGGACAGAGACAAACAATTTCTGCTCTCTAGAGTTCTCCTTTTCAACAACATCGAAGAAGATTCCAGGTGAGATGATCTTACTTGCCGCTTTGGTTTGATGCAGTACACTTGACTTTTTCTGGTATGTCAACAGAGTTGGCAATTCCTTTTGCTTCTTGACACCGAAAAGGGTTGGTTCTTTTAAAGCCTCTTGTTCCTTGAAAGATCTCTGTTCAGCGGCAATCTCTTGTTCGGTGGTTTTTGTTGGTGGGAATTTGACGCTCTCCAATCTAAGGGCAGACACACTATATTGGGAACAAGAACCATTCAAATACAAACGGCAACCACCAATGGTCAATGCAACCAGGAAAAGATCATCATTCTCGTATCTCGTAACAACATTGACGTTCACAATCTTGAGATATTTGTCCGAGAGCAATGGGGAGGCTTTTGCGGACGAAGTTCTTGCATACGTTGAAATGTGAGAAGGTCTAACAACCAATGGATCATCAACAGATCCTGAAGAGGTGATCTTATAAGCTCTTATCACAGATTGGTTAGACAGTGTATAAAGCACTCCTCTTGAGCTGTCCACTGTCAATTGCATAACGGTCTCAGCAGAGCTTTCACCCGAAAAGTAGTTGTTAGCAATGGAGTTGATCAATGAAGCACCTGGAATAAGACTGGACACTGCAGATCTAGTGACACAGTGTTTGTTGCACTTCTTGTTGAACCAATCCTCAGTGTTGGAGTATTGAAGTTCCCAAATGTGTAAACTGTCACCTTGGCCAGTGAAGAAGATTTGACCAGTCTTTTCATACGAGACGAAGTTATCCACCGCCAACCCATGTGTTGGCACAGTCATTCCTGTGTTGTACAAGTCCAATGAATCCTTGGTGTATGAAACACCCAAGATGTGGATGTCGAATGGGGTAGCTATAAGCAAGAGGTAGTTGATTGCATCTGTGAATGTGTTTGGTTTTGGTTTAACAATCTCCACTTTCAGAATGGTGTGCTTGATATCTTCAAAGCTCTGGAACTCGGAGGACTTCGACATATTCCACAAGATCAACTTGTTATCGATGGTGACCCATGCTCTGGAAATCTCTGGGAAGATACCCATCTTGCCTGACGTCTCCACCTTGGAGTATTGACTCAAGATCTCATCAGGGATGTTGATAATTTCAGTTCTTTCAAAGGGCGTGAAGGAACCAAGTCCCTGTGCCTCTGCACTGTAGTTGTAGTTAACTGCTGTTCCATGGAACGAGCTATCATCGAGCACTGGTGTGATCTTATCACGTAACAGAGAGGAATCGACAAACTTGCTGGCCAGTTTCAGTGGCTGATCCACATCGACGTCACCCACCGCAAGAAAGTCGTTCTCGTTACCAACAAGTTGTCGTTGTTGTTGTTGTTTCTGTTGCTGCAGCTGTTGTTGTTGCTGCTGCAACCCAATGATCTGTGGCACAATCGCAGTAGCTGAGGGTGCCGGATCAAACATCTTGCTCCTGTAAGGAGTGGATAACTTGGACACTGTGGATAGAGCGTTAATATTTGAAAAATGGCAGTAAAAGAGTTGTGGGCTTCGAAGCACTTTTCATGGAAATTGAACGCATAAACTACCACCACAGAGGGTGGAGAGAGTCCTAAGAACACTCACTCGCAAAGTAAATCTGCAAAAAGCAAAACAATCACTCGTTAAGACGAACTTTTGGCGGTCCTACACATTGAAATGAGCGTCTTTTTTAGTTGTTTACTTTTCGTCTTTTCGAAAGTTTTTGCCAGTGCGGGCGGGTAATGCAATGGAGACCGGAAGTCGCAGATATCCGAGCAGCAGCAGAAGTTTGACACATTTTCGTGTGATTGTCGGTTTTGTGGCTTTTGGAGGTAGTTTGACTTCTGAATGCTCGGGGTGTTTCTGATAGCTTGTGCGGCTCTAGAAGCTCCTCAGTGACAGGTGTTACAGCAAGTGCTACAGCAGGCTTCACTTTTTGTTCGGTGTCAAGCGTACTGTGTTCGGAAATGATCCAGGAAGAAGGTTCCCCAGTGCCACAGAGCAGCAAACTCACCCACCAGAACCTACGCAAGCTACTGAAGTTGTACCGAGCACACAGCACCACAGAGGATCAGTGTCATGATCTGGTGATCACAACGTTGTGTGACGTTCGTGTGGCGCACTTGTTCGTTGATCCTGGCGCGTTGATTGGGGATCAACTCAGCAAGGAGCTGAGTGTTGAGGACGTGGATGACGTTGATTTGACTTCAAGTGAAAAGCCCATCGTCGAGAATCAGAATGAGGATGATGATGCAAATGAGTTCACTAATGGGATGGTTTCACGCAAAGTTCAGAACAGCTGTATAGTGGAGTTTTCTCTCACGACAAGACTGGCAAACGAATCCGGCAGACTTGATCTGTCTTGGTCCTCCTCGATCCAGAACTCAGCCAAAACCAATAGCCATGGGCTATCACGGATATTTGATCCACAGAACAACTCTTTATTGTTACTGAATACAGGATGTGACCCGTCGATCTTGTTCCACACCACTGACGTTGCAAATGTACCATGTATGCCACTTCAACAGATTGACAAGAGAGAACACAGAAGAGGATACTCCCCTACGGCATCGACATCTAGGTACAGAGCCCGAACAAAGTCACGGATTCCACGTCCACAGAGCTTCCGAATTCCACTGCTCACGAAGTCCACGATATCCAAGTCCAAATACGACCTCCGTTTCCCCAGAATGTTTTAGGCTGTTGGGAACTTTTGGAATTGATGAAGCATTGTAGTTTCCCGTTATGGAAATTTCCTATTTCCAGTGGTTTCCGCTAACTTTTCCGAGACCAGCCGCTTTTGTTTCTTTTTAGTCAAGCGGACCCCCCGAGAAATATCAAATTTCCCCCGTTGAAAACTGGCACTTTTGAGCAGCTGTTAAGAAGGGCCTCAAAGCAATTCTAAGAAGAGAGAACGCGCGGCTGACGATGGAAACTACAGCGCAGAGCCTCCCAGGAGGTCCAACTGCCTTTGCCTCCCAATTTGAAGGTGTGTATTGCTATACTTTTTTTCCTATGGAGAACTGTGTGTGGAACCAAGGGGACTAACAATGGGGAAACAGAGATTGACAGGGTACTGTTTGAGTACCGTTACAAGAAGCAGAATCTGTCATATCAGATGAGTACCGGTACTGGTGTGAAGTATGCTGGTCGTCAAGGTGGATTTGTGAAAGGTTCGAAGTTGGGTCATAACAACGGTCATGTTCATGGAATGAACGCCCAGGGTATGATGGGTGGGAACTACCGTCAGGTTAACCATGCCCAGCCAAGGTATGGCTATGCGCAATCTATGGTCCATGGGATGCACTCTGTGCAGCCGGCGATGCAGCCAGTTGTGAACTACACTCAACAACAGATGCTGATGCCATCCCCGGACAACTTCCCAATCGACCAGGGATTATCCTCGTTCAAGACTGATGGATTTTCCCTGAACTTGTCATCCTCCATCTCTTCAGGCTCATCCTTTTCGTCAAGTGGTGATCATGTTGACCATATTCCTAAGAGTGCTGGTGTTGGCCAGATGTCTTCGATTTGGGATAACCAAAAGACTGGTGAAAACGATTATAATGCGAAGTTTGGTACACAGGGCATGGAGTACGCGTATGGAAATGGTAACACCGGCAGTTTTGATACAAGAGGTCATGGAGAAAAGAATAATTTTGGATTGTTGAACATTTGGGGTAATGATATGTCTGTTTGGGGTTGACTCCTCAACGCAGATTAAGAGAAAGGTGAGATGAAAGCATAAGGATATGGGATTCCGGTTTATTATATGAGGTTTATGTTGTTTGTATGTTATGTGTTTGGTCTTTGTTGTGGTTGACATAAAAGGAGATGTCAATCTGATTTTATGAGCGGGGTGGTATTACAGTCTTTGAACGTTGGTGTGAATGTTGCAGTGTAACGTTATTTGGTCAGGGTTGGTGATATTTGGTTTGGTATAATGTGTGTGCATGTGTACATACTTCTGTTAGCGAAAAGTTTGGTTTATATTCTCTTGCGTGATGGCCTCTTATGGTGGAGTGCATGATCAGTACAGAGAAATACGAAGATTTCATTTACATATTGATGTAGTGTACAATACCTGATATGATATCTAACGTCTCTTTGCCTTCTGCTTTACCTCATCGTCCTTTGTTGGATGTAGTCTTATGAGATTTGGATGTTGTGGGTTGTTGAATGTGTATCCTTTACTCCAATCGTAGGACACAGCGACGGCAAAGATGTTACCATTTCTGTTGAATGCAGTTGCACTAATTGGACCACCCAATGAAGGGAAGCCCTTGAGCCTATGCTTGGCATCCTTATCCCAGAAGTTGAAACAACCATCAGAACCTGCAGTGGCAAAGGTTCCATACACAGGGTGAGCAGAGATGGAATTCAACGAATAGATGTGATTTTCAGTTCTTCCAGCCTTTGTTTCAGAACGACGATGACATTTGAAAGTGAATCCCAATTGTGACTGTTCAGCATCTTCGATGTATTGGAATGCACAACGACCCTCGATAGATCCAAGGGCATAACCATTACCCTGTGGGTAGCAAGCAATGGATCTAGTCTGCCATTTCAGAGGGGAAGTCACAGTTTTTGTGATCTGTTGCGGATTGTTCAAGTCAATGATACACACGTGTCTATCTGCAGTTCCGACCACGAGCAACTTCTGTGACGAGTCCATGGCATAGACCCTTTCTGGCAACTGGATCGTTGCAACCGGGTTTGGAGTTCTTGTGTCCCAATATCTCAACGTCTTGTCCCACGAACCACTCACAACGACTGGTGTGTTTGATGGCCCACATTCCACGAATCTCACGGCCTTCACTGCAGCGTCATGGGCACCAATCTGTTGTGACTGGCCGCTCTGTAAGTCGTATAGCTTGACCTGTTTATCCAGGCCACCGGATATCACTTTTGTACCGTCGGTGGACCATCTGGTGGTGAGCACAGGAGCATCGTGCTCATACATGGCACGCCCCTCTGTGGATCCATTGGCACCAACCTCGTAGATGCGCACCTTCTTGTCCCAGGAGGACACTGAGAACAGATCTGCCTGCGGAGAGAAGGCAATGTCAGAGATCGAGTCCTCTGGAGGGTTCTGCACGATGAGGTCGCCCGCAAGGTCAGCCTCCGTTGCTTGGGTGGAGCTCGCAGATGCTGCTGGTTTGTTGAAGTAGGACATTTGTCTTTGCGTTCTGAACTGGGTGACCTGTTTGTTGTCGTTGAAGATGCTTGCACTGTTTACTTTTGAAAAATTGGCGGTGTTGCGCTTACCTTCCTGGCACACAGTGAGCTTTAGTGAGCTTACACTTCACTTTAGTTTACTGCTGTAGCGAACACAGGGACACACACACACACACACACACAGAGACCAGAAGAACAACAATGGACATACCCATTGTGCACACGTCTCATGTGTACGCGCAGCCTGCGCACAATGCCCGCAGGCGCCATTACAAGAACCTGAGCTCCATCGATTGGCCGCACGAGTACCACCGAGAACATGGCATCTCCACCACCAGCTCCCACTCCGCATGGGCCACACAACTACGCAGCAGTGCAAGCTGGATCGTGCTCATCGGTACTGGTGTCCTCATTGGCCTGCTGACCTCCAACGTTGACTACCTGTACAAGTGGCTCACAGACCTGAAGGGCGGTGTTTGTTCCCAGGGTGCGTACATGACATATGGCACTTGTTGTAAGGGCATCAACGAGGGCGATGTTTGCGAAGAATGGCGACAATGGGACCAGGTGATTGGAATCAGCGGGAGCACTGCTGGATCGTTCATCTACAAGTACTTCCTCTTCATCCTCACGTCGTTGATACTGGCGACAGCTGCTGCGCTGATGGTGAAGGACACACAGTTTGTCAAGACGAGTGGTATAGCAGAGGTGAAGACCATCATTAGCGGTGTCGTGATCCATGATTTTCTAAGCATGAAAACGATGATTGTGAAGCTCGTGGGAATGACCCTCTGTGTGAGCTCGAACATGTGGGCTGGTAAGGAAGGTCCCCTGGTTCATATTTCTTGTTGTTGCGCTGAATTGCTCATGAAGCTGCTCCCGGTGCTGGACAACAATGAGGCCAAGAAGCGTGAGTTATTACTGGCAGCGAGTGCAGCTGGTATTTCTGTGGCGTTTAATGCTCCCATCAGTGGTGTCATCTTTACACTGGAACAGTTGACAACGTATTTCTATGCCTCTTCCAAGATGTGGACATCCTTCGTCTGTGCAATGGCTGGTACGGTGATCCTGAACTCATTCAAAGAGGGCATTGATGTCTATGTCACGATGAATAACCAGTGGTTAGGATTTGAGCTCTTTGGATTTATGTTTCTGGGTGTTGCAGGCGGTATATTTGGTGCAGTGTTCAACCGCATGAACATCAAGTTTGCCAACTTCAGACGTGATTACATCACTACAAAAGGGTCCAAGTATGAAGTGCTTGAAGTTGTTGCGTTGTCTCTGGTCACATCTGTCATCACGTACCCATTAGTTTTCCCACGCTTGCCACTGACGACGCTCATTTCAAGGATGTACAAAGATTGTGAGACCGTTGATGAAAGTATCATGGGTGGCCTTTGCTCTGAACATTCTGGGTATACACTGTCATTGTTGGTCGTCACTGGTATGACAGCCACCATATTGACTGCTTATACCTTTGGTACGATCATTCCTGCCGGTGTGCTAACACCAGCATTGGCAATTGGTGCCATATTTGGAAGAATATTGGGTATTGTGATGGAGGATATTCAAACGTCCTCACCACTTTTATCGTCCATTTGTGACACATCATCGAAGCTTTGTATTTCTCCAGGGGCATATGCCGTTGTGGGATCAGCAGCCTTTCTTACTGGTGTCACAAAGATGACCGTTTGGGTCGTTGTGACGGTTTTTGAGATGACGGGAGCATTGACGTATGTGTTGCCCATCATGATGACAGTGCTGATTGCCCGATGGGTCAGTGATCAATTCGATGGCGAAAACTGCTATGACCAGTGGATAAAGTTCTTTGGATACCCGTATCTGATGGATTTTGACAACAGTTCATTGTCATTGAATACTGCATCCAAGTTCATGAAACCAGTGGAGGGCATCAAATGTGTATTTTTAGAGGACGTGAACACATTACAGTCGATGGAGGAGTTGCTGGACTTGGGGTACCAAGGTGTACCGATTCTACAGAGCAGGCAGAGACCGCAGCTGGAAGGATGGATATCATTGGCAGAACTGGAGGATGAACTGATGACGCTGAGGCTGAGCGACACAATGCAAGGAGATAAGGCAGTATCATTCGGCACATCAGACAGTCATGGCACGAGTCATTCATTGCAGCATATTGTGGAGAAGGAGTACATCTGTCTCAATCCTGAATTACCGCTGCCCTCATTAGTGGATGTGTTTTTCGGCATGAAGCCCCGGTTTGTGCTATTCTGCCGTGATGGGTTGTTCTGCGGGCTGTTGACGCTGAAGGATGTGTCGAGGATCGTTGATAGTTGATGGATGGCCACTACATTACAGAGACTGTTGCTGCTCACCACCGTAGTCTGTAGTACACTATACTGTGTACATGCCTACACTTTCCTAAGAATCTTCAAGCATGATTCTCGAATAGTGCTATTCACTATCCAATAGTATCATTCTAATTTCAGATTACTACATAGAACGGACGAGCCAACTGCCTCTTACAAGCATAAACCGACCAGGGCCAGCCCTGTGTGCCTTACAAACACCAAACACAAAAACACAAAACAGGCCGCGAAATCGCTTCGGTATTCCGCATACAGCTTCCCGAAACGACCAACCAGCCGTGTAGTTAGTTGTTCTTGTTGTTGTGAAACATCGCGGTACTGTGTCCTACCCTTGACGTTGTACCAGGTACCTGTTCGTATGACCATTGACCATTGAACATTGACGATTGACCATTGACCACAGACAACCACAGATCGCAACTGTGTAAAAACATAATAACCGCTTCTCCGCGCTCTTCCAAGCTTCAAAGCTCTACAAAAGCGCAACGACGCCGCGGTTAAAACAACACGCCGGTCCCCACACAGTTCCCACTTTCCCAATGCGGAAAACATAGCAACTGACCATCTGGCCGGTGCTGATAGGCGGGGCACCTTCAGTATATAAACACGGCCTCTTTGCCTGTTTGCCTCTTTGCCTGTTTGCCACCATTCCTGCTCCTTCCAAGGGCCCATACACATAGCAAGCAATGTCCCAGAAGCCAACAGTCACAACATCGCAGGGCTACCCGCTCCCAAACGCCTTCGAGACCCAGCGAGTGGGCGACCACGGGCCTCTACTCCTCCAGGACTTCAACCTGATTGATTCGCTTGCGCACTTTGACAGAGAGAGAATCCCTGAGCGTGTGGTGCACGCAAAGGGCTCTGGTGCCTTTGGTGAGTTTGAGGTCACCGACGACATCAGCGATATCTGTGGCTCTGCCTTCCTGGACACGGTCGGCAAGAAGACCAAGTCCTTTGTCAGATTCTCCACCGTTGGTGGTGAGTCGGGTTCGGCAGATGCTGCAAGAGACCCAAGAGGCTTTGCCATCAAGCTCTACACAGAGGAGGGTAACTTGGACTGGGTGTACAACAACACGCCAATCTTCTTCTTGAGAGACCCAATCAAATTCCCACACTTCATCCACACGCAGAAGAGAAACCCTCAGACGCACTTGAAGGATGCAAACATGTTCTGGGACTACATGACCCAGAACCAGGAGGCTATCCACCAGTTCATGATCTTGTTCTCGGACCGTGGCACACCAGCCACCTTCAGAAACATGAATGGTTACTCTGGACATACCTACAAGTGGTCCAACAAGCAAGGTGAGTGGTTCTACGTCCAGGTCCATCTCATCACCGACCAAGGTATCAAAACTTTGAACAATGAAGAGGCTGGTAAGTTGTCTGGTGAGAACCCTGACCATGCACAGGAGGACTTGTTCAGCTCTATCGCCAAGGGCGACTTCCCATCTTGGACCGTCTCTTTGCAGGTGATGACCGAGGCGCAGGCTAAGGAGTTGCCATTCTCCGTGTTTGACTTGACCAAGGTATGGCCACACAAGGACTTCCCATTGCGTCGTTTCGGTAAGTTGACTTTGAACGAGAACCCTCAGAACTACTTTGCTGAGGTTGAACAGGCTGCCTTCTCTCCTTCCCACACTGTCCCATATCAGGAGCCTTCAGCAGACCCTGTCCTTCAATCGCGTTTGTTCTCATACCCAGACACCCACAGACACAGATTGGGTACAAACTATGCACAGATCCCGGTGAACTGTCCATACGCCAAAACGTTCAACCCAGTCATTCGTGATGGTGCCATGTGTGTTAATGGTAACTACGGCGCTGCTCCAAACTACATCTCCACTTTGGAGAACCCAGTTGAGTACAAGACTCAGTCCAACTTCAACTACCAGCAGAACCAAGAGCAATGGTTTGGCCCAGCTCAACCATTCCACTGGAAAGTTGGTGGGGATATCGATTATGTCCAGGCTAGAGAACTCTACAAAGTGTTGGGCAAACAGCCTGGTCAACAGAGAAACTTGGCACACAACATCTCTGTTCACGTTGCCAATGCCGTCCCAGTGATCCAAGACCGTGTGTTTGAGGCATTTGCAAAGGTTGACCAAGGGTTGAGTGATGCCATCAAGCAGGAGACTTTGAAGTTGTCTCCACGCCAAGGGTCCGAGGCACAATGCCCTTATCAGAAATTGTAAGTAGCTTGGCGAAGTTTGTTTGTCTTTATAGGTTGCAGTAATTGATTTATTCAAGTTATATGACTATGTATACCTAGTTTGTGGATTGATGTAGTGGAGTGAGTGAGTGAGTGGCTCAATGGCTCTTGGTTGTCTGGATTCATTCCATTACTGGCAAACACAACCCAAAGATGCAGACTGCCACATCGGGAAATTAGCAAAGTATCACTGCTTATATAAGACTATCGAACGATAAGCTCGCAGAGCAGCATAAAACAAGGAGAAGAAGAGGAAATAGGCCATTCGACCACTGTCAACGGCAAACAGACACATTCTTACGTCCACCTACATCCCGCAGCATTTATACACATACCCTCTGTTGACATGAGGACCAGGCATATCTTCCAGCTCTTAGCAACATTGATTACCTGTATCAATGCTGATGGAACCGTACACCCAGAGGGAGGCAGCTGCGTTATCTATGACCACTGCGGCAAGAGATCGCTCTTCGGTGCTGAGCTCCCATGTGCCGTAAACCAACCAGCACGGGGACTTCCAGAAGAAGGCATTGAAGAGCTCGTGGATATCTGTGGTGATGACTGGAAGAACAGTGAGCTCCTCTGTTGTAATTCATATCAAATTGGTGAGTTGAAACGCAATTTGAATAGGGTGAAGTCGTTGATATCGTCATGCCCTGCATGTCATACAAATTTCAAGAACTTGTTTTGTCAGTTCTCTTGTTCACCCAACCAGGCTGATTTTATCACCGTCACTAAAACAGGAACTTCATTAGAGGGGAAGACCGTGGCGACAGAACTTGAGTTCAGAATCCAGGAGCAAATGGCATCTGACTTCTTTGATTCTTGCAAAAACATCAAGTTCTCCGCAACCAATGGCTTTGCAATGGATTTGATTGGCGGTGGTGCAAAGAACTACACCCAATTCCTCAAATTCTTGGGAGATGAGAAACCAATGCTCGGTGGTTCACCGTTCCAGATGAACTTCAACTATATGAACGACACGAATGACACGAATGCATTGAACAATCCTCAATACGGCTGTAATGACGAGGTTTACAAGTGCTCTTGCTCAGATTGTCCATCAAGCTGTCCAGAATTAGAAGGTGTTAAATTTGGCACTTGCAAAGTTGGTGTTCTCCCATGCTTCTCATTTTCCGTGATTCTCATCTACTCTGCACTGTTATTACTTGGGATTGGTGTCTTTGGATATAAATCATCCACGAAGAGAAGACAACTGCTGCATGAATCACCGTACTTAAGATCAACATCCCTGGATTTACCAGATCTCACCACTAGAAATGAGGTCTATTCATTAAACAACCTGCTCGGGGGATGGTTCAGTCATCTGGCATTATACTGTGCCACGTATCCAGCTACTGTCTTGACATTCACCGTGTTGCTTACTGGTGCACTGTCATCTTGCATATACTTCTTCGGGGAACTGGAGAAAAATCCTGTCAACCTATGGGTAAGCAGCAGTTCAGAGGCGTATAAGCAGAAGCAATTCTTTGATGAGAACTTTGGACCTTTTTATAGAACGGAGCAAGTGTTTATCGTTGACGAATCTGGCGTCCTGACTGATTCAACTGTTCAATGGTGGGCAAAGACGGAGAAGGATATCATTGGGTTGGTTGTTGATGATGTCACGCTTGAAGACCTCTGCTTCAAACCATTTGAAGACTCTTCATGTGTTATTGAGTCATTCACACAGTACTTCCAGGGGGATGTTCCTAAGGACTGGAAATCAAAATTGCCTGGTTGCACCGATTCACCCGTCACCTGTTTACCAGATTTCCAACAGCCTTTAAAGAAAGAATTACTATTTGGTGGGTATGAGGAGAGTGATATCCTCACCGCTAAGTCTATCTCGGTGATATTTTTGTTGAACAACCATCTCACTGACAACGAGAATGCAACGAAATGGGAGAATGCATTGGAGCAATACCTTCTCAACTTGCAACCGCCAAGTGGGGTTAGAATCAGTTTCAACACTGACCCATCATTAGAATCTGAACTGAACAAATCCACAAACACTGATGCAAAAATCATCGTGTTGTCCTACATCATCATGTTCATATACGCGTCTATTGCACTAGGTGGAAGTCTAAATATCTTGAAAACGAGATTCTCTCTTGGCTTATCCGGTATTGTGATCGTATTACTCTCTGTGACTTCATCAGCTGGTTTCTTTTCTTTAATGGGTGTGAAATCCACATTGATCATTGCCGAAGTGATTCCTTTCTTGATCCTTGCTGTTGGTGTTGACAATATATTTTTGATCACACATGAGTTGAAAGGAATCAACTACGCTTATCCAAATGAATCTGTTCCTTTCAGAATCTCCAAGGCTGTGGGGAGAATGGGTCCTTCAATTTTGTTATCTGCTTCATCGCAATTCTTAACCTTTGGATTGGCTGCCTCGGTGGCAATGCCAGCGGTGAGAAACTTTGCTCTATATTCGTCTGGAGCGGTGCTCTTCAACATAATTTTACAGTTGACTGCATTCATATCATTACTATCATTGGATCAACAGAGAATTGATAGTGGAAGAATGGATTGTTTCCCATGTTTCAAAGTGCGGAGATCAATTAGAATTGATGAAGTTTCTGAGATGTTTGAAAATGAGAATGAGGGTCATTTCTTTGATCGTATTCTTACATGGTATGCACCATTGGTCTTGAATTCAAAGAATGTTGTCATTGCTCTATTTGTTCTATGGACTGGAATTTCATTGACGCTATTGCCCAACATCAAGTTCGGG
This sequence comes from Williopsis sargentensis, assembly GCA_020995425.1. Lineage (NCBI taxonomy): Eukaryota > Fungi > Ascomycota > Saccharomycetes > Phaffomycetales > Wickerhamomycetaceae > Williopsis > Williopsis sargentensis. The sequence continues at coordinate 537,735 of CP083469.1, forward strand.
TTGGATCAAAGAATTGCCATTCCTTCTGATTCTTACTTGATTGATTACTTCAACGATATGTATCAATATTTCAACGTTGGACCACCCATCTATTTCATCATTGATGATCTGAACGTCACTGATAGAACAAATCAGCAGAAACTTTGTGGAAAGTTCACGACATGTCAGGAATTCTCACTGGCCAATATTCTGGAACAAGAACGTAAACGCCCTGAGGTATCGACTATTGGGGAGCCTCTGGCTTCATGGTTGGATGATTATTTGACATATCTCAACCCTCAATTGGATGAATGTTGTCGTTTCAAGAAGGGCACTGAGGATACATGTGCACCGTATGCACCATCTCGTCAGTGTGAAGCATGTTTTGCTGATAAACCGTGGGACTACTCAATGGATGGATTCCCTGAAGGAGCTGAATTCATGAAGTATTTTAATATTTGGATTGAGGCACCGAGTGATCCATGTCCATTAGGTGGTAAGGCACCATACTCCAGTGCTGTTACCTATGACAACGATACCATTTTGGCTTCGAGTTTCAGAAGTGGCCACGTTCCATTGAGATCTCAAGATGACTTTATTCATGCGTATTCAGAGTCATTGAGGATCACTAATGAGCTGAAAGATGCCACTGGAGTTGATAATGTCTTTGCATATTCACCCTTCTACATCTTCTTTGTTCAGTACACGACGATTGTTAGCTTGACTTTCACTTTGATCTCTGTGGCATTGGTCATTATATTTTTCAACTCCATGATACTCTTGGGTTCAGTCAGATCGTCATTGGTTCTTGTCGTTACTGTCGTTATGATCTTGATCAACATTGGAGGTGTGATGTCTATTTGGGGAATCTCACTTAACGCTGTGAGTTTGGTCAATTTGGTGATATGCGTGGGGCTCGGGGTTGAATTCTGCGTGCACATCACCAGAGCTTTCATCGTCTCTGACAGAGATTCAAGATTGAACAATGTGAATTTCAGAGCGTACAACGCAATCACTGGGATCGGTGGTGCGGTTTTTGGAGGTATTTGTACCACGAAGCTCATTGGTGTATGTGTGCTAGCATTCACACAGTCCAAGATCTTTGAGGTATATTACTTCAGAATGTGGTTGTCATTAGTTGTAATTGCATCCTTGCACGCGTTGGTATTCCTCCCCGTGCTGCTGTCATCCGTCGGTGGTAAACGCTATGTGTTCTCCGAGAACAGTTCTGGCATTGCCGATGACCTGGCCAATCGGCTGACTGAGTTGTCGAGATGACCAGGAGGAAATATCTATGCATTAGCAGATCCTAACACCCAATTGGCTATGTGCGCTATGAGATGAGCAGTGGGCCATGGCATCTTATATTAAAACCGCATGTCTTCCTATTCAACTTTTTCAGGGCTTACTATGCTTACCGATTATTGTATAACTTATTGACAATATTGACAATTGGCTTGGGATCATCTATATTCGGCTCCAGGACGTACTAGCCGCTGGATAGCTAACAACTGGACTTACAAACACCACAGTACATACGCATAAGTTCGCGACTACAGAGTATGCATAGTCCAGACGTTTACGCGGTATTTGAAAGTACTTGAGCGTCGTCCAGAAACCTCGTGGTCGTCTGGCTGCACGCATCAAGAATATCATGTACCACCAAAGCTCAAGTTCGAAATTCAAAGTTAGCTAATAATTTCAGCATGCTGATATGAAGCACTTTCATTTTTCGAATTCTAAATCAAATGCACAGGGCCATAGACCGTCCATGATCTGGCACCCTGATTTTATGTACCGCCAGTAATTATCACACCTTATCAGTTTACTGAATTGTGCAGCGTTACCAGTTGAAGTTCCAGAGGCATCATTAATCTCATTGTGACTTGTCCTTCCATAGCGAACAGTCGACCCTGAGGGTGAAAGGAATTCCAATTTGTACCAAGTTCCAACCATTATCTTAATATACACCCTCTGTAAATGAGCTGTGGGGAACGCCGAATTGTGTTCACACTCCTGTCTATGAGTATGAACAATCAATATCTTCAACTCAGGGAAATTCACAGTCAATTGAAATTGAAACGTTGTCCTTAGCAGTGTGAACAGTGATAATATTAACTTCGTTACATCCCTTGATATCAGAGCTATATCTGACGTTGTTCTGTTTAAATCATAAATCTAATTTGGTCAGCTTTGGGAATTGAAGCAATTGCCCAGATTCAAGAATTTCAAAATTAACATCCCCATACCACCCAGGTTTAGATTAGTCAATTATTCACTGTACAGTGTACAAATTCACTGACTTTTCTATCTTCCTCCATGTCAATATCGCTTCACATCGTCTGTCTAATCATTAATGTCTTTGATTTTTCGGCATTTCGTACTTAAATTCTTGGTAGCTATGGAAATTTTGGGATGAGGACAATTATCCTTATATCCCACTGCTTTGTGTAGCCACTAGCAGCTTTGTAGTATTATGTTCACTATGCATGGCATGGTGGCTGTCACATCCTGGAACACATTAGCTGCAAACAAAATGAGGGTCACAAATATACAAGCAAAAAATGCTTCGCCGCAGATTCGAACGCGCAATGCCGACTTCGTGATCTTCGATGAGCTTTTCGCTTTCGAGGACAAAGGTGAAAAATTACTACCACAAGAGGTGAATGACGCACACAGTGGAACCAGCTGAGAACCTGTGCGAGCACTTAAATGTCCCTCGTTAAGACGCTCAACGAGTACCTCCGGCTGTGCAGGGAGCGCAACTTCGTTCTTAGGAACATACAGCGCGTACCCACTAAGCTGTTCGCACCATCAGCGACAGTGACGACAACAACAACGTTAAGTCCAGTGCGACGAGTTGATGATGATCAAGACACAGAAAATAACACGCTTACCAAATCCGTGGAGAATGGGAGAGTACTCACAGATATACCCTGGAACCTAGTTGGTAAGGGCTCATCTTTCCACCAGAACTATGTCAAAGAGTCATTGAAACCGTTGGCGTACAGACCATTGCGTCGATCACAGGGCTCACGCCAACGTGAGTACCCTGCTGACGAGGCGAAGAAGTTTCACCTCATGGAGAAGTCTCTTGAGAGGTATGAATCCACCGTCATGCATGAATTGAACAGACAAACCATCACTCAGATAATCGAGACACTTGTTGAGATCACACCCAAAAATGACTCTCAGGATGGGATGTCACCAATCAAAGAACGAGATGCACACATGGTGTATAAGACTCCAAGACACGTCTACTCTGAGATTCCACCGCTTCCTGACTTGAAAACCCAACCCGAGTTATTCGAGGAGTACGTCTATCAATTGACACATTCAACTTTCCATTATAAACAGTCTTCCAAATTCAACGGGATCATTCCTAAGATATTAAGGAACTTGCTACATCCCTTGAATTCAAACACTTTGAGTATACGTTCAACCGAATCGTTCAACCATGCCTTGTTCTACTTCTCTCGAAAATGGGACATTGCAACTTGTCGAGAATTACTCGTGCAGATGAAGTTTGAAGGAAAGACACCCACAACAACCACTTACAATATCCTTTTAAACTCGCTGACAACCTTGAGAAATATTCAACATCTGAGTGATCCATACAAAGTCGCCCTAAAACATCTTAAACAGATGAAAACATATAGATTGAAGGCTGATTTGGTCACTTGGAATGTGATATTTGGTGTCTTGAAGGATGATTTAAGTAAGACCTTGTTGTTAGAGCAGAGAATAAGGTTGAAGATCCCTATGGATAACAGATTCCAGTATACAATGGTCAAATACTTCAGCCAAAGACCTGGTATGAATGCCAAACATTTGTTAACTCTGATCAAAGAGTTTGATTTAACATTGGAGGGAAGAACTGTTAATCTTATCTCTGGACTGTTGATCAAAGAACGACAATTTACCAACGCTTTAAAGATCATTGATTTCGCTCATAATGGCGATAAGGTACAATTTAGAGCCAATAGAGAGGTTCTGAACCAGTTCTTGGACGAATTTACAGAAATAAAGAGAATGGATCTGTGTATCGGTGTGATTAACACGTTTAAACAAAGATTCGCACTGCTGCCGGATCATGATTCTTATGTGCTATTACTTCAATGTCTTGCCAAATGTGGATATTGGGCAGAGAAGTATTCGGTGCTGAGAGTTGTCTATCGTAAAATGATTGATGATATTGGTGTCGTTGCCGGAGACTACTGGCTAAAGAAATTGAGATCCCGCTTGAAGTTCATACATGATATTGATGTCGAGTTATCCACCCCTTTGACAAAGAAAGAGCTGGACTTACAGTCCTTGATGGATGGTTACATCTTTGAGAACACGATTCCGCGCTATATCAATGGGAGAATGTCACCTGAGATGAAGAAGGCGGGCATTAAGATGGGCTATTATGCATCTAGGGAGAGTGTTTCAAAGGGCGATCCTTTGGAGTTTCAAGGGAGGAAGAAACGTGCCAAGAACTATAAAGACAATGTGGATAAGATCTCGATTACCAAGGCGATGGAAAAGAGGCTACCATATGCTAAGGATCCGTATGGGGCGTTAAAAGATGAGCTGCATGAAAGAAGCATTATATCGTGAGAGATAGAGTGTGCTGTACATATATTTATGAGGAATGAACTGCATATGCTATTGATGAGTAGTTATGACTGCTGTGATCGAATGATCTACGTGGGAACCCAAAGTGGGCTATATGGATGTGTTGCAGGTCTGACCCGAGCTTAACCGCGACGGTCAGTTGCCTGTTCACCGGTGTATGAGATCTTTTTTCACTCACTGCTAATCATTAAATATCCTCGAGAGCTCTAGTCTGACTATTGCTTCTCTAGATCTTCGGATCGAAATAAGATAGTTATCTGGTTTTACAAGGGTAATTCAAACGGTGACCAAAAGAGGTAACTCACGGCAAGAAAGTCAACGCTGACATACTGACGTATACTGTCTAATCGTCAACCTGCGCGCAGACCGGAGGAGTGTGACCAATGATCATACCATACCGGCAACATTCCAAGTGGCTGGCGAATAACTCGAAAGTGTAGGAAAGTCAATGGCACTATGCATTACATTGACGCTATTCCGCGCGATGTTGCAATGCCATGTGTGAAGCTAGCCATGTATCCTCAATTGGGTCGTGTGTCTCACACACCCGCGTGCATCTGCCATCTCTTCCTCGAGGGTTGTATACCGTATAAAGCACAGCCTTGGGGTTTTGTGATGGTACCTCAACAGTATTTCCTGTCGTCAGTGGTCATACGTGGAACATGAGGTTCGTTTGTTTTGCTTGTTTACTTTTCGATGTGCTGGCTGGTTGCCCTGTTTTCCGGTGCAGGAGTGTGCTCTGCCAGTGCTTCGTATCACTGACAGAAGAACAAACAGGGGGCCATTAGTGTATAAGACGGGCGCACCATACACGTATCACCGTCCACATATCACCGTCCACGGCAGACTACAGTAGTCTACATATGTCGTGGGTGTCCGCCTGGCATCACTGAACTCCTCGAGTCCTTGGAGAGCCTCACAAGGACCCGCCACCGATGTCTAAAACACCCCTGCGCTGCGCATCAGCAGAGACGATCGCGGAATTCCGCTCGCCTCGAAGTCGACGCGTTTTCGGCTTCTTTGTGTCCCCTTTCGCAGGAGGAAAAAAACAACAGAGCGCCTATCGGGGGCGTTTGGAGGACGTTCACTAAGGCGAAGGAAGAATGTTGTGATGAGAGAGACATTGAAGAGTGTTTTCATGGCTTCACTGTGGGGGTGGCCAGTGATTATGGGCATGCTGAATGGTGATTGGACCTTTTGTCTCACTTTTCCTGGTGCTGTGAGCGCTGAATGCTGAATCTGCTCTCTGCCAGCCACCTGAAGATGCGCGCTTCACCTGCGTCTGCGATGCATTTGTACGTGCTTAGTGCCTTTCGATGAGACCGATGCGACATATAAAAGAGCGGCTGCCCGCCTTCCTTTCTCTCAACATCTCTCTCCCTCTCTGTCCAACAGCACCATAGCCAACCGTCCAACTCGTCCGTCTTTCTTTTCTTTCGGCTCCTTCCACTGCTTGACACATCACATCAAAGAGATCCCACCAATCCCTGCAACCGGCCCGTTCAAGTCACTCCAGAACACACACAAACACACACAGAGCGCTTCAACTTAACAGCGACATGCTCTTCTCAAAGACAGTTTCCGCCACGCTACTCTCAGTCATGGCACTCATGTCTGGCGCTCGCGCCTTCGACGCGGATGGAAAGGACAACATGGTCCTCTACTGGGGCCAGAACTCAGCAGGTACCCAGGAATCCCTTGCCACCTACTGCCAGTCTGACGCTGCAGACATCGTTGTGCTCTCTTTCATCTCTTCTTTCCCTGGTACAAACGGCATCCCAGTGCTGAACTTTGCAAATGCCTGTTCTGATACCTTCTCATCGGGGCTTTTGAAGTGTGATACCATCGCCAAAGACATCAAGACCTGTCAGTCTCTGGGAAAGAAAGTGCTCTTGTCTCTTGGTGGTGCATCTGGTGATTACTCGCTATCCTCTACTACTGTGGCTAATGATTTTGCCGCAACTTTGTGGAACATGTTTGGTGAAGGGTCTGCTGATGAACGTCCGTTTGGTGATGCCGTCGTTGACGGCTTTGACTTTGACATTGAGAACAACAACCCAGCTGGATATGCCGCTCTGGCCATCAAGTTGAGATCTGACTACTTCACTCAAGGATCTAAGACCTACTATCTGTCTGCTGCTCCTCAGTGTGTTTACCCTGATGCATCCGTCGGTGATTTATTGGAGAAGGCTGAAATTGACTTCGCCTTTGTCCAATTCTACAACAACTACTGCTCTGTGAAAGGAGAGTTCAACTGGGATACTTGGGTCAACTACGCTGAGAACGTGTCCCCAAACAAGAACATCAAGTTATTCTTGGGTTTACCAGGTTCTACCACCGCTGCAGGCTCAGGTTACATTGGCATTGACCAAATCTCGTCCACAGTCAAGTCCATCGCACCGGATGACCAGTTTGGAGGTGTTATGCTCTGGGACGCTTCTCAGGCTTTCTCTAATGTCTTGTCTTCTGGTGAAACTTTTGCTCAGAGCATCAAGGATGTGTTGAACGCTTTAGATGTTGCCAGTTCGTCCTCTACTGTGGAGAAGTCTACCACTACTTCCACCAAGGTGACTACCACATTGGCATCATCCACCAAGGAGTCTACCATGTTGAAATCATCCACCACTATTAGTCAAGGTGTCTCAGTTGTCAGTGGCTCTGTCTCTAGTGCACCATCTTCTACAACACCGACTACAACCACCACAGCTACCCCTGTTCAAATTGTTTCTGTTGTAAGTGCCTCTAGTGCACTATCATCCACTGCACAGACCACCACTGCACAGACCACCTCTTCACAGACCACCACTGCACAGACCACCTCTTCACAGACCACCACTGCACAGACCACCACTGCACAGACCACCACTGCACAGACCACCACTGCACAGACCACCACTGCACAGACCACCTCTTCACAGACCACCACTGCACAGACCACTACTTTGACTCAGACTACTCAACAGACCGTATTCCAGTCCACGGTCACTTCAGCTGATATCCTCCCACCATTTAAGGGTGCCTCATCGGGTAACCCATCTGACTATATCATTACAGGGACTTCAACTTCTGAAACCACAACTCAGCAGACAACTACCCAGCAGACAACTACCCAGCAGACAACTACCCAGCAGACAACCACTCAACAGAGCACTACCCAACATGCAGCTACCCAAGAGACTACCTCTGTCAACACTCGCACAACGCTTACAACCTCCACTGTTGACCCAAACATTCAGACGTCTACGACCTCTTCCACAAGAGCTGGAGTTGTGACCACCGATACCCATATCACCACTACCACTACTACAACTCCAACTCAACCGCCAGCTCAGACCACCACCACACTTGCCTCAACAACGTCGTCCACCACTACATCGTCATCCACTGACTGTTCCACCTTGAAGGGATCAGCCCAGGCATCTTGTCTCAACACCAATTTCGCCAATGGATTGTTTAGCGGTGTGCTTCATGGCTGCACCAATGGTGCACCAGGATGTACATCAGATGGTAAGTTTGCCATTTGTAACTGGGGTGAATGGGTCGTTCTAGGTTGTGCCGCTGGTACTACATGTTATGCTTCAAATGAAGGTGACAGTGTCCAAGTTGGTTGTAACTGGCCACGGTGATTCACTAGTGTCATCCTTTGAATAGATTACAATGATGGCACGTAATCCTAATGCCGCTGCTCTTTTATACACTAATGACTACGTTTTTTTGATTTATGAATGATGACACAATGTAGTACGTTACACCGATTACTTGTACAAGAAGAAGGAGTAAACTCTTGATCTCACATCAGCAGTCTCTGGGTCCTCATCAGGGAACATTGGTTTCCAGACAACGAGATCATTCTCTTTGACATTGAATCCAAACTCATCCTTAGCTGTGTCAAAGAACGAAAGATCGTCCTGCAATAACCAAGGTCTATGAGGACTGAACACCACGAAACAACAGCCGTCGTCTTTCAGCAGGTCTTTACAAGTTTGTAATAGCTTCTTGTGTTCCGTGTGGTTGAACACCAAGTCACTGAGAATAATTAGATCAAATTTGTCTTGTCCCAATGGTTTGATCTCGTCAACGAGAGGCGTATAATCATTACCCCAGATGTATCCCTTCACTGTGATGTTCTCTTGGTCTCCACAAGTAGTGTCGACGTTATGCTGGATATTAGAAATGAGATCAACGTCTGGATAATCAGTTGTGACGACCTTCTTTGCACCATTAAGAGAACAGATCAGTGAAGGAAGAGCAGCAGCAGCACCAAGCTCGAGGATACATTTACCTTTGACGAGCTCTTCATGGGTGTCTAAATGGTCGGCTGTGTAAATACCGGCATTCCAGAGTAAATGTCCCCAGAGTGGTGATGAACCAATGAGACGAAGTTGGATGTCACCAGGAGACTTACTCGTCTTTCTCGTGTATGATGCGAAATGTGGTGGCGGCGGTGGCTGGAAGTAACCTTCTGGTTCTTCGAAGAGATCTCCTCCTAGGGATGATTCAGTATCTGACATTTGTGGTGGCTTGAATGTATGCGGTTGTAATTAGTGTAAATGGAGTTGAAATATTTTCTCTTTAAAAGGTCACAGCTCATCTCAGACACAAGATGACAGCTAGCAAGTACTGTAAACTACGTTCCTGGATTACTTTCTTTCTGCACTCAATCCCTACAAGCTTCTGTCCCATTATATTAGCACCTCTACCAAACAAAGAACAGATGAATTCTATGCCTACAACAGTTCAGAAAGTTATAACATTAAAACCATTTCCCTATGAACATCATCGAAAAACACTTCCAAGTACTCAGTCAGCTCAGCAAATTTACTGAGTAGAAGATGGACCTGGGTTAGATCTTCTCTTACCGTTGATCAAAGTGACGTTGATAAATCTCTTGGTGTACAAAAGACGCTTGTAAGCTCTACCCTTTGGCTTCTTCTGCTTCTCTTGCTTGTCGACCTTTGGAGTTTGAGATTTAACCTTACCGGCACGAGCCAAGGAACCGTGGACTTTACCCTGTTGAGCTTGTTAGTAATTGTTCTTTTGCTTGACCGAGATTGTGGGTGTTATTGACGAATGATCACCATGGACAGTGAGATTGCGACAAGCTGATGGGAGTGTATGGAACTGGTGGTGCTGGTAGTTTCTCTTAGTTTGTGGAGACAGTGGTGCGAGTGTCTATACATTGTTTTGACAATCATTGGTAATAGGCTTATCTGGTGCTCCATGTTCTGTTATGCCTGTTCTTCTTCTTGGATCCGATTGTGTATACTCTATAATGTATTTCCTCGTGTCTTCCATCCTCATTGGTTTTACCAAGCAGATTGTCCATGTTTCTTCGTCTATGCTCCATTGTCTCGCCTTATGGTTCCATCAAATGTTTCATATCAATAATCCGTTCATAAGCTGTCCATTTGCAATCTTGTAAACTTGTAGGCATCGCTGCATGATTCTTGTGTGATCACTGTTCATAACACCCTCCAGTAGTTCATATAACGTACCATTTTGACTGTTTATTGGTATTCGTTGAGGAAACTTCACGCTCTGTTGGTTGGGTGAGGATTTCAACGGCTTTTTTTCGTTTTCGCTGGGGCTGAGGGGCGAACAAGTTGTGACTGTTTTGGAAGGATTTTCGCGAAGTCTGCGGGATGCGTTCTCCTGGTGTACAGGTGTTGTCTTTTCGCGAATATCTGTTGATGCTTACCCTATATCTAGTCACGTGCGCATTTTGTTTAGGGCTTTTATCAAGGGCCTTCTTATCTACAGGCAACGAAGGAACAACAACCTCGTTCTAATCATGTGGTAGCAGCTATGGTAATTTCAGGATTCCGCATGGCTGTATAAGACTGCTGCAAGTGTCACGACGCATATCTGTAGTGTAGTTGTTAGTGCATCTCCCTATGATTCAGTGATGGGTACCAATACTTACTGCGAACACCAAGAACACCAATACCGATACAGTCAGCTTCGCAGGAGGGTATCGATCTTCCTTCAACAAGTGCTGCGTCCTGAAGAACCTATGCGTTCCCATGAATACACACATTACGCCAATAATGATGAAACATACTCCCACGGGTTTGCCCATCTTCGCAATGATATATCCTTCATTGTTATGCTGCGCCAATTTGAAGAGCTGTGTAACACCCACACCAGCGGTGGCCATCGCCATGGAAGTTCTGATCCATGAGAGAAAGGTTCTCTCGTTGGCCATCTGTCATTCGTTAGTACCAGTCTGTTATCGTCACAGGGATTATACGAACGTGATCTCGGGCAACAGCGCCGTTATTCTCCAGTAATTCACTTCCAAAGTCCTCCATGCCCCACAGGTTCCACCATCCCGAACGCTCCAAACCCTGTGCCTCATAGCTCTGTAGCCTCGTCACCGTCTCTGCGGTCAGAGGCACCGGTTCATTATTCAAGTCTTCTTGAGATCCAGCCATCCTTAAAATGTCCATCGCACTTGTCGTTCTGTGACGTATCGATTGTGGACGCGGAAGTTCATCCCCTGCAAGTGTCTCCTCGTATACCGGCTGGTTCGTCTCCAAGTCCTTGCTCATTGTGTGTTCTGAGCTGGGCGCGCCGCGCTTGTGGTGTTCTTATTATTCGTCATCTATTGTTGTGATAGCGTGCTTAGTTGACACAACTTTCAGCCACACACACAAACAAACAAACACAAACATACCGAAACCACTTACAACAATACCGTCAATATCTAAGACTACAACTTATTGTATTACACATAGTACAGCAACAGTACACAGTGCACAATGGCGTTCTACCCTCCGGTCTCAGGCTACGACTTCCACATCTACTATCATAACAAAGCAGCGCCCGTCCGTGACGAGGCCATCAGACTAAAGAATGCAATCTTTGACACCTTCCAACAAGAGATTGATGAAGACGTGCTCGTTGTGAAAGTGCTCAGGGATGAACAGATCAGAGGACCGCACATCACCGCGTTCTTCGAGGTCGACGTCAACTCTCCAGAGTTGTTCGTACAGTTCTTCTCCTGGATTCAGCTGAACCACGGGCCTCTATCGGTGCTTATCCACCCCAACTCTGATGACACTCTCAAGGACCACACTATCCATGCCGCGTGGCTGGGTGACAAGTTGCCATTGCTGCTGTATCAGTTGGAGGGCGTGAAGTTTTACGACCCAAACTTTGGCTTCCCTTCAAGAGATCTCATCAACAATGGCTTCTACGAGGATCCAGAGCTGTACTCGAAATCTATTATGGTTCGTCTCCTTAACAAGGGCCCACTGGATCAATTCTACTAGTCTTAACCATTGAACCATACCACAATTACAATCATACATGGAAAACAAAACTTGGACATGAACGGATTTATATTTTGGCCGCACAGCATGATGTGTAGTATGTTCACCGTACTGATAACTATCATGCACTGAATGAATATGAATCATGACGCTAATCGAGATCAGCTAGGAGTTCTGCTCACTTGTGACTTTACTTTGCGTGAACGCGTCTGCGGATAAACCCTCACCGTTCCTACTGTGCCCCTGATAGTCCCCAAGCCAATCGTTCCTGAAAGAACCTCTGTGACAGTGCTCCATCTTTATTCGAAGCTCTGCGTGTACGCGGATGGAGCAGTGAATAATACACCGTCTTCATTTGTTCCAGTGGCCCATACGAACGTGGTATGTGTTATGACTTTGATCTCCGTGGTGATTTCCATGGTGGTATCTGCTCCTCTTGAGGTGAACACTGTGGTGATCACGGCCTCTCTCTGAACGGTGCTCAAAGTGAAGAATGTGGCGAGTAATAGCAGTGACGTGTTCATCTGCTTGTCTATCTTTGTGCACATTACATGGTATCTTTGAAGAGAACAAGTTGTAGTCACGCTCGCATATAAAGGGCACGTAAAACCACTCAGTGTACATCTCCAACTTTACATAAAAGCAGTCACTCACCAGCACTAAAACAGGGCATATATAATGAACGCCCTCAGCATACTACTGGAGATTGGAAATTGGAACGCCCTGCTGTACGCTTATATGGTGAATTCCCTGCACGAGATACAAAGAACTCCATGGTAATAGTTTGCGTAGCAAAGAGAACTGGTAGCCGGCCAATCTCGAACTCTCTTGGCAGACTTAACAGACTCAATCCACTCACACATAATGCTCTGATTGCTTTCTCAGGTCTCACAGCCCCAGAGTAAACTGTAACGACCCCGAACCCTTTTTCAGCCATCAAGAGTAGACACGGACCACCTAAACCATGAATGACGTTCTCGAATCACCAGAGGTAGCTTAGCAATCATATGACCAAATAAGGAAGCCTTGTTGAGGTGTCCGGGTGTGAGATGACATGTTCTGTCTACTGTTAAAACCCATGAACAATGGCTTTGTGTGTGTGCTATAAGCCATGATAGCGGTGCTTGTGTCCCTCTCTCTCAAGCATGTTTGTATATAGTACAGCAAATTTCAGACAGATTTTCTGCCTAAAAGTGTCGTCCTTCTGCCCACGCCAGTCTCAGTTGGCAGAGCGCCTGCCCGCGCTCCAGGCAGAGGCCCCCTACTCCAAGACAAATTCCGCCCCATCAAACAGCAAACTGCCTTCGAACACACCCCATTACAACGATCAAAAGATGTCGAAAATCGTTGTTGTCGGAGGGGCTGGCTTCCTCGGTGAGTTCTGTGTACTCAATTGCACGTCTGGGATGGCGACTAACAACTTCTCTCAGGGAGACGCATTTGTCAAGCGGGAATCAACGCTGGTCATTCAGTCACATCGCTCACGTACGTTCTCCTTCTAATACCTGCTGTCAAGGATGGCTACTAACACACCATAGACGCTCAGGAAGGCCACCAAAGGATGTCACCCACCACGATGCACAGTGGTTAAGCAAAGTGACATGGCAATCAGCTGATTTGTTCGATCCAAGGAGTTACCAACATCATCTGAAAGACGCATCCACTGTTGTTCATTCTGTTGGGATATTGCTGGAGAATCAGAACTACAAAACCGCAATCAACTCCAATTCTTCGGTTCTCAGTGACTTTGTTAACTTCATTAAGCCCTCAAACCCACTGACAAAGACACCAGAGCACTCTTACACTGCTATCAATCGAGACTCCGCCTTGTTGCTGTGCGAGACCTTCATTGAGAATACAGAATCAAAAGATCCAACATTTGTGTACATCTCCGCAGACAAGGGGTTTCCTGGTTTGCCGTCCGGGTACATCACCTCTAAGAGAGAAGCTGAACTCGAATTGGCTCTATTGAAAGTGAGATCGATCTTTGCAAGACCAGGGTTCATGTTTGATGAGGAATCACAAAGTGATAATATCCGCTCCATGATTCACAAGTTTGTCGACACGGTGGATTGGGGAAATAAGTCTCTCCTTGGGGGACGAATCTCCGTGTTGAACGAGTTCGTGAGACCTACGATCTCCACTCAGAGAGTCGCCAATGCAATAATCAGAAAAGTTGAAGATCCACACTTCAGTGGAATCTTGGGGCTTGACGAGATGTTGCGAAAATAACGCCTTCTACGTACGAGTATTGATAACTAGCTCAATAAATGAAATATGCATTTAATATGTCGAAGTCACAAATCACTTATTTGCCTTGAAAGTTTTAAGAGGATCACTCTTTCCGCCTTTCTTCTTACCACCACGCTTTTTGTTCACTCTATTCTTATGGAATGGAACAAAACCAACTTTGGTGTTTCCTTGTCTTGCACCTTCTGGTAACAAATAATCCGGCACTCTCTTTAAATGGGTCTGCACTCTAGCACTGTGTAATTCCTTATCGTGTCTCAACGATGCCAAATCTTGTGGATTCTCTTCAAAATGTCTCTTCAGCTTCTCGTTCGTCAGCAATTCCATCTTCAGCTCCTTCACTCTTGCCTCCCTGATAGCGACTTGAGTCACTGCTCTAAATGCATCCTCGGATCTATATCTGAAACCTTCCACTTGCTTCATGTCAAATTGGTATGGTTTCAACTCATATCCAATTTTTGTCTGCTGCTTTAGGATGCGACGAAGGATCTTTTCATCCTTCTTTGCAGTCTTGAGACAGGCCACTTTATGCTTGGAAAACTCTGCGTCGGGTATCACAAAGGACAAAGACATACCGTTCTTGCCGGCACGAGCTGTTCTTCCAATACGATGGACGTAGGACTTGGCAGTGGTTGGCAAGTCAAAGTTGAGGACACATGCAACGTTCTGGAAATCAACACCACGGGAAACACCGTACTCCTTATCGCCCTTGTTGACCTTCTTTTCTTCCATCTTCGTTTTCGTCTCCTCCTCGTCATCTTTTTCCTCATCAATCTCCCTCATGTTATTATCGTCATCAGTGGCAATCAACAAGTTGTAAACGTTCTTATTGAATTCTCCAACAATATGCAGTCTCGAATTCATTGGCAGTTCACTGTTGAGAATACATGATCTGACGCCGAATTGCTCTAGGAACAACTTTAGACGATATCCTCTGTCAATGTTGTTCACAAAGATCAAAGTCTTTCCCTTGATTAATTGCAATTTGAAAATGACGTAGGTGAGTAAGAACTTGTCAAACTCCGTGGTCTTGACATAGTATTGCACCAACTTGGACTTGTTGTTCAACTCATCGTCGTTCAATTTGAGCACTGCAGGCAAACGACAGAACTTCTTTTTCAGGTCGTTGATGTCCTCGTTCAAAGTAGCAGACATGAGGAAAGTCTGTAAAGTCTTCAATGGGAGATAATTGGCCAACTTGTCCAAATCGTCGGCATAACCATAAGAAAGGATCAGATCAACCTCATCAATGGCGAAATACGTCAAGTCTTTCAAAGAGATTTCATCTCTGTGTTTCTCCAAAGCGGTGATCAACTTGGAAGGGGTTGAAATCAAAACCTCAGGCGATTCAAGCAACAACGAGGACTGGACAGTCTCACTGACACCACTGGCGAGATTCAACAACTTGATCTGCTTACCACAGAACACCACGAGCTTCTCCATGAACTGCGTCACTTGTGTTGCCAGTTCCCTTGTTGGAACGAGGATTATCGACTTGATCTTATGCTCAGAGCTTCCATTCTCCTGCTGTGCCAAGATGCTCTGCACGATGGGAACCGCATACGCCACAGTTTTACCAGATCCGGTGGATGCCTCTGCAATGATGTCTCTTTTCTCTTGGAGCGCCAATGGGATGGCCTTTGATTGAACAAGCGTTGGGTTCTTGAATCCCAGCTGCTTGATCGCCTGTAGAAGGCGGGCGTCGAGGTTGAAACTGTCAAAGTTGACGGAGTCGTCGATGTAAGCTTCTGCTGCTGCGGTGGCCATCGTCTGCACGTTCTTGTAAGTGTCAATTGAAGCTCTTTCAAAGCCGTTCAGAACAACCAATTAAACCCACAAGAGAGCTCATCGCAAAACGTGAAAAATTTGGGCGCTCGGAAAATTTTAAGCGCCGGTACGCGCACGCTGACACAAAAGTCCTAATTCTAGGAGTTTATGTGAGTTCATGGGTTTACCGAGGTGTTTTTGGAGATAAAGAGGGATAAATAATGATAATACACTCTTTATATGCTTATATCTCAATTCGTAGCTTTATCAAAGAATTTTTCGCTGATTTATTCTGACATTTTGTCAGATTCTTATGTCTTTTTGAACACACGTGCGAAAGTTAACATGCTGATTTCTCCTAATATTACTGCAAAAAACTCCTATATATGGCTCTAGATATGATATGTTTATGTACATACTGAGAGCCGTACAACAGTCAAGTGCTTCTTTCCAATCCAATTCACCGACCTGATCATCTTTGCGGTGTTTCCCGAATTTCTGCAAGGCAGGCGCACACCGGCTCGCTAAATGCAGCACTGATAGAAAATTGAAATAAATCGATACACCGAAAACAAAAGATTACGGGAAGAGTCACTCTCACGATCCAAAGAGAGCACATTCTCCGCTACATTGTGTCATTGTTGAATCTTACCTGTACTAGCTATTCTACCACTAGCTTTTGCTTGAGTTCCCGACCACAAGAGTAGAGTCCAGACCACATGAGCCACAAACACACCCCTGTCGACCCCATCGATGGAAGGGAAACCACTCCATTGTTGCACTCTTATTCGATGCCCGAGCCCAATACAACCACCGATACAAGCGAAGACGAGGATTTCGCTCGCAGAACTTCCTTCATTGCCTTTGGGCTGACTGGGTCCCACGTCAAACAGACAAAGGAGAATGACAAGTTGATGCTCTACTACCAGAAGTGTTCCAGGGTGGCACACGTGCGTGAGATGAGACCTCATACGTTGATTGGTGACATTGGAAGACTGTTCCACTGGTCATCCGCGTACCAGGAAGACTTGGAGAAGTTACCAAAGAAAGTGCGTGGCTTCTATGAGACCCAGAATGGATTGATCGAGAAGTATCAGGAAGTTGATAAGTTGCTCGATTCAGGAATTCAACACAAGATGATTAGAAATTACAGCGAGCGTAATGGGGAAGGGTATGGTACCACGGATCAGAGCGAGCAAGAGGATGAAGATCAGGGCGAGCCGGATGTCCCCGTTGACTATCCACCACAACTGCATAGAAGAGCCAGTGCTGTCCCTGGAAACATCGATTTGGAAGGGGGTAACGTGCTTGGTTATAACCGTGCTCTGGAGATTTCCACTGTTACGTTTGCCATCTTAATGAACTTCTTTGCCAACGTTGTGTTGCTCATCGGTAAAATCGTTGTTGCACTTTTGACATCTTCCATCTCCATTTTGGCTTCGCTGTTGGACTCTGCTTTGGACTTCCTCTCCACGATGATTATCTACGCTTCTAACAAGTTATCACAAAGCAAGAACTCATCGGCGTTCCCAGTGGGAAAGAACAGGTTGGAACCCATTGGTGTGCTCGTGTTCTCCATCATCATTATCATCTGTTTTGCTCAAGTTGGGCTGGAATCGTTTCAGAGATTGATGTATCACGGAAGCGAGGATGTTGTTGAGATTGGCTTCACGTCAATCTTCATCATGCTTTGCACGGTTATTGTCAAACTGGCTTGTTACTTTTGGTGCAAAACGATCAAATCATCATCAGTCGAAGCATTAACACAAGACGCACTCGTTGACGTTGTTTTTAACATTTTCTCTTTGATCATGCCAGTGACGGGATATTACTTCCAGATCTACTGGTTTGATCCACTTGGTGCTCTCTTACTCTCCATCTATATCATCACTCTCTGGTCAATCACTAGTGTGGAGCACATTTCGAACCTCACTGGTCGTAACGCAGACCCAGAAGATTTCAAAGTGATCTTATACCTGTGCATGAGATTTGCAGAGAGAATCAAGATGATCAAGGATATTAGTTGTTACCATGTGGGTGATTCCATCAACGTTGAAGTTGATTTGATCCTCGATGGAGATTTATCCATCAGAGACAGTCATGACATTGCCGAGGCCTTGCAGTATACGATCGAGGCCCTGCCAATCGTGAATGTTGAAAGGGCCTTTGTCCATATCGATTACACCGTGGGTAATTTCAGAGGGCATCTAACTGCTTGATGTTGTCCCGAAACATTCCAGTTTCCCATGGTGTATCCCTCTTTTCTTCATCATAAGCAATGAGGTAGATCGCCGCTGTGCATTGGTGCGCATTTTGTGCACTTTACAAGACAGCAAAGTCTCGGCTGCGGTTTTATATTCCCTTTCATCATATAGATGTACAAGAACGTCATATATTCAAGTACCCGTGCCGTTGCTACCTGGTCCTTGGACTGCGTAGCATAGTGTAGAGAATTTAGGAAGGCTGGAGAGAGCTGGGCCAGCTTGTAATGGGACCGCAACTTGCAACTTGCAACTTGCAAGAAACCACCAACCGGCTAGCACGTTCGCTTGTTGTCATATATGTCTACGGCCGAGTTGCCGAGACAGATTGGATCTACTCCCGAGTAGTGTGAAACCAGCTGTGCCATTTACATGCGGCAGTGGGCCAATTGTGCCACTTCCGCGCCCACCTCTCAGCTCTGTACCCCAATGCCGCAATGCGGTGCATGTACCCTAGAGGCTAGTTTAACTTTTCACAGCCACCTTCACGTTTGTTTGAGGCACCGCCGTACCAGTGGCTGCCAGTAGGTTACGCATCCTATTATCAGTCAGGAAAAAAGAATCATGAGCCAAAACCAAAACCTTGGTGATTGGACGCTGGCACCTGGCACTTGGTGGAGTTGCAGCACAGACAGTCTGACAGTCTACAGATGTCCCAAGCACGCTGCACGATCACCTGTCTGACGACGTCACGACTCACGACTGGAACTGTAAACACCCATAACTATTAACAGGGCACGCCGCACACGGCCCCCTTAGTTTGCGATCAGCACTGCAGTGGCGGGCTGCAGCTCAATGAGATCCAATTTGCCTGTGCTTATCTCGGTACGCGAAACAGCCTGCAGACGCACTTGTTAGATCAGAATTAAAAATAAGAAATATTTCTGCCTGCTCGAGGTGACCAGCTATCTTCGCAATCGCAATCAGTTGATCAGTTGTGAACAATGTTACGTGCAACGCCTCGATAGGACAAACGTGTGGGCACATTCCAGACATTAATAATAACAGCTGAGCGCTATCTACAACCAGCAAACAGGTAACCGATATCCAGAGTGTATTGTGTATAGAGATCCATAGCATATGACAACGATATAGAAGTTGTCAATCCAAAAGCAAATAAGCGTATAAAAGCAGCATAATTCAGTGTTAAAAAGTAGTAAAACCCAGCAATGTAAGCCAAATAGCGGCGTCGATGTGCAAGTAGCAATAAAATTAGCGTGTTGATGGTGTGCGTGTGCGTGTGCGTATTCATGAGATAAGGAGAAGATGTGTGTGTGTGTGTGTGCATGTGAGAATGTGCGGGTGTGTGCGTGTAGGTGAGTGAGTGATTGCGACTGTGTGGTGATTGTGGCTCTAGTTGTACAGTAACAACAAGCGGAAGGAGTTGCTATGAGACCAGCTCAGCGGATGAATACACTATCCTTAGCATCCAACCCATGGTGGTCATCTGACTTGAAGAAGCAGTACTTTTGCAGGAAGTCAGAGTATGATTCATTCTTCTTCAAAGTTGGTACAGTGTCCTGTTGAGATATCTTTGATGGTAGTGCCTTTGATGGTAGTGATAGTGGGGTCTTTGACAACGTCTCTTGTAAAGTGTTTGAACTTGATTTTAAAGAAGGTGAAACCGATGGTGTTGAAACGGCAGAAGGCTCATACCATTTGAAACGATCAGATGAATCGTTAAAGTAATCAGTGTCGTCACTGAAGTATCTCCCGGAGGTCAACACCTTTGGTGGTGATGAGATCTTTGCTGCGACAAAGTTTGCATCGATGTATGAAGAGTTCTTGGAAGACTTCATTGAAGACTTACGCTTCTTCGAGTTCTTCAACGTGGAAACCAATTGGAATGAATAATTCTGACCAGCATTGTTATCGTAGAAAACATCTGAACCATTTGAAATGTACTTGACACACAATTCCACAGAGATCGGTTGAGAAGAATTCTTACGTTGCATTCTCTTGGAGTTCATCATGATCGAGTTGTTCAAGTCAATGTGGAAGTTGAATTGGTCATTCATAGAATCAAGACAACGTGAGTGTTCTGCTGTTATCAGATAAATAGAGTTCCAACCATCTGTAGTGAACTTGATCTCAACAAACTTCTCAAACGTCATATTGCGGACTTGAACTGAACCAACCAATTCTGTACCTCTGATGGCCAACGAGGTCAACTTAACCAACTGTGGACGATGTTGCAACGTGTAGAAATCGTAGTTATTGGCCTGCAATTTCCATGAAGACTGACGAAGCTTCGACTTGTAAGCGAAATAATCATCATCGGAGTCGGAATCAGAAGAAGAGGTGTTCAACAATGATGAGGATTTCAAGTCAAAGAATGCCTTTGGAGGTGGGTTGAAGTAATCCTCATCATCATAATCATCAACACCAGAATCTAGTGCTGATTCTGGAGAGTTGCTCAAGGAGATTGAAGATGGTCTAGCATGCTCGCTAAACGTCTTCACCTTGGTCAAATCATTAGAGAATCTGACAGTCTTTGCAACGGACGGTAAAGATCTTGAACGGTGTAAACCTGGCAACTTCAAGGACGATTTCAAGCGTCTCGGTTTGCCCATAGTGACCTCTGTAGTCGTACTCTCAGTGTCATTATTAGAGTTTAGACTCGAGAGTGAAGTGGTTGAGATATCCTTCACGTATTGGTATTTGTTCTCCAAGTTGTTCGAGGTGTTATCATTCGAAACCTGAAGATCCAAAGTGGAGTTGGAAGATGCAAGGCGTTGAACAATCGTTGCGACTGAGGACGAAGAGTTGTTGTACACTATTTGCAACTGTTGACGATCCTTACTTGCCTCATCAAATGAGGCAAGGCTAGAGGATGATGATGTGAGCTCTGGTGTCGTTGTAAAGTCAGAGTCCACGACAGGCTCGAGCAGATGAGGAGAGAGTTGAACTTGCTCCTGTTGTTTCTCTTCGTTGCTTCTGTTGAGCAGGAGCAGGGACTCCTTTGTGAGGCTCTGGTGCACCTCTAATGGAGAAACAGGATCATCCTCACCAGTTGCGGGAGCGCTAAGTGCATCAAACGCCATCGACAACAGCATAGGATCACAGAGCCGTGGTGTTGGAGCAGCTTGCTGCATAGCACTATGTAGCGGTTTTTGATGCTGTTGTTGTGCGCGCATTGCAGTGCTTGTTGTGGAAGAAGCGTCCATGGGCGGCAGAGATAAGACAAACGGATCGAGCGGCTAGGGGTTCGGGAATCGGACTGCCTGCGTGTGAATGCTGCGTGCGATAGGGAAGAAGTGCTCAGGGAGAACGCTCAGTGTACGACAGCCTGTCCTCTATGAACTTGACCTGGCGGCTAACTTGTAGCGCCGAGATGGGGAAGAGGCCAGAAGGGGATGGGAACGACAGCGCGTGTCTCGAAAGCGAGGCCTTGCTGAAAGTGTGTAATGTGGGTGTGTGAATAGAGCGCCAGTGATCCGCGGCGAGTATGGGGTAGTATTCGGACGTGGGAAGGGCTCAGAAGCGTGGGAAGGACGCGATGGAAGGGCAGATGTGAAGAGAAAAGGCGTGAGTGCGGTGTATGAAGAGGACTGTGAGTTTGTGAAAAGGAGGCAAAAAAGGTCCTGGCGTTTCTGCTTTAAAGGACCAAAGTTAAATTTTTTTATGAGCTTACTGGTGGCGGTACGCGCCACTTGATCTGTGTGGAGGTGCATGAAGCTACAGTGTTGCGCTTCAGGTGTGGAACTGCCCATGAAATGGGCAGCCACCACCCGGGGGCAACACAGGCTATCGCCAATGACCTGTGTGGGCTCACTTTGGGGGGCACGGTTCTTGCTGTGCGGTGAGCCTGGCCAAGGGCCAGGTCAGCAAAGCCTTGATGGCCTGTGGCTGATGGCCTGGAGTGTGATACGCAGTCACACTCCACCCGTGCCCGAATCGTAATCGCGTTATATATAGCTACTGACAAGTGTGCTTGGGCCTGGGGGGTTGTGACCGTGGGTTTCCTAGAGACCAGCTCCCTCAAAAAGAAAGTCACAGTGGAAACAAAGCGCACACGCCTCACCGATATTCCACCTGACTCCGACATTATGTTCTCGATATAAGCACATGCTTTCCTTCAAATGCTGCACGGGGTTGATCCAGGGACCACGTGATAAGCGGGTGAAACAACCTCATGCATACTGAAGAGGGTGCCAGAGAGGGGCTGGCACACCCTCATTTTGACAGATTGATGGATCCATAACATGAGCCTCTATTACAGAACCACAACTACAAGTCCGCTCGCTCATGCAGGCCCAGGTCTCCACAAGCACAACCAACAGAGTTTGACCCGCCCCCATTGATGATTTCTCCACCTTTTGTTTGTGCTCGAGCTTAGAGTTTCAAAGGTTGCCTCATGATCGCTTTTTTGTTGAGCTTTTTTTTTTCATGCAGTTCTCCGCGAAGGACTCTTGCACTAGCGTCTGGCGTTGCATTTGGAGCACGCACCCCCCACAGCATCAATGACAGGAGTCAAGACAATCTCTTCAGCCATTCCATGCTTGTACGATCGCCTTTACACTGCCTAGATAGCAGATACATCAAACTAGACAGGTGGACTTTGAAGTTCCGAGGTATCTCGCTTCATTTGCCTGTAAGGTACTCGTAGAAGACATCCACCTCTCTGCTTTGTCACAACAAGGCTATATGATCGTACCATCGGAGTCATATAGGTGCCATCACGAATCACGATTCACAAGCACTCCAGGCGCCGGGGGCTAGGGCCCGCCGCCCAGCAGTGAACAGTGCCCACTTCACCGCCTTGCATGTACGTATTTTTTCACGCTTCACTGTCTGCCGTGATCGAATTCCGCAAAATTCTCCTAGATTTTTGTTGATGCTTTACTTTATGCAGGTAACAGGCAGGTTTTCTAGCGCCGCTGCTCATCGGCGGTCTCCGCTCACTGCAGGGTTTTAACTTTTGACAGTCGCTGTGTCAAGCTCGCCACTCCAGTTCTTGAAAAGGACCAATGCGGTACGCATTGCTGGTGGAGAGCGACCAGCCACCACCCCACAAGTAAAGAGATTGATTGTTCGCTCGCCAAGGGACCATGAATATACGAGGCTTCGGGGATATTTTAGACATAAACTACCAAATTAGGGCTACGGTTTGTGCGCTGCAAACGAATAACTAGTAACCATTCGTAATCCCATCTGTCGTCAGGTTTCTTTCCTAGTACAGGTGTCACCAAGCTTCTTATGCTTGATGTAGTCAACCAACTCCTGTTCTGACAAGCCAAGCAAACCTTTGACGTCTTGCACAAATCCACACATGTCATCAACATCCTTCTGAAATGAGTCTTTCAAATCTCCAAACAATCTCTCATACTTAGTGGTCAAGTCATTCATCACTTTCTCATTGATCTCATCGTTGATGATCTTGATCTTGGAAACAAGTTGAGTGGAAAACATCGTGATTGATTCATAAATCTGATGCTGTAATGTGGTGGTGTAGGCCTGAGAAAGAAGACTATCGGCCTGAAGGAAATCTGGTTGAGGTTGGCAAGGCATTGAGCATGCTTCAATGACTTTGGTCTTCTCAACAGGAGTAGCCTTGCTGACTTTGCCCTTGGAGACAATTGCCTTGACATTCTCCGCAATCGGCCTCACTAGTCCGCACATACTCTTCTTACCCTCGTCACTACCCTTGTCGGTTGTACCTGCGGCTTTCTCCACATTGACGAGATCAGCGGGCCTATTATCATTGATAGCTTCCTCAGATGGCTGGAGAACATTCGTCAAATTGGCACGACTAACAGGAGTTACGCTCTTCTCCACCGCAGTGCTCTCTGCAACAGGCATAGGATTGTGGTTGGCTTTGTGACTTCTTGTAATTCTTTTACTAGTGTTGACCAGTGTACCATTGAAGGCCTTACGCTTTTGAGTGGCAGAGTTCAGCTTACTGCCTGCTCGGACACCACTCTTCTTCTTCTTCATCACTGATAGATGTGGAGCTTGTGCAACGACAGGATGCTCAGGTTCAGCAATAGTCTTCTGCTTCTTGACTGGCGATTCCAGAGATGGTTCATAACTATCATCGCTCTCCTCGGTGACTCTTTTCTTACTCTCAGAATTGTAACTATTCAACAGGTTCAACTGTTTGTTGATCTTAGAAATTGCCTTAGAAGCAGCCCGCTTGTGGAGAGAGACAATAGGAGAAGTCGTTCCAGAAAACGAAGCATCCAACCCTTGAGAGTCTGGGATAACGAAGTCCCTCAAAGTCTTACCCTCATCGACCTCATGGGCCTGTTCCAACTTCGTCTGAACTGCAGACTTCTTAGCCAACTTAGCAGTGGGAGGCTTCTTACCATCATCAATTAGCTTCATCACACGACACTTATCAGCTCTGATAGTGTGAACGTCACTTAGCGAATCATCATCGAAATCCCAAATATCCTTCAGGGTAAGAGCTTCTTTGGCTTTAGCAGTGGACTTCTTGACCATCTTCTGGGCGATCTTAGGAATTGGTGGTTTGTCAAGCTCAATGCCATCCAACATGTTTTCCATGCTCTCTGGGATTTGAAGGGATGGGCTGACTTGGAAAAGAGTACCAGGATTTGGATTTCCCTTCTGCTTAGCAACAATAGTGGAGATGGCTCGATAACCAACAACTCGCTTCGCAGACACGTTTGTTGTATCCTTTGTGTTGTTGACGTCAGGAGAGCCAAATATCGAATCAGTCTCCTGAATATCAGAACTCTGATTCTTGGACTGTTGAGATTGTTGGTGGTCAAGCTTCATCGCAGATGGTGACCGCTCTTCAACCTCAACTACAGTCTCAGCATCCGATAACTCGCCAGGTTCTTCAAGCGTTCTAGTAGTAGCATCAATAAAGTTCTGTACAACACTGATCTTTCTAGGTGTCGAGGTGAAAGTGGTAGAAATGCCGGAAATATTTTTCAACATGTGAAAGAATCTCTCAGATCCTTCGATTTCACCAAACTCGAACTTGAAGCTGGAAAGCGCCGTGATGTCGAAGTTGACCAATGCCTTCTTAACAGAGGTTTCAACGGTGAATTGAACGGTACTAGCCCCACGTTGAACATTTTTAATGTTCGAATGATCGATCTGGATGGGAGCGGCAAATTCATTCTGGTCAACAATAACGATAAGCCAGTCTTGAGTCAATTGACATCTACTCTCCCCACAAACACGAGCAGAGTCAATTTCCACAGCCTCAAAAGTGAAGATGGATGGATCTAGCTCGAATTGTTGAAGAAACTGATTGCAACGTGTATCGTTTGCATAACCGCCAAGTGGGAAGCTGTTGCTAGGGAAGAGTGCCTTTACAATGGAAGCGGTGCCCAACTGCGACAACAACTCGAACAGATAACAACAAACAGTGTAGTCTGTCACTGGTGAGAACATACCCACAACTTGAGTGCTCTTCTTCATGACACAGTTAGTGACAACCTGCTTAACACTGGTGTAGTCCTGGATCAAAATACACAACAAACACATCGCTTTCCAACTGTCACCATTCTTCAATAGAGCTTGATCCAAGATGGGACCGATCAAGTGCGTCGAATCAAAAGTCATGCCGTAGTCAGTACAGTCAACGAGGGCAAACCAGAAGTCATCATTTTCCTTGCTGGCAAAGTTGATTCCAATCTGGAGGATAAGTTCGAACAACTTTGGATGGATCTTTGAACCAATGTGCTCAACAATGGTCTGGAACAGCTGCATGAACTGCTCATCAACCTCTGCATCCGGCTGGCAAATGAACCGGAGAAGGAAGTTTCGTCTATCGTGATGTAGACTTCCGTCGTTAGTTAGCCGCCGAGGAACGAACAACAAAAGGCGGAAAATTGCCGTATCTGCATTACCACCTGGTGAAGCCCGTGGCGAGCTTTCCCTCCTGTGCACACACAACAATGCGCTGCATCGACTCCTTGTGGAATTCCAAAGAGCGCTGCATCATTCTTTGCTGCCCGATTTCAGTGACGCGTGGGGGATTGTTGCTGGTGTTTGTTGAAAGTGGGAAAATTCAAATTAAGCGCGCCCTGAATCCTGATGTTGTCTTTGTTTTCGATTTCTGTGTTGGTTGGAATTTTGGACCATATCTGGTTGTCATGGTTACAAGGAAGAAACAAAGAAGAAAGCTTAAAGTTTGACTGAACTAAACATCCATACACCGAGTTCTCTCGCTGAGTCATGAGGATTCTGCCAAATATTGTCGCGTGCCATTAAAACTGGCGATGGCCAAAAAACCAGCGACAAGGCTCATCAGTTTTGATCAGCTTTTAAAGCGCAACAGAACACGAGCAAGGCCCGCAAAATGTCACCTGTTGAAGACCTCACCGCGTTGCTGAACAAACTCGGCCTCGAAGAGGTCAAAGTGAAGGAAATTCTCAAGAACAAGAAGGTCTCTTCCTCATTTGAGGCTATTTTGTCCGAAGCTAACGAGCCCATTGAGTCCCCATTGGACAAGTCAAAGAGGGTGTTGCTCCACCAGTTGGCCATCTTGAGTAAAGGCGAAGTCATTCCAAGACGTTCTCTCATTGTTGACGGTGTTCTCAAGGGCGATCTTAAGACTGCGGCCCAGCTTGAGGAGGCCTTCAAGTATATCAAGTCTAAGGGCGATGACTCTAACGTTCAGGAGTTGAACGATGTGTCTGGTGTTGGTGTGACCGTTACTGAGGAACAAGTCAGGGAAGAAGTCTTGAAGTACATTGAGCAGAACAAAGACGAAATCACCTCCAAGAGATACCAGACATTCCCAAAGGTTATGGCGGAGGTGAGAACCATCCCAGCTCTCAAGTGGGCCAATGCCACTTCTTTCAAGCCAATCATTGACGCTGAACTCCTAGCTTTGCTCGGTCCAAAGGACGAGCGTGATGTTATAAAGAAGGAGAAGAAGGCCAAGAAGCCAGCCGCCGAGACCAAGAACATCCAGAAAAACGTTCCATCTAAAACTCGCTCCATGTTCTCCGAGGGGTTCCTCGGCGAGTTGCATAAAGTTGGTGAGAACCCACAGGCTTATCCAGAATTGATGGTGGAACATTTGAAGGCTGTCAGAGGTCAGGTCCATACCCGTTTCCCACCAGAACCAAACGGATATTTGCACATTGGTCATTCCAAGGCGATCATGGTAAACTTCGGCTTTGCTAAGTTCCACAACGGTGTTTGCTACTTGAGATATGACGACACGAACCCAGAAGCGGAGGAAGACGTTTACTTCAAGAGTATTTTGAAGATGGTAAAGTGGTTGGGCTTCTCTCCATGGAAGATAACTTATTCTTCTGACTACTTTGACCAATTGTATGCTCTTGCTGAAGATTTGATCAACCGTGGATTTGGATATGTCTGTAAATGTACATCCGAGGAGATTAGAATGGGCAGAGGTATCAGAGAGGATGGAACACCAGGTGGTGAGAGAACTGCTTGTAAACATCGTGATCTCCCTGTTGAGGAGAACTTGAAGGAGTTCAGAAAGATGCGTGATGGTGCTTATAAGCCAGGTGAGGCCATTCTCAGAATGAAGATGGACTTGATCAATTCTCCGAACCCTCAGTTCTGGGACTTGATTGCCTACCGTGTCCTTGATGCTCCACATCCAAGAACCGGTGACAAGTGGAAGATTTACCCAACTTACGACTTCACCCACTGTTTAGTCGATTCGTTCGAGAACATCACCCATAGTTTGTGTACCACTGAGTTCTATATGTCCAGACCTTCCTACGAATGGTTATGTGATGCCTTGCATGTCTACAGACCAGCTCAGAGAGAATATGGTCGTTTGAACATCACTGGTACCATCATGTCCAAGAGAAAAATCGCCAAATTGGTCAATGACAAGTACGTTCGCGGCTGGGATGACCCAAGACTCTTCACCTTGGAAGGTATCAAGAGAAGAGGTGTTCCACCTGGTGCCATCTTGAACTTTATCAACACTCTGGGTGTCACTACTTCCACTACAAACATTCAAGTTGTTCGATACGAATCCTCGATTAGAAAGTTCTTGGAGGACACCGTTCCAAGATTGATGTTGATCCTAGACCCAGTGGAGGTTGAAATTGACAATGTCGATGAGGACTTTGAGGAGTTGTTGGAGATCCCATACAAGCCAGGTAATGATAACTTTGGTTCCAGAAAGGTTCCTTTTGTTAAGAGAATCTTCATTGACAGATCTGACTTTAGTGACGATGACTCTGACTCTTCTTTCTTCAGATTGAAACCGAACCAGCCAGTCGGTCTTTTGAAAGTTCCATTCAACATCAGCTTCAAGTCTCTTGAAAAGGATGCTGAGGGTAAGATCACCAAGATCCACGTTCAATACGACAAGGACGTTGTAAAGAAACCAAAGACCTACATCCAATGGATTCCTAAATCAGAGAAGTTCAACTCTCCAATCAAGGTTGCACAGACTAGAGTCTATAACCAATTGTTCAAGTCTGAGAACCCATCTGCACACCCAGACGGATTCCTCGCTGACATCAATGACGACTCTGAAGAGGTCTTCCAGAACTCCATCGTTGAATCTGCCCTGGAGGAAGTTATCAAGAAGTCACCATGGAACGTTGAAGGTGCCGCTGAGAAGGAGTTCAACATTGTTGAGCAAAAGGACGTTAGCGGACCGGAGATTGTCAGATTCCAGGCATTGAGAGTGGGTTATTTCGCCCTCGACAAGGACACCACCGACGATAAAGTCATTCTTAACAGAATTGTGTCCTTGAAGGAGTCCAACACCAAGTAAACTTTTAGTAGAAATACAAGCATTCATTGCAGACTATTGATGCAGTAGTGACGCTCTTTTAGGCAACTTTCGTGCGAAAAGCACTTGGTTAGCACCGCACTAGTTTCGGTGTGCGGATGTTCCACGAATATCGGCGGGGCCGCAGGGTTCGCTGGTGGTTTGCAATTTTCAACTTTTTCTTCACCGGAGGACTCTGAAAAGCGCTTGGAGGAGGCAGCATCAAAGCATACAAATCAAGATGGTGAGTTTTACAAGATAATGAGCGGGCTAGAGAGACGGTGTGACACGTGTGTCAGATACAGCTGGTTCAGAAAAGGTATGCCGAAGTGCTCGACGCTGTTGGAAGCACTTTGTTACTATGTGAGAGAACAATAGTATGGATGCAATTATGACCACAGAGAGAACGAGATGGACAATGAGACAGTGCCACCCAGGAATCTAGACTCTTCGGTCACCATGGATCGTGGCCTGGCATAACTTGACATGCTTTCAAGGATCACTAAACACCAAGCAACACTAGATCTCTTGCCCGCTACCCTTCAATAGATCGGCAAACTAACAAGTTTTTACAGGACACTAAGACCCCAGTCACCCTTGCTAGAGTTAAGAAGGTTCTCGGTAGAACCGGTTCCCGTGGTGGTGTTACCCAAGTCAGAGTTGAGTTCTTGGATGACTCCTCCAGAACTATCGTCAGAAACGTTAAGGTATGCTCAATAATAGTCCCAGTTTATCATCCATTGAGCACGATACTAACAATTACAACAGGGTCCAGTCAGAGAGAACGACATCTTGTCCTTGATGGAGTCTGAACGTGAGGCTAGAAGATTGCGTTAAGCTGCTATACAAGTTACACACCAGTCATTTCTACAGCTATAATATTTTGGTCATAACGGGATTGATTGAATGTACGTTTGTTTAATTGTTTGAACACAGGGAGGCGCATACGGAACCACAAACTACGGCAGTTATTCATCACTATAGCTTGTGTTCTGTGTGCATATGCTCTTTCCCTCTTAAGTAGTACACTCAGTAGGAAATTCACAGTCACAAAAGTCCTGATTAGGAAGTATTCCGCACACCCGGACACCAGTGACTCTGCTGCTCATACCGTGACTGAAAAGTCGCGATAATTACCGTTTTAGGAGAGTGATGGTCCGTCCTAGTGGAAGGGGAATTTTCACTAGAAAGCATCAAATTGCAAACGATTCCACGACTTTGGAAAGAAGTGTCGAATACCCGCATCATCACAATGGCCCAGAGAGTTACCTACAGAAAGAGAAACCCGTACAACACTCGTTCCAACAAGATCAGAGTCGTTAAGACCCCAGGTGGTAACTTGGTTGCTCAGCACGTTAAGAAGAACGGTACCAGACCAAAATGTGGTGACTGTGGTATTGCTCTTCCAGGTGTCTGTTCCTTGAGACCAAGAGAGTACGCCCAGGTCTCCAAGACCCACAAGACCGTCTCCCGTGCGTATGGTGGTTCCAGATGCGCCAACTGTGTCAAGGATAGAATCACTAGAGCCTTCTTGATTGAGGAGCAGAAGATTGTCAAGAGAGTGTTGAAGGAGCAAGCTGAAAAGGAGAAGAAGGCTGCTAAGAAGTAAACTCACACACAAGCATTAGTTGAGTTAGTTCTTTATGGGGTCACGTTTCGCACAGTTCAGTTGTTTTAGTTTTGTTTTCGAAGATGGCACAAAAGGTGTCCTTTTCATGATGGAGACCGTTCATGGGATCCACCACAAGAGAGACGCACACTCTCCCATCTCTGTTCATAAATTGGGTTAATGGGGTTTTAATTTCACGTTACGATCATGTTTTAAAGCATCTACATATAGTAGTATTTCATTCTTGCCCAAAAAGGGCGGCGATCCAAGGAGACATGTAAACAACAAAAAGTGTCATGAGGATCGTAAACACAATACTTAAAGAGGCTAACAAGGCACAATGTCGCTACCATCACGCTACTCAGATGCCGGTCTCAGCATTGCAGATCAGCGACTTGTGATCACTGTGGGCAGCCCAAGGAAGAACAGGCCAATTGGAGCCATAAAGATTGAAGAAAGAGTGAATGACGTCCTTGTTCATCGGAAGAGAAAGCACGAGCAGATTGAGGTCCACACCATCGCTGATTCAGAAGGAGATATCCCCATGATTGGAATGGATGATGAGGAGGAGGTCCAAATCATATCGAATTTCGTTACAGAGAAGAGAGAAGAGCCAGGGTTTGCGTCTGGATCAACAACCCAAGATGCCCGCATGACCGACGATAGTACCCCAGAGCCATTGCAGAATAGGGAGATACTCATGGTAGTGGACACGAACTTCATGGTCTCACATCTTGACATAATTGATGGTCTTGCAAAGCTCCACAGGAAGTATCATCACACATTAGTGATCCCCGTCACCGTGGTCAGAGAGCTGGATGGGCTGAAAGGGTCTAAGAAATACACAACGGACGTGATAAGCGGGAATACTGTGGGTCATCTTGCGCGATGGGCCAATGATTGGATATACGGGATGCTTGCGAAGGGTGAAAAGTCTGTGAGAGCACAGAAATTGCGAGAGGTTACGGATAAAACAGCAGTGAAGGATGATGCTATCCTAGACTGTTGCTTATACTTTCGAGAGAAGACCGGCGCCTTGGTTGTGTTGTTGTCCAATGATAAAAACCTTTGCATGAAAGCCCTTGCTAACGAGGTTCTCACTGTGTCGCACAGAAAGGGAATGACAGCTGAACTTATAGCACGCAGATCATTTGAAGAGACTGGGGGCACAACGCTACCAGCGGGAAACACCGTGGACATTGACATTGATACGACTGAGCATTTACACACATCGAGTCATGTACCAGAACACACATTGGCTGACCTGCACAACCATGATATGGCCATCCATGATGCATCTGAACTCATATACTCAGAAGTGCAGAAGGTAGTACTGGGAGCACTAGATGCGGTAATGTATGCGGAATTTGAAGATGACATGGAGCTCATAGGGTATCGAAAATGCGACGTGGTATCATTGAGAGATGCGTCTGAAGTGTTGATTCAATTTTGGATCTCAGTATTCACCGAGTACTTTGAGCATAGTCACATCAAACCATTCAGAGGAAAAGGTAGGAAGACACCAAGACATGTATCAATTCCTCAAACGAGGGAAGAACTTCGTGAGTTTGTCAATTATTGGGGGAATGTACTCACTGGGCTCTATTTGAAGAGAGACGAAGCTCAAAATAAGGCTCTAGAGGTAATTATTCAGAGATGGAGAGATCTCAGCGACTCTAAGATATGAACTATAGACAAACAATGCATTGGATATAAGATCAGGTGCTCATGTAGGGTATAAGTGACAGAGAGGCTAGTCAATCCGGGGAATGGAAGTGCTTTGGTGCCTTTATTGGAGAATAGGTCTTTTGTGAGATTGTTCTCTTCCTCGGACCACCAAATGATTGACGTACTTTTGAAGGTCTTGTTGGTGAAGGTGTTGAACTTGGCTGGAGAGGAGGGATACTTGCTTCGTTAAGTGAGTCTCCCCCCATTGGTTGCGATGCCTGGGGTGGCTTCCCCGGGGACGGTGATCTTACAGGTGATGATCTTCTCACAGGGGAAGATCTTCTCGAGGGAGATGGTCTTCTTGAAGTTGAAGACGACTGTTTATGAGATTCAAACTCATCTTTCTTCAAATCATAATCTTTGATATCTTGTGACAGACTTTCGACGTTGGTTATTCTTCTTCGTTTTGTGACATCATCTTCACCAGTTGATACCACTCTCTTTCTGTCATTAACCACCAGGTCCTTGGAGTCTTTAAACGATGTACCATACGCCCATGTCTGATTATCATAATTTTTCTCCAAAATGTCCCAGATGTACTCATCTCCAATCTTTGGTAACTTCTTATGCTTCCACAGAGAGTCAAACTCCTGTGGTTCAAACGCCTTGATGTTGTGTCTGTTCATTGAATTCGCTGGAGCCCATTTCTCAATCATATCCTGGCCATTCATTCCGTTAACAATCTCTAGAAGGTATCGTATTGCCGAGTCCTTGTGTTGGAGCAACTTTACCAGATCGTTCTTATACTCATTGAGCGACATCACGATCGTGGATTGGTAAAACATCACATTCTTCATGATGGTGATAGCACTTGAGTCTCTCAGCACAGTAAGATCAAAACTCCAGAGGAAGTCAATCCCTTCAAACGACTTCACGAGCCTCAGCTTCAATTCTAAAGGCACCCCTCTATCTAGCTTAAGCTCTTCAAGTGTTAAATCACAACCATTGAAGTTGTCCTCAAAAGACCCAATTAGCCGCTGATATACAGAGCTCATTGAGTCTGGGTCATACCCAAACTGTGAGCTCTTGAAGCCCATCACAGTCTCGTCAACATCGCAGAACCACACGTAGTTGAAGTCCGTGAGGTATGTGCTGTAGTGCAGTTGATCATGCGAGTACTGTACGCCAAAGAAGTATTCGTCGCCCTTCAGGTGCAGCACGCTCCATTTGCGTGGGAGCATCATCATCTTTCCCAAGTAAGTGCCAGCCTCCTTGATCTGATCTGCCTGGGGAGTCATACTCATGGTGGGAGACGACAGAGTGCTGGCTGAAGAAATCAATGCACGGTCGAGGGCTGGCTGTAGTGTGCTGGCTCGGGATGTTTGTTTTGTTTTCGCCTTAAATGGCTGGCTGTGACACCTTTTTCGGTTCACTGGGGGGCTGGTCGCTACGAGGTTCAAGTGATAAAAAGACTACTGACAACAACTTATAACTATAACACAAGACACAAGACACAGACACTGTTCAGTTCTCCTTCTTCCCAGTCAAGTCCTCCATCTCGTAGCTCTCCATCGGTGGAGGTGGTCTGTCATCCAACAACAAGGATGCCAAGTGATCCTTGAGTTGCTTGAAAATCGCTTGGAATGCCATCTCCAAAGGACCCCAAAGGTTGAGGGTATGGACAAAGAACAATCCAGTGCAAATCAAGATGGTCAACACCAAGTAGAGCGGGTTTCTCAAAATGGCCATGAATTCATTCCATCCAAGAACGATCAACAGGACATACATGAATGGTGGGATTTTGGCAATGTTGGACACGATGGAACGCATGGCGTCACGATAAGCCACCTCTGCCTGTTTGAGGAAACCCTTCTTCACTTGTAGCTGTTGTGTAGAGCTCAAGATATGTGCGAATCTGTGAGGCTCATCCTCTTCGTCATCATCGTCATCACCATCACCCAAGGGCATATCTGGGATTATCTCACAATCGGTGGATAGTTTGGCGATAGCTAGCAACGGTAATGATTTCAATGCATGTTCACTAGCCTCTTTGTACACCTTTGAGATTTCCAATTCCGTTTTCCAGACTCTTGGGATTCCCTGGGAGTCATAAGTGAAGACATCTTCGAATTGACGTCTTAAAATGGTGATGATGTTCTCAATGTTGAGATACTCATGGATGAATTGATCAAATGCAATCCACGCATTCGTCTTAATCTTTGTGGCAATCTCTTCGTTATCCTCACTCGAACAGCCCAATCTGAAGTCATAAGTGTCACCATCCAATTGGAATTTGGAGAGAGAATTGGACAATAACAATCTGAAGTTATCCAGGATTCTATCCCACATTTCCAAATCTGGGGCAGCAAAGGAGTCCAAAGTGGATCTTTTCAAAGATGGGATGAACTTCTTGACAAGACGTGACACAAGGGATTGAATCTCTTGCTTTCTAGCCTTGTCAATTTCATCATCCAACAAAGTGGTCAATTCATTGGCATCTTCACCAGTTGGAAAGATTTCAGAATCCAAAGATGCCAATTCCTCAGTGAACTTGTTCAGTGCAGATTCCTTTGCCGTGGAGGATTTCTCCAAAAATGAAACTTTGTTGGATTTGTCATTCAGAGATTCATTGAATTGGATAATGATAGACTTCTTCAGCTCTTTCAGGAATGATTGCAACAGGGCGTTCAACTTGTTGTTGATATCGTGTGTCAATGCTTCTCTCTTTGATTCATAAACCAACTTGTTGTAATGACCAGCTTGAGAGTCATAATTCGCAACGGTCAGCTCATGGAGAGTATGGAAGTTCCGTGCAAGTGCTGCACCCGAGAGAGTGGACAAGTCAACAGTTGCAAACAATTCATCGAACTTTGTGGCAAACAACTCCATGGATTCCTTTACAATCTCGTCACATCTGAACCTTGCAACAAGAATCTGTTGAGTTGGAAGATCAAGGTCTTTATTGGCCATGATCTGGTCCCAACAGTTGTGTGCATACATGGCCCAGCCATCAATGGGGAAGCTCTGACGATAGTCCTGTTTGAATAGATGGCCCGGCGTGGAAGTGGAAAATCTGTCTCCCAATGAACGAACGTCAGATTCAAACTTCTCGGGCTGTAACACCTTATGGCTGAGTCCGACAAAGTCCAAGTCGAAGTACTTAGAGAGTGACACCTCTGGGTCGACCGTTGCCGGTTTGGCGATGTCATTCCACATCTTGTTCAAATCCTCAGTTAATGTTGTGGACAAGTTGCTCAAGGGAGTAGATCCCACATGATCCCTAATGACAAACAGGAGCAGCATCTTATGCTCCTTATCGCCAAACAGCGACAGGTTGACCTCAAACACCGTCTTGAGCAGGCCCATGTTGGCACCCTGGTACAAACCGACCTGGTGCTCCCAGATGTTCACAATCAACACCTCCGAGGTCGATAGGGCAAAGAGGGCAGCCTTTCTCTCGAAATCCTGGTCCTCGCCACGCTCCCTGCCGTCGGAGCCCTCGACATCCATCACAAACACGTTCTCCCTCGCGGTTGTTTCGCCATTGCACTCAATCTTCGGCGAGTAGCCCAACCAGATGCCCTTTGTCGTCTGCTGTCTCTGCGACTCGTTCATCACGTCGAATCTCGTGTGGAAGAGCGCATTCAATAGAGTGGACTTGCCCGTGGACTGCGAACCGAACACGGATATGACGTGGTAGTTGAGTGCCATGTCCGCTGGTGCCACCGTGTCGATGTAGTCCTTCACGCTGTTGTTCCTGGGGCGGGCATCGTGTTAGTACTGGTGCTCCATCTGAACGGAAAAGGGGCGCAGCAAGCGCCCAAAGAACAACGAACTGGAACTCCTTATCTTCATTGATCACCTGGACGGAGACATTGCTCGTCTCAGCCATTTTCCCGCTGTCTGGTGGTGTTGTTTTGGTGGTGTTGTTCTGGTGTATTTATTTGGTGGGGGAAGACAACCAACAATTTGAAAAGCGCGGCCATAAGCTCTTCAACACTTGATATAATAGCATAAAACACGACGCACAACACACGACGCAACAAACAACACAATGGAATTACACGTCGGGCCTAAGCTCCAGCGCACGCTACAGAGGTTCCAGGCGAAGATTGCCGCGGGCGACGTGTACGAGGCGCACCAGACACTGCGCACCATCGCCAACAGAAACGTCCGCTCGAAGGCGTACGATGAGGCCACTGACCTGCTCTACCACGGTGCTCAGCTCCTTCTCCAGTCTGCACAGCCGGCCACAGGTTCGGACCTCGTGAGCTATCTCCTGGAGGTACTCACCGAGAGTGGCACCCGCGTTGACACTGCGTCTAGGGGCAAGCTCATCACTCTGATCTCGATGTTTGATCCTGCGGAGCCTACGCTCAAGCAGGTGGGCATCGAATGCATCAATTGGTCCGTCAAGTTCGGCGACAACCCGTACGGCGATGCAGACCTGCACAATGCACTGGGACAGAAGTTTGTCGAGTGGCCGCAGCTCGCATACGAGGCAGAGAGACAGCTTGTGCTCGGAAACTCCCATTCCTGCGACACCTACATCAACCACCTGTGGTCATGGTACCAGGAAGATGAGCCTTCAAACTTTGGCCTCTACTTGTCGAGAGCAGTGCTGAACTACTTGTTCATCGAGAATGTCAAGTGTGCCCGTCAATCCCTCGAGGGCCTGCTGTCAAAGTTCACTGCGACTGAAAGCTCGCAGTTTGAAACCATCACGGAGTCCTCACTCTCCATCCAACTCTTTGAATCACAACCACTCGTGAACTTTGTGCAGTTGCTAATGAACACGGTCAACACGGGGAACACACAGCTATACAAGAATCTCGTTGCTCGTTACCAGAATGTGCTACAACAGGCTGAACTGATGGACGCATGCGCATATATCGGAGAGCTCTACTTCAACGTCCCAGTGCCTAAACAGGTCAACATGTTGCAGAACCTGATGAGTGGACTTCTTGGTGGCAAATGATCAGTTGCGTTGCACCGAGGAGGACTCCACACATGCAGCGAGTTCCAGTCTCTTGTTATCACGCAGCTCTCTAACGGCATCTTCATAGGTAAACCAACAACGTCTTCTCTCTTTACACTCAGGGTACTTGTCATGCTCCCTTTCCACAGCCATCTCGTAGAAGTGGAACTCTGAGCGTGGTGGGTGCGTCAGCACGCCCCTGTCATCCTCTTTCATCGACCCCCAGTGCTTTGGAGGTCTCATGTCCTCCACCACGGGCAGTTTGCCCGTAATGTCGCCAGTAACACCGGCCTCTTCCCACGTTTCCCTAATAGCAGCGCTCACGTAGTCAGGCTCATCACTCTCTACGCCTCCCTTGGGAAGCACCCACTTCTTGGGCTTTGCTGAAGAGCTTACAAGCAGCACCTTGTCCCTTGACGTATTCAAACACACACAACCAGCAACCAATCGGGCACCCGAACTGCTATAAACTAGCGCACAGAGAGAGTCAGTATTCAGTATTTGCTCAAGCGAATGGACGTGTGCTGCATACGTTGGTTCTTGCGGCCCACACGGGCGGATTCTTTGTACTCAATGGCCATTCTGTTGGCGCTCTTTACCTGTGGGGCATAATAATCTTCTTTTTGTTATCACAGAGTAAATTTCTCGAGATAGAAACTTTCCTTCCGGTAACAAAGAAACGAACAGCAACGGTAAAATGGAGCAATTGCACAGTTCATTCGGTGCTGACAAGCAGAAACAGCAACAATTGGATTCGCCATACGTGAAATACCTTAGGAAACCGACCACGGGCGGAAATTCCAGTCCCCAGGTTGATTCTGATGACGACTCTGACGACTCCGATGACGACGAGCCATTACCAACAACGCATGAGTTCACATTGAGCGCCTCCAAGCAAATCAAAGCACTGGCATTCCACCCTTCAGGCTCACGGCTGTACGCATCTACTACAGATGTCCTGCTGTACTCCTTTGACTTTGGTTCTTTGACGTTGAATCAAACTTCACCGTCTCACACGTATGAACCGTACGAGTCACATGCTATCCATACACTGAGAATCTCACAAAGAGGTCTGATCTTGCCCCTCGTTGCTGATTCACAGTTCAAATTACTCTCGCCTGATGGTGAGACGCTCAAAGAGTTTAGACGCGGTGACATGTACCTGTTTGACTCGAAGCAGACACGCGGACACACCGATAGCATCACCGATGGCCAGTTCCTCGATGAGAAAACACTCGCTACCTGCAGCATGGACTCCACGATCAGAGTATGGGACTGCGATGCTGCCAAACAGAGTACCGTGGTGGTCGTGAAGTCCAAGGGGAAGAAGACCAAGTTGTCAAAGATGTGTGTCATTGATGGGAAGATCATCGTTGCTGATGGCAAGCGATTCACTGTGTGGGATTCCAAGACCAAGATGCTTAGACCAGTTGGTGAGCACGAGGAGAATGATACGATAACTGATATTGTCAACGTCCGAGGCTCATTACTGGTGAGAACTTCAACGTCATTAAAACTCTATGATCTTTCCAATCTCGCCAGACCGACGATGCAAAGGTTGAATTTTGCCTCGTATCAATCGTCTCCTCTGATTCAAAATGGTGATTACATTACAACTACAGTGATGAACAATGGAACTTGTGAGTTACACATCCTCGATAAGTCTGATCTCATGACAATTGCCACCATCACTTCAACGCACAAGGTTACTTCATTAGCGTGGAACCATCAGATCAATCAGATTGCATATGGTGACACAGCAGGGATAATCACTATCCTATTCAACCCTGATGTATCACAAGGAGGTGTGATGACCACTATCAGCAACAGGCTGAAGAAACGTCACATGGATGACACTGCATTAACTACAAACGTGAAGACACTGGCTTATAACATGGATGAACTGGCCGAGTTGAACAGATCAAAGAAACCCAAAAGAGATGACTCAAAGAAGGAAGAGAAGCTGATCTGGGGCAAAAGAAAGAATCCCTTGGAATCTCACCATAATCTCTCATCTTGATCGTCATACCTAGTCTTCAAATCTTTCCACATCATTTCATGAAGAAACCGCAGCTCAATATCCAATAAAATCCAACTATCAATGAATCCTGACGAGCCAATGATTTCAGGATCATGATCTAATCTTGTACGGAGTTGTTTCACATATACGGAGCCCCCCAATTTATCAGAGATCATGAAAGTCAATGGTCTTGCGTCACCTGTGTCAAATCTTGATTCATTTACCGCGGTGAGCTGTGGAAACCATCGATGGACACGATACATTGAAACGGCATCAAAGTCCAAATGTTCAAACTTGGGATACTTCAATGGCTGGAAATTGTGATGGAAGATGGTGGCAACGTCGAAGTTTCTCAATTTCATACTCACTATTGACTCTCTAGCCATTTGAAGAAGGTTGTACAACAATTCACCAATTTTCAAAGATATTTGAGCTCTGTGCTTCAGCTTGTCCTTATGCTTTACCCAACGATATGTCTTGTTCTTTTGAGATGTCTGATTCAAAGAGTCAAGTGATGTTTCAAACGCCGTACTCGAACTCCAGTCCCAATTACCATTCTCTGGATGTTGTACCTTCTCCATTATAGACACAAGCGGACTCTTGAAGATGATTGACTTCAATTTGGACTTATCCGTACGTGATTTTGGATCCAACAACTGTAACTTCGTGGCTTTCCAATGCCTCCTCTTTGCTGTGAGCAAGATGTGTAACTTGATCAAATTTGGAGGCAAGTTTGTCAAGCAGTGGAATAACAATGGGATGGAGTTGCTGATGAAGAACAAATACTGTAAATTGTGACACATGGGGAACAATTGCGGAATGATTGTATAAAGGCCTCGGTGTGAGGCCAACTTGTTGATGCTCCTAGATGATCCCAACCTCAACACTCTAACTCCATGAGCATAGTGCGGTTTAGCCACCAAGACTTCATCAAGTCTATTTGTCACCGCCTGGTCAACTTTTGCAAACCTTTTGATCGTTTCATTCAATGCGACGACTTTGACCTGGAACAACAAGGGGTGCAAGTATGAGTAGAGAAGTTTGCAAGTTATGATGTACGGTATGATGTCTTCCTGTTGATAAAAGAGTTGTTTGGCAATCTGGCAATGAATTTCTCCCGGTAAGTCCATGAAAGTGGTGGGAATATGGCCATCTTGTGCGTTTGAGTAGTGATCAGATGTACTCATGTTGTGCTCAACTGGGGGTGAGCACTGGGTTGTAGACCCCATTGTGTTTCGTTGATGATGAGTGATATTTTATCGGGCCTAGGAGAGTGACACAAAAACGACATGTAAGTCTATTATTATGAGCACAGAGAGTTGGGGACACAATAGGCGAGTAGATGCGATTCGTATATATTGAACTACAAAGGATTCATAAATCATCACATTTTAAGATTATAGATAAGACAATATAGTAATATTCTCATCACTTCAAGAATGATCCATTGGACATCTCCACTTCGTACTCAAAATCTGGTTGGAAATCTGCGAAAAGAGATTCAGGGTCAGAAGTCATATGATACGTGTAGGCGGCTTCTTCATGACCAATCAACTTCTTTGGGTAGCTAGAACCAACAGAATCGGCAAGCATCTGGATTTCACAAGATTTCTCCATCAGAGTGAACAAATAAGCGGCCTCATCCACGGTTTCACCAACGGTTAAAAGACCGTGGTTCTGCAAGATGATACCCTTGCCGTTACCGAGAGCCTTTGCCAATCTGATACCCTCCTCCTTCTCAAGGACAACGCCACCAAAGTTCTCATACACGGAGTGCTTGTTGTAGAAGATACAGACATCCTGGTTCAACATCTCCAATGGTCTACCAAAAGTGGAATAGGCCTTTCCCCAAGTTGAGTGCGTATGACAGGCAGCGTGAACGTCCGGTCTTGCCTTATGCAACTCTGAATGGATCTTGAAGCCTGCAGCGTTGACAGCGGCCTTGTTTCCGCCAATGACGTTGCCCTCCTTATCGACATGGACCAAATCCGATACTCTCATCAGGCTGAAGTGTCTTCCCAAGGGGTTGATCCAGAAGGTCTCCGGGTCCACTGGGTCCCTCACAGAGATGTGGCCGGCACTTCCCTCTGTGTAGCCCTTGCGCCCAAACACTCTGAATGCGCCTGCGAGATGCTCAATCACCCATTGGCGCTCAGCGTGCTTATTGGTGAAGAGTGGCTTCTTGTGGCGGTATTCGTACTGACCCTGTACCAAGTTCTGCACTCCCTGCTGTGCGCCGAGCGAGACTGTCGTTGTCTCCGTTGTCTGCGTGATAGTCGCCATCCTTGACTGCTGTGAACAACCAGTTGACAAGCAGCGATGCGAGGATAAGTTCTCTTAAATAAACAATGCAAACTGCCAGAAAAAAGCGGAGCACCGCCGCGGCGGGAAGCCCACAGCGACAATGTGAGTGTTCTGGGAAGTTCCCGCTGACGGTTTCCGCTTCACCGATCGCGGTGACAGCCATCGGCTGCTGCTTCCATTAAAGCATCTCAAGACAGAAGAGAACACAACAGAACAAACTGGAGAGAACAACAACAGCAGTTCAAATCACACGAGGATGCCCTTGTATTCTGCGCCAGTGCTTGTTGCCAGCTGTGGCCACTGCACGAGAAAGCGGTGCGCCAGTGGACGGCAGAGCTTCCCGCTCGCACTCAACCTGCGCACACGTGCAAGGGACTCAACGTAGAAGATGCTTGTCGACGACCCCAGCAGGTTGGACACCGTGTAGAAGAGTGCCAATGGCACCGTTGTGCCAGGCCCGTTGAGCATGAGAACGTCCGGCGGGTGCTCAATCCTTGGAAGCACGCTGAACATGAACAACATGGACTTGATCGTGGAGAACACGGATGACAGCGCACCTTCACCGACTCTTCTGGCTCGAGGCAACTCCACCAGGGAATAGTTGTCAATGTTGTGCTTATCCGCAAACTTCCTGAGCGCTTGTGAGGACGAAACGTCGCCAATGGAGAACACGAACGTGATGTGTCTCAATTGAGGCAGCGAGGGCACGCTGGCAAGCATCCGTAGCATCTCACCGGTATGGCCTCCGGATCCCAAGAACACCATTAGCGACTTCCGAGGCCAGGGCTTGGACGAGCGCTGTGTGTGCACACTGAAGCAGGGCACCACACAGCACACACGCACGACAACGGCAGTGTACAGTAGCAGCAACAAAGAGCACAAACACCACATTCTGACGTTCTTTCACAGCCGTCTTCAAGCTGTTTGTTGTTCGCTAAGATGTTTACGTCTCTGATCGCGAAGTTGAACCTTGGGCCATTTTCTTTCTTCGGCCTTTTCAATATCGCTTTGGTGTCACAAACGGTTTCAAAGCTCCAACACACACATACACACACACACACACACACACACACACACACAGATGATCAAATCCACGCTCATCTACAGAGCCGATGGTGAGACCCACTTATAAAGACTCCCTGGATCACACACTGACAACAAGCAACAGGCATCCCGCTCTCAGGATCCGTCGACGAGGACAACGATCCTCAGCTCCTCGAGCAGAAAAAGAAGGTCAAGTTCCTCATGTCGAGAATCACATCAAACTCCGAGGACAGAGCTTCCATCGAGTCACAAGACTTCCAGATCCACTACCTCATGAGTAACGGAATCATCTACTTTGTCGTCTGCGATAAGACGTATCCACGTAAATTGGCATTCTCATACCTCCAGGAAATCTCCCAGGAGTTTTACCAATCGCATGGAAACGACGCACAGAGGCCAGATACGAGACCATACGCCTTTGTTAGCTTTGATAACTACATGCAGAAGACCAAGAAGCTGTATCAGGATGAAAGAGCCCAGACCAACTTGGACAAGCTCAACACCGAGCTGGCCGACGTCAAGTCGGTCCTGCACAAGAACATTGAGGATTTGCTGTATAGAGGTGATTCGCTGGATAAGATGAGCGACATCTCCAGCTCAATCAGAATGGAGTCCTCAAAATATAGAAAGGCTGCCAGAAGGATCAACATTGATCTTTTGATCAAACAATACGCCCCAATAGTCGGCGTGGGATTACTAGTGGTATTTCTCATTTGGTACATGTTCTTGAGAGGTTGAAGCCGATTCTATTTCTCTCTCTATCTCTCTCGACTAATTTCAGCTCATCAATCTCTATTGCCTTCGTCATTACACAAGTTCAGTAGTTTGAAATCAATCCTCTATCCAATCAATCAATGTTGCATCATGGAAGAACTCATCAGGACATGGATGGGCATTTGTGTGCAACA
Source organism: Williopsis sargentensis (assembly GCA_020995425.1). Classification (NCBI taxonomy): domain Eukaryota; kingdom Fungi; phylum Ascomycota; class Saccharomycetes; order Phaffomycetales; family Wickerhamomycetaceae; genus Williopsis; species Williopsis sargentensis. Next base: position 581,110 of record CP083469.1, read on the forward strand.
TCTTCCTCTCGGTGTTCTCACAAGAACACATCACGCTCTGAATAGGCTCAGCACCCTCCTGATGTCTGTAGATCAGAGTGTGTAGATGCTTCACGGAGTCATCACAGTCCAAGTCACCCAACGGTACCGCACCACCATGGTATAGGTTCTGGAACCGTGGACAGTTCACGAGACGCAAGCCATTAGCACAATTAAGCATCAAGCTCACAAGCGCACAATTGGATATATGGATCGCCTGGTGCGGGAATGGATCTCCGTTGAACAAAGCGTCATCGTGGTGGATCAGCACGGTCAATATTTCCAGGTTTGGAGCGTCAAGTGTTTCTACCCTCACAGGTCCCGGAAAATTTATGTCAACATCTAATTCCAACTTCAACAGACGTGGAAACTTCGCATCGTTGAAGTCCACAATGTTATCAGTCTCATGCAATGACAAGTATATCAATTTGAGAATATTCAGCTTCTCAAGCGTGGATCCACCAAACAAAGAGTGCACTAGTTCAAGAGAACAACTATCCATCACGAGAACCTCCAAGTTCGGGAAACAGTCACTCAATTTCCATTGCGTAGGTTGTGTACTGACCAATGTATCACACGTTATGACCAATTCTATCAAAGAAGGGAGATAAAACCTTGGAATGATCTCGCCCCCAAGTCTTGCAATGTCCAATCTGTACAAGTTTGGGAAAACCAACGAACTCGTCAAGCTATCATCAAGAACTTGATTCACACATAGTTGTAAACGTTCCAACTTCTCTGCAAGGTGTAAATGTTTCAACACTCTTGAGCCGTCCAGCCACGTCTCCATGCAACACCTCGTAACATTCTTATAGAGAGCAGGATTGGAGAGAAGGTCAAACTCTTGTTCCTCGTCAGCACAAAGTTCCAAGATGGATGTGTCATCCAGCTTCAAGGTGGTTATATTTGGCGCTGTTAACTTCATCACTTGTGGCTTGTACTGACCAAAGTAAATCTTCAGAGTGTGAACATCCGGGATATCTAGGTGGTATATCCTGAAGTCTTTTTGGCGAGACCTCAGGGACATGGTCTGTGCCTGTGCAAATGAACAACATCGAAGATCAGCAACGTTATAAAGTACAACATCTTTACAAACAGCTGCACAAAGATCTTTAGGGGTGTCTTCCGTGATGAAGACCATGAGTTGATTCAACGGAGAGACCATAAGGTCAACGTTTTGGTACAAGAAAGACGATGCCGACGAAATCAACAGGTTCTCTAACGGTGTCGTCTTCAATTGGACCTGTGTGTCACAGGAGTTGATATATGCCAATCTCAGAGACCCCACATCACAGAGTTCCATGCTCTTGGGATCAAAGAGTTCTTCTCCAGTGAGAATAAGCTCACGGAAGTTGCACAACACATACTTCTGTCTGTTGTCAGTTTTCTTCCTTATCGTGAGGTAGAAATCCAAAGGGACGTCAATATTACTCGTAACAACAATGGTTCTTCTCGTAAACTTGGTCTTATCTTCAGCGATTACCAAAGACTGCATTCCTGTAACCTCAACCAAGTGATAGCGGGACGTGTCCAGTTGTCTTGCAGAGTACAACAACTCCTCAGAAATGGAGGCATGGGGTGTAAAATACGGCGTGTTGCGGGTTTGGTCAACGTCGTGGATGTAGTGGAACAGATGAGCCAATGCACCAATAGAACTGAGGGTGGCAATGTCCGACGGGTAGAGGTGGTCCGTCAGTTGGAGGAAAACCTCGGAGGGTAATCGTGACAGCATGGCGGGTGTCCTGCACTTCTCAAGGGTTGTCAAACACCTTGAAGATGTTTGGGTATCAATATAATAAGTTAGCTAGGCAGCCTACAGTACCGCTTCCCAATGCAGCAGTTTTCGCGACAGTCTTTATTGGGAAATATTCGCGGTGAGTCCAGACCAACATTCGCGACCTTTCAAGTTATGGCGTTTGTTTACAATTGAGCTCTTCCCTAGGCAACTGATTTCAGAGGTTTGCACCAGCTAGGAACGTTAAGAGGAACCCAGGATGCTACCAGAGCTGAAAATCACGCGAATTGAATTGGAGTCCCTCGAAGATGTCCTCCAATGGTCGCCCGATGGTACATTGGCAGTGCAATCGACTGGTGAACTCACCTTCCTGACTCCAAAGTACACCAATGATCAGATCAAAACTGCCGATCCGTTGTTTGACATAAAGAAGTTGAGCTTGGATTCATTGCCTCGCAACATGTTATTTGCGAATGAAATCTCTGATGAAAGGGGCTCGACCTTTTTGACAAGCGTCACGACCTCCATTGTGGATATGAAATGGTCCATGATGTTTAACAACGAGTGTTACCTTGCACTTTTGACGGCTCATTTGTCGGTGATTGTGTTGAAGGACGGTGAAGTATTCGCCGACGTGACTTCCAAGACGAAGTGCACCACTCAGCACGAGCTTGATGGGATGAGAGTGCACTGTTTAGACTGGATCGTTAATGGAGATGGGCAGTTATGCATTATCCAAGGGGTTCATTCTGGAGACCTCAAAGTCACCGATGTTATCAGTGGCAAGGAATTGGAGATTATACACGTATGTGACTCTCCGATAGTGAAACTCAGAACACAAGGTTCCAAAGTGTTTGCAGTGTCTTTGAAGAACGAGGTCTTTGTCATAGAAGGTTCTGAAGTCTTGAATGTCAAAGGAGAACATAGATTCATGATCTATGACTTATATCCACAGGGTGACCTCCTTTTCTTCACAACGTGTTCCAAAGTCACCAAGTTGGAACTCAGCAGGACCACCGCACCAGTGACACTCGAGACCGGGTTGCTAACCCCAACAAGAATCATTCCTTCAAACTCAGATTTAATCCTCCTTTCGGAAACTGCATCGGTAAAGGTCAATTCTTCGTTCTCAATTATTGCAGATGATAAAGTAGAACCGGTGTTAAGTAAACGCTTACAAGCATGGACGAGAAAGTACAACGATTTTAACACGAAGAAAGTCTCTATCCACAAGTATGGATCATCTCTCAACTACAACGGTAACGTCCTAGCAGTGTTATATGACCTTCAACAAGATTCAAACTTCAAGTATATTATAGCATCATCACGCTCTTATTCTGTCGGATTCATTACTTTGGAGAACAACTTTACCAACGTGGGTACATCCCTGTCACATTTCCATGAGTTCAAATTCACAAATTTTGTGAATGAACCAAAATTGAAACCAACAGCATTACACTATGACCTTGACTTGAAATCCTTCTTGAAACAATGTGTATATGCTGACTCTGAACTCATCCAACTTTCTTCACAAAACCTGATCTTCACAGATAAGGATCCACTCATCAGAAAGACGTATTCAAGACTCCTGATATCATATATCGACAATAACAAGATGACTTTTGACAATCTGATAGATCAAGCAGTGGTTGCTAATTTGAGGTTCATGAGTGGTGAAACTGTTTTCCCCGAGGTCAAAGATGTCACAATCAATGCTGGAGCATTCAGTGAGGTGTTCAACTTTGGTGCAGAACAAGATAATGACACAGTGGTCTCACTTTCAAACCACATTTGGCAAAGATGCTGTCTCACCTTCTTACCCGTGATAACACCACACGTCAAACTTGACCCCGCGACTTCAAAGAGAGCTCTAGATACATCGAGAGACAAGTTCAACGATTTTGGTGTGCTCACTAGAGCCTTACTGGAAGCAAGCGAGTGTTCCATATATACTGGGTGTCGCTATCTCACTAGGTGAGTAAGCTACATATTCGGACACAGCATCGCCAGCGCGTGAGATCTCATTCTGTCTTTTACCTCTTACACAATGTCAATTGGCACACAAATCCTCGGTCTCTTGAGTCTCTTGCCTCGTGTCAAGATCAGCAACAGAAATGTCGACACCAAGATCTCAAGATTGATTGAATCATAGTCAAACAAAATTGTGTAAGTGTCCTGGACTCTGTCTGAGACCCAGGCAACACGTTTGTGAGTATCGTCAACAATCATCGAACCGACCAGAGGAGAGGTGACAATCTCAAAGTGATTCAATCCACACCAGACGAGGTATGTGTTGTTCCCCATGGTGAATTCTCTCTTATCACGGATGTCCAAGTACTTTGAGAACAACGAACTGTCCATTGTTATGAGTGATGGGGAGATTTGCAACACGCCCACGTCACTGGGATGACCATTGCTCAACACGATGTAATTCTCCACCCACTTGTGCCTTATAGTGGCGACCAAACGTTTGTTTGACGAGCACTTGACGAACCACTTGTCACCGATTCTTTTCAACTTGTACAACCTCTTGCCAATGGAGTTCGTGACATGCATAGAACGGTACGAGTCAGCGTGGAATTGGATCTCATGAACTTGCGATTGGAGTGGTATCGTCTGCTCAACCCTCGGGTCTCTGAAGAAGTTGTACTCTTGTACACGTGCAGCGGTAACAGCGCCAACAAAGAAACCAGCCAGAATGACAAGCCCTAATGCAGCGGCCATTACACTGATAGCCGACTCTGTGCGATTTTGTCGTCTTTCTATGTGATAGGGGGCGATGATGGGCTTGTGTGGCTCCCCCCTGGATTTCAAATGGACCTTAGTGCCACTGTTGCGCTTTCTGTATTTTCCGTTTTGTGGAGCCCTGCGCAGGAGTTGATTTTTGTGTTAAACTTTGAAACTCCCGATGTTGGAGGAGGCCGAGAAGGGGGGTTGATAGCAGAGTGTTTGCGTGATGGCTCTGATCTGACTGTTTATGACAAGGAGATGCGACTGGCAAGGATATTTATGCTTGGTTGGTCCTTTGTACGATCCACACTGTGGCCTGTATACCATATGCAGTGTGGTGATCCAAGATTCAAGATCAAATCGGACTTCGGTATTCACCTAGTCAGTACTAGAGACACTGACTATCAACTGAGAATGATAAAATTTGTTCAGTCTGATAGACTAAATAGTAATCAAGCATGATCTGTGGTTCGCGAGCCTGTACGAGTTCTTTGGCACTGAAAGTTCCAAGCTCGGGCAATTGTGTAGTTGGCGCGTTCAATCCGGGGAGTCTATATTTGGATTCACTCAGATGCAAGTGACTGCCAAAAGGAATGCAGCTACATTGGTCATTTGTTCACTCTGTAGCATGCTTTCACGAATTGCACGAGTGGTACAATGAAACAGGATTAGCGTTTTCACTGAGTCCTTGAAAAAAAAAAAAGCTCATATCACCAGTTTTGTGTCAGATTCTTCCGGACGCTTATGGTCAGCTCCTAGCATCACGGAATGAACTAAACGAGCACCAAACTCTAATGCACTTGATTGAAACGAGCTCATTAACCTAATCGAATCCTAACCGTAGCAAGCTGTGACTGCTTCAGCAGCTGCCAGGCCATAGGGCAACACACATAGTTAGATTCTTCGGCTGTCAAAAGTAACTTCGCATAATAGAAGTGACGCAAAAGTAGCAGCGCACGAGAATAAATAATCTATCCACTGCCTATAAAAATAACTGGATCAGTTTTCTTCTCATATAACGTACATTTGGTACTGTGATAGTCGTTGTATCCAGTCAATTGGAATCACAGCTAGGAATAGTTGCAATTTGCGAATAGAAAACTGTGATACATCCTCGTTGTTTGAACATAACAGATCATATTCAGGAGCTGAAGATCCATACACAACACCAATCAGAACCTTCAAAATAACATGATGCCTGAAGAACAAAACAGGGTTGAAAGTGCGGTACACCGAGCAGCTGTAGAGGCTGATAAACTTGAACCGCCAATCCCAGACGAGCTTAATGCTAGGGTTTACAGTGTTTCTCATCCCTTCTACCCAGCAGGCCTGGGTATCTTTAATCTCGCTATGTCATTACCACATATTATAGGTTTTAGTGCCCGGTGTTTTTACGATAGCCAAACCTGGCTTGTCGGACGTTCATTGTTTTTTGGAGGCCTTTGTATGCGGTTCGTCACTGGCTGGTCCCGTTGTGGGTTTTCCAGTGGGCATCAGAACTGGAGAAAGAATTGAAGGCCTACATCCAGCAACACAAGCCGTGCGATATTGACCTATCCATGAACACACTAGTCAGTGCTATGCACCGTATCTTGAGCGTTCTCAGCGCCTTGATCATTTTCCCATGGCTAACAATGAGCATTATTGTCGAGCCAGGCAATCCCCCAGCTCTCATAAGTTTTATAGGCCTTTCAGTGTCATTTGTTGTTTCGTGCTCCTTGTCGGTATCTTGGTGTTTCCTGATGACCTGCTATTATCGCAGAGTGGGAAAGCGGATCATTGAGGCAAACGCAGTGTAGGTGGAAAATAATAATGCAGCCAGGGTATGGTAATGATGCACAATCAAGATTCAAAGTGCTCACGACTCAGGAGTCACTTATAAGAATGGCACATGTTCAAGCGTCGTAAGAATAGTTCATCATGTAGTACACGGGCATACACAGAACAATTGATTAAAAGTGCTAAACAGCTGAAGTCAGCCGCTCAAGCGCAGAAAAATCAGCGCAACTTCCAACTGGGCCGCTCAGCTGCTTTCACCCAATAGTTCACAGTAAAAGCTGTTCAAGAGGCATTGGAATCGATCTTCCGCCACTCCTCACAATCTGCCAATGGAAGACCTAATGCCAAAGCTGTACGACTTCTCCAAGGATGACTGCTTCTCGTACTTCACCATCACCCCATTGGAGAAGCCCTTCACCAAGTCCAACACCAAGATGCAGTACCAGGACTACAACTTGCAATGCACCAAGTGCGCATCGTCATACCAGTGGTCAAAGATGAACGTCACCAAGGTGAGAACGCATCTGTTGAACCAGCACCAGGTGCTCATACAGAGTGGCCAGTCGTGGAACGTGGAACAGACACTCACTGAAGTCAACGCGATGAGCAAAGAGTTGCAGAAGCAGTTACCGATGCTTGACCAGCGGTTCCCAGGGCTGAGTGACACGCAGCGTGTGATGCTCTACGTGAGGCTGTCCCTTGCTGGAACCAAAAGCGGTGTGGAGAAGTTCATCCTGGAGAACCCAGACACAGTTGAGTACTTCTATAGAACCCTCGTATGAGTTATAGGACCTTATGTATGGCTTAGGCACAAGGACATAATATTGTTATGAAAGCTTTGGTGCAACTTGTAGTATGCGGTGAACGTCATCCATCTGTGAGAGAGCAGATGGGTTGAGATGTAGTGGTTGACACAGCGCTGTGTTTTTTGGTGAGTCTGAGATCCCGAACTTTTCAGCTTTGGGCTTTTAACAGAAAACCATGGCTTCTCTCATTCAAGAGGCATCAGCTTGAAAACATTCCAGGGACGACTCCGAGAATACCACCGAGCACATACACTCCAATGCAATGACATCAGAGAACTTCCATCACCCGTACAGGCCGTACCCGATTCAGCTGGCGTTCATGCGTGCGCTTAACTCAGTGCTAGAGAACAACTACAAGATTGGTATCTTTGAGAGCCCCACGGGTACAGGAAAGACCCTATCGTTGCTGTGTGCCACAATGAGCTGGTTGAGGGATTCAAAGGCTTCACTGAATGAGAAAGTGACGGGTGGCCATGCGCAGAGTGGTGGAGATGATGGCGAAGATGCAGATGAACCGGACTGGGTGAAGAGCTCGTACAAGAGGATGACAGATACGAAGAAGTTGGATGTCCTACAGGACTACGAGAAACATTTGGATGAGTTGGTGTTGCAGAAAAAAGCACAACCGTTGGTAGAGCAGCAGAGACCACGCAAAAAGGTCAAACGCATCGAAGTCGAGATCGAAGAGGAGGATTTCCTTCCTAATGACTATAACTCAGACGATGAGGACTCTTCCAGTCAATCACTCACCACTGCCCAGAACAGAAATGACGCACTTAAGCATGAGATTCAATCGCTAATGAAGAAACTCGACGGTCCAGCGAGATTGGACACCACATCACTGTTGGATCAACACACAAAGATTCTATTTTCATCAAGAACACATTCCCAACTTTCCCAGTTCTCACAACAGCTGAAACTACCACATTTCCCATCATCATATGATACGATAAAGGATGAGCACCTGAAATACCTACCCCTTGGTTCCCGCAAGCAGCTCTGTATCCATCCGAAAGTGGGCAAAATTGGTGATACAGCATTGATGAATGATGCCTGTGCTGATATGCAGAAGCCAAATGCAAAGAGTCATTGTGAATACTATCCTGGTATAAATAGAGAAGCCATGCAAGAGAAAGTCACTCAATTCAGAGACTCTGTGTTCACCAAGATCAGAGACATTGAAGAGTTACCAGAGTTGGGCGAATCAATTGGCGTTTGTCCGTATTATTCGGTAAGGAGAGGAATATCCATGTCGGAGATCATCACATTGCCTTATCAACTGCTGCTGTCCAAGAATTCGAGGGATACTCTTGGGATATCCATCAAGGATGCCATTGTGATTATTGACGAGGCCCATAATTTACTCGACACCATCACCGCAATCCATTCTGTCAAGGTCTCGCTGACAGAGTTCCAAAGGTGTCTGAGTGGGCTTAGATCATACATGAAAAAGTTTACCAGGAGGCTCAATGGTGGTAACAGAATCCACCTGATGAAGTTAATTAAGATCATGAGTATAATCATCAAGTTTATGGAGAATAGGACGTCTGCAGGATTGAAAGCTGGTGAAGAGATTGACCTCATGGAGATGTTTGACAAAGCCACAGCAGATCTGTTAAACATACACAAAATGGAGAAGTATCTGGCTGTCTCGAAGATTGCGTACAAGATTGAATCCTATATTGACACAACCTTTGAAGATTCTGATGAGTCAATACAATACAAATCAAAGACGCCAATCTTTTTCAAGATCATTGAATTTCTCAAATCCATCAACAACCCTTCACAAGAGGGGAAGTTCTTCATTGACACCAATCCAACCTCTGTGAACTACCTATTATTGAACCCTACTGAGGTGTTTCGTGACATAGTTGATGAATCCAAATGTGTCATTCTTGCTGGTGGTACGCTTGAACCCGTTTCTGATTACTACGACTATCTGTTCCCATACATTGAACCCAAACTGATTAAGAAGTTTTCATGTGGACATGTCATTCCAAAAGAGAATCTTGGTGTCTATGTCGTTGGCAAGAGAAATGTCGATCTTGAATTCTCATTTACAAAGAGGAATGATAAACTCATGATGCGGGATCTTGCAGAAGGTATTTTGGATATCGTAAAGAGAGTTCCCAACGGTGTGGTGGTGTTTATGCCCAGTTATAAGTATCTAGAGGAGGTGACCATGTACTGGAGGACAATTGGCCTGTTTGATCAGATCGATGGCGTGAAAACGGTGTTTAGTGAGTCATCCACAAATGATGTGCTTGGTGAGTATTCCACACAGGCCCAAGAAGATGGCGCGCTCCTCTTGGCTGTCGTTGGTGGTCGCTTATCAGAAGGTATCAACTTCTCTGATGGCTTGGCCAGAGCTGTGATCCTAGTGGGATTACCATATCCTAATGCCCAGTCTGGTGAGCTGGTTGCTAAAAGAGGATACATTGAACAACAGGTCCTTGAAAAGACAAAGAGCAAAGAGGAGTCACTTGCAGCCGGAAGGCGTTGGTATGATGACCTGTGTATGAGAGCCGTGAACCAATCAATTGGGAGAGCTATAAGGCACCAAGAGGACTACTCGCTGATATACCTGTTTGATGACAGGTTTAATAGACAGAATATCAAGAGCAAGCTGAGTGGGTGGATCAAAGAGAGGGTGGAGAGTGTGGATTTTGGCTCGGTTCTACGCAGAACAGAGCATTTCTTCGAGGAGAAGACTGGCGGCCCCCAGGCCTCACTGGACTGTGACACTGATAAATCGTAGCCATAAAGTATTGCGATCTCTATTTAGTATTATCTAGATATATAAACTGATCAATGATCATTTGATAACCATCAAGTCCTCGATCTTGACCAATGTCCGCACAACATTGTAAACCACCAGTAATAACGAGTAAACTTCTTCGCCAGTGTTCTAAGATATCACAGGTTTGGACGCTGTTACCCGCCCGGTTCTTTTTTTTTTCTTGTTTACTTTTCGCTCCGTTTAACTGAAGACACGCTCAACAGCCTCTCAACTCAAGACTGAGCCCTCCAGATACACACGTACACGCCAGCCAATGAAGGAACTTTCGAGCGGCAAGAGACTACTGAACGAGCTGTTGGAGTCTTCGACTTCTCTGCCTCCAAGGGACTCCGACTTGGGCGAGATCCAGTTGGGTATCAATGAGATCAGAACAAGGGCCCACAAGTTGCATTCCCGCAAGGTGAACGGACAACAGCCACAACAGGACAAGTCCATGGGCATCGATGGATTGACTAGAGGTCACTACTTGCTTGCGGGAAAGGTTGCCATTGAGGAGATGGAACACTGCCTGAAGCAGCTCGAGCAGTCGAGGGCCGAGACTAGAGGTGCGAAGCACCACAACATTGACCTAGACACCTACTTGAGGTCCAAGAAGGATGAGAACATTTTAAGCTCCATCGAACAGTCGTTGAGTATGGCCGCCAGGGATTTTGACAAGTTTGTCCAGGACAATGTCTCATTGGACTGGAAGCAGCGCAGAGTTGAGGTGTTTGCCTCTGTCTTTGCCAAGTTGCCGTCGAAGAAACTTGACAAGTCCCTTGACAAGGGTAGTGCTGCTAACAAGGTACTGATGTGGGGTAAGACCAAGTTGCTGGACGATTCCACGTCAAAGTTGAACGTCAATGAGAACTATCTGACCAGAGCCAAGTTTGAGCGTTATGCTAAGCTTATCAACTCTCTGAACAATAGTCGTCAATCATCCACGGAGTTTGACTTAGCCAATGAGTTCAAGGAGCTGTTCAATGGCTCTGATGTGAAGTCCAGACAGTTCCATGAATCCTGGACCATCATTTCTAGCTTGAAAGATGTCGCTAAGAAGTCCTCGTCATTCAACGACGGAATCATTGCAAAGGGTAAAGGTTACCTCCAAAGACAATTCTTCGAGTATGTTAACATGGTGTATAACACCAAGGTCGTGGACAAGGGACTTCCTACCATTGTTAACAAGGTGAAATCGTTCATCGAATATCAGAAACTGAACTCAAATGGTAACTTGCTGATCGTGAATGGTGTTCCAATTTGGGCTCTGGTCTTTTACTTGCTACGTGCCGGTTGTGAAGATGAGGCCCTTGAGCTTGTCATGGAGCATCAATCTGTGTTCAAGAAGGTTGAGCAATCGTTCGTTCCATATTTCAAGGCGTTTGTCACATCTCAGGATAAGAGATTACCACCAGCATTGACGAATAAAATTCAGGATGAATTCAACAACCATATTAAGAAGTCACTTGATGGTGATCCATACCGCTATGCGGTGTATAAGATCATTGGCCGCTGTCAGCTGAACAGAAGAAACATCTCGAACATTGCGCTCACGGTGGAGGACTGGCTCTGGATGCATCTGATGCTCATCCAGGAGGATCAGCAGGATCATGGCGAGAAGTACACACTGGGAGATTTCCAACAGATGATCAAGTCTTATGGTGAGACCAAGTTTAAGGACAATTATCTACAGGTGTTGTTGCTCTCTGGTATGTTTGACGATGCTGTAAGCTATGCAATGGGGGTCAATGAGATGGATGGTGTTCATTTGTCCATCGGTCTGGCGTACTACGGATTGCTACAGGCCTCAGTCGCAGAGGTCAAGGCTCGTGGGGAGAAGTTTACCAAGCTGATGGGTTCTTATATCAAGAGTTTCAAATTCACAGATCCAAGAATCGCAGTGGAGTATCTTATTCTGATCCCGCTGTTTGCTGAACAAAGCACGATGTGCCATGAATCGCTCCGTGAGCTCATCTTGGAAACTAGAGAGTTTGCGATCTTGTTGGGTAAGATCAACTCTTCTGGTGTTCGTATTCCTGGTAAGATTGAACAGAGAAAATCACTAATCAACTTGGACCATGGATTCTTGAACACGGTTACTGAACAGGCTGCTATTATGGCTGACAAGGAAGGACGTATCTTGGATGGTCTCTTGTTGTACTCATTGGCTGAGGAGTATGAGATTGTCATTTCTATCATCAACAGGTTGTTGGGTGAATACCTGAGTAATACCGAGTTGGACCAATCTTTGATTGATGACGGCAACGCTGAGACTAACCCAGTGCTCATTGCGGAGAACTTTTTGAAGATGCAGCAGAATGTGTCGATGGAGAGGGTTGTCATTTGCAAAAGACTTCTTGCCATTGCTGATATTCGTCAACTGTTCATCCAGAAGGATTACGAGGAGACTTTGACCAGAGTGGAAGAGCTGGATATCATTCCAGTGAATGCTACGTCGATGTTGGCCACCATCAGATTGAAGTCTGAAGAGCTGTCATACTTGGACGAGTCGTTGTTGAAGAACGTTCCGAACTTGTTGATCATGGCCATGAGGTGCATTTCCGCCGTTAAGGAGCAGATTGGTAATAGCGTCTACAACGGCATCAAGGAGGAGAGAACAAGAGAGCTGAAACTCGTTGCAAAGAACTGCGTCGTGTTTGCCGGTATGGTGCAGTACAAGATGCCTCGTGAGGTGTTCAGCTTGCTCATTGGTCTGGAGGCTGCTTTATAAGAAAGAAGAAGACTACAGACTTGGACACATTGTTGTACGTTGCAAATTAGCTTGTAGAATTGGTATGATCGTGGCCGTGTGCGTGTTTGGAGTAGTCCGGCTGCTTCTCGTACGAGTTTGGAGAGGGCATCTTCCTTGCCCTGTTGGCCTTCTTCCTTTCCTTGCGGTCTTTAGCGCTGTCATTGCCGTTATCCTCGCCTTCATCAGATGAGCTTGAAGACGACGAACTTGACGAGGACGAGTCGCACTCATCACACTCGCCCTCCTCTTCAAACGAACGCTGTGGGTGGAAGATGCAACAGATCTTGGACTTCTTCTTGTTCAGGTGCTCGTTGTCCACGGTGCCCTCTTCCCACCGCACTCGTGCTCTGCGCTGTTGTTCCTGCTGCTCCTGCTGCTCCTCAGACACGCGCTCCTCGGCCCTCAGCACCAGTCTCTCGGGCGTGTGTTCAATAACCTCTGTGCGCACGTTCTGACTGCTCATTTACTCCGTGTTGCGTTGTACTGACCTTCTCTGCTTTCTCATCTAATGCTTTTCTCTCTTGACTGTGTTTTCCCCCCCACACAAGGAAAAAGTAAAAACACCGTCTCGAGAACGTTAACAACGGCTAATGAAAGGAACAGAGTGCGGGACACAATGAGAACCACGCACGCGCTGCTGTTGGCAGCGTCGCTGCGGGCGCAGGGAAAGACGCTCGTCGAGAAGGTGCGCACACAGCCCAAGACACGCAACGATATGACGCTGAAACAGGCGTCGAAGATGTTCTGGGAGTGGCTGACGAACCCGTCGCAGACGATGCTGAGACGTTATGAAGATGCCATTCTCAAGGACCTGAAGCTGCCCGAGGAGGCTTCACTGGTCAGGAGCACGACCGCAGGACTCCATGAACTCAAATTCACCAACCCTAGTGCGCGCATCGAGACGCCCACGCTGCTTCTTCACGGGCACGGTGCCACGGGTATGTTCTTCCACAGAGACTTCCCCGAACTCACGAGGCACTTCAAGGAGCTGTACGCAGTGGATCACCCGGACTGTGGTCTCAGCGACATCCAGTCACTCAAGGTGAGCAGGACAAAGGCTTCAGTGACGCTCAAGAAACTCGAGGGACAGAACAGAGCTTTCACCATCAAGCAGAACGTGCAGAAGAACCGTGAGAGTGTGCACACTGTGGAGCAGTTCTACCTCAACAGCTTTGAGAAATGGAGACAAGCCAACAACCTGGACAAAGTGAACATTGTTGCCCACTCGTTTGGTGCGTTTTTATCCTTCAAGTATTGTCTCCAGTACCCTCATCGTGTGAACAAGTTGGTCCTCTGCTCTCCTGCAGGCGTCGAGCGCTCCATATTCTCGTTGAACAACACGAAAACCAGTGGTATAATCTCCCAGGACCCAGGATCGCCCTTCTACTACCGTTATGCTTACCTTCCCTGGCCAATCACCACATTCGGGTTCACCCTGGCAAAGGCATTTGGTCCGCTTGGCGTACAAATCCTCTCCAAATACCTCAGTCTGCGCTACTCAAGAGGCTCTTCAGATGATGCACAAGTCAACCTTCTGCTGAAATACACAATCCACCTCTGGTACCAGCGCAACCAATCCTTCAGGAACTTGCTCGTGGTACTGAACAACCAGATCTTGTCATTGGACCCTATCCTGGACCACATCAAAAAACTCAAGGTGCCCACTTACATCATGTATGGCCAATACGATTGGATGAACTCACAGGGAGGCTATGAAGCTTTCAGGGAGTGTGAGGCACCGGCAAAATTCAAAATTATCCAGAATGCTGGTCATAACGTCTTCTTGGATAACGCAGCAGACTTTGACAAAGAAGTGGTGGACTTCTTGAGCGAGGAAAAAGAGTAAGAGTACAAACAACTTTGTACATTCAAACACAATGCCATATATATACACTACTAGAGTTTTTAAACGAAAATTAAACAACATCTATAAATTTGTAAAAGGCTTAAAGTATATCAAATCACAATGGAATGGCTCCTGTGTCCTGTGCAGTGTTGGCTCTGGAGAAGGAAACGTACTTCTCAAATGGATTCTTTCTCTCCAAATCGTGCTCTGGATTATGTGATTTCTCCTTCTTGTAGTACATTCTCTTGAAGAACTTGTACAACTCACATCCCAACCAGAAGGCAACGGTGGTGGCAACAGAAATACCCCACTCCTTACCAATAGGGCCATGCAAGAACACCTTATCGTTGATCACTGGAATGTAAACAACTGGGAAACATGAAAGGAAACCACCAACAACAGACCAGAACAAGAACTGGTTACTCCACAGATCTTTGAACACTTGGGTCCATGGAGTCTCAGTTTCCGGTTTCATGGCGAATAACGAACGTCTCAAGTCAATAACCTCCCATGCAAGAACCAAGGCACCCCAAGTCATTGTACCAAAGGCACAAGAACGTGCTCTGAACACCCACTTACAAATATCACCGGCACTGGTACTGTTACAGTCAACACCCAGTTCACCATTACCCCAAGCGTAGATCACAATGCAAAAGGCTGCAAGACATGCAATGGCCAACATCACACCGTAAATAATCAAGTCAACAATCATCTCCCACGAAAAGACAGATTCATTAGCTGGCTTTGGATCCTTCTCCATGATATCTGGCTGAGCAGCCTCAACACCCAATCCCATGGCTGGGAAACATGAAGTCACAACGATAATCCAAAGCACCTCAACTGGAGACAATGGGAACACAGAAACACCATTGATATCCTTGAACACAAGACCGATCATCAAGAACAAAGCCTGACACAAATTCTCAGCAAGCAATTGCAGCACAAACTTCTGGATGTTGTCATTCATTCTTCTTCCTTCCTCGATACCATTAATGATAGATGCAAAGTTATCATCACTCAACACAATATCAGAAGCATCCTTGGCAACATCAGAACCTGCAATACCCATTGCAATACCAACATCTGCAATCTTCAAGGATGGAGAGTCATTAACACCATCACCGGTCATGGCACAGAACTTCTGACGACGATGTAAGGCCTCAATCATACGCACTTTAGTCTTTGGCGAACAACGAGCAATAACCAACGGTAACACAGGCAATTGATCAACCTGGTCCTCAGACAAGTCATCAAACTGTTGGGCAGTCATAACCATGGCACTCACGACATCTGGCGCATAATGGAACAAGTTGTGTGGCAAGATACCAACCTCTTGAGCAATGGCCTTTGCGGTTCCCGGGTGGTCACCAGTGAGCATGTGGACGTTGATACCAGCCTTGTGACACTTCTTCACAGCACTGCGAGACTCCAATCTTGGTGGATCATAGATACCAACCAACCCGACAAAAGTCAATTCAGATTCAACTTGGTCTCTGTTTGTGATGTCAAAGTCCTCTGGAACGGTCTTTTGGGCAAATGACAAGACACGAAGACCCTCTGAGGACATTGAGTTCATGTTCTCTTCAATCATCTTCACGTGGTGCTCAGTCAATGGGACAAGTTCACCATCAACATACCAGTTGACACAACTTTGCAAAACACGCTCAACGGCACCTTTGGTATAGATGTACTTGGAGCCTTTCTCCGACTTCTTTGAGTAGATGGCACTCATCTTCTTGACAGAAGAGTCGAATGGGAATTCAGCCAAGTGTTGATATGGAGCATCTTCACCCTCGGTGAATTGTTCACGCCCGTATTGGTTTCTGTGGGCAAAAACCTGGATGGCGATCTCAGTTGGATCACCGTGTGCCTTCCATTCACCGTGCTCATCTTGGAAAACAACGGCAATGTTGGCCAATGTTGCAGTTTGCAACCATTTCTCAAACAGTGGAGATAATTCTGAGACATCTTGAAGTTCGCCATCCTTGTCGTCCTCTGATTGTGCCAAGTCATTTGGAGACTTGCTTTGAAATTTCACCTCGCCGATTGTTGGGTTCAATGGCTCCTGGGCATCAATGACTTGATAAGTACCAACAGATGGGATCCAACAAGATTTCACAATCATCTTACCCTGTGTCAAAGTACCAGTCTTATCCGAGCAAATGTCATTGATTGAGCCCAAAGCCTCCAAAGAGTCCAGTTTTCTAACGATAACGTGCTTCTTTGACATAACCTTGGCACCAACGGACATGGTAATGGTCAAGACAACAACCAAAGAGGATGGAATCATAGAGACGGCAACACAAATGGCATAAATGGCAATCTCTTTGGAGACATTGAACTTTTGTGTAGCCATAACGATAATAGCAAATATCACTGCGATGCCAAACAGCAAGATTGCCAATTTGGAAAGTTTTCTATGCAATGGAGTGCCGACAGAAGTACCCAAGAATGTTCCAATGGCTTGCTTGGACAAGTTCCACAAGTTAGTCAGAGTGGAAGTCTCATCATCACCTTTGAAAGTCTTCTTGGAGTTCTTCAAAGATTGAGCAATCTCACCAATCTCAGTGTGAAGGCCCGTTTTGACAACGATACCAGTAGCACGACCTTTGGTAACCACAGATGAGGAGAATGCCATGTTGAGACGATCACCAACGCCAACGACGCTGTCATAGACGACTGTCTGGTCCTTCACCACTGGGAGGGACTCACCAGTGAGCAACGCCTCGTCGGTCTCAAAGTTCAAGGAGTCAATGATTCTGAAATCAGCTGGCACGGTGTCACCAACTTTAGCCTGGACGATATCACCAGGCACGACGTACTTGGTTGGGATTGTAGTCAAGTCACCGTTTCTATAAGCTCTTGCCGTTGGTGAAGAGAGGGATTTGAGCGAATTCATCGTCTTTGATGCCTTGAACTCTTGATAAGAGCCAATGGCCACGTTGATGAACACGACGAATGCAATGACACCTCCGGAAATCCAGTCCTGGATACCCAGGCAGATTGCCATGGAGATAATCAACACCAGGATCATAGCGTTGAAAGTCTGATGGATGATGATGCTCGCCAGGGAGATCTTTTGGTCGTCTCCGAGTGTGTTCTCCCCGTGCAACTTCAGCAGCTCCTCTGCGCGTTCAGCTGTGAGTCCCTCAAGCATGTTTGTGTTGAAGACCTGCTCGAGTTGCTTGAGTGGTATTCTGTAGTGCTCCAACTCGTGGAGCGAGGAGTTCGTGTCCGACATGTCGGTGCCCTTTGTCATGACTGTCTGGTCGCGTTCCAGTTTGTCGTCGTTGAAGGACATTGTTGTGTGTGAGTGTATATGTTTATGATATCTTCATGTTAATTGGTTCAGTGGGGGTGATCAGGGTGGGCAGCACCTTGCTTTTATAACAGTGTGGGCAACTGGGCATTGGTTGGACGACGTTGCTTGGCTGCTTCCTGCCCGATGAATGAGCCAACGCCGTGGCGCACGCCCCGTTTTCCATGACACAAAAGTTTAGTGCGGGGCACACGCTATGATGTCATGTTCACGCGCCTCGGATTCTCGCGCAGTAGCGTGCAGCGGCGCTAGGTGATCTCTGCAGTCATTGTTAGGAGCTTGTACTGTGTTTTGCCCGTTTGACGGTTGTGAAGACTAGGACAAATCCTCTGCTACACACTCCGATCTCCCAACCCCTCTTGCGTTTGCTGTGTCAAACAGCTTGGAACTAATGGCAGTTCCAAGGAATGAGCGCCCAGGATGCGCCACACAGTCACGTGCCCAGAGACTTGAATTGCTTTTTTTGGCTTATTTTTGCACGTTCTTATCGCTAAGCCCGCTTGGCATGAGAGTCTCAGCAGACTAGAATTCTTGGACTATCGGGACAACCGTGAGGGGGGGGGGACTCACCAAGATCCAAACCCACCGGTTCAGATGTTCACAGTTCGTTACATGCTCAGGACTCGGTGAAGCGTCACTGGTGACTGAGAAGGATGCCCCGACCCGGGCTGTTGATACAGCCCGTGCTCAACTCTTGGACTTGGGAACGTTCTGGCAGCCGAATTGAATCCTCATGGGGTCTTGGTTTAGAGCTTGGCAGTACAAATGGAACGGTGGATACTACAGTCTAGACACTTGGAGCCATCCCCCGACTCCCGAGAGCGAGGATATGCCGAACACTTAACTGCAGCTTTTTCAACCGCATCAATAAATCAATGCACGTGTTGACACTCTTCAGCTATCACATTAGTGCAGATCATTCCTTTGTCTTAGACACCCGTACTTAGAGTCTAGAAGTGTGCATGAAACCTGGATCATTCTGCACTATCTCGCACTCCTACAAACTCAGTAAACTTCTTCGAGAAAGCCAAGCAGCCAAAGCACAAAGATAAGCCACAGAGGGGGGGGGGCAACGGCTATTTCAGGCGGTTCGCAACTTTTATCAGTGAACGCCTAATTCTACATCCTTGAGCTAATGATTACCCTGATATCTGTACACTATAATGCTTCACTTCAACAACGCATCCTCCTTCTGCTTATCATCCTTGAACAATTCCTCATCCAACTTTAAATTCTCCTGGATGTTCCACAACTCTGCATACAAGCTTCCCTCTTTTCTCAGCAGACTCTGATGATCTCCCTCTTCCTTCACTTGGCCCTTTTCCAAGACGATGATCTTGTCGCTATCAGCCACAGTTCTCAAACGATGTGCAATGGACACATTGGTGTTGCCGTTATCCTTAAAAATGGACCGAATGGTCTTTAGAAGACTCTGTTCTGTATGCGTATCCAATGCACTCGTCGCCTCATCAAAGAAAGTGATTGGTGACTTCTTCAATAACAATCTCGCAATCGCCAATCTCTGTTTCTCGCCTCCACTTATCATCATACCGCGCTCTCCCACAATCGTCTGTAGCCCATCAGGTAAATCTTGGATTAATGAGTCCAATTGTGCCTCTCTGATAACCTTATTCACTTCTTCATCACTCGAGTTCAAATCACCATACCGCACATTCTCTAAGATTGTATCATTGAACAATGGAGTGTCCTGTGGAACGACACCGATGGCCCTTCTCAAGGATTCCAAATCAACATCACGGATATCCTGGCCATCAATCAAGATTCTTCCACTTTGAATGTCATAGAATCTGAAAACAAGTCTAAGGATTGTAGACTTACCACTACCACTTGGACCAACAATTGCAACCTTCTCACCACCTGGGATGACAAAAGAAGCGTTTCTCAAGATTGGACGATCTGGATGGTATCCAAATGTGACATTCTCAAAACGGATCTCACCCTTTGGTAACATCAACGGTGGGGCATTCTCCTTGGAAACGATCTTGATCTCGTTCTTTTGTAACTTGAACAGCGTCTCCATGTCGAGCAACGATTGCTTTAACTCCCTATAGACAGATCCAAGAAAGTTCAACGGTACGGACAATTGGAATACCAGCTGGTTGATTAACACCAAGTCACCCACAGTGAGGGATCCAGATGCAACACCGTCAGCTGCCATGTACATCATCGCGGTCAGTGCAGATGTGAAAATCATGTTTTGGCCAGAATTGAGGAATGCCAACGATGTAGCGATCTTGATGGAATAGTCTTGATATTTCTGTAATGCCAAGTCATACTTCTTTGCCTGATATGCCTCATTGTTGAAATATTTCACACTTTCAAAGTTGATCAACGAATCCAAAGCAACGGAAGCAGCCTGGTTGTCAGCATTGTTTGCCTTTCTTCTAAATCCGGTTCTCCAAGCTGTCGTTCTGATGGTGAACAAGGAATAAGCCATCATTGTCAACAACGTGACAGCAGCAAAACTTGTACCATAGTTATAGGTCAAGATACCAGACACCACAGAGATCTCAAACGTGATTGGCAAGATGTGGAACACCATGGCGGTGAGCACATAACTGATACCTTTGGTACCACGGTCAATTGCTCTTGTGAGACCACCGGTTTGTCTACTCAAATGGAATCCCAGATCCAAGCTTAGCAAATGCTTGAAAGTGTTATGAGCAACCTTACGAATGGCACTCTGAGCAACAGTCGCAAAGATAGCATTACGCAACTCTCCAAATAAAACAGCACCGAAACGGGCACCACCATAGGCGAGGATGGTACCACCAATGACCGTTGCAGCCAAACCAGCCTGATCTGACCAATCGATGTTCATCCCATCAATGATCGATTTAAAGAAAAATGGCACTTGCACATTGAGCAACTTGGCAAGGATCAACAGTGTAAGTGCACTGATCACTCTCACTTTGAAACCAAAGTTGTTCTTTGGCCATAAGTACGACATCAAATTCTTGATGATTCGCCATTGGGACATGTTTGAGCCGGACCCTGGTGGCAGAGCATTGTCTGATGACGACTTGAGCTGTGGGCGTGATGTGTGGATCAGTCTCTTGAGTGCATGGGACACTGTGCTCTGTGTGTTGATGGTGGTGGTGGTGGTAGTGCTAAATGGGTGTAATAATCTTGATCGTGAGTATGATAGAGATCTCTGGGCGGTCAATAGGCGGAGTCTGACGCTTGAAAGTGAGACCGGTGACTTCGTTGTCACTCTCAGCACGGATTGCGCGTGTGCACATCCACAGGTCCAGCGCATCGTCCTTGTGGCCCTGTTTTCACCTTTTTGTTTAGGCGATAATGATCAACTTTTCCGTTCTCGGGCATATCGATGCTTGTTGGAAACTGTGGCTTCACAGAGATGTTAACAGGGGGACATGATTGAGTACGCTTCTTCTCACTGATATAATTACATGTATTTGTAGCTCATCTCCATAACCACCAGCCTTTGGACTCACTTACTGGTTTCTGCTGCAGCTGGACAAGTAATTCGCCCATTTTGTCCAGCTTCTCTTGTCTTTCCAGGTCCAAAGCGTAGTTATACACCGCAACTCCCAACGAAATGAGCAAGAGGCCACCTCCAAGCCCACCAATCACCACTGTCGCAGTGGACTTCTTCTGATTTGCGTCTCTTGGTCCCCATGGACCAAAATAAATGTGATAGAGCGCCCTCTTCTCAGCGTCGCTCATATGTTGCCAATCGTGTGTCTGTCTGGCGTTGAGGTAGTCGAGCACATCAAGCTGATCCCCCTCTTTCATCTTGGCCCAGCGGTGCTCAATGCCCTTGAGGTCAGGCACAGCGTTTGTCGTGCCAACATAGTGTCTGAGGGCGTTCGGTGCCCTCGTTCTTAGTGTTCTAAGCATCCTCTTGATGATGTTTGTGGGTATTGGGTGGGGGAGAGATACTCATTTTGGTTACTTTTTATTACATGGACCACGAACAATGGGGAGGACCCCACACAAGGGCCCAGGGATGTTATCGTTGCTTCATGTTCTTCATTTTCGCAAACTATGTTCCCTAGATATTGACCTGTGTATAAATAGCAAAGATCTTTCCATAATTTCTCCACATCAGCTCATCCCATCTCACCACTGAGCAACCAAATATTAGCAACATGAACATCTTGAGAAGACAACTACTACAGCCACTCACCAGACCACTCACAACTTATGCAAAACAGTCACAATTGTTCCTCCATCCATCGGACAACGGATTCAGGGTCTCCTTCTCCAAGGATCCCACAGCATCACCAACGATTGGCAAACTCACTGGTGGTGTCAATGACTCAATAACACCATCGAACTTCACACCGAACAAAGACTTTGTCCCACTATTACAACGGGTGATCGTACGTAATATCAGTGATGACTTCACCTACATGATGGAGTCTAAGGAGTATAGCGGTAATTATATGCCCATCTATGACTTGAGATCCCCTCCTCGGTATCAAACAACCCCAGAGGTGGAGGACATCTTTGGATTCATATGGTGTGATGACACTGGCAAAGTGAAGGATGGCTCATATGAACAGAATGACCAGTACCAGCTTGTTTCGCAGTCTGGCGGTGTGATCAAATTGAGTGACTACTTGTTGGAGCAAATGAGACATGAAGTTGAAGAAAAGAACTAACCAGTCCATCTAAGAATCGAAGTTTATGCCCAAGTCTTCCCTCGTAATGAATAAAGAGTCCACGTCCTGTGGTACGTCCTTGTTGAACAATTTTTCCCTCATCTCTTCAATCTTGGAGATATGCTCCTGCAATGATGATACCCTTGGCTTCCCTAAACTTGCCAAAATCTCACCATTCAATTCATCGCACACCTTAAGAGTCTCTTCGTCTTTAAGTAAGTAACCAAATTCGCTCTCCTGTGGATCCTCGTAGGCTAATAGTGAAAAGATATCGTTCAAATAATCCTGGTTTGTAGTTGTTCCATTCAACTGTGTTCTCAGGTCTTGCCCAAACTTAATGGCCTCATCAATATTTGCACGCTTGATCAACTGGATAAACTGACAACAGTTCAAGTGAAATAAAATGGTCTCGTTCTGAGCGAACACTTTGGGGAATCGTAAGTTTGTGAGTGATATGGCGCCATCAATGTTTCCCTGTATGAGATAATTACGTATCTGTTGACGAATAGTCAATATCTCCTCCTCTTCTGGTGATAGTTCGTCAGCCATTTCTGCGCTTTCAACATCATTCTCTTGCGAGATTTCGTGCGCAAAGGTCTTTGAAACGTCAACGTATCCCAAATGATCCAGATATGACGCCACCAGATCGCGTGTCTTATTCGCAATCTGGTCATCTTTATCATCGGTGTCCAGTTCACCCGTGTCTTCATCATCATGCAACATTCTCTTTGGGTGCATTATCGTGAGCAGGATCTTTGATTTCTCCTTGAAAACATAACCTTCAATGTTGAATAGGAATTCGTATTGACCAAAGTTCGTCAAAACGCCGTTTCCCTCTTTCATCCCAACGACGCAATACAAGGAGTGGAACACCTTGTTGAAAGCCGATCCCAGCAAGATTCCATTCTTGGTGAAGAATATCGTCTTTGAGTGGAAGTCCACCCCACAACCAATGACATCTCCCAAGCCGAACGGCTTGTTATACTTCTCATTTATGCTATGGTTTGCATAAATGTTGCCATCTGATCCGTTGAACCCATACGAGCCGATCTCTAGCCCAGGTGCCTTCTTCGATTTGTGTGAGGTCATAAACCCCAATGATACATCACAGGAACCATCGCGGTTGTTATTAGTCACATTTGTGATCTTGATCTCATAGTAGAAGACTCCGCATTGGATTGGGACCATCAGATCGCTCTTGGCACACTTAACATCATAGGCCTTCGAGATAGTGGAGCCAGTGGATCTTTGGTCCAACTTCAACCGCAGTCCATTCTCAGTGACAAGCAAAGGCGAATCATCCTCGGTCGTCCATTTCAATGGAAGAACATACCGGGGGTTCTTGCCGCCACAGCCACTTAACAACGTATCGGACTTCATCTCCAGATCTTCGTCATCATCATCATCATCGTCCAAATCCATCAGATCCTGGTTAAACCTCACAGAACTCAGCACGTTCTCTGGGGAGACATCGTCATCTCTGATTGCGTCCTCGGGAATCAGCATCGGATGTCTATTCACCGCATTATGCAGTACACCGCTGTTGCGACTCAGAAGAGCAACGAACTCCTCGCTGTAGTCGTTGTAGCGACCGGGCATCGTGCCCATGACACCTGTCGTGGCGAGCATTGTGGCTTTGGTTTGGCCGTTGACCGGTGATTGCGGCTGCTTAAGCTGCTTCTGCAAACGCTCGCCGAATTGCGTCTGTAGTTGGTAGTTGGGGACCTTGAGCTCTTCCATTGTGTGTCGTCTTTCTCCTCTGTTCAGCTGCGCTGCTTACACCGTCCAAGTCCTGCGCATTAATTGCTTATCCGTTGGGGTCCCGCATAATAAATCGAGCATCTGGTGTCTGGGTGTCAAGTTCTCACCACAATCAAAAAGAATCTTCCCCGCCAGGAGTCGAACCTGGAATCTTCTGGTTTCAGAAGTAACTACTTAGATCGTAGCCAGACGCCGTGACCATTGGGCCACGAGGAACAGATTTTGTTACAAGGTGTCTCTGTGGAGTAATGATCCACAGGATAATAAAATAATATGTGGCCCTTACCATTATTTATTCTTTGGCCTTTCTTATGAAGCTTCAACTGATCATTTCTAATCGACTTCATCTTTTGATTCGGAAGGCCTAGCGACAATGAACATCGACATGGGTGCGTTTCATTCCTATATCAGTCGGTGTACACAACTAACAACAGCAGAGGACAGACAGCAGGACATGTGTCCCATCTGTAAAACAGACAGATATCTTTCTCCAGACATGAGGTTCCTCGTCAATCCAGAGTGTTATCACAAGATGTGTGAATCATGTGTGGATAGAATCTTCGCCATGGGTCCCGCTCCCTGTCCATATCCTGGATGTGGCAAAACACTGAGAAAGAACAAGTTCAAGACACAGATCTTCGACAACATCGAAGTGGAACGTGAAGTTGATGTTAGAAAGAGAATATCCAATGTGTTCAACAAAACCAGGGATGATTTCGCTGATTTGGATAGCTTCAACGGCTACCTAGAGGAAGTGGAGGAGATTGTTTTCAACATTGTCAACACTGTGGATGTTGAAGCTACGGAGATGAAGCTAAGGCAATATGAAGAGAGTAATAAGCCCAACATTGAGGAGAATAATGCCAAAAGACAAAAGGAGATGGAAGAGTTCAAACAAGAGGAAGAACGCAAGAACGAACTTCGACTTAGAAAATCGCTTTTGGAGAAACAGCTGGCGCAGGAGACGAAAGAGCTTAAAGAGATCGAAAAGAAGGAGATCATTAATACCCTGGCCAACTCTGATAATGTAACAGATGCCAACAAGACAGTGTCACAAGTTAAGAAATCCATCCTGAAGAGATCATCTGCTCGTCGTAAACAATTGGATGACATTATGAATGCACTCAATACTAAACAGGCACAGGAGAAAGATAAGAAGCATAATGTCCCATTCACTCCATTCAATGGTGATCGTATCACAGTCAAGCAGTTCCACATAAAGGACGCATACTACGATCCATTCATTGATGAATTGAAGACTAAGAAGGAATACATTGCTTCTGGATTCAAAGCGGCGCATGTGTATGATCGTGTATTGACTGAAGCATTCACGGGCTTAGGATGCTTTATCGAGCGTGAGAAAAAAATGCAACCTGAGGTATTAGAGTCCACGTAATTGTATACTGGCAATGACTTGACGATTGATTGTTTCATGATCCTCACTTTTGATCTTGTAGTTCTGTCGTGCTGTTAGTATAGTCCGTTTTCGGCCGGTCATGACATGGGACACACCTTTCTGACACTCTTCAAATCCACAGTGCTCAAGAACTGTTGGTTCGTTGGTTCAACCTCTTCACCTTCAACTACGCCAAGGTCATACACCCCGACTTCAGGCTCAATTTTCACCACTATGACGTCTTTACTGTCATCCTGGATTCCAAATCTTCTGAGGGCATCGCCGATGTTTTGGGTTGGTGATAGACTGAAAATGATCTCCGAATGCACGGTCTTTGTTCTGATTTTGTCATTCGTATGGTCCAGCAGTGCTCTGTACACTGCTGACATGAGCTGCTCCTCAGAAATCACGTTCCTGGCATCTATGAATGCAAAGTCATAAGCAGTGTTACCATCGATCAAGTGGGTCTTAATGGTGGAGCTGTTGCTCACACTGGTGAATTTGTGAACATGGACGACGTGCTGTGGGAACTGCGGGAGTCTGTGAATGTGGTGCATCTTCTTTGACTTCGTCTTCTTCCCCTTTTCCTCTAGCTTCTTTCAATTTAACGGAAAAGACAGAGACTGATCTTTATTACCGATTGGAAACTTCTTCAAGATAAGTCACGTGACCTATATTTGAGGTTCGTTTTATGCTATGACAGCTCGATTAGCACTTGTTCTCTACCACTTTGAGCGGGGTGTGAGCCTACAGAGTGGTATTGACAGCCCCATTTTCGTCAATTATGATTGTAATTCCATCAGACCAGCTGATACACAAGCTTCCATCTCATCAACAGGCTTCAAGATCGCCTTGTGTTGTTGTACGTTGCCCTTGAGTTTCCCGGGTATGTAGAGGATGTATCTCTTGGTGGTCTTGGAGGAGGCGCATGGTTCGTCGTCGGGGCAATCCAATGGCCATTCACTGGGGTCTGGGTTTGTTGTCCCTGCGGTGGTCCCTGTGGGGGGAAGTACTGGTTGTTCATGCCACCCATATTGTCTGAGTATCCACCAGGAGCAAGGCTTGACGTTGGAGGGAACTGTGAGTATAGTTGCGGTGGTGGAACACTGGGTCTTTGATATCCGGCTTGTGGGAGCGGCGCCTGTGGTCTAGCTGGGCTCATTGGTGGTCTATCATAAGGAGAAGTCGGCCTTGGTGGTAAGGAAGGAGACACAGGTCTTGGTGGCAAGGACGGGGACACAGGTCGTGCGGTCATGGGGCCAGTGCTTTGACGGTCAACTTCTTCATACGCTGGCGGGGCATCCTGTCGCAGGTCGTCCACGTGGATTCGTGGCACATCTGTTGTCGATTGTGCCAGTTCGTGTTGGTACTGCTGTTCGACGTCCTGTGCAAAAGGGTTGTTGCTCATTGGTTCCTGCAACTGTCAATCAGCCAGAAGTACGTAACACAGGTCAACGGGGATGACAAGCACAGCGAACACACCGAACTTGTTGGATAACTTGATTGACAGATTGGATTTATTGAGATCTTGGAATTACGTAAAATGTTTCTCGAGAAGGTGAAAAATTCAACCTTCGGGCGCTTCCAACATAGCGCAGAAACATCGGGAACTCACCAAAAGATGCTCAGAACAACTGTTAAGCAGCAGCTCAGCGGTGTCTCCCGCGCCGTGTTTGGCAAAGAGTCCACAGTGATACGCTCTGGGCCTGTGCAGTTTGCCCGTGGAAAGCGTACGAAGAGAGGAGCCCAAGTGAGCGCAGGAACACAGAGAATCATCACACAACTGTCCGTTCTTTCTGCCAGAAAGAAGATGCCGCGTGTGCTCAAGCTTTCCAACGAGGACCTCGTCAGACACGACACCGTTCAGAGAGCCTGGACGCTGTTCCAGAAGGAGAAGCGCACTGCACAGCAAGAGCAGCTGAACAAGCAGTACGATTCCATTGTGAATGCTTTGGACGATCTGAGATTGGTGGCTCCAGAGCTGTACAAGGTGGCCAACAAGAAGGAGAAAGGTAAGAGATTCCCACTGGATGCGAGAATCCCAGTGGACTACCCTGCCAACAAGATATGGTACTATGAGGTTGCAAAGGAGGAATCTTCATAACTGCTGGGTCCTATTTGACCTACACACAACACTTGTAAATACATGAGATGATGGATATTCGTTTTGTAGATATGGAAAAGCCATCACCAGATCTTTTGCCAGAGCACCCTTTCTCTCGATGTTTGGCAACAGAACCCAACTGACCAACATACCAGTGTAACAAGCAAGGACAATTGATTGAAGGATATAGGTACCAGTGAACTGAGATCCCACTCCCACTGCAAATGGCATTGCTGGGCCACCTGAGGAACCGAAGGCCGTGGTGAGGGCCACGGAGCAGAACCTGATCTTTCTTGGAAGGATTTTGGTAATTAGTGAGATCATCAATGGATAAATTGGACCAATGAAAAGACCAATGACGGAAACACACGCAGCGATGGTGTTTGGGATGAACCAAACGCAAAAGTCTAATCCCATGATCATGAGCATCAGAATGATCAGTGCTCTTCTGACTGTGAATAGACGGGAGAGCACGATGGTGAGGATGAATCTTCCAAGCATCACACCTCCCCAGAACCCTGAAGCGAAGTATCCCGTTGACTCTGGATTACCATGTCTGTAATCTAACAGGAACGTGACTGTCCACCCACCAAATGCCACTTCCGAACCTTGGTAGAAGAAGATGAAGAGACAGATCAACCAAGTTCTATGATCTTTGAACGCTGCTTTGAAATCATGCTGCTTCTCCTTCTTTGGCTGTGTTTGGATTTCCTGGGGCATTTCAACGGCATCGGCCGCTTGTTTCTTTCCCGTGGCTGTCAGTTCTATTCCCAAAGTGTTCTCCTGTTCGTCATTGTCAGTCTCCATTTCCACGTCCATATCCATGCACTCCCATCTCTTGAGGTCCTCATGACAGTTCCTGAATGCGAAAGGTGTAAAGAAGAAATTGACGAACAGCAAGGACTATGGGATGAAGTAGTAAAAGTGCCAGTTCACTCTGCGGTTGACCATGGCAGTCCCTATCAGTGGCGCAATGAAAGCACCACGTCCGTATGTTCCATGAAACAAGCCGAGCCGTTGGGCACCGTCTTTCAACTTTGAAAGGAAGATGTTATACTGGGACAAGCCAACGGCACAGCCAACACCGCCAAAGAAGAACCCAACGACGATCACTGGGAAAATGGTGCCCGAGCTCGTCAAGCTGAACATTACTAAGAAGAAACCCCACACTGAGGGTCAACGATTTTTGCTTGCCAAGTGCTTCATCAATCAAATGAGCACAATGATGAATGCAATGGCATCACCCAACCAGATCAACGACACAATGGCGTAGGAGATGTTGTAGTATATTTTTTCTCAATGTTTGGGAGGATTGCGCCAAGAACACCATCAGATAAGCCAAGAGCAAACACCCAGAAACAGCTTGCCATGACCCTCTGGAGATTCTCTGGTGTGTTATGGATCGACATGATCTGATCCTCGGGGATGTTGGCCTCTTCGCCATAGTCCATGAGCTTGGTGATCGTCGTGGCGGTTGGCATACGTGGGTTCTGTGGTCTCTGAGATGAAGATACACCGTTCATCGCACTCTGGAATGGATCCTGGGAGAGCTCATACCCAGGTGTTGTTGGCAGGGACTCTGGGATGGGCTCAGGCAGAACAGAGAGAACCCAAACGTGTGGCCCGGACGGAGAATCTGACGCCCGCTCGTGCGTCTTTACGTGCGTAACGCTGCGGGGGAACGCAGATCGGTGGTTGCCCCGGTTATTGTCAATCGATTGATGAGTTCGTTTGCTACAAAGCCGTTGCGCGTGCCAGTTTTGTTTTATTGTGCATGCGCCGAGTGCGTGTGCGTTTCCGTGGGCGTTTCAGTGGGCGTTTCAGCCTCTGGGAAAAGCATCTCACACTCCTCGTCGGTGAAGGCAGTGCATCCTCGCAGCACTTTCAGCGCAGCGGCGGCCTTGGACTTTGTGGTCTTGGTGGTGGCCTTTGACGCCGCCATCACGCACATTGCGGCGATGTCGTACTTATGCTGCTCCAGCCTCATCCAACAGTTCAGCTCCAGCTGTATAAGACACTCGAGCGTGTCCTTCAGCAGTAGCTGATCCGCATCAATAAATGGGTTGGCTAGTAACGAGCCAACGGAGAAGATCAATCTTGGGAGAACCAGCAACGTTGAATCTTCCAGCAGCCCAATAATGACACGACAATGTTGCATCAGAACCCTTAACGCGGCAAAGTTGTCTCTCACCTGGTCCAGTGAGGAAAGAAGACCCGTGTTCAACAAGTCTAGAAGCAACCGCTTTGTATTTGGGCTTTTACCAAACAGCTTGATCAATGCAGGGTATGTCCTTTGTAGCACCTCAACGGACAAGTCGGTTGGTGTGAACGAAGGGAGATACGACAGCAACGGTTTCACAGCGTCATAGAATATCTGGAGCACGCCTGTCATCTCCAAAAACGACGGCTCGACAGCACCCATCAGGATGGACAGCATCTCAACGCCTTCCAACTTGATTGGTGCTTCGTGGTCATCCAGGACGTTCAATATGGTAGGTGAGATCAGCCACCAGTTCTCCCGGATACCCTTAGCGTCCAGTTGATGCAACCAGAGGGCAAATAGTGGTACTGATCGTATGTACTTCTCCTTCCACTCGTCTCTTCGATCCTGCTGAAACCCTAACGACGGCTTCAATCCACGATGTGCATTGCTCAACTTCTTGTAACCCGCCTTGGAGACCTTCTCGCTCTTTAGGAGCTTCAGATCCTCCGTGATAATAGTCCTTACGCTCAGCCACTGGTCTTGGTCAATTGCCAACGAATCAATGATTTCACGGGCCATCAACTTCATCGACTCGTCACACCATGGTGAGATCACATAGAAGCACCCAACCTTCGCCAATACATCACTCGTATGCTCTTCTAGTGCTCCAATGTGTAAATGGATCGCTGTGAGTGCCTCTTTGGCCCCTGCCTTGAACCTCTTTTGTTGCTCTGACTGTGGTAGTGTCCTCGTGTAATCATCCTCATGCCAAATCCACTGCAACTGCGGCAATTTGAGCCGCTGAAGTTGGGCCTCTATCGTTATCATTGCTGTGATTACAGTCACACCCGTTAGAACACCTCAATGCCGCTGCCTTGGGTGGCTTCAGCGTCGTTCTTGTTGTTTAATCCTCGCCCATCAAAATCTCATTTAAAACTTCCCAAAATGAGAACAAAACTCGCTTGGAAATCAAATTAACAAATAGACGGCAAAAACTGCCCGCCTAATTCACACACGGCGATGATCACAGATGAAATCGCACAGCAACGACGCATTCATGGTGCACACGTCGATGAGAACGTCTTTGTCGCTTTGAAATTGGGGGTGTTGACGCAAAAGCACATTCTTGTGACTGCAAAGCATTCACAAACGGCAGCCTTTGCCGTGGGGACGATCCTGAACACCATTTGGGGGTTGAAAGCCACTGTTTTCCAGTGCCAGCACACATCCACGAGAGACGAGATCGTGGAGTTCATGTTCGATGGTGTGGTTGGTGGGTCCATGGGCATGTGTTACGTGTTCCAGGAC
This sequence comes from Williopsis sargentensis, assembly GCA_020995425.1. NCBI lineage: Eukaryota > Fungi > Ascomycota > Saccharomycetes > Phaffomycetales > Wickerhamomycetaceae > Williopsis > Williopsis sargentensis. The sequence goes on from CP083469.1 coordinate 612,298, forward strand.
CTTGATGTTTTGCCAATGCCGTTGCAGAGCGTGCTGCTGGGGTTTATGAGGGCAAGAAACGTAAGGAGAGGCGAGCAGATCATCCATGTGAACGAGTTGTTCACGGTGGTGGGCATAATGGGTGAGAAAGGGAAGCTCTATCCACTGTTGACCCAGGAATTCTGGTTCAAACAGTCATATGAACGTCCTGAGCTCATACCAGAGCCGTTTCCAAAGTGCCAAGAGCTCAACAGAGCACAAGTTGCACATTTCTCCATGCTGAGAACGAAAGACCGCGAGGTGGTCATCGTCCCTGAGATACGGCGCTACATGTACGACATCATCATCCACATTCGCTGCCATCGATGTGTTTCGACGGGGTTCCCCACGAGGTCGATCGCAGACATCGAGCTGTTATCACGATGCCTATGCTTGCTGTTTGACCGTGAGTTTGTCATCCCAACGATAGTGAAACTGGCGTGTAGGAAGCTAGTTCCGTTCAAGATCACAATGGTTGAGCCTGAACTGGAACCAACTTTGCAATACGGAAGCGATCAAGAATTGGTGAAGGAGTTGATGGCACGAATGACACCAAAGATGGTGCTGGAGGACGTCCTGCGCAAAGTTGCTCCTCCGCTATGAAGGTTTTTTTAATTATGATGAATTACTCTCCCCCTCTATGAAACATGTAGTGTTCCTCTCTCATAAAAACAGCGTCAACAAACTGAAGTCAACAGCAATGGCAGAAAAGGAGGTGAGCGGCTTTCTCATGGGCATTGTCAGCACCAGCAGATGACTAATATCGCAGCTCACGGTGTTCATCGTCGACGTCGGTGCCGCAATGGGCGCCGTACACAACGGAACCACCGACCTGGAGGTTGGACTTCAATACATTCGAAATGAGTTTATTACAAAAGTGAGTCATTCCATCATATTCAAGAAGCTCACAGGTGCTAACAGAGTAGATCTTTAGAGAGAGAAAGACCGACCTGGTCTCTCTTCTGACTGTGGAGGACGATGGTGAGTTTCCCATGTCTGTATTGCTGGTGTCTTGCTTGAGGACTAACACAGCCAGTGACCATGAACGATAAAGATTTGGATGGCGTTGCAGAGCGCATGGGCATTAAAATGTACGTTGGTGTCACATTGACAAGCTTATGAATGATACTGACAACCACAGGCCTTCATATGACGATTTGAAGCTCCTGAACCGCACACTCACAGCCGTCGAGTCGTCACCAGAGACAGCAGGAATCGTGAGGGCTCTGCTTTCCACATTCCAAACAATTGCAGCGTTCGTCGGTAAGAAGAAGTTCATCAAGAACGTCGTGCTCTTGACGAACTCCGTAAGTGTTCCTGAGTTGAATGAGGAGTTTAGGTCTGCGATTCGTCATTTGATCACTGACCAAGCCGTCAACGTGACCTTATTGGGTGTGGATTTCAACGACGAGAACATCGACAAGGATCACGCGAGAATTTTGAACAGAGAAGCATGGATGGCTTTGCTTCAGGGACTTCCTGGCTCCAGGATTATGCATTCTTCCGCCATTGACGAGTATTTGTCAACCCCAAAGCCCAAACTGGTGCGTCCCGTGAAGGTGTTCAATGGAGACTTGAGAATCGGTGCAGATTTGACCGATTCGAGGTTTGACCCGCATCTTGACATCAGCTGTGTCTGTATCGGTGTTGAGGGATATCCTGGAGTCAAATCTGCAAAGCCTCCAACGAGGAAGACGTTTGGCCTGAATTCACAAGGAGACCCTGTGTCTATTTCCAACATCACAGAGTATCACATCAGGAAGTACGCCACACAGCGTGATGGAAAGGAAGATGTTGATGAACAGAACGATGAGGATACGGAAAGGGAATTTGAGATTCAGATGGTTGACAGGTCCGAATTGATCAGAGCTTATAAGTATGGCTCTTCAACTGTTGTTCTACCAGAGGCATTGGAACAACAAAGGGTGTACCAAACAGAACCAGGGTTAGATGTTGTACAAGTCATCTCTAGGGACAGATTGCCACGTTGGTATTTACAATCAGAGACTATTCTGATAATGGGGAGATCCAACTCCATTCCGGAGATCCAGGCAGTGGCAGCCATTGTTGATTCGTTAGCTGAACTAGATGCCGTTGCTATTGCACGATATGTGAGCAAGACAAATGCAGAAGTTCAAATGTGTGCTCTACTCCCAGTTTATTTGAAACGTGATTCCCATAAGCGCAAATCCGGAGATGATGAATTGGGAGATATGAGGGCTCTGGCACTATCAAGGATTCCATTCATGGAAGATGAAAAAATGGCTGCATTCCCAGACCTGACCAGGTTGAAGACGACTTCAGGGAGAGACGTCGTTGGTGCTCATAAGTTGATACCTGATGATGATGTTCTGGAGAAGATGGATGAGTTGGTGACATTGATGGATCTAGACCAGTTGGGGGCGAAGGAGACTGATTTTGACGGCGAAAAGAGAGTTTTTAACCAAATGATGCCAGATGGGACTATGGATAATCAGGATATCCTTGTGAAGAGATCTGTGGGAATCAGGAGGGTTGATCATATGTTGAAAGACGCTGTCAGCAAGAGCTCGAAGATCAGTGGAGGTCTAAAGGAGTATTGTTCTACAGAGAAGATAGTGCCGTCATTACCAGATGGTATCCTTAGAGATATGGAACCTCATCCACTGATTATTGAACGCGGAGAGTCGACTTTACGCTCCCTCA